>JBAMMX010000022.1:5185403-6385403 GCA_037126225.1 Dillenia turbinata | reverse complement strand
CCGCATGACCTAATCTACATTTTGATATATTATTTATGTGGTTTCATCATCAGAAACTAGGATTTCCAAAATTGTCATAAGGGCGATGACAGAGGTTATTTCAATCACCATGTTTAGGGCATGATTCTCTCAAAAAAAAATCGAGTTACGGATAAATTAGGGAGATTAAATTTCAAATTATAGTCAAAATCCGAGCCAAAACAGACCGAAAAATGATTTTCCAGTAGCCGAGTCACGTAGACCCAATTATAGGGAATCGAGTGAAGAAGACCTGACCCAACCTGCGGGCACATAATGTGAATAGGAGTGGGCACGTAAGCTTCACACACTCTAAGGCACGTGAGGCCTAGGCTGGTATCCAGGTCGGTTTCGACCCAAATCCGCATCCCGACTCGCGATTCGACTCAAGATGCGGGTGGCATGCTTGTAGGCACATGGCCGATGTGCTACATGTCTGGCAGGTGTGCCAACAAGCAAGTAGCACGTACAAGCGCGTGGGACGCCGCCACCGGCGCATATAACTTCTGGCGGCATGTCAAGTTGTTCTCGATTTAGTTTTTCTCAATTTTTGAGGATCTCATATCATTTATTGTGACTTTTTTATGAGTTTTTGTGTGTTAAATCCAAATCAGATGGTAAGATGTGATCCTGAGTATTTGTGTATGGTGTCCGTTGACTCATACGCTTACTTTAGGATCTATACTCGAATCATTTAGGATTTGTTGACTGGAAAGATAAACAAATATGATAATAAGCATCAATACAACAATTAGGATTAGTAACTACTAATGTCTCTATGACTGCATTGAACCTATTGTATTAGATTTTTGCAAACGGGATAAATTGGATGGTGATAATTACGATATTTGACACCAAAAGATTCAATTTGTCCTCGAGAAATAGGATCTTACTGAGATATTGAGGCACGAGATGGTGGACCCTAGGAAAGGTACCATATCTCAAGTTAAGAGGGATAAGAGGCCTATCATGTATAGAAAAAAGACAGCCACGGTAGGGCAATCCTGATGAGTAGCATGTACGATGACATGATCCCGATCTATGTGCAATATACTATAGCTATGTTAGTTTGGCTCATTCTAAAAAAGTATTATGGTGCTCTTTCAGCTCCTAAAGTGAGAATGCTGACTTATAAGTTTGTTATTTTCAAGAAAGGATTAATCATATGATAAAGCATTTTTTTATGCAAATGTCTAGTATGATTGTCGGGTTAAAGAATGTAAGCGAGCCCATTTCAGATGAGTAGGTACTGTGAGCTTGAAGAGGAGCGCCTGGAGATAAGTAGGTCGTCGAGTAAATGCTCTCGTGGCACCAAACTCAAATAGAAGAAGCATGAGAAGAAAACTTGAGATCTAGACATGAAGAAGCCATATGATAAATCTGATAGCAGAGTACAAAAGTGTAGGAAGAAGTAGTTGGATAGGACCAAATTCAAGTGCTATGTATGTGGCATATTTGGTCATTTCGCTAGTAAATGTGACGAGTGGAAAATATGTCATTCTTCTTTATATGGTTTGAGTTTTATCTCATCCACTGTGATACTTATTGATTTCTCTCCTTTGAGAATGTAGACTCAGGAGCCACTAACCATGTAGCTTGAGATAGGAGCACATACGTGGAGTTCCATCGATTAAGGGCTCAAGTTAATAGGATTATATGGGGAACAGAGCTTTTGCCATCATCAGAGGGAATGGAACTTGCAAACTAGAGTTGCGAAGTGTTTAGACACAATACCTACACTACATCTTTTTACTCTGGATAATTGACAGAATCTTATTTTTACACTTTGTTTAGACCGCTTAGAATATGTTTTATCTTTTGGAAACTCTTCAATTTCTATTTATTATGACAGTTTTTTAGTTTGTTATGGTTTTGTCTACGATAAACTATATGCACTAGATATTTCATATAATGGTTGGTCTTGTTCTTTTTCTATTGCAATTACATCTAATTGTGTGATGAAGATGTGAATATATGACATAGTACACTTAGATACAAAAAGCAAGAGAGGGTGAACCAATTAGTAGTGAGTGATCTATTAGGCCAGCTAACCATGATCGAGTTCACCATATGTGAGTTTTGCCTAGCAAACAAAGCTACATTAAAACCATTTGGCAAAACAATAAGAGTTGGGACTCTATTACAGTTGATCCATTTTGATCTTTATGGCCCTATAAACGTGAGAGCTCGAAATAGAGATATGTACTCTTATTACATTAATAGACGATTATATGTATTTCGGTTAAATTTATCGAATCTCTCATAAGTCTGAGACATTGGAATGTTTTAAGAGACTTATTAGCGAGATTGAGAATTAGTTAGACTTGAGAGCGAAAACTCTTAGAATCGATTGAGAGCGCGAGTATTTGTTAGAATAGTTTAAAGAGCTCTATTTCAATAAGAGTATTATGAGACAACTAACCATTGCTACTACTCCTTTGCAAAATGAAGTAGTCAAGAGGAGGAATAGGACTTTATTAGAATAGTGAAGTCTATGATGGCATAGGCCAATTTACCCATCTCCTATTAAGGAGATGCCTAATTGACTATAACTTATATTCTCAATCGTGTCACATCAAAGTCCATAGTCAGTACCCCATATGAACTTTGGATAAGGAGGTAGCCAGACCATAGCCACTTGAGGCTATAGGGTTGTGCCGCATATATTCATGATTCTTCGCATCCACACGGCAAGTTAAGCCTGTGAGGAAAGAAGTATATTTTCATAAGATACTCAAAATACTCTAAAGGGCATATGCTCATAGGTGAACATATGGATGGCATTGTCACTGAACTTGAGTCTCATGCTTCCATGTTCCTTGAGAATGACTTCTCTAAGAGAGGTGAAACCCATCGGGACTTTTCCTTTTATGAGATAGGTGAACCTAATAGCTTAGCTGAATTAAGCGACAGAACCCAAGAACTTGTTATGGATTTTAGTCCTAGTAAGAGTGATCCATCTAAAGGTGATGGAGTTCCCCTCTTCATAATCGAGAACATATACCTAAACGTCATTTCCCAAAGAGGGTGAGACCCTCATTGTTACTTCTGAGGATGATAAGGAGCCCAAAATGGTCCAAGAGGTTCATGAGGGTTCTGCAAAGGACCATCGATTGAAGGCCACAAAAGAGGAGGGCATAAACTACGATGAGACTTTTATCTCAATAGTCAAATTTATCTTGATCCGTTTACTTTTAGCGATTATCACGAACATGAATATGGAGTTACACTAGATGGATGTTAAGATTGTCTTCATAAACGGAAGTTTGGGTCAGAAGATTTATATAGAACAACCATTTGTCTTTGTTCCTATAGTTCAGGAGGATAAGATTTATTGATTTCAAAAGTTGATATATGGCTTTAAGCAATCATCCAGGCAAATGATATCTGAGATTTCACGAGAAGGTGATATCTTATGGTTTTATGATGATCGAGGAGGATCATTGCATCTATCTAATACGTTCTTCTGACTCCTTTGTGATTATATCCTTGTATATGGATGGCATTCTATTAGTTGTGAATAACAGAGAGTATCTGATAACTATTAAAATATGGTTATCGTTAAATTTTGATATGAAGGACTTGGGTGAAGCACAGTTCATTCTCAGAGTTAAGATTCAGAGGGATCGTTCAAGAATGGTGTTGGCTCTTTCACAAGAGTCCTATATCAGGAAGGTTTTTGAGCGCTTCGAGATGAGTGATTGCAACCCTATAAATACTCTCATCGCCAAAGGTGAAGGTTTGAGTCTTGACATGTGTCCTAAAAGTCAGGAAGAGATAAGGGAAATGAGTAAAATCCCTTATGCCAGTGCAGTTTGCAGTTTGCAGTTTGATATACGTAATGCTATGTACATCACCAGACATTTATTTTGCAATCGGTTTACTAAGTAGGTATTGATCGAATCTTGAAAAGGGTCACTAGAGAGTAATAAAAAGGATTCTAAGATAGCTCAAAGAAATTGCAAATCTTTCCTTGTATTACATAAGAGGTGATTTGCATCTTGATGGGTATTCAAACGTCGATTGGGGTGGTGCTCTGGATGGACGCAAATTGATATCAGATTTTGCTATACTGCTCAATAATAGTTCCATATCATGGAATAGTAAGAACCAAATCTATGTATCTCTATCTACGACAGAGGTTGAGCTTGTAGCATAATCAGTAGCGGTTCAGGAGAGTGTTTGACTCTAGAAATTTCTGGATAACTTAAGAGTTGTGGCAGATAGTGGGAGACCAATGATAATTTATCGTGATAATCAGGTTGCTATTTCCTACACCAGAGACCCTAAATACCACAATAAAACTAAACAAATTGATATCAGGAATTAATTTGATCGAGATGTTATCAAAAAGGGTAAAATAACGATCAAATACATTTCCACACATAGTATGGTGGTTGACCCCTTTATCAAATCTATTATTAGAGATTCCTTTGTAGGACATAGGAAATTATCGGGTTTACATGTATTATGACATTTCTCATGATGTACTAGACTGATGTCTTTAATGCTTATTATTGTTATGTATATAACATATGTGCATTATTTAGTTATTTATTTATTGCACTTATTGATTGTCATATATTTTTGAGATGTGTGTGATAAAAGATATGTTAGGTAGGCGAGGCCGAATCTTTCAAACATGTGATGACCTCCAACTCTAAGTGAGCGGGGATGAGATGGTTTCTAGAAATAAGAGCTTTTCACAATGGCCCTATTAGAACATAAGTCATCCTGATATGTGTTCAGGATGAGATTATATGCGATATAACCGACATGGATATACCCAAATCCAAGTTGCTTGTTAGTAGTTAGATTTATGATCTCAGATATCACATGTATTTTATAATGTCATCTTTAAGATACTCTTTCTGAAATTTCTAGATAAAGTTTTATGTGTAGATTGAGTTCCATACCTACATAGTGTTTAAGAAATCTAACATATGTCTTTTTAACAGATGTGGGAATAATACTATGGCACGTGTCTCATACTGCATGTGATAAATCAACCATGGGATAATGAGAGTTATTATTTGAGACGATAGTGCGATTTTGATCCTCGTGTCTCATTGTATAAGACTCGAGACCCATTGGATGGGTCCACCAGTACTCTTATTATTTTCGGCTATTTCTTGAAATCTTATTTCAGTATATGCTACTTTAGTCTGCTTATCAATGGTCTAGAAGATAATGAGGTCTGCGGGACAGATCTAGGAAAGTAACTGAATTAAGATAGATAAGTTCTAGTTGGGAAAAGAAAGACTGATCAACATTACATTGTTGTGTTGTATTCACCAACTAACCTATATTTGTTCCTGCCAGTATATCAAGATAATAGTGGATACATAGTTGAGCAATGATTGAGAATCACTTTAGATGAAGAAAGTGGTTCAATGGATGTAATGCGTTGAGTTTGGGGTACAGTGAGCTCTTTTTTATACTAATGGTGATTTCTTGATCATCCTAATAGGTACATTGAGAAGTATTTACTTGTATGTATGCTTACCATTTGCACGACATCCAATCCTATATAAAAGTCCAATAGGGTGATGTAAAAGATCGCATGAGTGGTGATCTTACGATAGACGTAAAATGCCTCATATTTAAGTGGGAGATATTGATTTGTATGCCCATGCAGGGGCATTTTTGAGAGAATTCAATTCTTGTTTTGAATTTGAGATTGGGTTAATGAGATAACTCTCATTATCCCTAAACTCCCCATAATTCCCCAATATAATCTCTTATGTATAGGGACACTTTAATGGATTTGGGGGATTAACCTCTCTAATGATACATCGAGTGTAGATCAATCAAAGAGGCAAATGAGAATTGCCAAGTGAGAGATATGTGAGAAAACACATATTTTTTTTGAGTAAAAAATCCAGGGATTGAAAAAATTTTGAGTAGGAAATTTTCTCACATAGTTTTGATCATCGAGTTTAGGGTGAGGTATCATAGATCTGTGGTGGTCGCTCGATTTCGTGATCACCATCTCGGCCATGCAATCTGTTCGAGGAATTCATAACTTATGAATTTTTGGCAAACCTACACATTGAAGTATGATTCAAAAAATTCTGACTTATTTAATTTTCACGCTTCCGCGTGCACATATATATAGAATAAATCTAAAGTGACTTGGCAAAGATTAACAACCTACTATAGTTGAACTTAATATTACATTTTTCTGGTTCAAATTTTCAAGCTTTCAGTTGTATTCATGTGAGAAAAGACTTCTAAGAATATAGGCAATTATATTAATTCATGCCAGTTTCGATCCTAACAATTTTACAGGGACTTGGAGGAGTTATATATGGTTCAGAGTTACAATTGATGTCTGGAAACCCCTAACGAAGACTACAAAGATTAGGAAACAAAAAGGTTGATGGGTTGATCTTGAATTCAAGTATGAATGGTTGGGCCAATTCTGTTTTATTCAAGTATGAATGATTGTCATATTTTGCTTAAGTTTCCAATGAGTCTTGTTAATAGATCATATAGTAATGAGTTACATGCTCTAGGGAAGGGGAATCAGAATCAGATGGATTATTAGTTGTGGTATGTTCCACCAATGAGAATTGGTAGCGTAAACGAGATTAGAGATTCCATATTCTAAGGGAGTTGAAGGTGTTTGGGGAGGGATTAGTGGGTACGATATTAATTTGAAATTTCCAAATCTTGGTGATAATAAAATGGCTAATAAAGATAAGAAGGCATTAATTAAGGAGAGTAGTAATGTGCCCAGACATGGAAATGTTCAAATCTATGTACAATAATTCAGGGTTTGTTATGCTCAATAACAAGAGAAGGAGGACTGTAGGGATGGTTGAAATTGGTGAAGAGCAACTTGGGTTGTTATAAGGCCCAAATCATGAAAATAAGTCTAGTCCAAAAAATGATACAACAACAGGTGTTGGTATAAAGGTTTGTCGAGACCAATGAGTATACTAAACTCGAACTACTATGGGTTTGGCTACAGACAACCCTTAAAGGGTTGGTGTTAGAAGTTAAGCCACATTTTATTTTTCTCATTGAAACTCTTTCAATATGGTCAAAATTGGAAGGGTTAAAGAAGCTACTGGGCTATGAAGGTTTGTTGGGAGTTGATTATGCGAGTTATTGTAGTGGGCTAGCTTTGTGGTGGAAAGGGAAAACTAGGGTTAACTTTTTTTATTTCTCAAAGAATTTTATATGATGTTCAAACAAAGATCCAAAACATACAAACTGTTGGAAATGATTAAACTTGAAGACATGGCTCGAAGGAACAGGCCACTGCATGAGCCAGCATACACCAATATTCAAGCCAGTATGCCATAACACGAATAAACTAGTATCAGCACACAGTGTAACAACCAAGCAACTAAAAGACCAAAAGTCACCATGCAATAACTACTTCAAGAAGTGTATTCATTAGGGTATCTGAAGAGACAAATAATCATCTAAATAGTTATTAGTAGTTATTAGGATTTATTAGACATTGTTATGAGTCATCAATGTTAGTTCCTTCGAGTGCAAGGACTTGTGTAAAGAGACCTTTAGCCTCTTATACCTCATTTATAAATAGGTTACCCCTCAAGTATTGTAATGATAAGTAAAGAAGAGAGGAGAAAAATATAGATCAAGAAATGAAAAGAAATACAATTCCTTTCTCCTTCTATCTTTAAGAGTGAAAATCTAGTTTAGTTATATCACCTTGTTTTTTTTTCTTTCCACAACACCAATCACCTTTCGTTGCATACAAAAAAACTGGTATCAAAGCCTTGTTAAAATGGCCACCAAAAATTCAAGTATTACCTTCCAATTCCCATAACTTATCAAGACAAATTATCATAGATAGTCATTTCGGATGAAGGCCATTCTTGGGTCTCATGGCATATGGTACATCGTAGAAAAGGGTTATGAGTTAGGTTCTGATTAAAGTACACTCACAATAGCTCAACTAGATCTTTTGTAAAAGGCAAAGAAGAGAGATCAAAGTGCTCTCTCTATCATCCATCAAGGATTGGATGACGACAAAAGGGGGCTACCAGATCAAAGCCTTAAGGACAGATAAAGGTGGGGAGTTTATGTCTAATGAACTCAAAATTTTTTGTGAAGCACATGGGATTAGACATCCTATGATGGTGCCAAGATCACCATAACAAAATGGAGTTGCTGAAAGGAAAAACAGAACAGTCCTCAATATGGCTAGGAAAATGGTAAAGAGCAAAAACATGCCTAGTTAATTCTAGGATGAAGCTATTACATATGTAGTTTATCTCTCTAATAGATTAGCAACAAAGAGTTTAGAGAAAAAACTCCTAAAAAAGCATGGAGTGGAAGGAAACCAATTGTGAGGCACTTGAGAGTGTTCGGATCCGTAGTATACATTCATGTGCTGGAGTAGGAGAGGACAAAGCTTGATAATGGAAGTAAAAAGATAGTATTCATTGGGTATGCTGAAGATACAAAAGGGTGCAAGTGCTTTGACCTTAACAGCAAAAAGCTAATGGTAAGCAGAGATGTAAAGTTCAAAGAAAGTGCCTCATGGGACTATAACACCAAAAATGGAGAGAAGTATGAATTTCTTCCTTATTTGGGAGAAGAAGAGAATAAAGAGCAAGGAGTCGAAGGCAAGGACACGACTCTTAATTCACCAACAAGCCCAAGTGAACGGCCTTCAAGATTTCAATGCATATACAACTTGTATGATGCTACCGAACGTATGGACAATGAAAATTTATTTTGTCTATTTTCTAATGATGAGCCATTAACTTTCGCAGAGGCTGTAAAAGAGAAAAAAAAAATGGGTACAAACCATGGAGGAAGAAATTCTCTCAATCGAAAAAAATAATATATGGGAATTTGCAACACTTCCTTATGGTCATAGTGCAATTGGTGTACAAGATAAAGAAGAATGGCAATCGAGAAGTGGTAAAGCACAAGGCAAGGCTGGTCGCTAAGGGATACAAACAACAATATGGTATGAATTATGAAGAAGTGTTTGCTCTAGTTGCTCAATTGGAGACAATACGATTGATTATTGCCCTCATAGCACAAAACTGGTGGACTAAACATCAGATGGATGTAAAGTCTGCATTTTCTGAATGGTTCTCTTGAAAAAGTGCACATGGAACAACCGGAAGGGTTTACGACATAAGGCCAAGAAGATAAGGTGTTAATGTTAAAGAAGGCCTTATATAGCCTTAAACAGGCTCCAAGATTTTGGTACAATCATTTTGATAAGTACCTTCAAGAGAATGGATTCTCTAGAAGCATTCATGAGTATGCATTTTATGTAAAGAAAGAGGATAAAGATATCTTGTTCATATGCATCTATGTGGTTGATCTAATATTTACTGAAAACAATCCACAGATGTATGAAGGTTTCAAGAAGGCAATGGCCCAAGAATTTGAAATGAGTAATATGGGTCTCATGTCATATTACTTGGGGATAGAGGTAAAACAAAGAGATAATGAAATTTTTATCTCTCAAGAAACCTATGCTAAAGAGATCATCAAAAAAATTCAAGATGAGGGATTGTAATCCTATAAATACCCTAATGGAATGTGGAGTGAAACTTGTCAAGAAGGATAGAGCAAAGAAAACTGATCTAATGATGTTTCGGAGTCTTATTGGAAGTTTAAGGTATTTGACATGTACTAAACCTAATATACTTTTTCCGGTTGGAGTAGTAAGCCGATTTATGGAATGTCCAAGTGAAGAACACATAAAGGCAGCAAAAAGAATTCTCCGATATCTCAAAGGTACTCTTGATTATGGATTGTTTTATTCAACAACAGATAATCCTAAATTGAGAGGATACTATGATAGCGATTATACCAGTGATATTGAAGATCGAAAGAGTAATACTAGGTTTGTATTTTATTTGGGAAACAATGCAATTTCAAGGAGTTCAAAGAAACAATCCATAGTGACACTCTCAACATGTGAATTAGAGTGTTTAGCAGTAACTGTTAGTACGTGTCATGCTATATGGCTAAAGAGAATACTAAGAGAACTTCATTTTGAATAACAAAACCCAACCAACGTCATGATGGACAACAAGTCAGCCATGGCTCTGGCAAAAACCCAGTGTTTCATAAGCAAAGTAAACATATTGATACAAGATTCCATTTTATTCGAGAGTGCATTGCAAACAATGAGATTGAGACAGATTATGTGAAGACTCAAGAACAAGTTACTGATATCTTCACAAAACCCTTCAAGTATGATAGATTTCAAAATCTGAAAGAGATGGTTAGAGTTATAAGAATATCAAGTTTATGTGGGGGGTATTGGAAATGATTAAACTTAAAGACATGGCTTGAAGGAACAGACAACTACACGAGCTAGCATATACCAACGCACAAGCCAGCGTGCCACAGCATGAATAAACCAGTATCAACACACAGTGTAATGGTCAAGCAGATGTAAGGCCAAGAGTCACCATGCAATAACTATAAGTGTATATTCATTAGGGCATATGAAGAGGCAAATAACCATCCAAATAGTTATTAATAGTTATTAAGATTTATTAAACATTATTAGGAGTCATCAATATCTTGAGTTCCTTGGAGTGCAAGGACTTGTATAAAGAGGCCTTTAGCCTCTCATGCCTCATCTATAAATAGGCCACCTCTCAAGTATTGTAATGATGAGTAGAGAAAAAAGGAGAAAAATATAGATCAAGGAATGAAGAGAAATACAATTTTTTTCTCCTTTTATCTTTAAAAGTGAAAATCTAGTTTAGTTATATTATCTTGTTGTTTTCTTCCCACAACACCAATCACCTTCTGCTGCATCCAACTCAAACTTCGTAATTCATTGATTTTTATGGTTCCTAGATAAAAATAAATGCACTGATTCTTGGATCCTTTTGCATTCTTCACCTTCCATTTCTTCTTTGTCGTGGTGTTGTATGGATGATTTAACTGATATTCCTGATCTTTTAGGGAAAAAAATGTCCTGTTTCTCATCCTCAATATTCGAGGTTTATAGACTGCCATTGAAGATTCTAGCCTTCTTGATTTAGGTCAGTGGGGTGTGATTTTACTTGGGAAAAAGGTAGGGAACCTGAAGATTGGGTTCAAGAAAAATTGGATAGAACTTTTGCTTTGCAGTAGATAGATGAATGTGTTTACAAATGCCACAGTAAGGAGTCTTGAATATTCTAGTTGTGATTATCTTCATATCTTTCTTGATACACAAGTTTTACTAATCTATCACAAGCACATAATGTTTCGATTTTAAAACCTTTGGTTCTTTTTTTTTTGTGAAGAGGGATGTCGGGATATTGTTTATAGTAGTTGACATGATTGGGAAGTTAGTCCTATCAAAGCAAACATTACAGCTAGTAGGGTAGCTTTGAGTGAGTGGGGTAACAATTCAATTGGGAATTTTCATGCTAGAATAAAGAATTATACACATAGGCTTGTTGAGTTTCGCACTCAATGAGATGATTTAGGTATGCAGCAATTTTTGGACGCTAAATTGTAGATTAAACGGTGGTTGAATAATATTCTTGACTTACAGTATCATTATTAGAATTAGCGGGGGAAACAATTCTAGCATAAGGAGGGTGATGATTAGTGATAAAATAATTGGTGATAATGGGCATCGGTTTTCATTGAGTGATTGGTTGGGAGAAGTTATTAATTATTTTTAGAAATAGTTTACTTCTTTTTTTGGGGGGGTTACACAAAAATTCAAACTTGAGATCTTCAGGTAGGAGGAGAGAGATTATGACCATTGGCCTGTTCTCTTGAGAACTTAGAAGTTATTTACTAATGCAATGGGAAATGATGCTGGTGTTCTTGCTATTATTAATTGGTGTGTTCACATCAAAATAATTTTTAATGCCTATAGTTTCCAACTCTGAAGTGAAGCAGGCCTTGTCTAGTTTTTTACTCTAAAGTGAAGCAGGTCTTGTCTAGCATGCATCTAGATAAGTCTCTAGGTATGGATAGTGTTGGAGTCAATTTTTACTCCACAGCTACCTGCTCTTCCGACTCGAGCAAGGAGTCGATAACGATGGTGTTCGTCGGTTCTTCACGAGTGAGAAACCTGCAAAAACTCCACCACGGCTGGTCCAGTGGGGGGACTTCGATACTCAAGTTAGTATGAGTGATGAAATTAAAACCGATAATAGTCGTAGATATCATACCTCCGATTATATATAAAGTAGAATACGAAAACATACCTCTGATCGTATAAGATTGAGGATGAAAACCCTACCTTTGTCGATGTATATAAATGGGTATGAAACTCCCCTCTGAATGACATATAGAATTAGGTATAGAACCTCTCTCTGAATGATGTATAGAATTGTCTCTCTTTCGTGTGTAAAAATCGAGTCCCCTCCAAGAGTTGTCCATGTTTGTATTTATAATCTTTCAGGGGTGTAGAAAACCCTAGTTTCCTTTTGTTTGAAGTCTTTCAAGATAGTTAGGATTGTAATTAGGGACTTCTGAAAAATTTAGATTTCCTCAAGATTTAAAAAAGTTTAGAACTCTAGAAAGATTACTTTTCTTTAAGAGAGTCCACGAGAATATGGAAAGATTTGATCTTGATAGTTATTGTTTTTCTTATCAGATAACCGTGTATGATTTTAGAAACCTATTAAATAAGGTACCGTCATTTGCCCCCACTCTTAATTGCATTTTGAAGAAATGATATTAGGAGTAGATTGAAATATAAGAGGCCTTCCAAAAGACCGAAAGGTCAAGAGATCAATAGGTCAGTAGACTGAGAGATCAAATGATCAAGAGATCGAGTCATCGAGTGATCAAGAGATTGGCAGATCGATAGGTTGAGTGATTTGAGATCCAGAGGTCGAACAATCGAGCGATTTCAAAATCGACAGGTCAAACGATCATATAATTGGGAGATCGACAAATCGAACGATCAAGAGAATACCAGACTGATAGGTCGAACGATTAAGAGAATACCAGACCGACAGGTCGAATAATCAAAAGAAATATTAGACCGATAGGTCGAATGATCGAGAGAATACTAGACTGACAAGTCAAATGATCGAGAGAATACCAGACCAACAAGTTAAACGATCGAGAGAATACCAGACTGATAAATTGAACGATTGAGAGAATACTAGATCGACAGGTCAAACGATCAAGAGAAATATCAGACCGACAGGTCAAATGATTGAGAGAATACTAGACAGACAAGTTGAACGATCGAGAGAATACCAGACCGGTAGGTTAAACGATCGAGAGAATACCAGACCGACAGGTCGAACTATCGAGAGAAATATCAGACTGATAGGTCGAACGATCGAGAGAATACCAAACTGATAAGTCAAACGATCAAGAGAATACCAGACCAACAGATTGAACGATTGAGAGAATACTAGACCGACAGGTCGAACGATTAAGAGAATACTAAACCGTTAGATCGAATGATCGAGAGAAAACCAGACCGACAGGTCGACCAGTAAATTAGGGCATCATAGGCCCGTTCGGGGAATAAGATCCCATCGGTAGATCGGGACGATATGGGCTCGTTCGGGGAATTCCGTCCTTTATTGATGACACGTTCGAACAATAGGATCTGAGTGACGTGGGCTCTCCATGCGATAGGAAACTTTTAGATAGAGGGGCAGTATCCACCCTTTCGGGGAGTTCCATCCCATATTGACAACACGTTCGAACGATAAGATCTGGATGACTTAGACCCTCCGTGCGATAGGAAACTTTTAAATAAAGGGGTCGTGTCCACACGTTTGGGGAGTTTCATCCCTTATTGACGACACGTTCGAACAATAGGATTTGGGCGACTTAGACCCTTCGTGCGATAGGAAACTTTTAGATAGATGGGTCATGTCCACCCGTTCAGGGAGTTTCATTTCTTATTGATGACACGTTTGAACGATAAGATCTTAGCGACTTAGACCATCCGTGCAATAGGAAACTTTTAGATATAGGGGTCATGTCCACCCGTTCGGGGAGTTCCATCCCATATTGATGACACGTTCAAATGATAGGATCTAAGCGATTTAAACCCTTCGTGCAATAAGAAACTTTAAATAAAGGGGTCGGCCTACCCGTTCGGGGAGTTCCATCCCTTATTGACGACACGTTCGAACGATAGGAGATTTTAGGTTGGAGGCCGTATGACCAAGAGTTCAGGCGAGCAGTGGTCAGGAGTACATAATGCTTGTGCTAAGAAAAGCAAAAGTAGAAGATCCGAAGACTAACTTAGAGTCTGTGTTCTAGCCGAATGATGTAACTCTCAGTAAATACGAGAGGCTAAAGATCAATGCGAGAGAATAGTGTCAAGCTTTACATGAGTGCTGGCTTATTGTCGAAGGCGTTATAGCCAAGAGATTATATTAGAGCGATGTTGCAACTGGTGTGATGTAATTTCGAATAAAAAGGGAGTTGAATCCCATCCAGAGTTTAGAGCTCGTAAGTAAAAAATCAAGAGAAAGTGGATGCAGAATCCATGTGAGACATATGATTACAAGCATAAGTTATATGTATTCGGCTAGAAGTTGTATCCGAGAGAGTTTCATTGAGAGATTTCAATTGAGATAGTGGGCCAGATTTGTCCATCGGGGAGATCCATCCTTAGCCATAAGCTCTGTTCGAGAGGATTTATTTGAAAGATTTCGTTCAAAAAGATAGGCTATGTTTTCCCATTTGAGAAGATAGATCCTTAACAATAGACTTCGTTCAGGAGGACTCGCTTATTCGATAAAGTGGGCGATATTTGCCCATTCAAGGAGATACCGACTGGTCGACTGCTTAAAGGATAGAGAGGCGATTAGGAGATTGACAAGTCGAGGGATCGAGAGATCCACTGATTTATAAATCGAGTGATCAAGAGATCAACATCACCAAGTTGAGTAGTCGGGAGATCGGGAGATTGAGATATTGAGAAGTCTGAGCGATCGAGAGATTAAGGTATGGAGAGGTCGACAAATCGAGTAATCAGCAGATCAGATGATCAGAAGGTTGAGAAACTAATAGGTAGATAGATCTATTAAGCGAGTGACTGAGATATCGACGGATCGATAGGTCGAGTGATCAGTGGATCAAGTGATTGGAAGGTTGAGATACCGATGAGTCGATAGATTCATAGAGTGAGTAACTGAGAAATCGACAGATCAAATGATTAGAAAACTAACAAGTCGAATGATGGAGAAATCGACAGGTCGAAAGACCAGCAGGTCGGACGATTCGAATGGCCAGGAAGTTGAGAGACTGTCAAGAGATTGAGAGGCCAACAGGCCGAACAGTAGAAAGACTTACAAGTCGAACAATCGAGGGCGACATAGGCCCGTTTGGGAAATAGATCCCGTCGGTTGAGTCAGTGTGGCTGAGACCCTTCAGGGAAATAGATCCCTTCGATTGGATAGGACGACTGAGGCCATTCATAGAGATAGATCCCTTCGATTGTTCGGAACGACTGAAACCCTTTGGGATGATAGATCTTTTCGATAGATCGGGGTGACGTAACTCCGTTTGTTCGATAATATACCATAAGACAGATAGTCAACAAATTATCCACACGAAACTGAGAGAATGAGGGCAAGAGAATTACCTAACGAGGGATACCCCCAACTACCTCATCCCGAATGTCGCATAGTAGAATGAACTCAGACTATCAAGAAGAAGTGAAGCCAGGTTTGAGATTTTTATGATTGGTCAGTCAGTCATTCCTACAGACGGTGCTAATCTGTTAGAGTCAATTTTTACTCCACAGATACCTGCTCTTTCGACTTGAACAGGAAGCCGATGACGATGGTGTTCGTCGATTCTTCACGGGTAAGAAACCTACAAAAACCCCACTGAGATTGGCTCAGCGGGGGGACTCCGATACTCAAGTCACTATGAGTGATGAAATAAAGATTGATAATAGTCGTAAATATCATACCTCCGATTATATATAAAGTAGAATACGAAAGTATACTTTTGATCGTATAAGATTGAGCATAAAAACCCTATACTTATCAGTGTATGTAAATGGGTATGAAACCCCCCTCTGAATGATATATAGAATTGAGTATAGAATCCCCTCTGAATGATGTATAGAATTGTCTCTCTTTCGTGTGTAAAAACTAAGTCCCTTCCGAGAGTTGTCTATACTCTGTATTTATAGTCTTCCAGGGGTGTAGAAAACCCTAGTTTCCTTTTGTTTGAAATCTTTCAAGATTGTTAGGATTGTAATTAGTAACTTCTGAAAGATTTAGACTTCCTCAAAATTTAGAAAAGTTTAGAATTCTAGAAAGATTCCTTTTCTTTATGAGTCCATGAGAATATGAAAAGATTTGATTTTGATGGTGATTATTTTCCTTATCAGATAACCATATATGATTTTGAAAACTTATTAAATAGAGTATCATCAAATAGTATGAACCCTGCTCTTTTCAAACATTTTTGTGATGTCACTAGTAGTGATGTTATTGCTGCATGTTCTCATTTTATTTCTACTTCTTTTCTCATGGTTTGAATGATACTAGTGTTACCCTTATTTTGAAGAAAAAGGATCCTAAGTTTATGATGAATTTCTCAAGATTTAGAAAAGTTTAAAATTCTAGAAAGATTTCTTTTCTTTATGAAAGTCCACGAGAATATGGAAAGATTTGATTTTGATGGTGATTGTTTTATCGGATAACAATGTATGATTTTGGAAACCTATTAAATAGGATACCATCAGATAGTGTGAACCTACTCTTTTCAAACATTTTTGTGATATCACTAGTAGTGATGTTATTGCGGCATGTTCTCATTTTATTTCTACTTGCTTCTTTTCTCATGGTTTGAATGATACCGGTGTTACCCTTATTTCGAAGAAAAGGATCCTAAGTTTATGATGAATTTGCATCCCAAGTAAGTAGTGTCGAAAATATTAGCCAATAGACCGAAATATGTCCTTCCCTAATTGGTGTCTGAGAAGCAATGTGCTTTTCTTCTTGAAGGCTGATAATAGAGAACCTTATGATTGCTTTTGAAATAATGTTATTTAAAAAAAAGTAAAAAGAGGAAGACACAAGGTAAAAGGGTTCTGCAACTCTTAAGATTGACATAGCAAGGCATATGACCATATTGGGTGGCGGTTTTTAAGGATTTTTTTTGTTCTCCTTTTATGTTCTTAACAATATAATTTTTATTTCAGGAAGCAATGAGAGAAATAGAAAAAACTAGATCAAAGACTCCCTAAGAAATTTACATTATGATAGTTGGGAACATATCAGGTTATAGAAGGCATGTATTAACAAGTAAACAAATTGAATGTGATGTTCGATGGTACAAGCAAAGAGTAGATAAGGCTAAAAAGAAAACTAATGAAGCTAAGACGAAAGCCTATAATGTTGAAAGCTGATGAAGTTGAAAAGAGATCTTTTCAAAGAGAGAAACAAGCGTTGCTTGAAGATCATCTTGAATATATGATGAATATATTCACACAATTAGTAGCTCAACCTGGAGCTTAAAATTGTGAGTTTGGATTCATTTTAATTTTTAACATTTCTATCTTGATCAATTTTAGTTTGAATGGAATTCTATTTATATAAAAAAAATACAAGATAATATTACATGATGGTGTGTGAATTATTATAACTTTTAGAGATTTTATGTAATTGTTGTTCCATTAAGATATTTTAGGATAGGTGACACATAAAATATGTTGCTCTTATTATTAGCATCGATAAAATATACATTGTTTAATCGGGATATTGTCAGCTTTGAAATTTATCAACATAATAATTTATTTAAAAATATAATTTCACTTGTATATTGTTGTCTTGTTGGTCCATAATCAAACGTCAGGATCCCTAATTAGCCTTAATAGAAAAAAAATTAGTAAATGAACTAATTAATCAATAGGTTATAATTCAAACGGCCTGCAATTAATTTTTAGAATCATTCTCTTTTGTCTTTTTATCTTTTTCTTTAAAAATGTGGTAACCTAAGAAATAGACCACATAGCCAAACATGCATGAAAGAACAAAAGTGCAGGTTGTGTGATTACCCAAATTCCACAATGAACAGAGTTCATATTTCTATGTCAGATGATCAAAATTACAAAAATGAAGGAATCACTCACCTGCTACTTAAACAAATTAGGCTAAACCCTTTAAGGATCATGTGCTCAAACCTAATCATATCTCAGTGTTCATCTCTTCATCAATCAGAGTGTGACAACAAGTATATGTCGGTAGGGTAGTCAAGCAACCCCCTCTTTGTTTAGTATGTATGAATCCTTAATAAAGTTGCTTTCACATAACATTAGGTAGATTTGTGTTCTTCGTCTCCCCTGCATTTGGCATTATTCAATTAACATTAGGTAGCATAGAACAAACATGAGCATATTAAATTTGTATTGTAGAACATTTTTTATTAAAAAAATCCAAAGTCCACCCCACGAAAACCCTAAAAATTATATGCCAATAGCCAACAAACCCTTGCCATAATTCCAAGAACCAACAAGTAATCCATGGTCATCACATTAGAAACACTTAATCAATCCTAGTAGTTTAACTTCTCCACACGACATGCAACCAACAAATTCTATATTAGTTTTCAAACTAATCGATCCCATTTCCTTTTACTTCTTCTGTTCTTATTAACTATTTATTTATATGCAAATAGGTATATGAGTTCAAAACTGGTGATGTTGTTTGTTGGGTTATAACTTGGAATTTATGTTTCATATGTTATAAACTATTTATGTATTGTTGCATGCATTGTATGTCTCAAAAAAAGTACTTGCTCAATCGATCGTTGCTTAACCCCTTTCTAAACATCTCAAGTAGTGAACCTTGAGTTTAGATATTCTAGATTCCTCACTCTCTTATATTTATCGATCCTTTTGAGTTACTTATGTATAATGATTATATGATGAATATACGTTTCATTTATGGAACTTACATATACTTTTTGTTGGCTTTGAGGCATGATAGGGTTAGATGATTTTGTTGGTGTTTAAAATTTTTACTCTTTTTTCTCTGTATTTTCATATGCACTGCTATTCTCTAATATTGTATGCTTTATGATAATTTATTTTACGATTCTTCATATGTTTTACCTCTTTTATTATGTTGAATCTCATTTACCTTTCATTTCCACCCTTAGTGAATTTGGATTGATTTTGTATGCTTTTCCAGGTCTTGGTTAACTATGTGAGATCCTCAAAGGAGGCTGAAAAAGTTTGTAGTGAGGTACTTTCTTGCTTTTCCATTCTATAGAATATACTTATTAACCGATTAGGTATGGGTGAAACAAGCGGCTTGGGGAAACAAATGCTGGTTTATGGTAATCTTTTGGACTTTTATACAAACCTGTCCCACCAATGACTCTATCCCTAATCCACCTTATTGGACCATCTCCCAATTTCTTCTATCCTACGTTGGTTGTCGATCTAAATAAAAAATAATTAAAAATATAATAAAATTTGTGATCGCAGTTGACCTGGTTGTTTTCTCTTACTTGATTTATTGTATATTATTAGGAAGTCCAAATTTTGGTTAGTAAATTATTTGGAATAAGTATTCCAAATAAGTTTGAAAATAAGTTAAGGGCATAGAATTAGGTGTGGATTCCATATATTTTTATTTCTACAATCTGTCCACTTAGACTCAAATACATGTCATAATGATTAGTAAGAAATCTATGCATATGTAATCATATGCCCGTTTTTGTTGTTTGTGAAGGTTTTTTTTTTTTTTTTGTTACATTAGGATTTTAGAATAATGTATGTTCTATAGAATAAAATTATTTTTTGGTTGTTGAAATTTTATTCACTTTAACTATGCATACTAGAAACAAATATAATATGACGTTAATCTCAACAGTGGAGATGTTGGTATACTTCTGTTGGTATCCAAAATTTGGTTGTTGAAATTTTTCTCTCTTTGTTGCATTCCCCTGTTCAATTCAAACTAGGTTTTGCACATAGAGTAGTTGATATTAATTCATTGACAATCCAATAGAATTCTAGTTAAGGACTGCAGTTGTTGACCTATTTTTCTTTTCTCTCTCATCTCCTTAGAACATACTAAGACACTTCGCAGGAATTGACCTTGAAATCATTGACCCATTCTTCTACCATGAAATTTTAATTAACTCTGGCAATGAAAATTTCTAGGCAATATATTTTCTCTTTGCTAGCTAACTCTTCTGTGAAATAATCTTTCAGATTATTGGTTCCCCCAATCAAGCTGAGAAAGATGGGATTGTTAAATTGGTGCTAAATCTTAAAAATGTTAAGGTTGAAGAAGGTTATACCATGGATGCTATTTTATCTCACCGGGTGGAGGGCATATATCTTTTTTCCTTATATTGCTGATAGAAATTTGTTACATGTTTGACCAAAATGATTAATCACGTCTGTAAATTTCTATCTTGAGTAGGCATTTTTTTCTACCCGGGATTTCTTTTATTTGACTGATGGTGATGGTGACATTTGGTATTTTAGGATTTTATACAGATATGAATTTGGATATTTGGTATTTTTAAATATATGTATATATATTAATATTGATGAGTTTTCATTTTGAATAGATGAGGATAATTTTAAATATTTATATTGATGAATATATATTATAATTTTTAGTTTGTATAAATATAATAATAATAAGAATAAATTAATATAAAAAATTATAACTTAATCAGTGACGATAAAAAAATCATCATTATATAGTACTTTTAATAATGACTTTAAAAGTTGTCATCATTATCACAAACAAAAAGTCATCACAAATGGTTTATGCTTTACCCTCTTTAGTGACAAAATCATATGGTCACTGACTCAGTGACAATAAAAAAATCGTTACTATATGATACATTTAATGAGAACTAGTAATGTTATCACTAAATCAATGACAACAAAATATCATCATTATTTAATACCTCTAATGATGACTTCAGTGACAACATTATGTCGTCACTACTTTAATGATAATAGATAATCTCGTTACTATATGATATCTTCAATAACAACTTAAAACTCGTCATTATTGAACCCTTTTATGATAATGATTTAATGACGAGACAGTGACAATTTGTCACTAAAAGTTTTTAATGATAACTTTTAGTGTTTTAGTGATAACTTTCGGTTGTTACTAAAATCATATTTTCTTGTAGTGTGCTAAGAATGTTTCTCTGCTAGGTGAGTTGATTTGATCATGGTTTATGTAACTACAGTTCATTGCTTTGTCATGCATAGCAGCCAAGAGTTAGGTCCCATTATTCTTGAGAGAGAATTGAGGTAATGGATCCTCCATCTCCATATTTGTTTATCCTTGGTGCTGAAAGCCATAGCGTATTGATCCATCGTAGAGAATCTATGGGTTTTCTTCATGGGTGTAGGGTGAGTTACAGTGCACCAATAGTATCCATCTTTTTTTTTTTTCCTGCTGATGATTGCTTCTTGTCTTCTTTTTTAAAAGCTAATGCG
The DNA here is from genome assembly GCA_037126225.1 of Dillenia turbinata. Lineage (NCBI taxonomy): Eukaryota > Viridiplantae > Streptophyta > Magnoliopsida > Dilleniales > Dilleniaceae > Dillenia > Dillenia turbinata. Next base: position 6,363,988 of record JBAMMX010000022.1, on the reverse strand, counting down.
GTTAAAGCATCTCAGATTAAATAAGTGTTTAACTTATATGAACAAGACTTGGGTAAAATGGTAAACTTTGTGAAATTCGCTATCTATTTAAGCAAGAATGTTATTGTGGAGTGCAAGGATTATCTTAAAAGAACTCTTTCGATAGAGGAGCTGAATTCTAATGGTAGCTACCTTGGTCTTCCATTCATAATAAGCCAAAATAAAAACCAAACAAAAAAAAAAAAAGATTTTCTCTAAGCTTAAGACTAAGGTATAACTGGATTCAAGGATGGCATGTCAAACTTCTATTTTATGCTGATGAGATTTTTAATCAAAACTTTGCTTCAAGTTATGCCTAGTTATGCCATGAATATTTTTCATATTCCAATTTCTATTTGTGAAGAAATTGATTGCATGTTACCAGTAGGGCAATAGTTACAAGGAGTCTAGAGGTATTAATTGGATGGAGGGGATTTGCTTTGTGTTCCTAAGAAGTCTGAAACATTTTACAAATTCAGATTTTTTTGGTGCCAAAGTAGGTAGTAAATCCTAGTTTCATTTGAAGTAGTCTCATGGCAAGTAATGAACTAGAAAGGAAAGGTTGTCACGCCCCGATCCTCGGATCGACCACGCGACAGCCGCCGCGAAATCTCGGTATACGGGCAGAACCTCCCCATATACCGGGACTCCGCAAGGCTACAAAGACAGCAAGACAACAATTCTTTCTACACCAATCATCAATCATATAAAAACAGAAAAACATCACATAACAAACACATGCAAGGACTCATCCGGTCCATCCCTGTACACACGAGCACACATCGGGGAGAGGGAACCTGTACATGCGCATTTACACATCAACACACAATCGGGGAGAGGGAACCTGTGCATGCACGGCACACAATATGGCCATCCAAGCCATTTCAAAGTTCACAGTATAAGGAAAGCACTTAACAAACAGGAAGTCCCAAAACATAGCCGTAAGATCTTACTAACACTCGCCTGAAGAATCAAGCAAACGTCCGTAAGATCCAAACGATATGAGTTGTCCAAGACTTCGTGAAATCGAAAGAAAATAACTATTCTCAATATTACAAACCAAATGTCCCACTCAAAAATGAGTTTTTACCAAAACTAGGAGGGAAAGAAAGTAAACAACAACCACGTAGGGATTCCATCAATACTTGTTCCTATACAGGACACAAGTATCAATTAAATCCGTACCAAAAAGAATTGTACAAGTCTTCCCTTCTTCGGATTTCAATTTAAACCAAAAATGACTATACATCTCGATGTATACCTACAAAAGCCAGCTGGTAGGCCCTCCCCAAGCTCCAATCTCTGTCACAAGTCTAATCTTCCTCTGAAAAATGTTAAAGAGTGGGGTGAGTATTATAAATACCCAGTGAGTGGAGTGCAATGGCATGATTGTGTAATAAATAAGGGGTGAAAGTGGGGAATGTCAAAGCATACTTCAAACATCATTTTCATATCCAAACATTTCAGTAATTCAACATCATTTATAAAATATGCATCCATATCAAACATTTTCTCAGAAAATCATAAGGGTCCCATCGAAAACACTTCCGTCTCAGGGCGGCCAAACCCAGACGAAAGCCCGCCAAGGGTTTTTCTATCCAATGTCTCAAAACAAACCCCCTTCCTTGGCGTTGGCTCGAACCTCACCGGGGTGCAATCCGGATAGTCCGACGTGGCAGAGCAGAGGCCGCATACCTCTCTCGCATATAATACCCCAATCCACGTCACCCCGTCGGGTCGCTCCGTGGGGGGAATGACTATAGCCATTTCTCTCGTGCACCATCATTTCACAATCATCAATTCACAATACCATAATTTCTCAATCATTCAAATTTCCATCCATGTGCCACGTTTTATCAATTCAATCTGAAATTCATGCTACAAGCATTTACCATTCAAGTAACCAAGACAAATGGCACAAATTCATGTAAAATCACATAGGATGCATTCATAATTCAAATTCTCGTTTCAGACATCCCACAATCACAAATCATTTCATATAAATCATGTGAAAATCATTCAAAATCATTTATCAAAGAATTTTAAGACATTTTGCTTATTTACTACACAACGATCCGTCCACTCACCTCTAGGGAGGGTATTCACTCCCTATTTTCGAAATCAACTCAAAAAGACTCCCCTCGAGTCTCCAAAGGTCAACCTAGACCAATCAACACGAATCATCATCAATTAAGGCTCTATAAAAGGGTTTTCTAATTTCCCTTTTATTTAAAATAGCTTAAATTTACACAACCACGTTCTTACACTTTCATTTCATCAATTTAGGATCATTTCAAATCACCGACGACTTTAAATTTACAATATTCCTCAATTTTACCAATTTTCTCCCGAATTACATAATCCTGATTTAATTCATTCCAATTTCAATTCAAATCTCAAGAACAACTACGCAAATCAATCAAACAAAACTCTAATACTATCTACGACATTCTATCATGCTTCACAGACAAATTTATATCAAATTCTAGACCTAACTTCCATCATTTCATACAGACTTTCAAGAATAACGCATTTCCTACGGATCTAGCATATTTTTAGAATATATCCACACTTATTCTCAACCTAAATTAGACAAATAATCTGAGTATTGAAGGGATTGAAAATCCCTCACCTAGGGTGTTTTGCAGTTCGCAACCTTCGTCAAACTGTCTTCTCATTCCATTCCGAAACCTGCAAAGCTCCCAATTTAAAGTCAATTTCAGGAATCTAAAGTTAATTTTTAAGAAAATTTGAAACCCTAAAATTTGGGTTAGGGACTGGACCTCACCTATGCAGACCGATCTCACAGCCGCAGCTAGGGTTTTCAAAGTCTGCCGTTTTGGGCTCTGCAAGAGTGGCAGAAAGCACACGAGCAAGGATGGAGCTATAGTCGCGCGCGCAGAAGCGGTCGCGCGCTGCCGGCTCGCGCAGGAAGGGACGGTCGAGTTCTGGCGCGCGCAGGAAGGGGCTGTCTCGCGCCGGGTCACGCACTGTCGCGTGCGCAGTCGTGCGGGCAAGGAGCTATCGCGCGCGTAGGGAGAGTCGTCTGTCGCGCGAGAGAGAAGAATAGAGAGAGGCAGAGATGGTGGTCAGATGAGAGAGAGATGGTGCGGGACAGGCTCGCGGTGGCGAAGTTGGGTTGTGCGCGGTGGAGGAGCGATCGATCATGGAGGGTGAGGTCTAGATGGCAAACAGGGGGATCGCGAAGGGAGAGAGAGTGCTGAGGCTGGAAACAGAGAGAGAAATAGAGAGTGAGTAGAGGGAGAGAGACGACGGTGGTGGTGGCTTGCGGTGGTTTGCGGTGAGGGAGAGAAACGGAGTGCGCGACTACGCGGGAGGGAGAGAGCAGAGAGAGATTCGGGAGTGAGTGAGAGACGAAGGAGGGAGAAGGAAGAGGGATTAGGGCTAAAAGCCCTAATCCTCATTTGAGCAAAACGCAGCGTTTTGCTGCGTTTTGTCCCCCCCCTTTTCTTTTTTTTTTTTTTTTTATAAATACCAATATATATATCTATATATTTTTATTTTTATTTTTTTTTATACTCTCACTACAATGAAGTTCTAAATTTATCAAGAATAGAATACACTACGAATTTGCGACTCGAAATTTTAATTATACCAAAAATTTAAAATTTAGACCCAAAATCGAAAATCAAAACTTTTAGGATTTTCTTTTATAATTACTGAGATATTTTACAGAAAATTTCTAATACCGAATTTTCGGTATTACAACTCTTAACCCCCTAAAAACAAATTTCGTCCTCGAAATTCCAAAATATCATTCATACATCAAAGAGCTGCGAATGTTGCTTTTACATTAATTCCTCTGTCTCCCAAGTTTGTTTTTCTAGTTGATTATATTCTCCACAACACTTTAACTATAGGAATCTACTTATTTCTCAACTGTTTGAATCCGCCGATCTAGTATTAACACAGGCTGCACTTTGAAACTTAGGTCTGAATTTCATTCTATCAGAGAAGCTTCAATCACATGAAATGGATCCGGCAAATACTTCTTAAAATATGTTAGGACTATTTCATCTTAGAATCAACAACTAAACTATCAAGACTCCAACACAAAATTCCTTAAATTATTTTTCAAAAGAGACCTCAAATAAGAAATGTCCACTACCATGTCATATCCATATCAATTGCAGATCCCAAGATAGAGAAAATCCTTATATCCTCAAGTTTATGTATAACGAAATGTAAATCAACCTCAATATGGCCTAGACTAAGTGAGGAAATTTACTCCACTGATAATATTTGTATGCTTCCAAGTTTTAAATCTCCAATCCTTAATTAGATAACTTTTTAATCAAGGTATTTCTATCACGATCATTCTCTATCACCTTTTTATCATGCAATATCACCAATATTCTATCCAAATCAAATCTAGTACATACATCTGCATATTACCCGGTGTCTGTATTAATATCCCCAAATTATCAAAGTAATAACCACTTCTAGTATCTGTTATATTTATCACCGTTACACTCTAGACATTACAATCTTCTCATTTACATACAGTGCTTTCAATACAATTCTCATATTCTCTTAAACCCTGAATTGATCGGCTTGACAAATATACAAGTTTCCCTGCTTTTGAAACCAGATTACTTCTTTTCAAAAAAATATTTTCAAAAATACCTAGTCTCTCACTTCAATTCTATAATCATATAATCACAAAAGATACATCAAAAAAATTCACTTTGCATTCACTTAATCTACTACTGATCTTTTCTACCCTGGTCAAAATTCCTTTTGATCTAAACTATCTTAAATATTACCCATAAACCTCAACTTGCTTATGGATCTATCTTGTAATAGTTTCCTATATTCGATCCCTTCAACTTTACTCACTCGATCAACTACATCCACTTGTCACCGACTTTAATCGACTCAAAGACTCCATTCCGGTAGAAATTAGAGAAATAAAATCCTAATTACTTGGATCTCTCCCGTAACAACTTGATGGTCTCGATTTACTAAAATAAAAAAATCATAATTAGTGATAAAATTCTGAATTTTCCCTTTTCAATTTCTTTCTAAAAATCCAACTGCTCATAATTATATGAAAGGAACTCCCAACATGAGTAGCAATAAGTCTTTCCTAGGGTTACAAACAAACCTTTCATTAAACAAAGCCACGTCACCAAAACGATTAAATCAACAAAACATATCCTAGCTACATATAAATCTTCTCATTGCATTATCGTACAAAATCTCTCTACTATCAATCATTCTCTTCAAAGTAATATTAATTCACCAAACAAAATAAAAGACCAACTGAAGTGAATCATTTTCATCACAGGTACCTACCTTTGTAAGTCTCATTTAATAATACCATCCTGTTTCACTAGTTATGCATATCTGTGCTTTTTAGAATCTGACTTTAGCCGTTGTTAGAAATCAAAATTCATGTTTCAAATCTAAGATTCTTCTAAAGAATATTAGGAAGGACTGGGGTAAGCATGGAAATTTTTAGTGAATAGACGGCATGATATATTGAGCATGAATGAAGGGTGAAAGTGGTTGTGCCAAACACATATATCAAAATTCATTTCCGTGTAATGCCAAAATCATTTGTAATAACATAAATTTATATCAAATTTTCCATGACTCATATTCTCCAATTCAATAAACAATTTTATATTTTCCTTTCAATAACTTTCGGATCTGTCCAAAGTCACTCTCTCCTGACCTTTGCCACTGCCTCCATGGCCTCGATCCGTGGCAAGACTTAGTCATTATTGGTTTTCCAACACCATGTTCCCAAGCTTAAGTTATCAATCGATTCACAATCTCAAATATAAGATATAGCTATTCTTCAAAATTCACATGAGTATCCAAATGTAACAAATGCAAATAGTTTAATATTCAAAGTCATGAGTCATGGATATTTTGCCATTTCATTTCAGGCACACCACACTCACAAAATATTTTAATCCTCTTTTAAAATTTATTTCACAAATCAATTTCGAATCCATTTGCAAAGTCATTTCAAAAATCAATTTATAATTCATAATTGAAAACAATTAACCCATTCATATGCATCAAAGCAGTCCATTCACATCTCCTATAAGAGAGTTAACCAATTTATCAACGAGTTGATCCAAACATCTCTAAATTTGGAAACAACTCAACTCAAAATCTCGATGAGTTGACCACCAATGAATAATACTATATGTCTATGGGAAAAGAATCAAATGACACTTTCTATCAATTTCAATCAAGGTATATAATTATCACTAACACCATGAATATCTCAAAACATCAAAATCATCTCTCCTTAAATTCATTATCATGCAATCATGATCACTTAATATTTATATCCAAATCTCTAAATCATCAAGTTCAAGTTCTAAGGAATTTACCTGACTACATTTGGGTTGCCTTACCACACCAAAGTCCCCACTTAGTGATTGATTCACTAGCTCATACAAATCAGAAGATAATGTGAGGGCGATCTTACAGTTGATTTCTCTAAAATTTCTCATTTACCTTCTATTAGCCGAACTACTAAAAGTTCAAGTAAATACCATCATTGAACACATGATATACACCTCTATGAGTTTCCGAAGACTCCAAATTTTCCAAGAATCTACTTAGCATTAATCCAAACCACTTACCATCTTCAGCATCAAATAGTCCTTTTATGCAATTGCACATTTCCCTATCTAACTTTATGACAAATTGCACTTACTAACAAAACACAACTAAGCATTCCCTTTTTATGCCAATAATTAACAGTAACATTATCTTCACAATACAAATATCCTCTCAAATCATCAAAATTTTCCATATCGGTTACAGGCAATAGGAAGAAACTTTCTAACAATTCCTATCAATATCATTTCAGCTTATCCTTACCAACCTTTCCTTCATTCTATCTAATATACTAAATTTACATCCATATGGTTCTAATAAAGTTCTCATGTCCATGATTAAAAAAAATTTCGAACTCCCACTATTTAGGGAAAAAGAAATAATTGATACCAGCTCTAGTATTTCAATCCCTAACCATGAATCACTTGGCCATTGCTTGTTTAAGAATAAATATCCATAAATTCCTTTTAGAAATATCCATTTGTTTATTAGGGCCTTGAATGCAGATTTGCCAGGTTTTCCTCATATTAGAATCCTTTGAACACAATTTCTAAATAAAATACTCCAAACTTCTCGGCATTTAAATCTTCTTGAATCTCACAAACTCAACCAATTTTGAACCATAAATTTTCAATGTGCACACTTCCTTTACTATCCAATCTACAACCTCATTACAACCTTTCCTTCTTCCGATTGTAGGAAACCCTACCAAAGTCACGGCATCACATTTGTAACTTTTCATGTCATCATTTCAATCTAATCCTTCACCACCACCGTGTTATCAAGACTCCACAACTAGGAACACTCTTCAAAGTGCCCTCTAAATGAACCCCTAATGGCCAAGTCCTTTTAAATCTCAAATATACTCTTTTAACATGCTTCTTAGCAAAATGAACCACTTAATAAGCCACTAAAACCAGAAATAGAATCTATCTTCAATAAAAACACCCTAATTATTAAATTATAGATAATAGTATCACCGAGTACCGTAAGCAATCTACTAGCAAGAATCTTAACCACAACTCAATAAAGAGATGAAATCAAGATATATGAAGACTATAATTAATATGTAGAGGTGTGTAGGAGGAATCTCATTCGGTTCCTCAATCTTCGTCTATGAGGGATAGTTCTACGAAGAAGAGTCAAATCTCAACAAATAGAATAGGAATTGAACTAGGTATTTAACCCCCTAAAAATGAGCATTCCTATCCTCCTAAGAAATCCATGGAAGACTTGTACATTCTCAAAAACACCATTTTCAAAAACCAAATACTTCAAAGTCTTCAGAAACTTTTCGGGACATTTGGAAACAATTTAAAACATTCCAAAACCAATAAACTTTTAAAATCGTGAGCCTAAGCTCTGATACCACTAAAGCTGTCACGCCCCGATCCTCGGATCGACCACGCGACAGCCGCCGCGAAATCTCGGTATACGGGCAGAACCTCCCCATATACCGGGACTCCGCAAGGCTACAAAGACAGCAAGACAACAATTCTTTCTACACCAATCATCAATCATATAAAAACAGAAAAACATCACATAACAAACACATGCAAGGACTCATCCGGTCCATCCCTGTACACACGAGCACACATCGGGGAGAGGGAACCTGTACATGCGCATTTACACATCAACACACAATCGGGGAGAGGGAACCTGTGCATGCACGGCACACAATATGGCCATCCAAGCCATTTCAAAGTTCACAGTATAAGGAAAGCACTTAACAAACAGGAAGTCCCAAAACATAGCCGTAAGATCTTACTAACACTCGCCTGAAGAATCAAGCAAACGTCCGTAAGATCCAAACGATATGAGTTGTCCAAGACTTCGTGAAATCGAAAGAAAATAACTATTCTCAATATTACAAACCAAATGTCCCACTCAAAAATGAGTTTTTACCAAAACTAGGAGGGAAAGAAAGTAAACAACAACCACGTAGGGATTCCATCAATACTTGTTCCTATACAGGACACAAGTATCAATTAAATCCGTACCAAAAAAGAATTGTACAAGTCTTCCCTTCTTCGGATTTCAATTTAAACCAAAAATGACTATACATCTCGATGTATACCTACAAAAGCCAGCTGGTAGGCCCTCCCCAAGCTCCAATCTCTGTCACAAGTCTAATCTTCCTCTGAAAAATGTTAAAGAGTGGGGTGAGTATTATAACTCACCAGTGAGTGGAGTGCAATGGCATGATTGTGTAATAAATAAGGGGTGAAAGTGGGGAATGTCAAAGCATACTTCAAACATCATTTTCATATCCAAACATTTCAGTAATTCAACATCATTTATAAAATATGCATCCATATCAAACATTTTCTCAGAAAATCATAAGGGTCCCATCGAAAACACTTACGTCTCGGGCGGCCAAACCCAGGACGAAAGCCCGCCAAGGGTTTTTCTATCCAATGTCTCAAAACAAACCCCCTTCCTTGGCGTTGGCTCGAACCTCACCGGGGTGCAATCCGGATAGTCCGACGTGGCGAGGCAGAGGCCGCATACCTCTCTCGCATATAATACCCCAATCCACGTCACCCCGTCGGGTCGCTCCGTGGGGGGAATGACTATAGCCATTTCTCTCGTGCACCATCATTTCACAATCATCAATTCACAATACCATAATTTCTCAATCATTCAAATTTCCATCCATGTGCCACGTTTTATCAATTCAATCTGAAATTCATGCTACAAGCATTTACCATTCAAGTAACCAAGACAAATGGCACAAATTCATGTAAAATCACATAGGATGCATTCATAATTCAAATTCTCGTTTCAGACATCCCACAATCACAAATCATTTCATATAAATCATGTGAAAATCATTCAAAATCATTTATCAAAGAATTTTAAGACATTTTGCTTATTTACTACACAACGATCCGTCCACTCACCTCTAGGGAGGGTATTCACTCCCTATTTTCGAAATCAACTCAAAAAGACTCCCCTCGAGTCTCCAAAGGTCAACCTAGACCAATCAACACGAATCATCATCAATTAAGGCTCTATAAAAGGGTTTTCTAATTTCCCTTTTATTTAAAATAGCTTAAATTTACACAACCACGTTCTTACACTTTCATTTCATCAATTTAGGATCATTTCAAATCACCGACGACTTTAAATTTACAATATTCCTCAATTTTACCAATTTTCTCCCGAATTACATAATCCTGATTTAATTCATTCCAATTTCAATTCAAATCTCAAGAACAACTACGCAAATCAATCAAACAAAACTCTAATACTATCTACGACATTCTATCATGCTTCACAGACAAATTTATATCAAATTCTAGACCTAACTTCCATCATTTCATACAGACTTTCAAGAATAACGCATTTCCTACGGATCTAGCATATTTTTAGAATATATCCACACTTATTCTCAACCTAAATTAGACAAATAATCTGAGTATTGAAGGGATTGAAAATCCCTCACCTAGGGTGTTTTGCAGTTCGCAACCTTCGTCAAACTGTCTTCTCATTCCATTCCGAAACCTGCAAAGCTCCCAATTTAAAGTCAATTTCAGGAATCTAAAGTTAATTTTTAAGAAAATTTGAAACCCTAAAATTTGGGTTAGGGACTGGACCTCACCTATGCGGGACCGATCTCACGGCCGCGGCTAGGGTTTTCAAAGTCCTGGGTTTTGGGCTCTGCAAGAGTGGCAGAAAGCACACGAGCAAGGATGGAGCTATAGTCGCGCGCGCAGAAGCGGTCGCGCGCTGCCGGCTCGCGCAGGAAGGGACGGTCGAGTTCTGGCGCGCGCGAGAAGGGGCCGTCTCGCGCGGGTCACGCACTGCCGCGTGCGCGATGCGGGCAAGGAGCTATCGCGCGTAGGGAGAGTCGTCTGTCGCGCGAGAGAGAAGAATAGAGAGAGGCAGAGATGGTGGTCAGATGAGAGAGAGATGGTGCGGGACAGGCTCGCGGTGGCGAAGTTGGGTTGTGCGCGGTGGAGGAGCGATCGATCATGGAGGGTGAGGTCTAGATGGCAAACAGGGGGATCGCGAAGGGAGAGAGAGTGCTGAGGCTGGAAACAGAGAGAGAAATAGAGAGTGAGTAGAGGGAGAGAGACGACGGTGGTGGTGGCTTGCGGTGGTTTGCGGTGAGGGAGAGAAACGGAGTGCGCGACTACGCGGGAGGGAGAGAGCAGAGAGAGATTCGGGAGTGAGTGAGAGACGAAGGAGGGAGAAGGAAGAGGGATTAGGGCTAAAAGCCCTAATCCTCATTTGGGGCAAAACGCAGCGTTTTGCTGCGTTTTGTCCCCCCCCTTTTCTTTTTTTTTTTTTTTTTTTTTTTTTTTTTTTTTATAAATACCAATATATATATCTATATATTTTTATTTTTATTTTTTTTTATACTCTCACTACAATGAAGTTCTAAATTTATCAAGAATAGAATACACTACGAATTTGCGACTCGAAATTTTAATTATACCAAAAATTTAAAATTTAGACCCAAAATCGAAAATCAAAACTTTTAGGATTTTCTTTTATAATTACTGAGATATTTTACAGAAAATTTCTAATACCGAATTTTCGGTATTACAAAGGTACTAGGTGGTGTATTGGTCATGGTAAAGGGGTTTCAGTTGTTTTTGATCCTTAGATTACTTGATGATGAGTTTGGTTTGGTAGAGACCAATCTTGAAAAGAATTATAGAAATGTGACAATTGGTTGCCTAATGAGGATGATCATTGTTCATGGGATATAGATATGCTCTTGGATTTGTTTAATGAGTGTAATAAATATTTAATCATGAATATTCTCTTGAATAGTAGACTTTCAGATGAAAAGATATATTTTCAATCCGAAGTTGTTATGGATCATGTCATATCTTTTTCCTAGTGATGAGGGGTAAGTGTGGAAGAAGATTTGGCAGTTGAACATTCCAAATAAGGTTGGTGTTTATGCTTGGAGGGCTTGCCCTAACATTCTCCATATAGTTGATAACTTACGGATGAAAAGAATTGCTCTTGATCCTAGTTGTCCTATGTGTAGAAAGTGTAATGAATCAGTGTTTCATGTACTTGTTGGATGTGAATTTGCACCATCTTGTTGGTTATCATCTTAATGCCTCTAATTTATTTGTTTGGTATACTACTTTATCTAAGCATTATGATGAGGAGTTGTGTTGCTTGTTTTTCATGATTAGTTGGAGTATATCAAAGGCAAGGAATGATGTTGTTTGGACTTCCCAAGACTACAAAAAAATGTCAGGTATTATACTCAGCGGGTCAAGTTTATTATCAATCAAATGCAGCGAGGAAGAAGCAAACATTCATATTGATTGCCATCAGCAGGAGCTTAAGGGTATGGCAAAGACCAAAGGAGGGTTGGTATAAGCTTAATATTGACGCTGCTATATTTATGGAGGGAGGGAGGGAGAGAGGGGGAGAGAGAGAGTAGGCTTTGGCTATATTTTGAGAGATGGTTACGGTAGTTTTGTTATTTTTTTTGGTGGCCCTTCAGTTGGGATTTCTTGCCCCCCCCCCCAAAAAAAAAAGAAGTGGAAGTGCTGAGTATTCGTGAGGGCTTGAGCCGACTAAAGTTGTTCATGCTATCAAAGAGGTTTTAGTTTATATCTCTTTATTCCGTGGAATTGTTGAGAACTGTAAGCATATGATTCAAAGCATGCATAATGTAAGGATTTGATTGGTTTTTTTCCATGTTCGAATAATGTAGCTCATACCCTATAGCAAGGGCCACTTATTCCATGTCTGATTGTCTGGAGTGGGATGCTCGACCTCTTACTTTATTAGTAAATGTATTAAACAATGCCAATGATTTACTTTAATGAAAGCTCATGTTATCTTAAATAAAAAGAAATTATTTTCTATGCAACGCACTCCCACAATGGAATAAAGGGCAGTTTTCCCACAAACAAAACAGAAGTTAGCAAAATAGTCGTTACCTAACGAGAACAAAGAAAGAAAGGGAAATAACATACACGGAGGGTGAATGATAAACTACTACGTTATTAAGTGGAACAACCATGAGACGATGTCTTTTAGTAATCTTTGTCTTATATCGTCGGTATTTTGTGTGTCATGGCCGTCAACCACTAAAATAATAATTACTATTTCCTAAAATTGTTTAACACGATGAATCAATGTGCTCTCTCTCTCTCTCTCTCTCTCTCTCTCTCTCTCTCTCTCTCTCTCTCTTTCTGTGTGTGTATAGGATGTGTCTAACATGGGTATGATAAAAGAGACACTTATTTCGATCAAGCTAGGCATGGCTTCTTCAGGAAATGTATATTTTGTCTTCAACTATTCTCTTTGATTTTTGGGTTTCTTATGATGTCATTTTCTCAAAGGTACAATTTCGTAGCTTTCCTAGGTTTTCTTCATTGATTATCATAAGGCTTGGAATCATTTCATTTGCATTTAAAAGCTAAGGAAATCCTGAGATTTTGTGTGTTGAAATTGGAACCATTCTGTTGAGTTTGAGTACCAGGTGAATCTGTTAGAATTCCTCCGTTGTAGTATTCCACAAAGCTCTCACTATGATATTATATCCTAGATTGCAAAAAATTCAGCTTGTCTGTTTGGATTGGCAAAATATCCCATATTATTTCTTTGCGGATTTTCACAAATATTGAAATATAACCTCTAAGCTCACCTCAATTTAAACTTAAAAAAAAAAAAAAAAAAAAAAGATCAATGAACATAAAATCTATCACCATAATAAAACTATAAATTAGACATTTACGGAAGGAAAAACATTTTAAGTCTCCTTAAAAACTTCTAAAGTATTGCACTTTGTAATTAAATTCTTATAAGAATTCTTAAAAGTAAATCCCGCCAAAAAATTAATCCGACCTGCTCGCTGATTGTAAATATATATATATATATATAAAAAAAAAAAAAAACCAAGAAGAAGAAGAGTGAATTTTGTGTACTCACTTCTCATACAATCTAAATATATTCAATTTGAGATTTAAAATAGCAAAATATACACACACTATAAGCTCGTGCTAATAACAGCATAAATGACACCCCTTCTCCTTTATAATAGGTTCAAATACCCCTTCTCCCTTATAATAGGTTCGAATTCGAATATCAATGTATACATAAAGAAAAAAAACACACAACATATAGGCTCGCGCAACTAGTGAGATGTATAAGTAGCACACACTATAGGCTCGTGCAACTGGTGAGATGCATAAGTAGCGTCCATGCATGAGACATCTTAGACAAATTTGTTATATAATTTTATAAAATAGGACCAACCCTTTCAAATTTAATAGAAGAAGAAGAGGAAGAAAGATATGAAAACATCAATTGGAAATCATCAATAACAAATACCAAGAGAGTCAATTATTGATAAAAGGCAAAAGCAAGAAACTGAGAAATCTTTATGGTCAAAATAGACCTTTGATGGTTCCCTACGCAATAAAAAAAATTAGGGCCATGCAGAGCTTAGAATAAACCTTTTCCCTTCACCACATAAATCTGCTCTCAAACTATTCAAACTGCAATAGTGTACACCGCAGTTTGATTCATGGCTAGCATCAAGAGCCCCGAAAGCCACAAATCATAAACAACAAACAAATAAATGAATAAAAAAAATGAAAAGAAACACAAATTGATACATATCGGCTCAAATCTGGCCAAATAATCACAAAAGCATTAATTATACATGTATCAGATTTTGATACTACTAAACCGCTATTAGTTTCGTTTGACAAAAAGGAAAAATGGAATCTACCCATATAATGCATCGTTAATGGAACACCAAGAGTACTTAAGCCAGGACAGAATAAAAGCAGAAGCACCAAAAAATTACTTCCACTTCCTGAAGAACTTATTCTTTCCGAACTTGCCATGGCGCTTTCCGAACAAGCCATGCTTGCCAAATTTACCGTGCTTGAACTTGCCATGCTTGCCAAATTTACCATGCTTGAACTTGCCATGGTGGTAGCCGTGACCAAATCCGTGACCAAGATGATGGGCACCATGGGACATGTGGTGAGCCCCATAAGCAGCAGCTGCGGCAGCCGCACCTCCCGCTATCATTGCGCCAATGCCTCCTATAATTTTGAAACACCAGATCAATGGAGATTTTGTAGATATGTGAAAAGAGACATAACAGATAGTAAATTACTGCAATTGGCCTACAAAGGATTCAGAAGGATCCAAACGCATCATACAGCTCCAATGTGCACGTGTGTGCTGAACTCTCTCTCTCTCTCTCTCTCTCTCTCTCTCTCTCTCTCTCTTTCTCTCTCACTAACACACACACAAAGAACTTCTGCAATCTTCTAAATGTCCACTATCAGTAGAGATCCTGCCCAATGCACATCTCATAACATAATGAACTATTTACTGGGGGCCATACAAACACAAGCCTTTTGAAGGCCAACAAATCACAAAAACAACGAGCACATCAACATTTCATGAGGAACAAACCATGGGAAATGTGCCCTATCTTAATAGAAAGGTCTTAGTCACTGAACATACCATGAGGTGCATGTGGAGCAGATGGACCAGGATATCCAGCTGGGGGATATCCAGCCGGAGGATATCCACTGGGGGGATATCCAGCTGGGGGAGGATATGGTGCTGAAGGGTGGCCACCTGGTGGAGGATAACCAGCAGGAGGGTAACCCGCTGGTGGGTATCCCTGTGGAGGATAACCCTGAGGAGGGTATGCCCCATGTTGTGGTGGATACCCATATCCACCCAAATGAGAAAATAATCCTTTATCATCATGATTGTCCTTTCCGCCCCCCATCTTTCTTCAAATCTGAATATGAAGCCACAAATGAAGCAAACAAGCATTTGTAAGGGCAAACTCATTAAACTTTCTACTTGTAGAATTAAAACAAAAGAAAGAGCAATAGCAAAGGTAAAGACAAACTTATGTGATAATTTAAGATCCAAAGATGATACAATTGGCTACCCACTTGCATTCCTCACCCTCTCCCTTGGTCATGGTAAAGAGGAGATCAACATTTTTCCAAGGACAAATTATTATCATTATTAGAATATATTATGAATCAAAATTAAATCAATTATTGAATTTGATTTTGAGAATATCTAACTTAAATTATTTTTATATTTTCATATTTATAATAATGAATTCCTTGTATAAAGTTAACTTATTGTAATACTTTAATTGAGATGATTAAAGCAATGGAACATTAGTGTTCACATTATTATATTGCTCTCCAAAACAATGGAATATTAAAGTTTTATATTAACATTGTTATATTGCTTCCATATTCTTATTTTCTAACATCGTATTAAAGCCCTATTTGCAAAAAGGGTTCTCCACGCATCCACAGTAGAGCCAAAGCCAAGAACCAGAGCTATGAGCTCAAGCTCGGAGCCGAGCTCAGAGCTATGAGCTCAAGCTCGGAGCCAAAGTCACTGAGAGCCAAAACTAGAACCAATACCACGGTTACAAAACACACCTAAAATTTTGGATCCTCTATTCAGCTTCTCTTCCAAATTCAAATGATTTTCATTATACCAAATTGAGAATACCCTAAAATTTTAGATCCTCCACCCAGATCTCCTCCAAAATCAAATGATTTTCATTATATTACATTAAATTTGATTGGAGATATTAAAATATATTATGTATTAACATCAATATATTAATTTGATTTTGAAAATATTTACTTTATTTATTTTAATATTTTCATATTTGTAATATTATATTTTCATATTTGTAAAAAACGGATTTTCTATATAAATCCAATTCAATGTAATACTTTAACGGAAACAATTGAAGCAATGGAACATTAGTTTTCACATTATTATATTGCTGTCGGAAACAATGAAGTATTAGGGTTTTATATAAATATTGTTATACTGCTTCCATATTCCTATTCTCCAACAATTATATATCCCAAAGATAACCAGATTGCAGAATGGATTAAAATCTAATACACTTTCCTCCCTCTATCACACTTGCCAAAATAATACCGATAGCCTAAACACTTATCCACAATCCCGGCACACGTATGGCAAATAACCCTCTTCAACTATGACGAAAATTTAAGATTTTCCTCCAAATTGTAGCATAAAATATTAATTTGAATCCTACAGGATCTTGATCAAGGTCTACTGAAAACAGAATATCTCAGCCTCGCTAGAGTAAAGAAAAACATCAAACAAATTCACAAGATACCAAAACCAATACACCCTATAGAAACTATCATGTGGGGGTTTCATCATAATGCAAAATCATATGCAGATTTGCTTAAGAACAAATATTTAATCTAATAATGAATGAAGGGCAGGGATATCGTACAAAGAAAAAGCAGAAACCCCCAAATTCCAAGAAAGGCTTCCGATGGGCAATTTTTCAGGAAAATCCAGGGGAAACTTCAGTGGAACTCAAACATATTAAAAAAAAAAAAAAAGACCATGTCCAGAAAGAAACAAAGCAAGATTGAAAGGAGAAAACAAGAGGAAAGAAATTCAAAAGAGAAAACTAAAATCATTCCATGAATCCATAAGAAGCAGTATAACAATTAAAAAAATATCAGGCACAAATTGATGGAAAGCAACCAAGACAAACGAAAATCGGAAACAATAGTCAAAAGGGTTTCTTCAAGTGAAACGAGCATACCCCAATCGCTGATTTGATAGTTGGCTCGCGTTTCTTTGATTTTGGAGAGAGAGAGAAGATGAACCATCAAATCTTGGGGCGGCATTGTGCACCATTATATCGAGAGCCGGTCCGGTGATTGCGTGTGTCTGGCATTTTGTCGACGCGTGTGATTAACGCGTTCTGCCCGTTACAACTTGCTCCACGGCTGGCCCCCCTCCCCCACCGCACGTGAGAGTGAGACTTTCTTCTATTAATTCTGGATAAGAACAGAACCTGATGCCTTAATCCTTAACCCTTAAGCATATTAATAAATTATCCAAAAAATCAAATAAATAAATCGTAGTTAAGGCAGGATCAAATCTTGAAAGATCGTTCTAACATTTAAAATGGTTTAGTTTTGATTACGGTAACAAATAATTTTGATTCAGATTATAGAATCGAAATTAAAAATAAAATAATAAAAAATAAATATTAATCTTTTTTGTTAAAAATACAAGAAAATATGTTTAATTAATAACAAGATAAATTTAATTAAAAATTAATTATGTCTTTTCGTTAACATATTTTTATAATTGAATTTTAATAAATATATTAGATTTAACATTAATTTTTAAAAAAATCTTTTCTATTTTCATATTAATAATAATTGTTTTTGAATATTTTCAATTTTTAATATAAATTATGTTATGATCAATAAATTAAAAAATTGTACACATTTCAAATAAAATTGTCGATTCGAAATGTCAATTTCTAGGTTTTTTCAAAAAAAAAAAATGAGAAAGCAGAACAAAATTTTCAGATACGTATTCAATTTTGACTTCTAAATCCTAATCCAGTTAAATGTGCCAAAATTCTAATTTTAATTTTAAGATTAAATATATAATAAATTTCTATTTTAAAAATTTTGTTAATTTTTTTTTAAAAAATAAAAATGTAAATTGATAATCGATCACATTAACGTCACACCGGAAACAATTTTTTTTAATACCTAATGTTTAAAACTATAATTCACGACAACAATTTAATAGAATTCCATAGCACGACCGCTCTGCCTTTCATCGTCCATCCCACTCCCATGTACAATTAAACATTTGCCGAGGTCGTAACTCTTCCCTTCCCATTCTCAGAACCAGAGAATTATTCTAGTAATAACTTGAGAAAGAAGGAAGAATTTGTAAGTTTCCATAATTTACTGAGAATTAAAACATAAACCCTAAGGTTTCAGATTTATACTTGATTTCATGGAGATGCATAAGCATAACAGAACAAGTTATCACAAATTAAGTCCACAATCGAATCTTAGTGTCTGTTTAGTAGGGCTTATTTTTAACTTCTCTTCTCCTTATAAAGAGACGTAAAAATTAAGAGTTTTTAAAAAAAATTACCTAAACATTATCAATTTTTTATTTATTATGCTGATTGCAGTCACCGGTGACTGCTAGTGACGCTTGATTTTACCCCCATCTTTAAACTTTATTCTTTCATGTTGATCAGTAGTAAAAGTTATCGTCACCTGATTTTACCCGGGCTTAAGGCTCGCTTTTTTACTTTCCTCAGTCCAGATTAATCTGTGTAAAAAAATTTGTAAACCATCAGAACACTTTGATTTGAATTGTCACCCCTAAATTTTTACTAACAACGCTTGAATTGCCTTGGATATGGAACTTTTATGTAAATCTTAACCTCAAACTCTAAATCCCAAAAAGTTATGGATCTCTCTTCCTTCCCTCTTTCTAGTGAAATCTATAATCAAGAACAAAACCTTTTGTGTTTATTGTGCTTTGATAACGTGAATGGAAAACAAAAATTGTGCATTTATACAAAACTAATGAAAGAATGACGAGAGAAAGAGAGAGAGAGAGAGGAAATAAACCAAATATTTGACTTGTAGGAACCTGAGTAATAGGTGTCAATATCACGTCTCTCCCTGCCTCCTTCGTCTTCTTCTAAAAAAGCATGGAAGTAGGATGGGTCACTTCGAATATGTCTTGGACTATCAGACATTGAGCAAAGTAATGGTGAAGAACAAATATCTAGTCCCCCTCGTAGCTAACTTATTTGATCACTTAGCAAAGGCTAGTTCTTTCGCCAAACTGCACTTTAGGTCCGGATATTGATAGGTGCACATAGTAGAGGGTGACGAGCCAAAACTAACATGTCACTTGGCATGGTTCCTATAAATTTTTAATCAAGCCTTTTGGTTTGGCAAATGAGCTGCCATATTTGTAATCTTATGACTGATGTATTTCATGAGTACATTGACAAGTTTTTAATCATGCCTTGGATATTGGATCAACCAAGGACAAGTGCAAATAGACTTCCAAAAGGTTAAGGCAATTATGGATTGGAGGGCACCAAAGAAAGGCCGTGACTTGCGGTCATTCCGGGGGCTAGCTAACCACTACCAAAGTTCTTCCAAAACTACTCTAAAATAGCTGCTCCCTTGGCAAATATGTTGAAGAAAGAAGGTGGAATGGGCATAAGAAAATTGCTACCAAAAAGCCCTTGACATATTGAAGGGAAACAACAGCCTGATAACACTCCCAAACTTCAACTTTCCATTTGAAGTCTTACAAATGCATCAGACTGTCGGGTGGTGCATTGGTGCATGAAGGACATTCGGCGGCCTTTGAAAGCAAGAAACTCCAGGACAACGAGTAACGATACTCAACACATCAGAAAGAAATGACTACAATGGTGCATTGTTTGCAAACTTGGAGACATACTTTAGCACACAAATATACACTTTAGCACACAAAATAAGCTATCTCCCAAGCAAGCATAATGGCAAGAGTTCTTGGCAGAATTTGACTTTCAGTAAGAGCACAACCCATGGAGACACAATCAGGCAGTAGATACTCTTAGTCGCTAGCAAAAAGAGAAGATAGTCGCTACTTTGTCTAACATTGAGGCAGAATTCTTGGCACAACAAAGAAATACAGAAAGACCCCTTCTATTAGTCACGTATGAATCGGGTTGAGGATGACTTTGTTCAGCGATATTGGCTAGAGTATGGTTTACTCTATTCCAAAGGAAGGAGATTGCATGTGTCATGCAGTGGACCGCTTTGAATGCTTCTTGAGGAAACACGACTCAAAATGGACTCAAAATCGAGAGATAGAATGATCCTATGCATTGTTGGCTTGCTTTCATTTCTGGCCTAAAATGGAGTAAGATATGAAGGAATATGTGCGAACTTGTCTTGTGTGTCAACAAGACAAACTAGAAATATGCGTTAAGTCAGGATTGTTGTAGTCCCCTCCCATATGAGACAAAACATGGAAAAGTCTCATATGGAATTTATAGTCACCTCCCTAAGGTGCAAGGTTTGGGGTCCATTATAGTGGCAGTGGACAGGTTCTCAAAATTTGCTACATTTGTTATAGTATCACCAATGTGTACGGCTAAAGAAGCAACTAATGTCTTCTTCAAGAATATTGTAAAGGATTTGGGATTACCTAAGGACATTATTAATGATAGGGACTCACGATTTACAAGTAAATTTTGGACAGAATTTTTCCATTTTCTTGGTGTAGAATTAAATTTTTCCTTTGCAAATCACCCTCAAATAGATGCCCAAATGGAGAGAGGGTGAATGGGTGCATGAAGAGTACTTGAGACACTGTGATTACAAGTCAGAAAAATTGGGTAGAGTTGTTGGGCACCATAAAGTTTGCCTACAATCTTCACCAAAACTCTACCACAAGAAAGAGCTCTTTTAGGTCGGTGATAGACCAAGAGCCCTTTACTCCCCATGTGTTGGCTAAGAAGAAATATGAGACTAAGTGTCTTGTTGCAATCAAGTATGTACAAATGAGGCAATACCTATTAGAAGAATCCAAGATAGCCTTGCTAAAGTAGTTAGGAGAATACAGAAATTTGCACGGGAAGAGGAGACTTTTCTAGTTCAATGTAGGAGACAAAGTATCAACGATTTGTTGGTCTAGCAGGAAGGACACTAGAACTTCACACTAAGTATTCAGATTCGAATCTTGAAAGTGATAAAAACGACGTTGGGAGAGCCTCCTCCGAATGAGGACTCGACCGTGACTCGATCTAGATTAATCGAAATAAAGTTCCAAATACTAGACGGTAGATCAAATCTAAAACACTAAAAAAAATAAAATAAAATAAGAGACAAAGTGCTGTTGAAATTGACTCTTCAAGTTTGGAAGAAATTCAGTTCAAAAATAGCCCCTAGGTGCTTGATCCCAAGGTATGATCCTCTGTAGTTCAATGTAGGAGACAAAGTGCCGGTCAAATTGACTCTTCAAGTTTGGAAGAAATTCAGTTCAAAAACAGCCCGTAGGTGCTTATCTTAAGGTATGATGTGCCATTTGAAGTGATGCATAGAATTGGGAAAGCGGCCTATCACCGCAAATTGTCACACCGCATTGTGTATCTAAACATTCTATGTTAGTTTTGTGAAATCTTTTCATGGGGATGTGTTGCATTAGCGCAGTATTTAGCCACAAAAAGCGCCTCTTATGGTGAGAACTCAGTTTGGTGTCTAGGTATAGAAGATCTTGGATCACAAGGTTATTGACTGTAGCAAAAGGAGTAGAAGGATTGATTACTTAGTGGAATGGAGATAGAGGCCTATTAAGGAAGCTAGTTGGGAGAGAGAAGTAACTTTGTGGCATTTGGAAAACAAATCAAGAAATATTGAGAGCAACAATCGATGAGGACATCGGGCTGGCCTGGCAGGGGTGATCTGTAACACCCTTGACATTTTGGCTGCGCATGGCGCCACAACAAGGTGCACGCCGAAGGCCAAGGTGCGCGTGTGCAGCTTGGCAAGTGTAAGAATGGGGCAAATAGAGATTGGCAATTTGTCATGATAATGTTTGGAGAATTCTATAAGGCATTGAGCAAGCCTTAGGGATTTAGAATCAGGGCTAGATGTTCATTAACTTAATCATGCTCAACATCGGAGGCAGTCTCAGGCAAGGAACTTACGCATGAGGGAGACATATGCAGGGTCGACAATTATCATAGTCATGGCAGTTATGGTGATTATCAGTGGTTAGCAACAAAATAACTCAAGTCAGCACATACATCGATGGTGGCATGTTGTTAACAGTCGGTGTCGGTTGCAGCGATTGACAGTTTGATATGGTTTTTAAGATAGTAAGGTTATTGATTCCACAAGAGCTAGTCAATTGTCCCAGTTAATTTTGATTTTATCCGTTTATATAAGATTATGTGATCAATTTTTAATCTTAAAACTAATAAAAAGAAAACAAACAACTATATGATAAACAAATTAACCTTAAAAAATAATTTCTATCTTAAACTATAAATAAGAAAAACAAAAATAAAAAATTACAAACCCTAAAACTAAAAGAAAATACCAAATAACTTAAAATACTAATAAGACTTAAAATTTATGAACTTTTATTTTCATTTCTTGAGCATTAAATTGAACTACAAATAAAAAAAAAAAATTATAAACTGAAAATTAAACCCTAATGAATATTAAAATTAAACCAAAATAATAAAGCAGTGTTAGAACTTAAATTCAAATTCAAATACCAAACACGGTCTTAAATCATGAGGAATGAATAAAAGAAGAAAAAAAAACTGCGAATGGATTCTCGCTGATGACTGGGATGGACGATGATGTTCAACGATGAAGAACTGCCGCAACAAGCAACGATTGTGAATGGTGGTCGTCGGCAGGTGATAATAGTTAGCGGATAGACGGACGACGGGATGGAGAAATCGACAGAATTGAAGCGGAACAATCGAAGTCTGGAGACGATTGAAGATGATCGAAGACGGAGAAACTAAAATCGAACTGTGAAGACGATGATTTAAGGCGAATAGAGAAATCAAAGACGAAGATGGTGGAGGACTCTAAGTCAGCGTTGGCGATTGAACAGGCAACTGTTGGCGATTGAACAGGCGGCTGTTGGCGAAGACCGGTGAAATCGGAGATGATGGCGACATCGATTGACTAACAAGACGAAGTCGAACATGAAGCTGAAGGCGATGGTGGAGTCTGAAATCGATAAGTGGTGAAAGGCACATGGCAGCGGCGGTGGTGACTGGACGGTGGCTGAATGCAGCAGAATCGGAGATAGCGAAAGTAAAGCAATCGAACTCGAAAACCGGTAAATAGTGGACGATGCAGATGGTGGTTGTGAAGAGGACGAAACTGGAAATCGACGGTGATAAAAGTGCAAGAACAAAAGCAAGGACCGAAGGCCAAAGACTGTAACTAAGAAAGCAAGAACAAAAGCAGAAATTCGAAAGCAGTAATTGAGAAAAAAAAAAAAAAAAAAAAAAAGAATCGAAGGATTCCAAGGCTGCTGTCACCAGGCCCTGAACTTGTTTCTTATTCTGCGCACGCCTCTGTAATTCCAGCAGTTCATCCTCCTAATCCTAGGTGAATTTTGGGCTTCCACTTAGTTTCGGGACTTGGTTGATAGTGCACTTAACTTAGACTTGAGAATGGGCTGAGTGTTGGTCGATGAGAATGGGCTTGATGATAGGGTGAAAATTGATTGGATTAGGCTTGAATGTGGGCTTGAGTTTGAAAGTAGACTTCTTGCGGCTGTTTTGGAGGTGCAATAAATATCCACAATTGCTCCGCACTAAATTTTTTAATCAAGTTTTTAAGTTTAACTTGCGATTTGGATATAGAATAAACTATATTAAAAGGATAATCCCTAAATAGACTATTGCAAGTTTAGACCAAATTAATTAAAACACGAATCTAAATACCGATCGATATGATAAAAGAAAATATATATATATGGAGAGAGAGAGAGAGAGGCAATTGGCACAATTATCCCTACCTCCAGAGTTGAATTTGGCAAAGCATTTGATGATCTCTGTCAGAATGTTTTTTCCCCCCTCAAAACACAAAATTTGTAGAGTATGAAAACATTTTTCTAACGGCACTTGAATCCGGTCAACCAAAACTCTCTGACTCAAGGTATGAATTTTTAAAGTTGACTGGTCAAATAGAATTTTTGAATTTTCTTATCTGAATCTCAAATTCGGCTGCATTTTTTCCCATTTGCAAACTGAATCTGAAGAAGTAATGAATTAGGAATTTGCAGTGCTATGTTCAAACTTTCCAACAACATTTGAATAATCTAATTTTGACAACTGTATCTCAAATTATGAACTTTTGAAGTTTTTTAGTTAGACCAAAATGTTACAAATTTCCAGCATACTGAAAGCAATATTAACCAATTTAAGTAGAAAATTTATCAAATTATACCCAAAACATATGAAATGTCTGATAAATTTAGATTCAAAATTTGTATGCAAAATGAACTTGTCACTAGTGCTGTTGGTTAGTGTAGTTGGCTACTGCCCATAGTGCAATGCAAACAAGACATTGGTGCAGTGCAAGCAAGGCCTTGGTGTGGATGGTGAGAATCTTGGCACAACGATGTTGTTGGCACAAGCAATTGGAGTTGTATTCATTTTGGAGAACAGAATGTATGTTGACATGTCTAAGGAAAGACTAGTGGCACAAACAGACAAGTGTAAGCAATAGTTACCTTTGTCTTGTGGATCTATAGACATCTGGGCAAGAGAATTCAAATGTTCAAATCAGACACAACAATGAGGAAGTCATTACTGTATCTTGTAATTCAAATTGTGCCCTAAGCAGTTTGAGTTGTGAACTGCACATGCCACTTGTCCAATGCACTTAGGGATATTAACTGCCAAAAATGTATAAACCTAGTGATTGTAAGCCTTGTTGGTTATCCTTTGTACCATCTTAGATGAGAAAAGGTTAAGAAAATGTCCTGTAAAGTTGTTGGTTGTTATTTCTTTCTACTGTCCTATACTCAATTTTATTTTTTTATAAAAGTTGAGAATTGATTATGCTGGAACTAGAGAGGGTTGGTTTGCATCACAAGGGTATAACTCGAAAAAAAAAATACTGTGACAACAAAACTTAAGCCGGTACAGCTAAATATAGAAGAGTTAGAGATTGATGGCATACTCAATCATGGCCTAAAATCTCCAAACTCTAGAAAGGAATTCACTCTCTGTAATCAAGAAAGGATGCTGATTTTCAATGGAAAAATGACTCATTTATTGACATTTGGAAAGTGGTTCCTCCTCAAACTAGAGAAGGCCTTGGCAGCATGTTATGCTTTGTACTTTTTGAGATAAGCAAAGGTTGGGAAAGTTCAATGTAAACTTGTTGGTTGTTCATTCCTTTTCCACTGTCCTATACTCCAGTTTATTGTTTAAATGATAGGGATTGAGTATGCTGGAACCAGAGAGGGCAGATTGCATCACAAGTGTGTAATCCGAAGGAAAAAAAAAAAAAAAAAGCCTATATGTGACAATTTGGCCTAGCTAAATGTAGAAGCGTTAGAGATTGGTGGCATACTTAATCGAGGCCCAAAATCTCTAAGCTCTAGAAAGGAATTTACTCTCTTTAAAGGATGCTGATTTTCAATGGAAGATGACTCATCTATTGACATTTGGAAACACAAATGGTCCTCCTTAAACTAGAGAAAGCCTTAGTAGCATCTATCGAGGCCCTAATTTGCCTCAAGAGAGGTTTCAGTTCAACTTCGATGTGACCCATAAAAAAAATAGGATATTGTGTGAGCTTTGTATGGTAATACCTTTTTAAAAGAAAAAATCTTAAAACAACACAACACTGAAAATAATTCAAAAATTCAACCACATATGTCACGTCTTGAAGAACTGACATTCATAAGCCTCTGGTTCTGCTGCTTCCCTCTCACTATTCAGTACTGCCATTGAGTCGAACTCATGCCATTAGGGGGGAGAAAGGGAGAGGGGGAGAGAGGGAGAGGGAGAGGTGATATGAAAAACATATCAATTTGTTCTAACTATGCCTTGTGAGAAAAGATTTCAGAGAGGTATATCACACGACACACAAAAGAGAAAGGAGTTATAATTCTTGGGAGTAGATCTTGAAGAGAGAGATGAAGCTGAGCAAATAACAAAAGCAAACTCACCTGGCTAACATCTGGATCAAGACATGTCTGAGAGTTTTTGGAATCGGAGACTGCTTTGTGAGACACCAACAATGGGGCTCTATGGTTGTTGTCGAAGTTCAGATTCTGACAAGTAATGGTGGCGGCTGCAACAGCCTCAGACCCAGGGTAGTGAGGCGATGAAGAAAATGAAAGACCCATGCGTCCACCCCTGGGTTTGGTCCTGGCTTTGGTGCTGGTGTTGGCCCCTCTCTGTCTCCTACTAAAATTCGAACATGGAAGCCTGCAAATCACCTGGCTAGCAAAACCAGAAGCATATGTAGTATGTTGTGTCTTCAAGTAGCAACATACCTTATGTCGTATCTTCAAGATCAGGCATACTTATGTGGCGTACTTAAAACGTGATATATGTAGGTCAATTTTTAAATTAATATTTATGTCGCGTATTCAAAACGTAATATATGTAGATCAATTTTTAAATTATTTTCAATGTTACGTTGTTTTAACTTTTCTTTAAAAAAAAAAGTATTTCCATACGAGACTCGCATATTGTGCAGGTATTGTGATATATTTAGATAACGGGCTTGCTTTCATCCTCGGATTTGGTCCCTCGAAAGCTCAGGCCAAAGCTATAAAATCAATTGTCTCAGTAGTTTTGAACCAAAAAGGTTTTAACATAATATTCAAAGGGAGATCCTTTAATATTGTTAACCTTACTTGAATTGGGATACTACAATTCCAAAGTAAAAATGTCGTAAAAGACATTTGACATATGCTGAAATGCTTTACCTCTTGGAAGTTAAGAAATTGCCCTAAAGCCTTAAAAAACCTACCTCACGATGTTGCACAACGAGGTGTCCAATCTAGCTGGAAAAATCGCCGTCCTCGTCTTTTGCCTTTATTTGCTCTTTTTTTTGTGGGATTCCCTTAAAAAGAAAGGTTTTATTTATAAAAATCATATCATCATCAACATGCTCTTCAAAATGTATATGTACTTGAGAGAGAAAACTTGTATTTCATTGATAACATTTCTTTAAACTATAAACGAGATTAAATTAATAAATTATATAATAAAATTCTACCTTAAATAATATTATACCTCCTTATTTAAGAAGAGCTTAACTTATGCTTTGTTTTAAATTTTTGTATTTTTAAATCAAAAAATTTAAAGGCATTCATAATACAATAACAATCAAGTGCTAAATTTTTAAGTATGAAGAAATAAAACAATGTTAATAAATTTTCAAAAAATTAAAATGAGAAATTTCATTCATAATAAAATATTTGAAATTCGATTAATAATATTGTTAGAAATATATCATTAAGATATCAAATAATTACAATACAGTTTTGTAATTGAAGAGATTTTGATTATGCTTTTATAGATAATATTTTTAAACTAAACTAAATTTAAACTTAAAAACCTTAAAATATGAAGTGTGTGTAAATGTAAACTAAATGTACATTTGATGGTAAGAGTTATTTTTTTATAATTCAAGATCAAGTGGAGGACTAAAATGAAATAAAAGGGTACGTATGGAGGTAACTTAATATTGGAAAGATATGGAACGGGATGAAGTCAAATGAGTTGACCGCTCATTGGCCTTGTCACACCCAATGTTTTGAAATCTGGATCGGAATACGAACCGGTCATGTTAAGAATTAAATGGGTCACTGGATCAGACCGATCAGAACGGACAAAAAAATTAAATAACGTCATAAATAAATTTAAATTATAATTTATTAATAATTTAGAAATTTATATATTTAATTACATATATTTATCATGTCATATTCAAAATATAAAATATTAATAAAATATAATTCATTCATTTAAATATCACATATCATTTAATATGAAATATTATTCGAATATATTAAAATTTAATTCAAATAATATGATTGAATATATCAAAATTTAGGAAAATTCCAATTAAAAAATAAGAGTAAGATTATTAAAAAAAAAAGAAAGAAAAAAAGAAAGCGCATACTGGTGTAGTGGTCAGCACAAGCCAAATGCCCTTTCAATGCCTGAGTTCGAGTCCAAAAAAAGTGGGAGCAGGAAGAAACCCAGATTGGCCGGGTCAGTCCGATTCATGATCCAACCCGGGTCTTGACTGGCTTTGATCGAGTTTTTTACAATTCGGGTTTGTCATGTAAACCGGACCGGTCGCAGGTCCGGTTTCTGGTCGAACCGCCTGGTCCGGTCCAATCCGGGTTTTAAAACACTTGTCACACCCCCACTTTTTTTTTGGTTGGATTACATGCAGGGCGAGAACATTAACTTCGAAGGAAAGTTAAGTCTCGAATATCAAAATGAAGAGTCATATACACCTCTTTCATTAGAGAAAACAATTCATGGATACTTTGTGGAACCGATTGACCAAACTGAGTAAGAAGATCAACACAATTATTACCCTCACTCGGAGTGAATTGAATTAAGTGGACCTTGACTTCCTCCATTAGATCCTTACACTCCTGAATAACATAATAGGGCGGATGATGAGGCGCCACCATAATTGAGATAGCCATAACCAAATCCTTCAAATCAACCTCAATTATTATAGGATAAATTTTTATCCAAAGATCAAGCCTAAGACCCTCTCGAATTCCCCATAATTTCGCCTCCAAGCGGTCTATTACTCTCTAATTTCCTATAAACCCCCAGACCCAAAGGCCAAACTCATCTCTGATAAGCCCCCCAAGTCCCTATCCCACGAGTGCATGGGTGAACTAAGTTATCAGTGTTTAATTTATCGAAACCCGGATTTGGAGGAGACTATGTGATCCATCACCCTAACCAAGGGGGCTCTTGACTCCTTACTCCAAGCCAAAAAACCCTCTCTACATGTCTAGATACCTGGATCACAACTCCCACTCTAGAAAAGGATCACCCTTCGAACACTGTATGACAATGTTCTTTCCAAATAGTCCAAAGAGTGTAAACAAATATCATGGCACAAGGTTGACCTCTAAGTAAAGGGTGGGATCTGTAGTTTTTCTCAAGCCAATCTCTTCTAGGAGTGGTTTCAACACCATGTTGATCAAGAAGGAGGAGTTCAAAACTCGAAACCAAACCTGTTTGGCAAACATGCACTCACGGAATAGATGGGCAATAGACTCCAGACCTTCTTGACAAAGGGGGCAAAGAGGATCCTCAGTTACTCCTCTTAGAAAATGAATCATTGTTGTTATCAACCTATCATGAGCCATATGCCTAGAAACTTGATCCGCTCCTAACATCGCATGCACCAAATCTATCTCCATTGGCTCGCAGTAGTCTGATTAGAT
This sequence comes from Dillenia turbinata, assembly GCA_037126225.1. NCBI lineage: Eukaryota > Viridiplantae > Streptophyta > Magnoliopsida > Dilleniales > Dilleniaceae > Dillenia > Dillenia turbinata. Next base: position 6,334,549 of record JBAMMX010000022.1, on the reverse strand, counting down.
GATTCATGATGATGAAGGAGCTCAATATGCTGATTTAGTAGAAAAAACCCCAGAGGGTTCCCCTATCCAACGTATAGAGTCTTAGGTCATGGGGTTTCTAAGAAATCACGACAGCTCTAATTTCCCCTATAATATTCTCCGAAAGGATTGTCCTTTGTTCAGCTATATTCCAATTCCAATCTTAGCTAATAAACTGAAGAACCCTTTTGTTCTCTAATGTCTGCGAATCTCCTCCCTACATTCTATGACCTATGGATGTCGGTCCCACCCAAGGATCATCTAAAAAATTGATATCAACCCCATTACCATTTCTCCACCAAATATCGCTTTGAATTAAACTTCTAACTTTTAAAAACCCTTTCCAAAGGGTAGAGCAATTCAACGGCTTGCGGCAATTAAGGAATAAACTGTGTCTCAAATATTTTGCTCTAAGAACCTCATACCAAAGCGTTGTTTCCCCTTAAAGAAGTTTCCAGCCCAACTTAGCCAACAATATCCGATTCATATCCCTGGCCAATTTGAACCCCAATCCTCCACGATCTTTGGGTCGGCACACCATGCTCCACCCAATATTGTGTAGTTTACATGTTCCCTCCACATCTCCCCCAAAGAAACCATCTCTGGATTCTATCTATTTGAGTATAGATATGTTAAGGCAACCAAGTGGTCTACATAGCATAAGCTGGGATCACAGATAAGGTAGTTTGAATAAGTGTCCAACGCCCAACGAAACTCAATATCTTTGATTTCCAATGCAGCACTTTAGTTTGAATGCTCTCAATAATATAGTGATATTGATCTCAAAAACTCAACCAGCACTTTATTGAACCCAATATCTTTGATTTCAGTGCTAGCAGAGCAAGAGGTGAGATAAATAACTTAGATTTTTTATGATTGATCATTAGGCCACTCTTTTCCCCAAACTTTCTGAGGCAATCCAAAATAGTAGTCAAAGCTTGTGGCTTCGCATCTGCAAATAACAACAGATCATCTGCAAAGAAAAGATATGATAGCATTGGCCCCTATCCCGAGACCTTAAAAGGCTTCCAAAGACCTTTACTCACTTTACTTTGGATCTGATAAGATAAATGCTCCATGAGCAATAGAAAAAGGTATGGAGATAATGGATCTCCATGTATCAAACCTTTCCCCAAGGCAAAATCTGGAAGAATCTCCTCATTCCAAAGTAGAGCAGACTATGCATGCGTAACTGCAACCATGATTAATCAAATCAACTGTTTCGGCAACTGAAAGTCTTGCAAAAACTGACCCAAGAAAGACCAACTGATACTATCAGGGGCCTTATGCAGATCAATTTTTAAAACCATTCTCCATCTTCTCCCTCGGGAAGTACAAATAAAATGCATGATCTCTTTGGTTATAATAATGTTATTCATCATACCCTGACCCGGTAGAAAACTACTATAATATGGACCCACTATCTTGTGCAACACCGGTCTAAGATAGTGAACAAGGACTTTAGCCAAGATTTTATAATTGGTGTTCAGTAAACTTATCAGCCTAAACTCGGTCAACATACTTGGCTGGTCTTTCTTAGGAATCAAAACAATGAAAGCTCGAAGGAACTCAGGGGAAAGCAAACCATCTCGGAAGGCACCCACAATAAATCTATAGAGCTGGATGAACAAAGTTCCAAAATTTCTGATAGAAAATTCGTTGAATATCATCCGGATCTGGAGCCTTCAAACTTTTCATAAAAAAAAACTACAGATTTAACCTCTGATAACTTAATAGGCCAAATCAGTATGTTCCGATCCCTAGCATCTATCACTCATTGCCACCTCCTATAATCCCCAATGATGTCACTAGTATGAGTTGTAGCAAACAACCCTTGAAAATAAGTAGTTACATACTCCTTTAACTGCTGAGGATTAGAACACCATTCACGATCAATTTTGAGTTAGGAAATCCTATTGTGGTTACGTCGAACCAGAGTAGTGAGATAAAAGAATCGGGTATTTCGATCACTTTTGCAATAGCACTAGATCCGAGACTTCTGTTGCCAAAAAACTTCCTCCACGTCAAGAATCCTATGATATGCCCCCAACAAATGAGACTCGAGAGGGTGTAAAAATTATGAATGATTATAATTATGAGAACCTTGAATACCTCACAATCAAGCCTTTAACTTACCTTTTTTTGAAAGATTCTCAAACACGGTCCGATTCCACTCTCTGAGAGCCGAAGTAGAACTCTGAATAGCCTGAGTAAGAGAACAATCCCTGTTTTTTAACCATTCCATGCTGAAACAAACACTTGCTGAAACTGGGAATGACATAAGCAAACTGCCTCAAAGCAGAACGGACAGCGCTATCATGATGGAGCCAAGTCCATACAAGTCCATAAGAGGATAAGATGATGGTCACCATATAATCTCGGTAGGTTTATCACTCCTGCTTTTGGAAAACAAATACGACATTGTGGGTTCTCCAAAACCCTGTCCAGCCTTTCTCTGAGAGTGACAATACCATTCTGTCTCCTTACCCAAGTAAAAGGACTCCCAATGATACCTAAGTCCTGAAGATTACATTGATCCCAATAATCTCAAAACTATTGTGCCCTCGTTAACACACGAGCCCCCCTCTTACTTGTTTCAGACACTCCAACAATATCATTAAAATCACTTAACACAAACCAAGCCTCCGATATAGAATCAGCTAAAGTGTGAAGATCCAACCATGCCTCCACCTTTTTGTTACTGTTTGATTGGATATAAACAAAAGTAATGAACCAAACTATATTATTCCTCCGAATCCTGCAATGAATTATTTGGCCCAAACTAAAAAGCAATTCGAATTCACCACACTTCGATTTCCAATTTAACCACAATTCTCCTCTAAACCCACAGGATAGTACCATATACTCAAGATCATAACCCAATCGTTTCATAAAACCTGAACCCTTCAGCTGATTGTTTTTTGTCTCAATCATACACATCGTGTCCAGCTTATGTAGTTTATTAATCTCTTTAACCACACGTCGTAATTGGGGATTGTTTATACCCCCCACATTCCATGAAATCACATTAAAATGTAAATTCATAGGAATAAAACTGGAAGGTAATGGGGACTCTACCTAGCAGTCCAAGGAATCCTCCTCCATCTCTAAAATCTTTTCATTGTTATCTGACAACAACTCTGCTCCATCCGCTCTCTGTTTTGTGAAGAAACTCCCCTTTCGTCCTTTCAAAACCTTCAGAGCGTTTGGATCTTCCTTCTCCTTTACTTGCAAGTGGCGTCTCCCTGTTCCAGGTGGCTTCTCTCTCTTTTCTGGAGCCGGAGGAGTATCTACTGAATGTCGGTGGAGACCATCAGGTTGCCTGAAGTTTTGCACAAGTTGACTCCGAAGGCCAAAAAAGTTCTAACTATCAGTCAATTACATCCCTTTCTCTCCCTATACTGGTGAATACAGCTACATTGGCTTCACCATATCTTCTCTATCTTTATCCGCGATATAGGAATCTATCACCCCAATTGCTAACTCCGCTAGGACACTAGCCTTTGGGATCAGAGAAGATTGTACTATATGGGTAGAGGTAAGCAACCTATTACCTGTTTCAACCTCCAAATCCAGTCGTAGTGCGGTCATCTCTGTCTTCTCTGATGACTTGAATTTCGTTGTCATCACTTCTAAGAAGGGTGGATGCTCCTTGGGCTGAACATAGGTTGGTTGGATTTGGGTGGGATGCTTGGGCCTCTCTATCATGACTTCATTTGGCTAATTCAATGTTAGAGTCCCTTGACTATTGTTCTGGTTGCTTGGGCCCATAATTAAAGGAGTTAGGCTCATCCCCATTAAGTGCTTTCCTCCAGAGCGCATTTCTATTAGGCTTTGATTCATTTGTCTTCCTCTGGCCTATTTCTTCCAGCCTTCATGATTTAAATTCCTTCTTTCTTCAACCACATAACCGACACCTTCATTTCCCAAATTGTTTACCGCTGTTGGTCGAGTGTTCAAAACTCGACCATTTTGAACAAACCCCCCGCCCTTTTCCTTCCTTATCCATTTCTCTCTTCTCTCTTCTCTTTTCTTTCTCTCTTCTCTCTTCATTCTTCTGCTTCCCTTCCTTCCTTCACCCCGAATAAACCCTCCCCCTAACTCTAGATCACAGCACCCTAGATTCGACACAAGAGGCAGATGCGCGATGAATTTGACCTCTGCAACATCCACCAACCCACTGTAACCCCTTCCTTGTGACCTGCTGGTAACTTACCAAAACCCCTGTGATCTGCTGGTGACCTGTCGAATGTATTCTCTTGTCTTAACACTTTATTTGTTTCAATTTAATAGATTATTCTAACAGTGATTGATGTATATTGAATGATGTATGTTTAATTTAGTGTTTAGTATGATTAATTGTTAGAAATTTAGGGTTATGTTGTTAAGTACTTTAATTATTATAAAATTATTGAATTAAGGGTTGTTTTGTTATAAATTGTTGTTATAATTTAGGATTGTTTTGATAGTTTAATTGTTATAAAATTATTGAATTAAGGGCTGTTTTGTTATAAAATTGTTGTTATAATTTAGGGTTTAGCATGTTTAATTTATAATTGTTTTATTAAGTATAAAATTGTTGTTATAAAATTGAGTATATTTAGGGTTAAATTTATAAGAAAATTATAAAAATTTTAATGCCAATATTTGATTTATTATAAAATTGTTGAATGCATTATTTGAATTAAAAAAGTTGGGTTATAACATCTTTCATTTTGTTGTTTAGAAAAAATGACAGATATGATAAGCTTGTTATGCTATATTAATGGTGATATTATCACAGATGTAAATGGAGTTAGTTATAACCATGGGCCTTCTAAGTTGATTCGAGTGAGAAATAATGTATCCTTTAATGAGTTAGTATATGCGATATGTAAGGGTTTTCGGATCAATTTTACGACACAACATGTGGAGGTTTATCATCGGTATCCCACATCAAACATTCAAAGTGGGAATGTATAGTATGAATTGGTGTTGATCAGTGATGATGATGATATTGTTAATTTGATAGAGTTTGCGGTGAGCATGGGAGCGGGTTTCACTCATAAGTTGTATATAAAATCTGTCTATTGTGGAATATCCTCGCATCAAGGATGTGATTACATAGATAATTATCCACGTATCGAATCTCGAGTAGATCTTACCTTGACAGAAGTAGAGAATGATGAATGGCTAAAGAAGAAGCACAAGAAGAGGTAGAATAAGAGGATAATGATGAAGATAAAAATGATGAAGAAGCCGATAATGGTGGTGGTGGTGGTGATGATAGCAACGATTTAATAATTGGAACCTCCTCAGCTCTTTTATGCCCATGCCTGAATAGACGAGTCAATCCCCTTCATGACCATCGCACCCGGAGGTAATGGTTATGTGACTTTCAAGGAAGAAAGTAGATTGAGAGACAATAATTTTAGCTTCAACGATGAATTGAAGAAAGGGATGAGATTTGAGATGAATGAGCCACTTATTCATGCGATCAAAATGCACCATATAGAGTATCACTACCAATTTCGTGTTAAAAAATCAACCTCCACACTTTGGACAGCAATATGTATACAAAGGGATTAAAGTTATAGGTGGAGATTGCGTGCTCGTAAAACAAGACATATTGATGTTTTTGTGATTTCCGTTATTGATGGTCCGCACATGTGTGAATGTTGGGTTGACATAGAATTACAGGCAGTCAGATTCAAATTTGATTGTCTAACATCTTCTTAACTATGTGAGAGAAAATCTAAGTGTTAAAATTTCTTTTTGCGGACAATTATGATAGAGAGAACCACATATGCAGTCTCACATAGAAGAGTTTGGAAAGCGAAGAGAAATGCCATAGAAATGGTATACGGTGATTGGAATCATTCATACAAACAATTATCTCAGTTGTTGGATACAATAACACAAAGGAATCTGGGAACACGAGTTAGTTGAAAGTTGTGCGGCCAAATGCAAATGGTGAAAGAGTATTTAAAGCTATCTTTTGGACATTTGCTCTCAGCATCATGGCTCTTAAAAATTGTAAGTCATTGATTAGTATAGATAGGACTCACCTCTATGAAAAATACAAGTATAAATTGTTGATTGCATGTAGTATGGATGGTACCAATCATATTGTCCCATTGACTTTTGGGTTGGTTGATGGAGAGTCGCTTGCTTCATGGTTAAGGTTTTTGTATCGTGTATGAGTGTATGTTATTGGAAATAGAAAGAGTTTTATTTGCTTAATTTCGGACCGGTATGAGGGGATAAGAACAACAGTTGCTTGTAAAAGGATTGACACCATTGTTGCGTTACGGTCATAATCTAAGAAGTTTGAGATATATATGGCAATGATGAATGAAATAAAAGAAGATACTCCCAACTATTTTGTAAATATTGTCCCTGAATAATGGATTTTCTCTCATAATGGTGGATTTCATTTTAACTATATGACGATAAATATAAGTGAGAGTTATAATAGCGTACCAAAGGCATAAGGAATTTACATGTTTCAGCCTTGGTGTTTAAGACTTTTTATAACTCAGTAAACTATTTCGAGACTCAATTGGGTGAGACGAGAGTAGGAATTACAAGATGAGAACAGTACACAAATATGTCTCAGGTATGTTAGGGAGATGGATGAGTATAGCTAATCTACATACGGTTGTTACTTTCAGCAAAGAACGTGAGATATTTAAGATATAAGCGGGCCATAGACAAACACGATATGACCACAAGGGAAGAAATAAACAGATTGTCCCCTGATCTCCAAGTCCTCTGATCTCCAAGTCCCAAATCAGTTCACGAACTCTTGATATGCCCTGGCTTCCCACACTGGAAGCACGTGATAGGTACCTTACAAGCTCCCGGAGTGTGGTACCTGCTACATCTGCGGCAAGGAGGGGGTCGTTAAATTATACTCTGACTAGTAGCACTGGGGGCAGGTGCTCTAAACCCCTGGGGACGTGGTCCCTATCCAAACTGTGCTGGTTTAAAGTGAAAGGGGTCTTGCTGAATACCAGAAGTCATACCCCTCTTCAAACTCCAACTAATTTGTGACCCAGCCCTCTTCTTCCTTTGCTCTCTACTCTCTCTCCGCCTACCCTCAGCGCAGACAATCTCCTACGCACGGTAAGCTGAATTAGCTATCTCTACAAGGGAGAAACTGGGTATAACCATCATGTACCTCCGAATGTTCAAGTTGAGGTCATCCTCAAACTTGAACCTTATCTGCTTCGGCATCGCTAAGTCGGGTACAAAGGCTGCTAATCTCCTCAATTCAGCCTCATATTCTGTTACTGATCTCATCCCCTGCCGCAAGTGAAGGAACTATGTCCTCTTGCTGTCTTGTTGAAACTCAGAGAAGTATCCGCAGTCAAACTCCCTCAGGAAGTCATCCCACCGCAGTGGCTCTGTAGCATCATCACAAATAGCCTCCCACCAAGTGAGAGCATCACCATCTAATAAACTCTTTGCTACCCAAAGCCGATACTTCTCGCTCAACCCTAGGTCGATCAAGATCCGACGTGTCCGGTTGACCCAGTGCTTTGTCGCTGTGGCATCACCGAGTCCCGAAAAGTCTGTGTAACCTAACTAACAAGCTTCCTTGACTAATTAAATCAGCTCGTGGATGCGTCTAAGTGTGGAAGAAGTGGCATCACTCAGACCGGATATCGAAGAAGGAATGGCCACAGGTGGAGGATTCGGTGCCGTAGGAGTAGGTACTGCCGCAGGAGTCGGCACGGCCATCGGTGGTGGTGGAGGTGACATTTGAACCCCGTGTGAAGTGTACCACTCATACATCTGCCTAAAAGCTTTAAATGGCAGTGGTGGTACCGCGGCTATAGTAGCTGGTTGAGGAAGCACTGGAGGCGTTGCATGTGACGAGAATGTATTCTCGGGCACTATAGGCAGCTCAGGAGGTAACTCAGAGGGTAGGAACCTAGTGCCCTGCCTAATCTTCATGGTTTTGCAAGGAATAAATTTTATTAGTCATGTTTCAAGATTTAAGGTTAGTTTATAACTAACCCCCCCTAAAATGATGAAGTCATCGGTTTAAGAACTAATAGGAATGATATACTAGGTTAGATACAAACCGTATCTAACCCCCAATAATAAAAGAACTCATATGCCTAAAATCATGTACTAGGATACCATGACTGTAAAGAAACTCTCATATGCATTGAGGATTTTTAAAAGTATACTTGGAAATATTTTCAAGACTATTTTTATAAAATATAGCTCTCAACCTAGAACCTTCAACCTAGGACTCTGATACCAACCGATTTGTCATGCCCTGACCCTCGGGTCGAGCACGCGACAACCGCCGCGATACCTGGCATACGGGCAGAACCTCCCTTTATACCGGGATACCGCAAGGCTATCATCCACCAGTACAAGTCTGTTTAAAACCTATTTCCCTCAAATATATAATTTCCCAAGTAAACACATATAAAATGAAACGCGTTGCCTCAATGCATAATATACAACACATTTGAAAGTTTCAAACTACATTATAACATACATTATTACAGTCATCCAATAAATATACAATAGTCATTTTATAGACCTTAAATATACACATTCATCTAACTACATCACGGAAGAGTGGTTAATACCATACCTAAGTCTGATACCTCCAAATAAATGCCAAGTGGTGTCGAATATCTCTCAACACGTCTCCCAATTAATCTCTCTGTAATCATGGAAAAGTGATGAGTGAGTATTTATAGAGAAAATACTCAGTGAGTAAGGAGATCAACATTATGTTATCAATCGCAAAGGTGAACACGGAGTGTCAAAACACAGTTTAAAACTTAATATCATTACAAATCAAGCATGGTATTTCCATGAAACATGTGATCATATAACATGCAATCATAATATTAATATGCATCCATTTATATTTTGAAATCAATTAGAGCTTGCCAATAAACATTCCCAACAATGGTCTATCGTGACTAATGGTGGGCGCATTGGGGTTTTTTGTATGCAAATATATGTAGAAATATGTAGCTCTCTACCCCAACGTTGGCTATGGATTTCACCAAGTGCTGGGTAATAGCAAAGCACACTCCCTCCTCTTGAGGGTACAGAATGGCTAATCTATGTCTACATGCACGTATTTAATCAATCATGTATAGAATCTGTTCGGAGTTAGACAGTGGCATAACACACGTCCTCCTCGATATGGTTCATCCGACCGCAACTATACACATGTCATTTGGGGGATACCTCCTGCAGAAATATATCCGAATACAATGGGTGCCTCTATCAAAACCCTTCGTAGCTACGATAGTTCATCAAGGACATCAATATCACAAGTAACTATCTGACACACATATTTCATCAATTTATTTCAAGTCACGTGCCGATGCCATAGAAGCATATAAATCATATCAGGTTTTCAAAGAATGACACAATATCATTTCACATAAATCATGGATGCATATCATATAAATCAAACATTTAGGACACTCCAATGATCACAAAGAAAATATTTATAAAACATAGTTAAAATATCACATTTATAAGGTATGCAAATTGAAAAGCGGTAAAACATGAAGTTTTTATCTATCAATAACACAGTGTCTTAGTCCCACTCACCATATATGGAATGGTCTGTCACTCCCTAAAATGCACCATAATATAGGAAGCGTGCTCCCCTCGTTCGATCACCAAGTATGTCACTACAATGACAACACATAATATATATAAATTTGTGTTACAAATTGAAAACTACTATGTTAAATTATATTTCAATTAGTTCTTCATCTAGGATCAATGTTTAGGGCTCCATAATTAGGCTCTAAATGTGTACATATGTTGTCCCTTTTCTTACCACCAAATCAACAAACTTCAATTGCTCATTTCCGAACCGTTCTAATACCACAAAGCCATTTTAGGCTACTAAAACCATCATTTCCTTATTCCATCTCTTGTATACTTCAAAACAGTCCACAATTTTTTCTAGGATTAAATATGCTCAAGATAGTTCACATTTACATTACACATTTCCACAAAATTTAGGCATGCTAACCTAGATTCATCACCTCAAACATTGGCAAACACAACTCTATATTGTCAATTTAGGGTTCTCACTAGAACTCCCATACCTAATTCATCACATACACACACATGTCTCCAAATTTCATGTCATACTCATCTCTAATCATCCCCGGACAGAATGCAAACTCTCTATTCCCTTCTACATTCTCGGTCAGGCACATGCACATTCAAGCTCATACATGTCCATCAATCTCTACTCAAAATTTTGCACACACACACACAATACTAATTCACCAAAAATTCTGCACACATCACAATATGAATATACCAAAATTTCAGCACTTAAAATTTACAAAATGAAGGACAATTTCATAACTCACTAACATATTTTCTTCCCATCATTTCTACCAACAATCATGCACATACTTTCATCCATTTTTCACAAGAATTCTTTACACAAACTTTGTACTTTGAACAGTAAATTTCAGTCCACCACAAACATTGAAATCATTCACATTTTTGTCCAACAAAAAGTCCAACTTTCTGCACATATTCTTCACCTCATTTCACTCCACAACATACACACAAATTCATCATTTTTGTATTAAACTTCAGCACACATGTTTGGTATTTGGAACTAAATTTTCAGTATATCGAAATATATTACATTCCTTTATATTTTTAACCAAACAAGTTAAATTTTTCTGCACACACAATCCTCATGATTCTCATTAAATTTTCGGCTAGCACAAATCAAAATTTTAATATACATGATTGCAGAAAATTTCCAGCAAATTTTAGTACACATACCTCCTTCAAAATCTTGGTTTTCCTTGCTCCAAATATGACTTTTTCAAGCTTGGACTAAGCTTCCAACAACTAGAAATTTTCTGCACACATCTAGGTCTCGGCCACTTGATATCTATCCCTAATTTAAGTTAAAATCAATACATTTTAGACACTAACACAAAGCCCTCAAGTTTTTAACATGTGCAGAATTCTCTCCTCTTCTTTTCCTAAATTTTCGTCCATTTTCACTAAGTAAACTCTCGCCTTTGGTTTCAAAGCAAGATATATTATATCATAAAGTGAGAGGAAACTTTCTTACCTAGAGTGTTCGGTTGAAGCCTTAAAGAAATTAGAATTTTTCCCCTCCCTTGAAGCCTTCGGCCACTCCTTGTTCACCAAGCTAGGGTTCTTCCTTTGCTCTAATTTTTGGGTAGGTTATGATTGGGTTTGTAAGGAAATGATTTATAAAATAAAATTGGGGTATTGTTGTAGGAATTTTTGAGTTTCGCTTCCTAGAATTCACGGCTATGGAGAGAAAATGAGGGAGTTCTTCTTATTTTACTTCAAACAACACTCACGATTTTTGGAAGAGGAGGAGGCTAGGGTTTGGTGGTTCCCTTCAATCCTAGCCCTTGAATATATTCAAGATTAAATCTAAGCCATAGGTTCAAGCTAGGGTTAACTCTCCTCTCTCTACATGACTCACGGTTCTCTTTCCTCTCTCACACTAAAAGCACATGTCCTCATTAATTTCATGTTTCCCCCCGCTAACAAAGATCCATGAGTTTACAATTTTGATCCCATTTTCAAATCAATCCTCACCTTTGATTTATTTCCAAGAATACATACCCTTTTATGCAATGAATAGAGTCTTGTCTTCCTCTAACTCAATCCAAAGGCCCAAATTAATTTATCAAACCCCCATTAATTCTCCACCCTTGGATCAACTTCTTAAAGGTAAATAAAATAAAATAAAATCTTCTCTCTTCCCCTCATGGTCCCACCTCACTTTCCACTCACTACATTCCTTTATTTGTTCACGTTTTGGGAGAGAAAGAGAACATTTGTTACACATTTTTTTAAATTGTAAATAAGTCCCTTAACTTATAAAAACTATATTTTGAACCCAAAAATTTTCATAATTTCATATTAGCCCCAAAACCTCATGTTAGGTTTAATTTAATTGACCCCATGTCAAAATATGGTCGTTTAGGCTTGCCAAACCTCATTACCATCTGATTAGGGTTTTTCGGGCGGTTTCCTGGAAATCTACAATTTGGCTCTACGAAGCAAGATTTACCCATCGGTACTTATTTTTGAAATTTTTAATTTTCGGCAATTTAGCTAAAATTTTCGAAAACGGTTTTAATAGAAAAATTTCTTAGTGAGTTTTTTTATATAAAACATGAGTAATCTCATTCATAGAACAAAAAGGAATATATTAGTGAACACACCGAAGTATCGGTGTTACACAGATGGCTGATCAGGTAGTGTGGGTGCCATATACTGAGAATATTTTATCTATCCTTCCCGGCTATTATCACGAGGGTAGAGATGTTTGGTATGCCCGGGTACCATTGATCTGTTTTAGTATCATTGAGTGGCATTTTCCCGACAGAGTCATCCGTCAGTTTAGAGGTATGCGGTACGTTCCTATTCCTTATGACACTAAGGATCGTCTCCACGATACTATGACACATGGTCCGCAAGATATTGATTGGTCGACCGGCATGCACGTTATATTGATATTTGGACAGCGTGACAGGACCGCCTAGTTCCACTAGACATATCCTTAGGACCGACCGTTGATCTTGCCTATAACTCTTGGTTTCGTGCCATTACCCGTCGCTAAATAGGTCGTCAGGGAGCTTACTTGAGCTACGTAGTAAGTTTTGAACTTGTTCATTTTTTTATTTCTATCACTAATTTAGATTTATTTTTTTAACTTACACATGTCTACGTTGTTGTAGTGAGATACCTTATACCAGATTCGAGAGTCTACCAATATCGACGACATGCATGGGATAGCGGATTCAGCTACTTCGGCCTTGGTAGATGATATGGCATAGATTTTGAGGCCAAAAGCAGATAGAGGCTGTGATGAGGGAAAGCGTGATGATAGAGGACGTCGACAACAAGGAGGAAGAGCACGTCATACGAGACCACCACCATTGAGTCCTCCACATCTCAGCATCAACCCGATGTCGCAGGGCCTTCAAACGTGTACGTAGAGTTCTCATCTTTCTTGACACCCGAGATTGATGACTTGCCTCATGTTTTGACTCCGAGTGCTCCATATAGGCCTGACAGTTAGGTTTTATATGTCGAGCCTTGCAAAGTTCGGGCTCGGCCCGTTCAAAATTTTATGGGCTTAAACCCGAGCCTAAACTCGAGCCTGAGCTTGGGGCCAGTTCGAGAAGGCTTGAAAAATTAAGGCGCAAGTTTGGCCTGAAAAATTAAAAGGGTCTCGTATCCATTTCGGGTCAGATTCAAGCCCGATTAAAAAATTTCACACAAGGAGAGAGAGAGAGAGAGCAGCAATCCCTCTTCTTTGTCAATTGTGGATTTTGCTTAGGGTTTTCATCATTGGATAGCTATAGGAGAAACCATGACAAATCAAGCAGCAATCGAGTAACAACAATCGAGCAACAACAAACAATAAAAAACCCAATCGAGCAAGAAATCAAACCCCAAACCAAACCCTAAATCAAACCCAGATCAAACCCAAAATCAAACCCAAATAAATCCCCATAAGCAGAAACCCGAAATCAAACCCTAAACCCTAAATTGCGGAAGAGAAAGAGAGAGTATAAGGAGGAGAGAGAGAGAGAGCGGTTGAAGAGGAAGTAGGGTCAAGACTTAACAAGAAATCTAAGAGGGAGATTTAGGCTCTAGCACAAGAGAAAGTTTAGAGAGAGAGAGAGAGATCGTCAATGTTGAGATTGACCAATTTCTTCCTCGTCATAAGAGAGAGAGGAGAGAGGAGTAAGCGACAATGAATGAGGAGTGAGGGAGAGACAGAAGAGAACTTCGAGTTCAGACGAGAGGAGTGAGAGAGAGAGAGGAGTAGGGTTCGAAGTCTTTAGACATGAGGGGTGAGAGAGAGATAGGAGAGAGAGAGTTAGAGAGGAAAATTGTAAACCCAAAAAAAATCAAATATTTAATTTTAACAGGTTGGGTCTATAACGGACCAAATTTACTAATATTCAGACTCGATCTGTAATTAAAACGAGTCTAAAAAAGAGCCCGATCTCAGCTCAAGCTAGAAATGAGCCGAGCTTGGCTTTTTAAAACGGGCCGAGCTTGGACCGACTCTACCCAATTGCTAGTCCTAGCTCTATATACGGGAGCTCATCCTAATGTTTACATGGGTGAGAGGTTGACACAAATGGCGGTTGAGTTTGGTTTGTATACAGGATTTTGGTATTGTGGTGGTTGAATGATTATGTCACAATCCATTCTAGAGAAAGGAGAAAATGTATAGAGAGAGAGATAGAAAGAGGAGAGAGAGAAAGAGTATAGACAAAGAGAGAGAAGTGAGAGATAGAGAGAGCAAGATAGAGAGAGAGACTGGAGAGGGAGAGAGAATACAAAGAGGAGAAAAAGTGATTTTATTACATTCCATTTAATTCAATACCCAATACATGTCTCAATATTACTATTTATACTATTTTTACTAACTATTTAACCACATCTACTAATTACTAACTAATGTATTAACCACTAACTAATATTTCTAACTATAATTAACTAATAATCATAGTTATTATAATACTTTCTCCTTGAGAATATCTTTGTTCTCAAGGATGGAAAATCAAGAATTGAGATTTGAATCTATGAATTTTGAATCAAGATTTACATTTGTGTTGAAAAATAAGGTGATAAAGACAAATAATCAATGTAACTTGAGTTGCATGAAAAATAGTGAGAGAAAAATAGATATAAGAGAGCTTGGGAGAGAGATTTCTTGAACTTCCTTTTTGTGAAGGATTTTTCCCAATGAACAATAGAAATTTAATCTTTGAAGAGTTTGACAAGAATCCACCATTAACAACTTCTTTCTTAGATAATTGAAATCTTATTTCTAGTGAAGAATTTTTCTCAATGAACACCAAAATTTCAACTTTTGGAAGGTTTGACAAAAAATCACTATTAATAGGTTCTTTTTTAGTCATTTGTGACCCTTTTTCCACACTTAACATTTCTTTACTAAGAGTAGATCTCAACATTTATTCACTAGGAGTAGATAGAATGGAAAACTAAAAAAATATATATATCCCTTCTCCTCCCTTTTTTTTTTTTTTTTTTTTTTTTTTTTGTCTTTTTTTTTTTTTGTTTTTCGATTTCATTTCAATTTCCTGCTCCTTTTCCACCAAAGTTTTGATACTCTCATTAATACCAAACTTTTTCAATAAAATGCTCAATTTATCGTTAATACTTGCCGTGAGAGCATCCATCCTTTTATCATGCTCTTCCCATTTTTTCTTCCATCCTTGCCTTTAAAGCTCTCGTTGTTTTTTTATATTTTTTAAACCAATTATCTTCCGCCATTAATTTTACTAACATTCGTATACTCTGATACTAATTTGTTACAATCCACTCTAAAGAGAGGGAAAAATATATAGAGAGAGATAGAAAGAGGAGAGAGAGAAAGAGTATAGAGAAAGAGAGAGAATTGAGAGATAGAGAGAGAAAGAGAGAGAGAGACTAGAGAGGGAGAGAGAATACGAAGAGAAGAAAGAGAGATTTTATTATATTCTATTTAATTCAATAATCAATATATGTCATGATATTATTATTTATATTATTTTTACTAACTAGTTAACCATATTTATTAATTACTAACTAATGTATTAATCATTAACTAATATTTTTAATTATAATTAATTAATAATTATAATTGTTATAAATTGTTATTGGGGATTAAAACATATCCTTTAAATGTTAGGTCTGGAATAAAAGTGTTGGTCAAATTTTTAACACTCCATTAATTTGAGTTATTTTTTGAATTTCTTTGAGACGGACTTTCTAAGAATATATTTTTTTAATTATATTTGAGTCATATCCAGAGAGATGTACTTTTTTGGTGTGAAAAAAAAAACTTTTTTGGTGTGAAAAAAAATTTAAAATAGTTTTCTATCCAAAAATTTTTCAAAATTAGTACCCATATATCACGTTTTGAAAACGTGACATGCAGTGTTCATGTGAATAGTGTCATATCACGTCTTGAAGACATACATGTAAAATAAGTAAACAGTATTATATCATATTTTTAAGATGTGATATGATATTATTTATATAAATAGTGTTAATAAATGTTGCATATTTAAGATGTGATATGTGGACGTTAATTTTAGAATATTTTTGGGTGAGATTATTATTTTTTTTTTTCGCGCTAAAAAGTGCGTCTCTCGTATCCATACTTGTCTCGTTATATTTCCCCCCATGGCTTCCATGTTTTCACCCTCTCCGTCGCCTTCGCCCATCTCTTCTTCTGAGTCTGAGAGAATCGTTCTATCAGTAGGTTCTAGTGTACTGTCCGGGCCAGGAAGTGTAGCTTTGAAGCTTCGAGTGAAAGCCTTCCGCTCATCTCCTTCATTACATTTTACTTTCTTGTTGCTTCGATGAAGATGATCTTCCTCCTCCTCCTCCGAGATTCTATGCCCGTCTTCATTATCTCCGATTCCAGCGACCGGGGAAGATGGGGAACAATGGGTCCTTCCTTTTGACATGTTATCTCTCGTTAATCTTTCTTTTTTATTAGTACTTCGCTCCCCCACTTCACACTCACTCTCTTACTCTCTCACCACCCGTCTCCATTACTTCAATCTTTGCCGGTTACGGTGATGAATTTGGATCTCTCTCCCTCTCTCTTTCTTTCTCTTTCAACTCCGTCACCGCCTGTGTCCTCCAGATTCTGCCCCCGATTCTTCGCATTCTCATGATCCACATCCTTCAAGTACCATCCTGCTCTCATTCATCCTGTAAAATCTCTCTCTCTCTCTCTCTCTCTCTCTCTAAAGATTGTGATTGTATTTTGCGCTTTTGCAGGGATTGGGGAATAATACAGGCGATTGTGAAAAGCTACAAATGAGATTGCAAAAGGTATGGGGTGCCAACAGTGGTTGCTAAAGCATCTAGGGTTGATTGGTTGAGGAATGCAGCAGGTTTAATTGATCCTAATTACTGTCGTTGAACTCTCCGTCCTTGCCCTGTTCTTGATTGGTACCTCAATCTTTATTTTCTATGAGCAATTTATGTATTGTGCTTGAATGCAGGTACTTTAAGAGGATTGATGATGCTATTCACGAGGCTAATGAAATTGCTCCTGGTTTTTTTCTGTTATTCACCCTCAAATTTACTTATTTAAATGAGTTGATTATGAGTGGAGCCTACTCTGAATACCTCATTGCTTCGTTGAGATTGAAATATGGCATAAAATTGCTATGTGAAACCAATATTGAATGAAATTAAAAGATCGAAGGTACTGAATCTGATGTGGCTGATACAGAAGGAATTTGTAGTGCATCCTGCAAATTTTCAACTAATGAAATCATGTGATATTAGATTTTGGCTTTGAGTTTTTGGGTGAAGGTAAAGTTATTAATATTGAGCGGATCCATTTCAAGAACTTGAAAGTAATAAAGGTAACCTTAGAAAGCCATGCCTTTAGTTTACAAATTACAGTAGACAAATGAAATGTTTGTGAAAGACTTATTGATGAATGATTGGCATTTTCTGTGGAACCCCAAATCCCATAAATGTTGTAGCTGCTTAAGCAGTTAATACTACTAGATATTGGCCGTTACAGTTGATAGGCCTTGCTACTTGATTCCACAGTCTTCACTGCAAGTTTAATAAATTCACCATTTCTGCATAATTACAAAATTAATTTTCTTGAGTGTGGGCACCTTTGATTGAATAATAACCGAATCATGCAAATTCTCATGCATAGTATGTACAGTACGAGCAGAGTACCAGTTGCCCCAGCTACATAACTTCCAAGGCCCCCACAATAAAATTTCTCTTAATATTGGGAAATAACTAGTGTCCTCAAGTGTTTACGTGCTACTATTGTCCAAGCCTAACTTCACAGTGGCATTTCATTCAATCTTTCTTTCCTATAATTAACTTTCATAACCATTCCAATCTTTGGACATGAAATCTATTATACTTTTGTCTCTTCTGTCATTCCTTTTACTAAAAATACTTATACATTGACCATTTAAATTATACCCTTGTCATAGTTTTCTCCTTTTTACCTTCAATATCACCCCCTACTAAGTATCGGCCTATCCCCCACCTTCAAATTTTTCTATTAGAAATTGACACTTTCATACATTTCAAAGCTTGTAAGTGTGATGGTCATGGCCTTATCCTCATACTTTTTTTTTCCTTTTTCTTTTTATTTTCATGCTTTATTGCCTTTCCAACTTCCCTATTTTTCATGAATTTTGCACATGAAGTTTCCCAAAGTTGCAAACTTTATTTTCAGTACTCCAGCTGCCACCCAAACAAACATCAACTTCAAACCTCATTTTTCCCATGACCTTTTGGTCCATTTGATTAAAAAAAAAAAAATTGCTTGTGCAATATAGCCACCTGGCAAAACTATCTGTAGCCTTCTCAGTTTGGCTTCTTAGGATTTATTAGGTCACTTCCACATGAAACCATTTTGAATTGTTGTTATCTTTCTTTCTTTGTTCCAATCCAATTAGTGGAAAAAAAAAACTAAAAGAGATGTGGAAGAAAAATAATGAAAGAAGTTCTATATTTCTCAACATTTTGTTTTACATGGTTTCTGACAAATACATATACAAGAGTTACTATGAATCAAAAACTGGATGCTAGCTAAAAAAAATAGAAACCTAGATACAAACTCTTTGACCTTATATAAATTAAGGAAGTTATTCCTTGATTATATGCCGAATATAATGAAGTCAAAGATCTTCGCTAATTAAATTACATAATTTAAGGAATAATAAACCCAAAAATCTTCCCTAATTATATTACATAAATTAGGGAAGAATAAACCCAAAGACTTTCCCTAATTATATTATATAAATTAGGGAAGAATAGGATATACATATCTTTCAACACTCCCTCTAAAGCTGGCATAAAAATATCATGCATTGCCAGCTTGCTTGCCAAATCATCAAACCGTTTCTTGTGAACACCTTTTGTAAAGATATCAGCTATCTGATCAGTTGTAGAGATGTATGGCATACATATTACTCCACTTTCTAACTTCTCCTTGATAAAGTGTTTGTCCACTTTAATATGTTTGGTTCGGTCATGTAAAACAGGATTATGTGTAATTGAGTTAGCAGTTTTATTGTCACAGTATACTCTGATAGGTGAAGGTGTGTATATCTTGAATTCTTCCAATAACCTCTTTACCCATATTACCTCACAAATACCATGAACTACTGATCTAAACTCAGCTTCTGCATTGCTTCTTGCCACCACATTTTGTTTCTTAGTTCTCTAAGACACAAGATTTCCTCCAACAAATGTGCAATAGCCGGAAGTTGATCTTCTGTCACTTATACTTCCAGCCCAATCAGCATCTGCATAGCCCTCTATCTGTAGGTGCCCTCTTCTTTTAAATAGTAGACCCTTTCCAGGTGTTCCTTTTAGATACCTAAGAATTCTAAATACTGCCTCAAAATGTACTGAACCAGGTGAGTGCATGAATTGACTTACGACACTCACTGCAAAGGCTATGTCAGGTCGAGTATGTGACAGGTAGATGAGCCTCCCCACTAACCGTTGATACTGGTCTCGGTCTACTATGTCTTTAGGTGTAGTTGGTTCTAACTTTATATTTAGCTTAATGGGTGTGTTAGCTGCTCTGCATCTAAACATCCCAGTTTCCTTCAAAAGATCGAGTACATACTTACGCTGATTCACAACAATTCCTTCCTTAGATCTAGCAAATTCCATTCCAAAAAAATACTTCAATGTTCCTAAGTCCTTGATTTCAAACTCAGCTGCAAGTTTCTTCTTCAAACCATTTATCTCATCAAAGTTATCTCCAGTTATAATAATATCATCGACATAGACGATTGGAATAGCAATCTTACCACCCTTTGAGTGTTTGTAAAACATTGTATGATCTGCTTGGCTTTGAAGGAATCCATGGGCCATGACTACCTTTCCAAACCTTTCAAACCATGCTCTTGGTGACTGTTTGAGGCCATATAATGACTTTTTTAATCTACACACCTTGCTCTTTCCAAATTTTTCCTCAAAGCCGGGTGGTAGTCTCATAAACACTTCCTCCTTCAGATCTCCATTTAGGAAGGCATTCTTTATATCAAGCTGATGCAATGACTAGTTTAAGTTGACTACTAAGGATAAAAGAACCCTGATAGAGTTCATCTTTGCCACAGGAGCAAATGTTTCTTAGTAGTCTATCCCATAGGTTTGGGTGAATCCTTTAGCCACAAGTCTCGCCTTGTACCTTTTACACTCCCATCTACTTTACATTTTATGTTAAAGACCCATTTGCAACCAACTATCCTCTTGTCTTTTGGAAAATCAACTACCTCCCAAGTACCATTCCGCTTAAAAGCTTCCATTTCCTCCATGACTGTCAATCTCCAATTTGGATCAACCAATGCTTCCTGAATGGTTCTTGGAACAAATAGGTTAGTGACCTTGGATGTAAATGCCCTGTAATTGTTGGACAGTTTTTCGTAAGACAAATAATTAGCAATAGGATATATAGTAAAAGAGCGAGTATCTTTCCTTTTTGCTATTGGAATATCTAAGTCTAAGGAACTATCATTATGATGCCCAATTGAAGTGAATAATTTTGGAGGACAAGGATCACTTTGATTGTTGGAGGATGGACCATGAGTTGGAGACTCTGATTGGCGCGCTGGGGGAACAAGTTGGACTATAGTACTCTTCCGTGATACTCTTCTAGCATAAACCTGAAGTTTAGAATTATGATTTTGAGTTTCCTTTTGTAGTAATTCTCCCCCTATTTTTATGAAATGGTATTTGACATTTGTAACTTAGAGTCATTCAAAGTATTACTATTCTTAACAATGGTATTATCAGTTTGTTTTTCAAAAATAGTTGGAGAAACTAATTCATCAGGTTGTGTCACAGTATGAGGTATAGGCTCTACAATATTCCAAAAATTTTCTTCCTCTATTATTTGCTCTCCCTGAAGATGATTTTTGTCAAAAAAAGGTTGATGTTCTAGAAAAGAAACATTCGTACTAATGTGAACTTTCTAGTGACTGGATTAAAACATTTATACCCTTTTTTGTGTGGAGTATAACCAATGAATCTCAGTTTTAGGATCTAACTTAGATCGATGTATGTTAGACATAAGAACAAAATATGTGCAGCCAAAAATTTTTAAAGGTAAATCACAATATAAGTGTGAAGTGGGAAAGGCTTTTTTTGAAACAATTCAGATGTATCTCATAGTTTAGAGTATGAGAGGGCATCCTATTAATTAAATAGGATGCAGTTAAAACGGCTTTACCCCACAAATATTTTGGTATTTGCATAGAGAACATCATGGCACGAGCTATCTCTAGCAAGTGCCTGTTTTTCCTCTCTACATTACCATTTTGTTGCAGGGTTTCACGACAGGTAGATTGATGAACAATGTCTTTTTCCTTTAAAAAATACCTAAACACTCATTAAAATATTCGGTACCATTATCTGAACGTAAAATACAGATCTTAGTTTGAAATTGATTTTCCACCATGGTGAGGAATTCCTTAAAACATTGTGCAATTTCAGATTTTTGGGTTATTAAATACACCCAACATAGTTTGGTATGGTCATCAATAAAAATTACAAATCATTTCTTGCCAGATAATGTATTAATTCTAGGTGGTCCCCAAACATCACTGTGAATTAGATAGAACGGCTTTGACGCATGATAAGGTTTAGACCGAAAAACAACACGATGATCTTTAGATAAATGACAACTTTCACAAGAAAGTTCAGAACAGTTTATTCCTTTAAACAAAGTAGGAAACAAATGTTTTAGATAAGGAAAACTTGGATGCCCTAACCAACGATGCCATAATACTATTTGATCAAAAATAGGGTTTGAACTAATACTACTTAGTCCTTGAGCTTTTTTATTACCAGAAGAGCTCTCTTCAAAATAATAGAGTCCATTGATCATCCTAGCACTGCCAATCATCCTCCCTGTGCTCTGGTCCTGAAAGGTGCAATGAGAATCACAAAAAATGACTTTGTAGTTAGAATCAGATGAAAGTTTACTAACGGATAGAAGGTTACATGCAAGTTTAGGCACATATAAATAGATTTGAGAGTAATATCTTTTGAGATTTTGATTAGACCCTTTCCTGCAATAGGTGAAAAACTATCATCGGCTATTCTAACTTTTTCAGAACCTGAGCATGGAAAATAAGTGCTAAATGAATGGGAGGCACTGGTCATGTGATCAGAAGCCCCTAAGTCAATGATCCAAGGACCGGATTTAGTAAAGACAGATAGGGCTATTGGGTTGCTACCTGTTTGTGCAAAAAAACCATTAGGAGTACCGGTTGACATATTGGATTTTAGTAGCTTTAAGAGTTGATCAATTTGCTCCTTGCTGAATGAACCTGTATCAACTTCATTCGCAGTGGATAAAGCTCGGTTTCCTTTGTCATCTTTTTTGTCTTTCTAATTTGCTGGTTTTCCATGAAGCTTCCAACAAGTTTCTCGGGTGTGTGTAGCCTTATTACAATAATCACACCATAACTGTGACTTGTCTCCGGCCCCTTTGGGAGTGTTTTTGCGACTACCAAATGCATCATAGACAACTAATGTAGACGTATCAATAGAGGATCCAGGACCTTTCTTCCCCAACATCGCATATCTCCGGCTCTCTTCCCTTTGCACCTCAGCAAAGACTTCACCAATTGGAGGCAGAGGTGCACGTCCAATTATACGACCCCTTACCTCATCAAACTCCACATTAAGGCCTGCAAGAAATTTGAATACACGACCAGCATCCACCAACTTTTTGTAGTGATTACAATCCTTTGTAGATTCCTAATCATAAGCATTGAACAGATCTAGATCTTGCCAAATCCGTTTTAAGGAATTAAAATAGGTTGTAATACTATTCTCACCTTGGCGGATTTCTCCGAGTTTCAGTGTTAATTCATAGATCTGAGATTGATTTTCAAGATCTGAATACATCTCCGTCACATTGTCCCAGAGCTCCTTTGCTGTCTGGAAACACATGTAATTAGAGTTGATGTGTTCCACCATTCAGTTCATGAGCCACGTCATCACCATGGAGTTTTCAGCATCCCAAGTGGCAAACATGGAGTCTGTTTCTGTAGGCTTCTGTACATCTCCTGTGATATACCCAATCTTCCCTCGCCCCCTTAGGTACATTCGAACCGCTTGCGACCATCGCAAAAAATTCTCACCATTTAATCGAATTGTGGTTATTTGTGCAGGAGAGTGGTCGAAGTTGGTCGGTATCTTAGAGGGTTGGGTTTCGTTGGAAGGTGTTGCCATGGATGTGTTCTCGGAGACTATGTCAAACATAGTTTAGATGAACAAAAAAGAGGTAGCTCTAATACCAAGTGGAAAGAAAAACTAGAAGAGATGTGGAAGAAAAATAATGAAAGAAATTCTGTATTTCTTTACATTTTATTTTACATGATTTCTGACAAATATATATACAAGAGTTACTATGAATCAAAAATGGATACTAGCTAAAAAAAATGGAAACCTAGATGCAAACTTTTGATCTTATATAAATCAAGGAAGTTATTCCCTGATTATATGCCGAATATAATGAAGTCAAAGATCTTCCCTAATTATATTACATAATTTAAAGAAGAATAAACTCAAAGATCTTTCCTAATTATATTATATAAATTAGGGAAGAATAAACCCAAAAACTTTTCCTAATTATATTATATAAATTAGGAAAAAATAGGACATACATGTCTTTCAAAAAAAACTATCTGTAGCCTTTTCAGTTTGGCTTCTTAGGATTTATTAGGTCACTTCCACATGAAACCATTTTGAATTGTTGTTATCTTTCTTTCTCTGTTGTGGAGTCTCTCCATTGTGTCCTAGAGGTCCGAGGTTCGAATCAGCCTTCTTGCAAAAAAAGCAAGGGAAATGCTGTCTAGGTATTCCCTTCCTCAGAGCCCACAATGTGGGAGTTTCGGCACTGGGTACACCATTTTTTTTTCTTTCTCTGTTCCAATCCAATTATAAAATAGAAATTCCTTGAAAGCTCTGCAATCATCTTTTCTATAAGCACTTTTTTCTTTAAAAAAGCTCAACAAAGAAAAAGAAATACAAGTGTATTGCAGTTAGCAACTGTCTTTTGCATTTGAATATGTACTTCACTTTTCATCATTAGGCATGTGATGTTGTTGCTCCAATAGCCTGTGCCAGAAAAATGTTAAACTCTGAAGATATGTGCCACAAAGAGTTAAAAATGCAAATTAAAAATGCTGAAAACTGTTCTTTCTTTGAAAAACAAGTGACCATCATTCATTGAAACTTTTTGCTGCTCAGCATTTTCATTCTCTGCTTGATATGCATTCCGCATGAAGGACATTATTTCATAAAACTTCAAGTTTAGGCAGGAGTTTATCCATAATTGGACACTCAACAGGAGGATGGCTTGCACGAGTCTATATGGAGGAATTTGAGCCATCCAATATTTTGTTGCTATTGACTCTTGGTACCCCTCGCCAGTGGGCATATTTCCTTGCATCTATTTGTTAATACTTTCTTTTATATTTTTAATTCCTTTTGGCTGTCTTTAGGTATCCAGTTGACAAGAAACAGTAATTTTTCACAAATTCATTGAATATTGCATTTGTTGCTGTGTGTGTACTTCACTGGCCAAAAGTCCAGTGTTTCAAACTTAGGATCTTGAATCTGCTTTCAAACATATTATATACTTTATCTGCTTCCTTTCAGGCCACCTGCTAAAGGTATGCATGGGGTTATTGATCAAACAAGGGGTCTCTTAGACTATGTTGAAAAGAATTGTTCAAGAGCTGTTTATACTCTGGAATTGAGATATGTGCGCATTGCAGGCAGGTCAGTTAAAAATAAAAAATAAAAAATAAAAAATAAAAAATAAAAAAATAAAAAAATAAAGAAAATAGATTCTCTCTTTTCTGTTCTACTGTAGTGTTTGACCCGTCTCCTTAATCTATCCAAATCTTCCACCTATTGGTTTTCATATCTCTTTTGTCTAGAATATAGATGTTGTTTTGTTTGCTGGATGGTCCAAATTATTACTGAATGAGTAGTTACAGATTAAGGAATGTTATCAAGGAGAATTTCGGTTGATCAAGAAGAATCAGCACAGAATCCTTTATCCTTTGGAGTTTTGTACATTCTTTTATACATCTAATATTGAAAAAAAAATGAAGAAGAAGAAGAATCAGTATGAAATTACTGTTCAAGTGCTTTTAAAGCTTGAGGAATGTAGTCAATTCTGAATGTTGATATTGTAACCAACTTTATAAAAACTCTGCTTTATACCCAAAAAAGTTTGAAACTTCACTTCTGGCATACAATGTATTTCTCCTTTTGTCCAGCCAATCCAAGTAATCATTTTTGATACATACATATAATCACACACACATACACCTGAAAGGTGTTATGAACATGAGAAAATAGGTAATAAACCTTCTTCAATTATCAGGCCATCTTGAACATGCTAATTGCCTGGTTGTCTTTATTTATTTATTTTTTCCTTCCCTAGTACCTTATTCCATATTTCTAGAATAGCATATAACTCCTGCACAAATGAAGAAATTTCATTCTGGTTCATAAAATTGCCTCTTAGGTGTACTGGTAAACAACCTTAATAATTTCTCGCAATGATATATTATAAAAGGTTATGTTGTTTAACTTTCACTTATGAATCTCAGCATCCTTATTTGCCTCTCTTATTGCTTTGTTTTATGATTGCTTACTACCTACTAAGTTTATACCAAAAAACAATGAAACATAAGGGTGGCATTAAATTGCCTAATGTACAATCATTAATCATTACATTTCAATCATTTATTGCCTAATATGCCTCCACCTCACTTCTGCTGGTTTTTCCATATTTTTAATTTACCATTGCTAGATCTAGGCTTATGTAAATGAATTACTTTATGGTTGTTTAATATATTTTTACTAAATGCTGTATTAATTCGTTATAGTTTTAAGACCACTTTCCCCTCCCACCTACCACCACCACTGCCGTGGCCATCACATTTTAGTTTTGCAAAAGGAGGGGTGTCTTTGATCCTGTTCAAACTCAGCTTTGTGTGTGTGTGTGTGTGTATTTTTTTTTTTTTTTTTTTTTTTAAACTTATTTTGTTTATTTCCAAATTGAAACTGATCATACTAAAACTGCATGGGCTTTGGACCATGTCCACAGCTAACTGCATTTTAATTAGAAAATTTGGTATTTCTTAACAATGAAATTTTTAGGCAAAATCCTAATTTTGGTGTTTAAAATAAAAATAATCCTAATTTTTGTATCCTTTCAAAACTGTTTTCAGTTTTGGAGGTTTGGTGTGGTGCTTATTTTTTTGTTTTTGGTTTTTTTTTTTTTTTTTTTTAAGATGGGCCTAAATGCCGCCATCCTACCACCTTGCTAGAAGGTTCACTTGTGGTGGTGCACCTAAAAACCATCATCCTAAAAACCATCATCCCAAAATGACGGTTTTTAGGTGTAACTGGCAAGAAAATTAGCACCACTCCAGCGTGGTGCTTTCGTGGCGGGTCTAACTCTCCAAGATCAGAAATAGTTTGAGGCCACCAAAATCAGGAATTTTTTTCATTTTAAACACCAAAATTAGGTTTTTCCCAAATTTGTATCCTATATTTAATAATCGATTTTTCCTAAAACAAAGATTTAGATTAGTACTATAGTCATTCAAACTTCATATGACATATTATTCTATGCTTTCAGAAGTGCCAAGTATTGAGAATTATGTAAATAATTAAAGCAAAAAAGAAAAAGAAGAAAAAGATTAGGTGGCATTGCAGTTTTGGCCAGGTTAACGTCAATATAGGGCCTGCCAGTGGTAGAGCTACATATAAAGCAGGGTAGGCAATTGCACCCATTGAATCAAAATAATTTTATTAATTTTTATATATCAAATAAATATTGTTGTATTCAACCCAAGATATTGCCCCCCATTTAACCTAAAATATATGTCATTCTGTTTTATGAAAGTATATTATCCCCACTATCCTTGGGTCTTGGATCCGCCACTCAAGCTTGCTATACCCAAACTTGGTCTATGGCTCAAAATCCACTCATATTCAGCTTAAGTCATATTTGTATTATGCTGTGCTCTAGAAGTTGTGGTTGAACGAGCAGGGTTTTACCTAGTTCGGTCCAATTTTCAACCTAATATGTTGTTAAGTAATTTTCATTAAAGGGGAAATTTTCTTTTAGGAAAAGGATGATTACACAAGTCATCTACCTGCCATCATATAAGGACCAGAATGGATTTCATGGAGATGATGTGGTTGCTTAAATTTGCTGCAGTCGGTTTTGGCTGCATCTCAGGTTCTTTTTCAAGAAGCTTAGCAAGTACACCGCATTAGAAGGGAAAAGAGCCTTAAAGAGTATCAACTTCAATGAGTACTTATTTTATGGGGTACAAGTCACACCTTGACATTAAATTTCGATAACACTTGGCATGCTGTCATTTAAGAAATTACACTTTCAGCGTGGAATTTAGGTTTTACTGACAAAAATTTCTGTTAGTCATTGAAAATGTCAAACATTAGTCAAAATATTATAAATTATTAAAAATGCTCTTGTTATTTAGACATATATATATATATATATATATATATTTAAACTCTCATCTCTCTCTCATACTATTTTTTGCTAAATGAAATCAAGAGAGAGCCACTTTAGAGCAATTGACTGCTGGCCAAAAGTTGACATCATCGAAAAACACCACCCCAAGGGCCGTCACCGGTTCTGCCACTATGAGAAAACAACCTACACTCTTATAATGAAGAAAACACCATGCAAAGAAAATTCAAACACCATAAATACAAGCTGTAGAGAGGAATATATATATATATATATATATATATATATATATATTTTCTTTTTATAAATATGTTTTGAGTATTCTATACTTTAATATATACCAATTCTATATGGCTTGTTAGATTTTGTGAGATGTGATTCTATGGCTTATTCACTTTTCAAATGGGAAGATGCCCATTATTTGTATTTTGTAACTCTGGGGGGATGAAATTGGTTATCCAGAGTGGCAGTTCTTCCTCCCAAATGATTTTGGAAACCTGTTCAGCAATTGGACGACCATGTATATATGCACTCCTAAATTAAGGAAAACTACACCGGAAATGTATAGGAATGGGAAAGAATCACAACTCATTCCTACTAACTCTCGCCCTCAAGTTGGGGCATAGACATTACACAGGCCCAACTTGGATAGCGATGTATGGAATGATCCACTATTGATGCTTTAAGTCATAATGTCAGCCAATTGATCCAAACTTCTAGTGGAAGGAAGTTCTATTGTGCCAGAATCACGATTATCTTTAATATAGTTCCTGTCACGTTCAACATAATTAGTTCAATCATGTTGTACTAAATTATTATTAATTATCACAAAACAACACCATAGGTTTTTTTGGACCAAAACCAAGTTCAGTTATGAGAATTTTTGGCCAAGAAAGTTCTGTGATTGTATGATGCATGGTATGACATGCAGCTTTTGCACTAGATAATGAAACCACATTCTTACTTCTCAAAATCACCTGGTTGCCTCCAACGAATAACAGATATCCAGAAGTGGATTTTCTATCCAGTCTACTACCCTAAAATCAGCGTCTGTATATCCCACGACATCAAGATGTCCATTTTTGGAGAACAAAATACCTTTACCTGGAGCTGATTTTAAATATGCGAGAATCCGGTTAACAACATTCATGTGTTGATCACTTGGATCTGCATATGCTAAATCTGGCCTAATGTGAGTTAAATAGATCAACTTCCTCGCTATCCTTTGATATCTCTCCTTGTTTGTTGGAATTTGATAAGGATAAATAGATAGGCCAGGATTATCCTCAATAGGAGTATTTGTAGGATAGGCTCACATGTAGAGTTGCCGATTTCAGCTAGGAGATCCAAAGTATACTTCCTTTGGGAGAGAAACAGTCCTTTCTTAGATCGAGAGATTTCAATGCCTAGGAAGTATTTGAGAAGCTCCAGATCCTTTATCTCTAATTCTTTGGTCAGATAACTTTGAAGTTTCTCAATTTCATCTATGATATTATTTATTACAATCATATCATCAACATAGATGAGAAGCAAGGTAATATCATTATGATCATGTTTATAGAACAAGGTATGATTTGCCAAAGCTTGCTTGAATTCATACTCCATCATTGCATGACTCATATCTCCCAAACCATACCGTTGGTGATTGTTTTAGTCTATACAATGCCTTTTTAGTTTGCATATCTTTCCTTCTTCCTGTGTAAATCCAAGAGGTGGATCCATGAACACTTCCTCTTTAGATTACCATGAAGAAAGGCGTTCTTCACATCAAACTATCGTAGAAGCCAGTCTAAATTAACTGCAAGTGACAGTATGACGTGAACAGTATTCATCTTAGCTACTGGTACAAAAATCTCTTAATAATCAATACCATCGGTTTGGGTATAGCCTTTTGCAACCAGCCTAGCCTTGTATCTTTCAACCGTGCCATTTGGCTTGTATTTGATGGTGAATACCCATATGCACCCCGCGGTCTTCTTTCCCATTGGTAATTTGACCATTTCCCAAGTAGAATTCTTTTGGAGAGCCATCATTTCATCTACAATTGCATCCTTCCACTTACGATCTTCAAGGCTTCCTAAAAATGACTAGGAACAGATACAGAAGACAACTGTAGAGCAAACGTTAAGTTAGCTTTAAACAAATGATGATAGGATATGAAGTTTGAGATTGGATAAACAACATTGGAGGCCTTTAGAAAAACCAAATCTTTCAGGTGCTTTTCTTTCACGGAGAGGATATGTACTATTATGATCGAAATTAGAATTGGGAAAATTAGAATTGGGATTAGAAATTTCAGGAGAATAGATACATACCTGTGTCAAACCTGGAAGATTCATCCGATGGAATGGTAGTATCATCAATGGAGGTACTAGAATTAGGAGGCATAACAGTGATATCTTTCTCTAGAATATCCTCCCCATCCCCCCCCCCCCAAAAAAAAATCCGAGCTGGTCTCTCAAGTATCTCACCACCAGGTTCAATTTTATTTTTCTAAACACTTGGGTCATCTAAGGGTTCCCCTTTTCCGTAATATTCTCTGTACCTGAGATCCATTTTCTTTTCTCCCAACCATAATTGTTCCTCTTCTTTACTATCAGTTTCCCCCTGAAGAGGAACCATATCTATATCCCCAGAAAAATAGGACTCATTTTCACAGAACTGAACATCCATTGAGACATGGTAGGTTCCGGCGGGAGGATAAAAACTTTTGTATCCCTTTTGTGAATTAAAGTAGCCAAGAAAAACGCATCTGATAGCACAAGTATCAAGTTTATCTCTATGAAGAGAATGAACATGAACATCACACACAGCCAAAAACCTTAAGGCAAATATTAAGAGAAGAGGGAACAGAGTGAAATGTAGATAGCATCCTTAAAGGAGTTTTAAAATCAAGAATCCTAGCAGACATTGAATTGATAAGAAAATAGCACTCATGACACCTTCAGCTCACAAATGTTTTGGAACATGCATCGTAGAACATAAGGCTCAAGCTACTTCAACGAGGTGGCGATTCTTACATTCTGCTACGCCATTTGGGGTGTGTAAACACAAATTGTTCGATAAAGAATGCTATGCTGTGTTGTAAATTCAGCAAGAGATTGCATGACCATTGTCAGAATGAAAAAATTTTATTTTAGTGTTAAATTGAGTAGAATCATATTGTAAAACTGAGGAATAATATGTAAAACATCACTCTTAGATATCATCAAATATACCCAGCTGACCCTAGTCCAGTCATCAAAAAAAAAAAAAAAAAAGAAATAGAAAGATTGGAAAATAATTTAGGAAACAAACGTTCTAAATAGGAATTAGATGGATGTCTCAACCGATAATGCCAAAGAATAATTCTTTCTATCAGATGTCTCTCTTTGTTTGGAAGCCACGAGTAAGTGCTGCTACGCCTATGTTCTTCTCAAAATGATACAGACCATCCCTTTCCTTGCCAATGTCAGTTGTCATCTTCATGAGATTGTCTTGGAAAACACAATTAGAGTAACCGTCAAAACATCATATTTTATTTCAACAATTTCATGAAAAATGGAACAAAATCTTTAATGTTATTAAGTCTTTAGTGCAAAGTAATATAAGAACCTAAATGTCATGGTGCAAAGTATAATTTCTTAAAAGACAAAATGTAAACTGTTATTAGGGATAAACGTCAGGGTGCAACTTGTAATTTACCCTCTTTTATGCAAACTCAGGAGCCTCTGACAAGTAGTGAACTGTTTGTTTAGTTTAGTGATTTGAGATGTAGTCACTTGCATCTTTCAGCTTCAGTTAATGACCGAGGGCTCAACAGGTTTTCACCATGTAGCACAATTGTGCAAGAATTCTGTAGTGATCGCAATTGAAATTGCTTTCAGCAGCTTAATATAGTGAAAAAGCAACTGTTAACAAACTAATTTGAATGAAACCTGGAAAGAAAGGTTAGTTTGAAATCTTAATAATCATACTGACCCTGCCCCATTTTCTGGAACTAGGTGAATGAATAACCCCGTGGCCTATGTAAAGTCCTGACTAGGACCTTAATTATTGTTGGCATAGTGCCTATTTTTCATTATTAGTGTCAGCTACATCATCAGACCACTTTGCACTAATTCAGAAAAAATGAGGGAGATGGATAGTGGACCTCCCTACTGACTGAACGTTAGTGGTTAAACATGCTAAACAAATCTGAGATGCAAATAATCTAAATGATAGAACTTATGTTTGGATGATGCTTCTTCATGGAGATTGAGATTCATGTCACTGAATCATATCTTTGAACTCCAGGTCCATCCAGGGGGCTCGATTCTTCGGTAACTCCACAATTAACATTGAAAACAACCAATCAGTTGCTGAGGTTGCTGTTGTCAGCGATGCCAATATGTCATCCTCCAATGCTCCCATTTCGTGCTCACTTTGTTGGACAAGGATACAAGCAGGTGAACCACATTATTTTTGGTTCTTTTCTAGGGTGTTGTAATCTTCCGTCCTACATGACTTCACCTTCCTGGGACATTTTGAATGTGTCTATTCATACTTGTTTGATTTGAGAAGTTTGACACCAAAGCTATGGTCATTGCAGCCTTGTTGACAGTGAGACTATTTTGGCAGGTTTGTGGGCAGACCAATGTCTGGGGGGATGGTGTTGTATCAGAAGTATCAGCTCATCTGGAGGGTGCTCTTAATATCAGCTTTGATGGAGTGTATCACTCACCTGTTGGTTCAGATGATGAATTAGGACCATGGTATGGCTCTCCTACCATTGTAGAGCAATGGATTGAACGCCTCCTAAATTAGAACTTTTCAATTTACTTATTTTTCATTTATTTCATTCATGATTGATGGGTATATATTTCATAACAGATCCGAATGTGATTTATTCCCAGTCGTGGCGTTTTCCATATTCTTTTGTAGTTTTGCCTATATGGGAAATAAATATTAAAATTAAAGGACCATGCTCTTATGTGTTATATGTTGACTTTTGTCCAATTGATTTAGCCTCTAAAGCCGGAAAAGAAGCATCCAAATGCGTCACCTTTATAAATTAAATGAAGCTGTTGCTTACATTACTTAAATTGTCCATGATGGATGATTGGTTTCATCATCCATAAAATATTTTCCACACACATACCATATAAGGTCCATGTCCAGATCTGTTGATCGTAACATGTGGTCTAAGGATGGCTTGAGACTGGCATCAAAAAATAATAAAAAAAAATGGCAAGGGACTTTGTCTGAACTCATAAATCCCTCAGCTTGAGCTAAAAATCATTATACAAGATGTTCAGCCAGAAAGTTATGTAAGGACCCCAACCCAAAATTTCTGCTCTCAAAACAAATGTATGCAATGACAATTGGTGCTTCGGTTTGCACTACTCTTAGCATTACAAGAGCTTTCATCTACATGGTGCAGGGTACCATTTTCAAGGACAAACAGGGTTTAGTTTTGGGATAGACGAGTCAGTTTGTCTTCAGAAAGTGCCCATTCAGCAATTTACCGATTTCCAGCATCCCATATGGTCTTTACCATCAAATATGGTCTTCAGCTTCTCATCACAGTGAATCTCTCTTATCCGCACGGTCCTGCAAGAAAAAATATTCAAATATCACTGTCACCACAATATCTATTTGCTCAACTTGGTCGTAGAACCATATGAGAACAGGATAATTCAGGGTCATCATTTACTCTCTCTAATGATCTTGTGGGAAGTGCAAAGACAAACCATCCATCACAGCAAATTACAACTCTAAAAACTGTATTATTAGTTGCAATAAAAATTACCTCTGAACTCAAAATCAACGATAGAATCAAGTATGCTGCAAGAAAAAGCTTTAAATAGCACATACTTCATTTGCATGCTTGGCTAAATCACTAGAATGTTCTATGCAAAACCTTACGGTAAATGAAAATTAAGTATGGATCCTGTTGGAGGTGGATACTGACTCCACAAATATCGACTCCTTAATGACTCGAATGGTTGCCTTCCACAGAATATGAAACCTGCAAAAACCGGCGGAGATTGTTCCAGTGGAGGAGGCCCGACGCTCAAATTAGAAAGAGCGGTTTTCGAATATAAAGAAGCAGACCAAGAGTTTAGAGTGGGAGAGGTTCCTTGTGACTAGTGTACCCAATGTGTAAGGTGGAGAGAGCGTATCTGACTTGGAGGGTTTAAGGGTCTCTTATACCTGATAGAGTCGTATGCTTTCGAGACGTTGTAACTCTACTTTTCTTATAGAAACGATTCGAAAATGTCGGGAGTTCAATATTTTGAAATGATATCGATCTTTATTGTATGAGAATTTTTGTTTCTTGGAGAGATCATTTCCTTATCTGAAAGATCCTAGAGATATTGCTCTTTAGCAGGGAATCAGAATCGTTAGGGTGGTTTGACCTTTCCTTAGGATTGATAGAGCTGTTGGCTATTGGTTGGTCATTAGGCCAATGCGGAACCTTCGGGGGTTGACGAACCAGGGGCCAAGCACGTAATCGGGGAGGTAAATCCCATTCAACAAATCTCATTCGATAGGCGGGGTGACTAAGGCCATATAGTTCGGGAGATGGGGTGACTAAAACTTTTCGGTAGATTAGTTGAGCAGTCGTTTGATAATACTGAGCTGTGTTCACCCATCGGTTGGTAGTTGTCCCTAGTGGGTCTTTCAAACGTTGACCCTTCGAAATGGCATTGGTCTATGTTCCATCATTTGCACCCGACTCATGGCGTTTTTTCCTTGAAAAAGGCGGCAAGAGGTATGGTCCTCGAAAAGAAGCGAGGCTTTGTCGCTTTGATATCCGGGACTCGTCTTTTGTACGCTTTATAAGGATACACATCTATCAGGTTCTCACAAATTCTATGTTTCTTTTCTGTCATTCTATTGGTTCTTTGCGAAAAGTTTATTTTTCTGAGAAGATGTCGAAAGGTTTTCCTTCGTCACAAGCATAGATACCATACGGAGCATGATGACTGAAGATGAATTACAATAAGTCCGGAGAAACATGTCGCTCGGAGGTGACTTCGAATTGGTGTTGCCCAGCGAAGAGGACCGGGCGAATCATGCCCCCGAGAGCTGTATCCTGATGTACAATCAATGTGTGAAGTACGGTTTGAGGGTCTTCTACACGGGTCCGCTAGTAGAGGTCCTGAGATATTAGAACATCCACCCTTTATTGCTCATCCCCAGTGCTTGGCATTTTGTGATTATCCCGATTTTTCTGTTAGGGTTTTTTCATATCTGTTTTGATTTGGAGATTCTGGGAGCCCTTTTTTTCTTGGTACCATGCAGCACCCAAGGCTCCACCCGCAGTTGGTATAAACTATAGACCCGCCAGGAGTCTCGCTGGAAATTCTTTACAGTGAATCTCAAAACAAGCGTTGGATGGAAAAGTTTTTCTACGTGAGACTTTTGAACAAGAGTCTTCTTCCGGTTCTTCCGGGAGTCGATATAGCACCTTCGTTGAATATGAAAGTTCCGGACCTCCTTCGTCACTCTCACTTTTTGCGGTTTGTTGTGCGTTATTATGAGTCTACTCAGCGGAGTATTTGGATGGATTTTTTAGTAGAGAATCATATGTTGCTGTTGTCTGGCCTACTGGTGGACGAGGCAAGGCAGATCACAAAACCTCTTTTACTGGAGCAGAAGAAGAAGGAGTTGGTCGATTGTCTGCCGTTCGTGAATGCTTCCCTTCCAGAGGAGGTTTTGACCAAGCGGGAGGTGCGACCGAGCGTGAAGGAGAAGACAACTGATACTTCTCTTGAGACTTGGTCGAAGAGATCAAGGGTTCGATCATCTGGCCCGCCTGCTAGCAAGGAGGGACAGGTGGGAACTGGAGAACATGAATCCCCTCAAGAGCATGTTGGAGCAAGGGAGGACCGGTCGACCACTTTGATGGCGATCGTTGGTACGCCAATCAAAGATAGTGAGGGGAACGTTCCGGACGAAGAAGTCCCTGAGCTGACGGAGAGTGTTATGACTCAGAATCCACAGTTGAAGGAAGAAACCTTGATGGGACGAAACGTTTCTGCTCCTATTTTGGGAGAAACGTCTGAACGGTCTCCCCAAGTATCCCAATGTTCCTTGTTTGATGGCGAGGATAAGACTAGCCTTTCGACTCCTATTTTTGTTGAGTCGTTTAATAGGCAGGAGGATGCTCTAGAGGAAGGTTCGGTTGCGGTCTGTGTGGGAGACCGTCAATATAACTTTATTGATCCGCGAGAGGCCCTACAGTTGGCCGAGCGGTTCTAGTTTTCGAGGGGCGACTTGTCCATTTGAGCAACCAAGTGTTGGCGCTGAAAGATGGTTTGAAGAATAAAAAAAAGGACACTGGAGGGAAACAAGACAAGCAAATCGAACGTTTTCAGACGGATTTGGCTTTATCGCAAGAGCATTGCGAGAAGTTGGAGGCCGAGGCGCGTGTTCGTGAAATGAAATTAGCGGCCACCGAGATGTTAGCTCATCTCCGAGAGGAATCCCCTCAGAATGCCGAGCGAGAAATGGCTGACCTCAGGATGTCTGTTGCCAGAGATACTGCTAATCTCCAGCTTTCTCAGCGTAGATTGTTTGAGCATTTGAGATGCGCCGAGGAGATCTTTCGATAGGTCAGCCGATATGAGCCTCTACTTCTTCTTGAGGGGTCCGTCGAGAGAGTGATAACGGATCAGGACCCCTCCCACACGGTCTATGTTGTTCCTTTTAACACTATATAATCTTGTATTGTTCTGGTGATGAAGAGATTTTCGTAATTGAGAATGTCTGCCCGGGAGTGTTGTTCGAACCATTTGTCTAATACTCCATCAAAGTGTAATGATCTTTCGCAAAAGAGACCTTTAGAATGCCACATCCCATTCAGGGAGTCCCATGATTCGTTTTCCCAATAGGAAGCTATAGATATGGGGCATTGTTCATCCGTTTGGGAAGTATTTTCCCGTTCGTTCGATAAGATTAAAGCGACTTAAATCCAACGTGCGATAAGGAACTTTAGACGCTAGGGCCATGTCTACCCATTCGGGAAGTTCTATCCCGTTTTGGTGACACATTTGTTCGATAGGATAAGGGCGATTTAGGCCCAACATACGATATGAAACTTTAGATGTTAAGGTCGTGTCCACCCGTTCGGGGAGTTCTATCCCATTTTGATTACACATTCGTTTGGTAGAAAACTTTAGATGTTAGGGTCGTGTCCACCCGTTTGGGGAGTTCTATCCCATTTTGATGGCACATTCATTCAATAGGATCAGGACGACTTAAGTCTAACCTTCGATAGGAAACTTTAGATGTAAGGGCCGTGTCCACTCGTTCATGGAGTTCCATCCCATTTTGATGACATATTCGTTCGACAGAATCAGGAAGATTTAGGCCAAACGTACGATAGGAAACTTTAAATGTTAGGGTTGTGTCCACCCGTTTGGGAAGTTCTATCTCATTTTGATGACACGTTCATTCAATAGGATCATGATGACTTAAGTCCAACCTTCGATAGGAAACTTTAGATGTTAGGGCCGTGTCCACCCGTTCATGGAGTTTCATCCCATTTTGATGACATATTCGTTCGACAGAATCAGGAAGATTTAGGCCCAACGTACGATAGGAAACTTTAGATTTTAGGGTCGTGTCCACCCGTTCGGGGAGTTCCATCCCATTTTGATGACACGTTCGTTCGGTAGGATCAGGGCGATTTAGACCAACGTACGATAAAAAACTTTAGATGTTAGGGTCGTGTCCACCCGTTCAGGGAGTTCCATCCTATTTTGAGGATACGTTTATTCGATAGGATCAGGGCAACTTACACCCAACATACGATATGAAACTTTAGATGTTAGGGTCGTGTCTATCCGTTTGGGGAGTTTCATCCCATTTTGATGACACGTTCGTTCGATAGGATCAGGGCAACTTAGACCCAACGTACGATAAGAAACTTTAGATGTTAGGACCGTGTCCACCAGTTCGGGAAGTTTCGTCCTATTTTGATGACACATCCGTTTGGTAGAATCAGGACGACGTAGACCCAACATACGATAAGAAACTTTAGACATTAGGGTCGTGTCCACCCATTCGGGGAGTTCCATCCCATTTTAATGACACATTAGTTCGGTAGGATCATGGCGATTTAGACCCAACGTACGATATGAAACTTTAGATATTAGGACCGTGTCCACCCATTCGGGGAGTTCCATCTCATTTTGATGACACGTTTATTCGGTAGGATCAGAGCGATTTATGCCTAACGTACGATATGAAACTTTAGATATTAGGCAACTCTTCCGTAAATCACTGAGGACCTCGTGTCACGGGCCATTACAGGATTGATCACTAAATGATGAGAAGATGCAGAGCCCCTTCTCAGGGAAAAAGTGTCGAAAAATTCGGGTCGTATGTCAGGCAAATACTAGTGGGAACATAAGATTCATGCCAGATGCCTTTACCATCGATCTAAAGGATCACCCCTTCTGGTCCGTCGGGGTGTGACCTGGGGTCTAGTTGATTAAGTGGTTCATTCTTCCACGGTGGATTATGTCGCTCCGAGAAAGGTAGATTCTTTCATTCCGTACTGATGAATTTCTGTAGTCTACCACTACGAACTAGGAATTCTAGCTCATCTCTAAACCTCTTGCACTCATCGGTCGTGTGACCATAATCCCATGGAAGTGACAGTACTTGGACTTATCTTTCTTGGGGTTTTCCTTTGTGGAACGAGGGAATCATCTGACGTACGATTTATTTTTAATTTAATATAAGACCCGATTTGGGGTCTCGTTTAGCGGCGTGTAGACATTAAACCTTCATGGGGGCGGTGCCCCTGGCTTGCTCCTCGGGGAAGGTTGACGAGGCGATCGACTGCGTTCTTTTCTGCTCAGGCGATTCTTTCACTGATCGAATGCCTCCACTTTTTCTGCCGCAATATACTTCTTGGCTCAGGAGTAAAACGCTTGAATGGTTTAAGGGGGTTTCTTTGTAATGGAGGTATTCATGCCAGAGGAACGTAGGATCGTTAGGAAAACGACTAATGCAATGGAATGGTCCAGAGCTGGAACCTTTAACATCTCTGCTTTAAACTTCTCCTGGAAATCTCTCAGGAGCTCGTCTTACCGTTGCCATAACGATAGCAAGGAGGTGGACTTTCGTTTGGGTTCTCGGTTGATTATGAAATAAGTCTCGAATTACTGTCAGAGTTGAGTGAAACTCTTGATATTGAACGGCATGAGAGAGTTGAACCACGTCAGGGCGTTGCCTTTGAGTGTGGTGGGGAAGTGCTTGTACATTGTCGCATCCAACAGATTCCTGGAGACTATAACTGTTATGAAGTGGGAGGCATGATTGCGGGGATCAGATGTCCTATCGTATCACTCCATGGGTGGCAGAAGGACGTCCCTTGGCATATGTTTCAAGGAGATCTTCGGATCAAAAGGTGATACCCCTGAAGAGTGGAGGGGTCTTCATCTCTCTTCGCGCCTGCTTTCCTAAGCTCCGCGGTTACAATTTGCTCAATTTGTTTTTTCAGATCCTCCGGCTCATGACGAGTGGTCACCGATGGTTCATAGTTCACAGAAGGCACTTGTTGCGGGGGACGTTCATATCCAAATCCGCTGTGGATGAGTGGCCGTCTGGCCTAAGGGTTCGACTGAGTCCTTTCAGTTGTTTACTCATATTTTGGAGTTTTGACTCTAGTCTTTCCATCTGGGGATGGCTAACTTGTTCTGACGCGGGGGTCATGATTGGCTGTTCTTGAATCGCAGGATGTAGGACCTGTTCCGGATGAAATGGTCGAGAAGAGACCGCACAATCATAAATAGAGTGATCGGATGCCGCAGGAGAGGCGATTTCAGAGGCTGTCGCGGTGCGCCGGTCTACATTGGGGGCGGTTTTCGAAATTGTCCTGATCCTTCTCTTTGTAGGCATGATTGCGTACTCGATTTATTGGTCTTACAAAGGTGGTGGCTCTGATCTGTTCCCACAGACGGTGCCAATTTGTTGGAGGTGGATACTGGCTCCACAGATACCGGCTCTTTGATGACTTGAATGGTTGCCGTCTACGGGATATGAAACCTGTAAAAACTATTGGAGGGTGTTCCGGCGAAAGAGATTCCGACGCTCAAGTCAGAAAGAGCGGTTTTCAAATATAAAGAAACAAACCAAGAGTTTAGAGAGGGAGAGGTTCTCTATGACTAGTGTGTCCAATGTGTAAGGTGGAGAGATTATACCTGGCTTAGAGGGTTTAAGGGTCTCTTGTACCTGATAGAGTCGTATGCTTTCAGGGCATTGTAACCATATTTTTCTTATAAAACGATCTGAAAATTTTGAGAGGTCAATATTCTGATATGATCGCGATCTTTATCGTATGACAATTTTTGTTTCTTAAAAAAATCTTTCAATAAATTAATTGGACAGTCGATTGGTAATACTGAATTGTGTTCACTCGTTAATTGATAATTGTTTCTGATGGACCTCTTTCAAACGTTGACCTGACATTAGCCCATGTCACATCAGATCTCAATCCCAAGTCAAGTTCCACGCTTCTCTTTTCAAATGCAACCCTCCATCCTCTGAGTTGTGAATTCTTGCTTATCCGGTATTTTTAAATCTTTTTTGTTTTCTCGGTGAGTTGGCGGGGGACTCAGACAAGAAAAATAGACATTTTGTGTACAACAGGAATAGTAAAAAGATATATATATATATATATTGGAAGAGGTTTGTAATAATTTCTACACACTGCCCCCAACCGGTAGCGCATTAGGCCAGATGACATAGACACTACCCAATCTCCAGCATTAAACATTTTAAGTGCACTCGGTCAAAAGGCATGCCGAGAGCTAATTATTGCCTACTAAGATATACACCAATAGTCTAGGGGAAAAACACGCTAAACAAGGCACCGTATCAGTACGGTGTACTTTAATAGCCATTTCTCTTTCGACTGTCAAACTATAACTTAACTTTGCACAGCCATGGACTCCTTTGAATCCATGATTACAACACTCAATAAAAAGTTATTACAACACCAAACTAATTAATACATTATAATTTATATAATAAAATAAATTAAAAATTTCAACACCCAATAATTATTTAAAAAACCAAATTAAAAAATTTAAATATTAAATTTTTCAATATAACATCTAAAATTCAAAATTAAATTATAATCGATTTTTTCAATATTTTTGTAAAAAATCAAAATTCAAATAAAATTTTTTAAATATGAAATTTCCAGTATAACAATATCACTGGTTTAGATGATGAATTAGGACGATGGTGTGGCTCTCCTACCATTGTAGAGCAATGGATTGAACACCTCCTAAATTAGGAGAACATTTCAATTTACTTATTTCTTTATTTATTTCATTCATGATTGATGGGTATATATTTCATAACAGATCCGAATGTGATTTGCCTAATTATTCCCAGTCGTGGCGTTTTCCATATTCTTTTGTAGTTTTGCCTATATGGGAAATGAATATTAAAATTGAAGGATCATGCTCTTATGTGTTATATGTTGACTTTTGTCCAATTGATTTATCCTCTAAAGCCGGAAATGAAGCATCCAAACGCGTCACCTTTATAAATTAAATGAAGCTGTTGCTTACATTACATTAATTGTCCATGATGGATGATTGGTTTCATCATCCATAACATATTTTCTACACACATACCATTTCAGGTCCATGTCCAGAAATCAGTTGATGGTAACATGTGGTCTAAGGATGGCTTGGGACTGGCATCAAAAAATAATAATAAAAAAAATAGCCAGGGACTTTGTCTGAACTCATAAATGCCTCAGCTTGAGCCAAAAATCATTTTACAAGATGTTCAGTCAGAAAGTTATATAGGGACCCCAACCCAAAATTTCTGCCCTCAAAACAAAAGTATACAATGACAATTGATGCTTAGGTTTGTACTACTCTTAGCATTACAAGACCTTTCGTTTAAAGGGTGCAGAGTACCATTTTCAAGGACAAACAGGGTTTAGTTTTGGGATAGACGAGTCAGTTTGTCTTCAGAAAGTGCCCATTCAGCAATTTACCGATTTCCAGCATCCCAATATGGTCTTTACCATCAAATATGGTCTTCAGCTTCTCATCACAGTGAATCTTTCTCTTATCCGCACGGTCCTGCAAGAAAAAAACATTCAAATATCACTGTCACCACAATATCTATTTGCTCAACTTGGTCATAGAACCATATGAGAACAGGAGAATTCAGGATCATTATATACACTCTCTAACGATCTTAGGGGAAGTGCAAAGACAAGCCATCCAACACAGCAAATTACAACTCCAAAAACTGTATTATTAGTTGCAAAAAAACTTACCTCTGAACTCAAAATCAACAATAGAATCAAGTATGCTGTAAGAAAAAGTTTTAAATAGTACATACTTCACTTGCATACTTGGCTAAATCACTAGAATGTTCTATGCAAAACCTTACAGTAAATGAAAATTAAGTATGGATCCCAATCTGTCTGTCTGTATGTATGTATGTATATATATAATGGAAGAAGTCTGTAATAATTTCTACACACTGCTCCCAACTAGCAGCGCATTAGGCCAGATAACATAAACACGAACCCAATCTCCAGCATTAAACATTTTAATTGCGCTCGGTCAAAAAGCATGCTGAGAGCTAATTATTGTCTACCAAGATATACAACAATAGCCTAGGGGAAAAACACACAAGACAAGGCAGCTTATCAGTATGATGTACTTTAATAGCCATTTCTCTTAGAGTAAATAGTAATATTAAATGTCCGCCGACTGTCAAACTATAACTTAACTTTGTGCACCCATGGACTTCAGGGCTGAACCACATTTTCCTCCTATTTTGTGTTCTGCAGTGGGAAAATTTCTGAAATAGTATTCTTCCTAAGTTCATAATAATTCATTCCAGAAAAAGATCAGCTACATCAATGTTTGGTCCCATCCTTTTGCACCCCTATTGACTGCTTCTTTCCTTGTCAATTTTGCATATTTTTCTCATTGTCAAAACTGTGACTCAGAAAAATAATATTTTGAATGATACAGCTGTGCTCTTCAAAGCAAGAGTTCCCACACTGTGCTGGACTTTCAGCGACAACAAAAAGTACCAGCTGCTAAGAGGCTGCATTCATCCTTTCAGATGAACAATCTCCTGAATAGATAAGGCTAACAAGATGAGCCTTATACACAAACACGAAACAGAATTCTTCTCTTCACGTTGCATTCCTAGAAGGCTTCTATTTTTTGGTGGATGGTCATCCAAACCATCTCCCGTGTTCATTATTTCTGTTTCTATAGAATACCACGACCATAGATAACTATGAAAATATAATTGGATTGATACAGTTGCATTTAATATAGGAGAGTTAAAAGGTGTCAGTTGCCTAGGAATAAAATTAATTAGGACAATAAAGAGTGAATGCAATAATCCTGATATCCATTCTGAATTATAAGTATATTAAAACCACTATAAACCAGATCATGCAAGAGTTCAAGCCACCTTTGAATCCCAAAGATCAGCTAACACTTATAAAAGCTATAAGTTTTGGGTATACCCTCCACAGTACCACTTTCCATCTCAGGCTGTTTTTTAGTTAGAAATGAAACAGAAGAATTACTAAAAAAGAAAACGAAGAAAAGAAAAGTACATACTCTCTTGAAGTTTCCTAGCCTATTTTCATTCATTACAAAATTTAGACATAAGATTAAGAAAAAATAAGAGCTCCTTGAACTCAAATTCAACTTCATTAATTAAAGCACATTCTGGCTTTAATTTGTATAAGTAAAGGAGCTGAATTGGAACTCAACTATTTAACCACTTGAAGCTTTATGCTGCTTGACTCATACTTGTCAGTAGTATATAAGTGAAGCATAGCACTAGAACCAAATTTTATATAGAGCTTGTTACAGCATGACTCCAAGAAAACGAACAAAAAATGTTTAAGCTTCCCCCTTCAGTCTCAAGCATTTCTCCAAACCAAGCTCAAGCTAATTAACATTAAATTAAACTTGGCTCATTCATCCAGCTTAGACTCTTCAAAGTTTTCAAAAGTCCAAAACAACTTAGACACTTTATTTCCTTATTATTCAATTTCGAAAAGTCTCCACCTCAAATGCCTACTTCAGCAAATGTTCTAACAAGGCTCTTCACAAGTAGTAATATTACTAGAACAACCAATAAGAATATAAGCATCCTTTCTCCTCAAACTAATCCTATCACCAATGACATTTT
The DNA here is from genome assembly GCA_037126225.1 of Dillenia turbinata. Taxonomy (NCBI): domain Eukaryota; kingdom Viridiplantae; phylum Streptophyta; class Magnoliopsida; order Dilleniales; family Dilleniaceae; genus Dillenia; species Dillenia turbinata. The sequence continues at coordinate 6,290,760 of JBAMMX010000022.1, read as the reverse complement.
GATATCATAAAGCTTCAAAACCCTGTGACAGGCCAATTACTAGGCTCCTCCAAGGTTTGCTTGGCAGACACATAAGATAAGCAATTGCCAAAACAACTTGCGTTAAAAAAACTAAATAGAAAAGAGAGAAGATCTTAGCTTTCAAACCCATGATAATTCCCTTTGATAATTGTCCAAAAGTCTCCCAACCCTCATCATTCACAATAAATCCTCCACATGCAAAAGAACATACATGCGCTATTGATTGTAGATCAGGTCGGTATTTTCATCAAGAACAATATCAAAAGATTTTTTTCAGTCAATAAATGTAGGCACTCTATTCTCCTAAAAACATTTGATGAAATTGTCTTTTTAACAGTTACTTTGCCAACAAATAACTTAATCACAACATCATAAATACAGAACACCAAAATGGTTGCTACGCAAAAAAGGAAGCATGTACAAGTGCAATCACAATAGGGCATAAGAGGTTTTTAAATGCTGAAAGTCATTATTCTAGGGGCAAATAATAGTCATTCAAATGGAATACTGATGAAAACATAAAGGGAGTAAAAAAGTTTGCAGAAAAATAGTACAATCAAATGTTTACGCCCTGAGCACAGATATAAAAATGGTGGAAGTAGGGAAAAAAAGACTTGCATTTTATTATTTACATAAGCGGGCATTTTGGAGGAGAAAGAATCTAATATCAGAGTTCACATCTCCATTCTCTAAAACCCTCAAACCCATTCCAATTTTCCGGCAGCAACTAACTCAAACTTAATCAATCTGGGGGCTCATCTCTTATCCCAGTGAATACTTGCATACTTTTTCATTTCTCTTATTTTCCTTGTTGCTAATAAACCCTAGTTGAAATCAACCACCCATGGTGTCTCATGAATCATAGTTACTGCAAACTTGAAAATCATATTCACTTCCACAACTAATGCTTCATTAACACAAATCAAAAGATGTATATACACCATGTGACATTAAAAGAAAAAGAACATCCAAGAACATTAAAATGGACAATCAGGGACAGAATGAATTCAAAAAAAAAAAAAAAACTGTCAGTTTAGAATAATCTATTCAGGAAACAAATAAGAAACCGTACTTCACAGCCCTAGAAATCACTCACAGTGCAGAAGAGAGACATCAGAATATTTTCCTTGTATATTAGAAGAAATGGAAACTCTAGGATTTAGAGAGAGAGAGAGAGAGAGAGAGAGAGACCTGGAGATTATGAAGCTTGATGTAGTCCCAGACCTTCTTTACAGCATCAGTTCGAGAGGCCTCAGAAACGCCTAGAAACTCCTGCATGGCAGGCGAAACCGGAGTTAACTTCACAATCCCAGCCGTCGGAGACCCCGATCGAGGAGCCTTCACCTTCAACCCAACAGACGATGCAGCTTTCGCACTCGTCGAACATCTTGCAGCAGACTTGGCCGCTTCGCACAAAACCCTAGTTTGCCTCAAAACCCTAAACCCTGACATTTTCAATCGCCAGTGGTGAAAGGCGTGCACTCGTGTGTCAGGTGCGGCGATGAAGCGGATAGAGGTAAAATGACCGATCTTTAAAAAAAAAGGCACGTGCACCGATTTGATTAAAATTTGAAAACTTGCCTATTATCCATAAAATATCGATAAATATAAAAATATTATGAGTTTCAAATAATTTAATAAATATCTATTAAAATATATAATTTTATCAGTCTCTTGAAAACTCATCGATTAATAAAATATTTGTAAAAAATTTACAAAAGAAGTTTTACAAAATAAAACTTATAGGAGAAGATTCAGAAATTGCTTTTAAAAAAATGTTTTAGGAAAAGTTCTAAGGGTAGTTATGAAAATTTAAATGGAAAGTCATATTAAACTTTCAAAGAAAGCCTTACACAAACTTTTAAAACAAACAAGTTAAAACTTTTAAAGGAAATCCCAATCAACTATAAATAGGAGTTCAAAGGAAGATTGAGAAGATGAAGTTGAAGAAATAAAATTGAGAGAGAAATAAGAGGAGAAAGTGAAAAAAGAACTCAAAAGTTTATTTCATTGTATCTTATTCAAATTCCTCTTTAATATACATTTTTGTTTATATATCAACTTATTTTATAACACGTTATCATTACGAGACTCTGTTAAAAGCATAAAGCTAACATCAACCAAATACAAATCTACCTTTGTAGTAGAAAATGAGAGTTCACCATTCAAAGATTCTGAGATACGTTTTTATCGATTTCTTTTTAATGACAAATTTTGTTAAACTTGAAATTCTGTCTCTCGATATTTTTGGAAAGAATTATTTATCATGAGCTCTTGATGTTGAAATAAATTTAAATGCGATGAGTTTTGGAAACACCATTAAAACAAAAGAAGTTACTATACAAGATTGTGCAAAAACAATAATTTTCATTCGGCATCATCTTGATAAAAGTTTGAACACAGAATATCTCACTGTTAAAAATCCTCTTGAGTCATGAAAAAATTTGAAGAAAAGATATGACTACCTGAAGATGGTCGTTCTTCCTAAGGCATGATATGATTGGATACATTTGAGACTGCAAAATTTCAACTCCATTGGTGACTATAATTTTGCGATATTCAAAATCACATCTCAATTGAAATTATATTGAAAAAACATAACTGAAAAAGATATGTTAACAAAAACTTTCTCCACCTTTCATGCTTCAAACTTGCTCCTACAGCAGCAATATCGAGAAAAGGGATTTAGGAAATATTTTGAATTAATTTCATGTCTTCTTGTAGTTAAGCAAAATAATGAATTATTGATGAAGAATCATGAGACTCGACTAACTAGTAGTAATCCATTCTCCAAAGCGAGTACGACTAAATATGAATATGAAAAATGTCGAAGTCGTGGTTGTGGCCATGGTCGTGGACGTAGATATGGTCGTGGACGAAGTGTCCATTACAATAATAATGATCGTATTAATGGTCGATCAAATCAAAAAGGCAAACATCACCACCGGAAGTGGGATGATAGTGATGGAAAAGAAAAAGAGAAACTCTCAAAAGGTTTTGATAATATCTGTTATCGATGCAGTGTCAAGGGACAATGGTCACATATATGCCGAACTTCAAAACATCTTGTTGAACTATATCAAACCCTTTTAAAGAAGAAAAATAAGGATATGTAAATAAATTTTGTCAACCCATGTAATGAGACTGATATAGATATAACTCATCTTGATATGACTGATTTCTTTGCACATTCCAAAGGAAAAATTAATCATCTGATCAATGATGGAAATATCTAAATATATGTTATAAATGAATAAGTTAGTTTTAATATTTTTGTAATATGGTACACTTTATTTATGATTGATTTATTTGTTTATAATTTTATACAAATAAATTAATCATCTCTTTTATTTTCTTCATAAATAAGATATGAATATTATTGATAGTTTGGATTGTATGAGAAGCGAAAAAAATATCTAATTGATAGCACTATAACTCATACAATACTTAGAAATAAAAATTATTTTTCCAATCTGAAGTTGAGAGAAACGAATGTTAATATCATAAGTGGTACTGCAAAATTGATTGAGTGCTCTGACCAAGCAAATATATGTCTCTCTGAAGGAACAAAATTAGTTATACATAATACACTACACTCTACTAAATCTCGTAAAAATTTACTTAATTTTAGAGATATACGCCAAAATGGATATCACATTGAGACAATGAATGACAATAATATTGAGTATTTGTACATTACAATTGTTATTTCTGAAAAGAAAAGTATAGTGGAGAAAGCACAATCTCTTTTCTTTGGCTTATACTATACTAAAATTAGTGCAGTCGAAATATATCATTTAGTAAACCAGAAGTTTACTATTCATAAAGACTTTATTATCTGGCATGATCGACTAAAGCATTCTGGATCAATTATAATGAGAAGAATAATTGAAAATTCTCATGGTCATATTTTGAAAAATCAAAAGGTGCTGAAATCAAATGAATTCACATATACTACTTGTTCTCAAGGAAAATTTATTACGAAACTTTCACTAGTCAAAGTAAAAACTGAATCTTCTAGATTTTTGGAAAGAATTCATTGTGATATATGTTGATCAATTTACCCATCATGTGGACCATTTAGATATTTTATGGTACTAATTGATGCATCCATAAGATAGTCACATGTTTGTTTACTATCAACTCTCAACTTAGCGTTTGTGAGACTTTTTGCTCAAATCATTAAATTAAGAGCACAATTTTTGGATTATCCGATTAAGACAATTTGGGTAGATAATGTTGGTGAATATTCGTCTCATATTTTTGATAACTACTGTATGTTTATTGATATTAAAGTTGAACATATCGTAACTCATGTTTATACACAAAATGGTTTAACTGAATCGTTTATCAAAAGATTACAATTAATTGCTAGACTATTATTGATAAGAACTAAACTCTCAATATCAGTTTGGGGACATGCTATTTTATATATATTAGTACTTATACTTTTAAGACCAATACACTACCATGAGTACTTCTCTCTACAATTATTTTTTGGTTATAAACCCAATATTTCCCATTTAAGAATTTTCGGATGTGCGGTTTATATTCCTATAACGATACCACAACGAACTAAAATGGAGCCCCAGAGAAGATTGAGAATATACATTGGATATAAGTTACCTTCTATTATTTGATATCTTGAACCTTTGACAGGTGATATTTTTATTGCAAGATTTGCAGATTGTCATTTTAATAAAACAAATTTTCCAGCAATAGGGAGAGGACAAGGACAATTGAAAAGGGAAATTATATGGAATACATTACCATTGATATTTCTTGATTCTTGTACAAAAGATTGTGAACTTGAAATTCAAAGAATAATCCATTTGTAGAAGATTACAAATCAATTACCTGATGTGTTTACTGACTCTAAAAGAATCACGAAGTCGTATTTTCCTACAGAAAATACACCTATTAAACATGATGTTCCAGCCGAATAATCCCCAAGTATTGTAGCAAATGAGTATAATACACGTTTAAAGCGTGAAAGATCTCTTGGCACCAAAAATAAAAATTCTCAAAAGAAAAGAAGATCTACTGATCATGATCATTTAAAGAAATCGAATGATAAAAAGTTTCATAAGTTTATTGATAACAAAACTCAGACTCCTACAGAACCTAACATAGCTCTTGAAGAGCATAAATTTCAAATTCCTGGAGAGTATGTAAAGGAAATTTCCGTAAATTTTATCACAACAAAGATATGTTGGGATAGAATTGAAACAATTATGAATGATATTTTTGCATATAATGTTGTACTTGAAATTATGAAAGAAATCGAGAATTTTGAACCAAAATCTATTGAGGAATGTCAGAAAAGAGATGATTGGTCAAAATAGAAAGAAACAATCTAATCTGAATTAAATTCATTGATTAAGCATAAAGTTTTTGAACCTGTAGTCCAAATACCTGAAGGTGTAAAACCTATTGGATATAAATGGGTATTTGTGCATAAACGAAATGAGAAAAATGAAATTGTGCAATATAAGACACATATTGTAGCACAAGGGTTTTCACAAAGACCAGACCTTGATTATGATGAAATATATTCCCTTGTAGTGGATGTAATTACATTACATTTTCTTATGGGTTTAACAGTATATAAAAAACTCGAGATACATTTAATGAATGTAGTCACTACTTACCTATATTGGACATTAGAAAATAATATTTATATGAAAATCCCTAAAGGATTTAAAATATCTAAAGTATGTAACCAAAATTTTTGAAAAATTTACTCCATTAAATTGCAAAAATTATTATATGACTTAAAGCAGTCAGGACAAATATGGTATAACTATTTAAGTGACTGTTTACTAAAAAAATGATATACAAATGATCCAATATGTTCTTGTGTTTTTCCTAAGAAATTTGAAACAAATTTTGTGATCATTGCGGTATATGTTGATGATCCGAATTTTATTGAAACTCCTGAACAGATTTCCAAAGTCGTTGAATATTTGAAAAATGAATTTGATACCAAGAATTTTGGAAAAATAAAATTTTGTCTTGACTTATAGATCGAACATCTGGAAAATGGAATATTCATTTATCAATCAAATTATAAGTCTAAAGTTTTAAAATGTTCCTATATGGATAACGTACATCCATTAACTACTCCAATTGTGACGACCTGTTATCCAGGCGTCGCATCCCCTAGCAGAAAGGAACAGATATGCATAAAGCAGAGGCAATAAATATATTTAAAATGTGATGTCTGGACTCGCGACAGTCGCACTCCCCGTGTATGATAACACAGAAGGAGATTTAAATAAAAATGAAACAATTTCCTTAATCTTTCAAATGAAAATCAGGCAGAGTCTCCCCTGTTTAGTGACTGTTGGCCACCTGAGGTAAATACAAGAACCTGACCAAATCAAAATAGCACTTCTATCATTAGACAAGCTGGCATCAATGGCCCACCTGGCCGCCCAGCACAAAACACCATATATATAAACTTTAATATCCACAAACTATGTATAAAAGTGTCTCTTGTGTCCAAACTATACATCTATATATGCAACATAACTTAAACTTCTCAAAAAGTATCAATATTCATATGCCTTAGATTAAATAAAAGAGGACGAAGACAAGTAGGGATCTAAATCTCTTGGCTCAAGTGCCTCTACCCGATGATTCCCTCTCATCTCCCAAATCACCTGAAAACAAGGATATCGGGGTCAGCTTAAACTGAACAAGTACACAAGGGACCAAAGGCATGCATGGCAAGCAAATAAGTATCTTGATATCAACATCTTCATATAACAATGTAAACGTAGCAAATATATAAGAATTATATATAGTCACCACATCCTTAAGAAAACAACATGATCGTCATTTATAGAGATACCATTCTTTTCCATATTTAATGTTCTAAATAACTCAGTAAGTAAAGAAAGGAATAGAATTTCGAACCAAGTTAGTGCATGAGGATCTGAAAGAGGAAGCCAAATTTTGGTATTTCTAAGAAAAATCTAGGTCTTTTTAGGTTAAACGCCTCAAACACTTCACTTTTTTCTAATTCTACCCTCGTAGGGAGAAGAGATACAACCACAATTCCTCAAGCTTTGCCCGCAGGCTTCGCACAAGTTTTGAAACTCTATATACAATCTTCATTCTTCAAACTTCGCCCGCAAGCTTCGCATAAGCTTTCGGAAGAATGTTTCATACCATCATTTCCTCTTCACCTTTCATTATGTTTCCCATAATATAAACACTACTATTTACCAAAAGATTAGTACTAGTTTTACAGCCAAACATCACAAATAAACAATTTGTATAGCTAGCTCACTCATAGCATTCCATTGGGCTATTTCAATGAGTTATCAATGCAACAAGTCTCACGAAACTATCATATCTTGAGTTATAATACCAAGATTAAGATAAATCCAATTTTCACACAAACATAAGACTTATAATTACAACTCTCATGTTTATAGCCAAAGTCAATTCCAATTACACAAAGAGTACTAATCCAAAAAATGCTGCAGTCCACAGATTACAATACTTCTTGCGCAGTCATGGGAAAAGTAACATAACTTCTTCTACAAATATCCGAATGAGGTGATTCTAGTGGCCATTTAAATATAAGAGATAAAGCTACAATTTCTATGTTCAGAGCTCAGCCTAAATCATCCTGAAAGGCAACTAAAAATCGCATGAAAAAATCAGTGCAGAAACAGGGTAGAAAACAAGATAATTTTTCTGTAGAAACATACAACTTTGAAAATTCGCCAAAAATCCATTTCTCAATGAAATCATGCAAATCATATGTCATTCTAAAGCCACAAGAGTCTAGTTTCTTCAGCGTAAAACCTGACATGATTTTGACTTTTGCAGAAAAAGTTATAGATCAAAAACCATAAACTAGTCAGGCTGTCCAACATGTAGAATTTTTTAGGTTTTCATCTAAGAACGAAATCCTCTTTTCCCTAAAGCATTTCATCTGTATTTCAGCAACATAATCATATCCAAAAACATGTTTTAAAGTATTATTAGGCATCAATTTAATAATTACATGCAAAGTACTTGCCTTTGAAAGCTTAAAATCCACTTTACTCTCCTATGTGCTTGTTCATCCAAACCCCTAACTTCCCAAGTGATTTCAGCTTGTCCTAGGGTTGTTCCACTCCTTTTCTACACTTCCTTATGTTGGGGACACTCAATACTTGGATGAAGGATGCTGAATTCAAGCTTAGATGGGTGATTCAATGGAGTTTGGGAGTGGTTTTTGTGAGGGAAATGAGAGTGACGAATTTAGAAGAAAGGTAGACTTCTCTCCCTTACTCTCTCTCTCTCTCTCTCTCTCTCTCTACCTCTCTAACACATACCATAGTGGAGTGTGGGCCCAACATGTTATGTGTCAAGTGCATAACAACAAGTGTGGTGTGTGCATGTGCCATGTGTTGAGCAATAATAATTTTTTTTTTTTTTTTTAGAATGGGGCCTTACACCAATGGTTATTAGATCACTTGATATTGAAAAGAACCCTTTCAGACCACAAGAAAAAGATGAAGAAATTCTTGGTGCTGAAGTACCATATCTTAGTGCCGAAATATCATATCTTAGTGCTATTTGAGTACTTATGTATCTTGCCAATTGTACAAAATTAAATATATCATTTGCTATAAATGTATTAGCAAGATTCAGTTCTTCCCCAACACGATAACATTGGAATGAGGCCAAGCATATTTTCTGATATCTCCAAAGAACGATTGATCTCAACTTATTCTATTTAACTAATTCCAAACTAGTATTGATTGGATATATTGATACTGGATTTTTGTCTGATCCTCACAAAACATGATCTCAGACTGGATACTTATTTACATATGGTGGTAGTGCTATTTCTTAGCGATCCACAAAGCAATCTATAGCTGCTATCTCCTTAAACCATATTGAGATCATAGTAATTCATGAAACAAACCGAGAATGTGTTTGGTTAAGATCAATGACTTAATATATTTTGAAGAATAGCAAACTGTCCTCCAATGAAGATATTCCTATGACATTATTCGAGAACAATGCTGCATGCATTGCTCAATTTAAGGGAGGATATATCAAGAGAGATAGAACTAAACATATTTCATCAAAATTTTTCTTCACACATGACCTTCAGAAGAATGGTGAAATTAACGTGCAATAAGTAAAAAGTTAGTAGATTTATTTACCAAGCCACTACCAACTACCACATTTGAAAGATTGATGAAAGGAATTAGAATGTATCGGTTTAAAGATTTCAAAATATATTCTCAACAGGGAGAGTAAATACATTTAGAATAGTATACTCTTTTGCCTTCATTAGAATTTTTTTCCCACTGGATTTTTTTCTAGTAAGATTTTAATGATATCTATTCTCTGTGTAATAGATATCTAATGGGGAGTGTTATGAATATTAAATAATTTGGTGGATATCCATTAAAGTATATAACTTTATCACTGTCTTTTGATGACTCACCAATTTGTAAAATATATGTCAGAAGTTTACAAAAACAGCTTTACAAGATGAAGCTTATAGGAGAAGATTCAAAAGTTGCTTCTAAAAGAAGTTTTAGGAAAAGTTTATGAGGGAAGCTATGAAAACTTAAAGGAGAAATCATATTAAGCTTCCAAAGGAAGCCTCACACAAACTTCTAAGACAAGCAACTTAAAACTTTTAAAAGAACTCTGAATCAACTACAAATAGGAGCTCAAAGGAAGCTTGGGAAGATGAAGTTGAAGAAATAAGATTGAGAGAGAAATGAGAGGAGAAAGTGAGAAAAGAATTCAAGAAATTTCTTACATTGTATTCTGTTCAAAATCCTCTTTCATATACATCTTTATTTCTAAATCAACTTATTTTATAACCAAAAAAAATAATTAAAATATTAAATCAAATTAAATTAATTTTAATTAATTTAATATATCTTTGAAAAAAAATGTTTCAAAAATTTTAGAGACAAGCAATTTGAGAGACTTTGCATTTTATTTTATTTCTTTCCTTATTTTGTTTATTTAATATATCTTTGAAAAAAAATGTTTCAAAATTTTTTTCCTTTTAATTTTATTCACATGGTAGTTAAACTTGTACATGTTGAAACTTACTGTGATCGGTATTTTAATTACATTACTCGATCTGTTAAGTTGAATAATATATGATTTAAATGGTTTGATCAAATTCAAGTAATCGACATAATTATATTAATTTAATAAATAATAAAGAGTTATTTAATAATAAAAAATAATAATATGTTTTTATAATTATATGTCCTTTTATTATAAAGGCTAAAAAAAAGGAATAAAGGTGAAAGCAAGATCCAGGCAAGAGTAGGTCGAGATATCATTATTTGAGAGAAATATGATAGATAAAAGTTTAATTGATGGGAATGGAAAGCAATTAAATAATAGTTAATTAATTAAGGAAAATGAGATATAAATAATTAATTATTCATTAAATTATTAATTTTTAAATTCTTAAAATTAGTAAAGTTTAAATTTGAAAACTTAATAAAAGAAAAAAGTAGACAAACAAGGTTTGGTCAATTTGATACAATATCTAGTTTTCACTTATTTGCACAATTTTCTTTAATATTTTAAGAAATCTGGTATTCTATGTATTCTGTATTATAAAACTTTTTGATTTCATATTACAAAATTCAGGTTTTTTTTTTTTTTTTTTTGGTTTAATGTGCATAAATTAAGGGCCTAATGGAAAACTTTGTAATGTCTAGGACCGAATGCAATTATTCTTATGTGTGTTTTTTTTAATATATTTATTATACATTTTTTAAGAAGAAGCGCACAAACCACCATTTATTGGTTGAGCCATTGGTAACAAAGCCCCATGGTTTTTTATTTAGCTAATTAGCCTTATGTTCTCCTCTATTTAGAAAATAATTTCATACAATCGAACACCTTTGAAAAACAAAAAGAAAAAAAAAGGTGACATGAAAATGAAGATGCTATAATAAAATTATAAGCAACGTGAATAGGTGTCTTCCCTTACTAGAAAGAAAAATGTGAGACTTGATCACTGTCTAGCTACCGTTGTTGCAATGGTTATGGGTGCCACCATGACTGTTTATCTGTCTATCGTAATAGCAGAATATAGAGGCTCCCATGCATGTGGTCAAACGTGAGAAGAAGGCTGATCTTAGCCTATTTGAAAGTTTTGTGTGGATGCTTATGGAGCACTTGATGCAGAAGCCAAGAATTGTCTCTCATTCCCAGCAAGAGTTTTTGTCTAACAAATAGCAAAGTCATTTAGTTTCATAAGAGAACTTGTTCAGAATTTGTGATTCAAAGATTAAGGGAGGTCTTAGTGGTATGCTTGCCTCCTTATCTCTCTCAAAAACTCATTCATAGAGGAGCTAACAGCAGTTTTCTCAAAATGGGAAGGTAAATATCTCTCAGTAACAGCTCAAGCGGTAGAATCTCTCTACTTTCATCATCTCTTCTCCAATTCGATTCCGTTTGCCTGCAACTCTTTGTGTTAAAAAAAAAGTGGGAAGGTAAATGAAGTCAAGCAAAGAAGAAGAAAAGGATATTGATTGTCCCCTCCCCCCCCCCCAATTCACCATGGCCTGTAATTTGGGTTCCCAAACATAGAGGAGTTCAATTATTGACAATTATTGTTTGAAGAAGGAATTAAGGACTTTTTGTTAGGATTTAATACTAATTAGCCATTAGTTTTATTATTTTGCATATTTAAAATACTACATTTTGACTTTTTAATATTATATTGATTTAATTATTCAAATAGATAAATTCTTTTACGTATTATTTATGTATGTATAAGACCTGAAGATCCAGTTGTGACAATCTAGATAGGAGTGAATAGGTTGTTTGATACTTTTGAGATTTTCTGAGATTTTGAAAGAGAGTTGAGAAGAGAATAAGAGAAATCGACAGAGTCAATTTATAGTAATTCCACCTTTCGTAGTATATATTTATTCCCAAATTTTACCTGAATTTTCCTATCTACCATTTTCTTCCAAAATAATATAGACAATTAGCTTACACTGGTATTAGTCAAACCTTAGAAATGTTTCACTCAAGCACTCACTATTAGCTTATACAAGTGCTAGCAAATCTAACTTATCTTTTTCAAGACAATTTAATTCCAGATTAGAAAGAACTCTTCCTTTGGTCTTTTATAAAGATGAGAGAAGAAAACAGAACCACAATCTTGAACCTTGAAGTTCAAATGTAATCATTATAGCCCAAATAAATACAATTCAAAGAATTTAAAACATAGAAGATCTTTAAAGCTTTAGAGAGTAATAAACCATCCAAAAGTTTTTTGATCTTCATTGATGTTGTATTTATAGCCCCTCTTGATGATATAGTCATTGTTAAACATTTAATACTCATTTGTAGCCGTTAAGAGTGGTTGAGACTTCATTTATGACTCGAATAGTTTTTCTGAACAATTAAACGTTACTCACAATGAATTGATTTTCTCTTCTTCATGAGTCGACTGATGTTTGAATAAAACAATCTTCTTGCTAGGATGAGTAGACTGCCTTCATGAGGTAAGTCGACTGCCTTTTAAATTTGTTTAAAAATTTGAGCTTGAATTTCTTTTTATGTCGACATAAACATTTCCTTGTGTCGATATAACTCTTTCTCTGCTTAAGCTTTGCTTGTCAGTCCCTTGAACAAGTTAACTTGCATTCCTCATGAGTTGACTGGTATTCTATTTTACTTAAACTTTTGGGCTGTGGCACTTAGTTGTGTCGACATAAGTTCTTCCATGTGTCAACATAAGATTAAGGTATTTGGTCATTTTGTCTCTATGCTTTGTGTGAGTTAACTTGGACTTCTTCATAAGTCAACTTCCACATGTCCCTACTTATGTGTATATGCAATGTGAAATGTGCTGGACGACTTACAAAGTGTTTTGCTTTGGCTTACTGTGCTTTGGCTCAAGCTATATGTCGTTTGGCTTAGTGCAATATGGTTTGGTCATGTGTGAAGACCACTAGTGCATTATGTGACATGCAACCTTGATGCAAGTCGACTAGTGTTAGAGTGTCAGTCAACTTGTCCTAGTGTCTTATAAGCTATTCTACATTTGGACATGTTGTGTCAATATAATAACTTTTTTATGTTGACACAAGCTTACACTTAAAAATTTTCTATGTCCTAGTTATGTGAGTCAACTTAGGTATAGGGCGAGGCAACTGGTGCCCATGTCCTATAACATGTTGTCTCAACACAACAACTTTTTTGTATCGACACAAGCTTGTGTGCAATTGGTTCTATACTCTGTGTATGTCATCGCACATGTCGTGATTCATGTCATGGCATGTTAGGACTCGTGTTATCCCTGTACCGTGGCATGTGTCATGGCTTGTATTCCTCGTATCATGGTATATATCATGGTCTGCATCATTTGTCACAACTTATGTCATGGCCTATGAGCCATAGAGCATTCTGACATGTTGTGTCGACCTAAAAGTTTGTTGTGTCAATATAGGCTTATGTGCTTTGAGCTCTATGCCCTATGTCATGACTCGTGTTATAACATGTGTCATGGTCTATGTGTTGGGGCCTCAAGCTGTAGAACGTGGTTGAAAGGGTGATATAGAGTGCAAATCCCACTCGTAACACTTATGTCACTTGAGAGATTGGCTTTGGCAAATGGATTAGGGTTAGGGTTAGATATTTGTGGCTTTCTCTCTCACTCATGATTTGATCGAAAGTTTCATCTTTTTGCACCTGAGGATCACTCAAAAAGTGATGTAAAACTAGGAAAAACAAGTCTCTTTTGAGCTCTTAAGAAAAGTTCTTGAATGAAGAACTTAACTTGATATTTTATTGAAGAAATCTACTCAAAAGCCTGATTATTACATTTGGGCTCTTTAGGTAATTATAAAACTAAGTTATACCTTAAATAGTAACACTTTAAATGAGAGTTTAAGATCAAATTTAGATCTAAATCTGAATTTAAACCAAATCTTATCATTTCTAATCCCTTACTAAGGCCAAAATACTAAAATACAACTCCTAGTTTAACTTGTCTTGCTCTTGGAGTGTTACTCTAGGACTCGGATGCTAGACTTCTAGATGAAGTTATCATTTCTCTTGATAAACATTACTTGGATCAAGACATGTCAACTCTTTGGACTTCTTCATAGCTAGGACTTTGCATTGCTTTAGGTCTCCTAGTTTAGGTAGAAATTCTTACTCATATAGGACTTGTTGTGGCATTAGAACTCCTCACTCTAGAAACTTTATTGTCTTCGGACTTCTTTCTCTGCTATGACTTCTTATTGACTTGGGACTCCTTTAGAACTTAGAACTCTATTATGCCCGTGCTTTATTCCTTTAACTAGGGTTTGCTCACCTAGCTTAGGAGTTTTGAATTTTATTGGATCACTGTTCTTCTTTCTACCCGATTTTTTGTTTCTTCTAGCCATTTTCAAAGTTAAGTTGATTGCTTGAATCATTTTTGTCAATAGTGGTAGTCTACTCAGAGGTCTTTATAACAATCTGACCAATTAGCTAGGCATTTAGAGAAGTAGCAGCTAGTTCAACTAACTGTGATAACCAAACCTAACCCAACTGTAATAACCAGTTGCAGTTAAACCAAACTATAATAAAAAGATTAGTTAGGATAGTTAGATTAATTGAATAACCAAATTCACAGTGTATAGATAACTTTCTCAAAATTGGAATAAAGGTGTGGATGAAATAGTTCTTTCTCTCTCTTATTCTCTAATTTCTCTCTTTCTAATCTCTCTCTCTATTTTCCTTAAAGAAAATAAAAAATAATAAAACCATAGAATTTGATGGCATCCTTATTGAGATATGAAAATGTTTGAGTGAATTCGGAACAACAATGTTAATGGTTTTTTTTAACAAAATTTGGCAAACAAAGAAAATACCCAACACATAGAGAGAAAGCACATATGTCCCGCTATATAAGAATAAATGAGATATATATGATTGCTATAACTATAAAGAAATTAACTCATGAGTCATACGATGAAGTTATGAGAGAGAGTGATAGAGCATAAATTGAGACGGGAGATAAGTATGATTCATAATCATTCGGATTTATGTCAGGACGATCTATCACTAAAGCAATTCACTTATTAAGACAGTTGATGGAAACATTTAGAGTGTAAAAGAGAGACTTATATATGGTATTTATTGATCTCGAGAAAGCATATGATAGGGTCCCAAGAGATGTGTTGTGGTAGGCACTGATGAAAAGAGGGATTTTTTTAAAATACATTAACATTATTAGAGATATGTATGAAGGAGTTGTGACCAATGTAAAGACTTGTGGGAGGTTGAGCGATAGCTTCCCTATTAATATTAGATTCCGTCAAGATTCGGTATTGAGTCCTATACTATTTGTAATAGTGATAGATGAAATCACAAAAAAAAATTTCAAGATGAAATATCATGGTGTATGCTCTTTGTAGATGATATAGTTTTGATTGATGAAATTAGAGAGGATATCAGGATAATGAAAAAATGATTAGGTTAGAAGGAAGAGAAGTCTAAAAAAACGAACGATTTAGATATTTTTGTTCCATCATTCAGAATGATGACAATATAGATGTGGATGCAAATAATAGAATTCAAGTGAGTTGGATGAAATGGAGAAAGGTATCCAGAATTCTCTGTAATTGCACGATACCATTACATTTAAAAGGAAAATTCTATAAAACCGTAGTAAAACCTGTTCTATTATATGACACTGAGTGTTGGATTATTAAACAGCAACAAGAGCAAAAATGGTTATAACTGAAATGAGAATATTTATGTGGATGTATGACAAAACTAGAATGATAGAATTAGAAACGACGAGATATGTAATAAATTGGGAGTTAGCTCAATTATAGATAAGATGCGAGAGTACCGTCTGAGATGGTTTGGACATGCGTAGTGAAGGTCTAAGGACACACCTATTATGAAGGCATCAAATTTAAATATAGGAGATTTAATAAAACGTAGAGGTGAGTCGTTAAAAATTTGAATGCAATACATTCGTAAAAGATATGATAGTTATAGATTTAGTTGAGGAGATGGTTTTAGATAGGAATGAGTGATATATGAGAATCCGCACAAATTAAATCAACTTTTTTTTTTCGATATTTGTCTCTCATATGGCCGATTCTAAATTTTGAGATAGAATGTCTATATTGTTGTTATTGTAATTGTTGTCTCCAACTTTACAGTCGACTGGCTACTATATCTAGTCAATCTTCTCTTCTTTAGTCGACTGATTAATATAATCAATTGATCGATGGACTCCATAGTCAACTGGTTGAGTTAACTAGTTAACCACCACCCCATCCAATCGACCGCCATTGTTCCTCAATCGACTGACTTGCCTGGGGTTGTAAGAAAAGTGGTATAAGAATAACTACCCCTTGACTCCTTCAAAGATTCAATGACGGATGGTACTCGATACAAAACTCTTGAAGATAAAAACAAAAAATAAGAAAACAAAATGTTAGAGCTGACGAATGAATTTCAAAAGCAAAGAATGCAAGTTAAAAAAAGGTTTAAATGCATCAAAAAGAGTTAGAAGGTATGTCCCAAAAATTAGATGAACAAAACCAAAGAACAACGTCTATCATGACTAGTGTAAATGTCAAATTTAGTTCAAGCTTTAAAATGTTAAACAAAAAAAAAAAAAGATTGAAGAACCTGAAAATGATAGGGTTTCTAAGTCATTTATTTTGCCAACTCCAACAGAAGGTAGAATAAGGATAGAATCTGGATCCCAAACATTAAGGAAAGATCCTGTGAACCGTGGTTTATTGCCGAATTCCCCAAGAATAGAATTTCCCTTGTTTGTTGGAGAAAATCCTAGGATGTGGTTGAGGAAATGCCTAAATTTTTTTTAATATTTACCAAATTCCTACCCATACATGGCTCGGTACCATGAAATATGCCTTTAGGGAAAGACAAAAATCTAGTTTCAAACCCTCAAGTTAACCAGACAACAGATAAGTTGGGAAGAATACTTAACACCGTTGTGTCTAAGATTTGAAACAAAGGACTTCCAAGATAAAGTTAAAAAATTTAATATGCTGCAACAAAATAGACATTTGTCTAAATACCAAGAGAGATTTGAAGAATTATGGTTAGTAATGCTACAAAAGAATCCCAAATTAATTGAGTTCTATTTCATTTCAAGCTTCATCGGCGGATTAAGGGAAGATATCAAACCAATGTTGAGAATAATGATGCCTCAGACTTTGCTACAAACATTTGAGATAGCAACACTTAAGGAACAATAATTGGAGCTGGCTAAATAAAGGGAGACTGGCCTGAATAGGAGTTGGTACCCCAAGGAAACTAAAACTGGGATCAAGAATTTGGGAGAAGCAATAGCCACTTCCATGAACATGGCATATAAAGGAAAAGGAGTATCAAGTGGAGCTAAATTTAAAGATAGAATACCCAGGATTTTATCCCAAGAAATGTGATTGATAAGAGTTAATAATCTTTACTTCAAATGTGGAGATAAATACATGCCAAGACACCAATGCAAACTTAAATACCTCAATATACTGATAACAGCTAAGGAAAAGGAAGATCTGGTGGAACAACCAGTCTATCATCCAATAGGTAATTAGGTGAATCAATCTCAGTCCGGAAGAGTTCACTTGGGACGACATGAACTTTATCAAGGCACAGTTTTAGGCTTCCAACCTTGGGGACAATGTGTTTCTCTGAAGGGGAGGGAAATTGCAAGAACATAACCATTTAGCTGGGCATTTCAAAAAGTAACAACTAGTTTAACTAACTGTAATAACCAAACCCAAATGTAATAATCAATTGTAGTTAAACCAAACTGTAATAACAAGATTTGTTAGGGTGGTTAGATTGGAATGAAGGTGTGGATGAAATAGTTCTTTCTCTCTCTTATTCTCTGATTTCTCTCTTTCTCTCTCTCTCTCACATTTCTCTAATCGCTCTCTCTCTATTTCTTTCTATCTCTCCTTTCTCTCTCTGTTATCTCTAATTTTCCAACTTCATAGTCAATTGTCTACTATATCCAGTTGACCCTACACTTCTTCAATTGACTGATTAATATAATCAGTCGAACGATTGACTCCACAGTCAACTAGTTGAGTTAACCAGTCAACCACCATTTTTCCTCAATCAACTGACTTGCCTAGGGTTGTAACGTCTTTAAGAAATCAGGCTTGCTAGGGCTATGTCTGGCTTGGGTTGGGCTTACGAATTCGGGTCGAATTCTTCACGCGTCAGATCTTGCCTCTTTTGCTCCTACTGAATCCTTTAGGAATCCTAGTTAACTTGGGACTCTTATGCAAGAGTCATTAAGCTCTTGGCCTTGAGTTAAACTCCCATGAGCCATGGTACTTGTTCCAAATCCTCTTGAGCCAGGGTTCCTCTTTGTTGATAAATTAAGTTTTGATGATGATGAAATTAAAGAAAATTTAAGTGAAAAATATGTTGGGAGTTAATGAAAAATGATCTGAAAATTAAACTAAGTATAATTATCAAAACAACCAACCCTAAAAAGCCCAATAGCTAACCAATTGAACTTCAGTGGTTGACCATAAGCATGTGTGGTCAATCCATGAAGCTTATGTGGCCGACCGCATAAGTTGCATGTTGAATGCTTGCGACTAGAGTGCATATGCGGCTGACCATGTGTACTTAATGCACACGAGCAATGAACCACTAGTGCCCAAGTGCACTCGAGTAGGTGACTGTGAGTGCATTGTGCGCTTGGACGATTAATCGCTAAGCATAAGCGACCACCCGCTGTGCTCAAACTGTCAAACACAAGCATGAGCAGCCATCCCGCTATATTCATATGGCTGACCGAGAATATAAGCGGTCAACCTGTTCTACTCATTTAGCCAACCGATGATTTGAGCGGTCAACCGCTAAACCATATAAAGAACCAGGTGCTTCTCTGGTCGACCGAATCAAATCAAAGGCTAATCAAAACTCTTCATCAGCCAATCATATTCCAAAATCCAGTCAATCTCAGTTGACTATTTATTCATAGAGATAGTTTAAGAAAGAAATAATATGGATATTGAAAATATTCATTAACTATTCAAAAATTAATGACGTGGACTAAATAAGTTCTTTAACTAGTTAGTTGTCTAAGTAATTTTTGTAAAATCAACCAATCTTTCGAAAACTTCTTTTATTTGTCAAACCAATATTTTTGTTGCAGCAAAAAGACATTTTAAATTTTTTTGAGATAGGATTTCCTTGATGAAAAGAAGTAATGAGTTGCTTTAAAGATGATAATGGGCAAAAACATTAATTAAGAAGTAGGCAAAGGCATTAATTGAGGAAAGTGAAAAGCATTTAATTCTTAACATTCAAATTCACCTACCACTCAACAACATTCTTCAAGAGAGCTATAAATGCCGTAGTAATGAAAAACAATGTATCAAGAAATTAAAAAGAAGAACGGTTGTTGCAAAAAATTATTACGACCTCATTGAACACTCTGAATACTCTACTATTTGAAAAACACACACTGCATTAAACTTTCTGTATTCTCTTTGTATATATCATTTGCTGAGCTTTAATTTCTTTATATCTGAGGAATAGCCACATTCTCTGTAATATTCTCTAAGTTTAACTTCGTTACATATGAGGATTACCCTCTCACTCTGTAACTCTATTATATTCAAAAGAAGTCTGAAGATCATGAGGGTTTCATGATCTAGGTTTTGATAGAGAAAATATTTCAGGAAGAAATACTTGTAAGGTTTCACTTGCACCAATAAAACAAGTGAGTTGTAAAAGTTTCACTTACACTTGGGAAGCAAGTGGTGTGTGCTATTTAGAGAAATAGTGAAAACCTAGTACTATTTAGAGAAATAGTGAAAACCTAGTAGGATTGTTGGGGAGTGGATGTACACTGGGTTGATAGAACAACTATTAAAATTCATGTGTCTGATTTCTTCTTTACTTTTAGTTTCCTTAATCTTACCGTATCTAGTTTTATTTAATTAAAAATATTAAAAATTAGAAAATAACTATTCATCCCCCTAGTTGTTTTACAATTAGTATCAGAGTGGGTGTCTAGTTTAATTTTAGGTCTCACAACGCCAAAGATTCTTTTTCTATTCTCAAAAACACAAATGGCAATAGAAAAAGTCAATTCCTCACTTGGAGTCTTCTCATCAAACACAAAGCTTGTAATCCTTACAATAACCAAAAGGAGAAATACAAATAGATCAAAGAGAAGCAAGAAACGTGACCTCCTAAGAAGAAAAAGCTCTGAAAACAAAAAAGGAGTGCACATCTAAAGAGGAAGTCCAGAAGCTGTGCAAGCTATGAAGGGAAATGATCAACAAGCAGGTATCAAAGATGAAAAAGAGATAAGTTGCTCTAATAACCCATCCTCCTCAGCTGATAATGATTCCAATGATGATAGTAATAATGAACTCTCAGGAGAAGAAACCTTATTACTAGCACTTAATGAAATTTACAACTAAATGAAAGTAACACATGCCTAAAGAACATGTTAAATATGTTAGAAATCGAAAACAATAAACTTGTTGAAAAAAATAAAAGACTCAAAACAGAAAATGAGAATCTTAAAACAGAGAGTGATGAACTAAAAGAAGAAAAACATTTGTTAGAAATAAAAAAGAAGATAAAAGATAAAAACCTCAACTTCTTAAATGAAGATCTAAATAAACTGAAAGAAGAATATGAACTTCTGGAAGAAGAAAGAAACAAACTTAAAGCAAAAGTTGAGTCACTAAAGAGGGATAATGAAAACTACACATGAACGATAACTCAAAAGACTATAAAGCAAAACAAATACTTAAAGAAGAAAACACATAAGAAGAACTAGAACATAAAAGAAGAAAGAATAAAAGACTGAGCTTATTGCTATACAAATTTACTGAATGACAAGAAAATTTTAATTTAATACTAGGAGCTCAAAAAGTAATATATGGCAAGATTGGACTAACTTACAAATCTGCTACCACCTAGAAGAAACTTCAAAATCTCTTTGCACCTAGCTCCAAAAATCCCAAAACAAAAAATAAGTCACTGTTGTATGAAAGTTGGACATAATACCTATCATTGCAAGCTTAGAAGATAGAGTAATGAATGAAAAATTAAAAGATCGACAATGAATCAAAGATACAGATATTGCTATAAATTTGGACATTACTCAAATATGTGCTGACATATGTATTTAACACCCAAGATAACATTAAAATGGGTACCCAAAGATTTATTGAAGGCTCGTAATTCCAGAGCAAACAGAATCTGGATATGAAAGGGAAGGGTGTAAGTATAACTTAAAGAAAATGAGAAAAAGATCTCTGAAAAAAAAAAAAAGAAAAGTAAAATACTTAACTCTAGCAATACACCTCAACGAACTAGATAAATCTACTCGTGAAGTTTTGCTCCTACTTTCATGTTGATTTGCTTCTGTCAATATAAAGTTAGATCCTTGAAATTGCTTGTCTATATGTTTATTTGTTTCATGTTTGTCATCTTCACACTCAATAAACGGTTAAATGTCAAATGACCTTAAAAATAGAGAGTTAATAACAAAAGACAAAGATGTGAACATTGAAAACTTCTTCAAATCTCTACACACATAAATTACATATCTAAAATAGATGCTCAAATTTATGTGACATGTGTAAATAGAGGAATTAAAATATCGTCTCATATATAAACTAGTTAACCTGAGTGTCCAGTTAATCATAGTTAATAAAAAAAATTCTTCCCTTAAAAAAAACTCACTCTCTTTCCGGATCCTCTTGATTCCCAACTCTTGTTCAATAACAATCTTCTTTCCTTCTAATCTAAAATCCCACACAATCTCCAAAATCAATTTCCTCTCTTAATTTCAACAAGTTACAAATCCATTCAAAAGAATACCTTTTCTCTCTTCCTTTCAAAGATAAACATATTGTTCCTCAATTTTCGACCATGGCCAGAAGCAATTCAGATTTCAACCAAGTGGACTTCCCATCAAAGCATCATAGTGAGTCATTCTTTTCAAATTTTCTCCTCAAACCTATTATTTCGGATAAATCATAGTATGGAATTTCCTAAAAAACATAAGGTTTCCTTATGGAACATATGTGAGCCAAATCTGTTCCCCAGCTTCATCTTCTCACTCTCACCATCATATGATAGATTAGTAAAACTGTTTTACAATAATTTAGAGGAACATGATGAAACATTTCTAGAAAAGAAAGACATTGAGATGTTCATATGGACTTATCTATACAAATATATGTTTAAGACCTTTCTTGCTATAACATCCAAGCTCATATGTAAAATTAGTAATCTAAAATGGGTGCCTACTGAATCTTGTGAGCCATATCTTAGAATAAATATTCTAGATGATGCAAAGATTATATTCAACAATAATCAGCTCATAACAATTGAAAACAAAGAGTTATCCTTGTCTCCCTATGAAAGATTACTCCATAATATAGTTATTCACTATCTTAGACTTAGAGCAGTAAGATACAACTCTATAACTAGAGAAGAATACTGGAATATGGCTTGCCTTCTGAGAAATAAAATCCCAAACTCCATTATCTAATTCCTCTGAAAATAATAGAAGCAGGAATAGTATGAAGATGATATCTTCCATATGCTTCATTGATCTCTGAAATCATCCTTACTCTTGGAGTAGATGTCTCTAGAGAAATAGAAATGGATCCAAACTTTAAAATTGGAGCCTCTTCTCACTATGAAAATTGTGAAGCTCCTGAACCATCTTAACAAAATGATCCTCAAACATCGAATCAAGTTCTTTATCAACCATTTCAACCAATAGACTCTCATATCAGGATGATGAACTTACAAACAATAAATTCTTCCAATTCCAAAACAAACTATGTTGACTAGAAGAAAGAATTGCCAAAGTTAAAAGAAGATTCAATTTTCTTGAAGATAGATTGTCAACAAATTATGAATGACAAAAAAAAGGTAAAAACTATCTTCATGCATATGGTTGTTCAAAATGGATCTGTTGTTTCAAATCCATTTTTACATAATCATATGAATGTTGTAATATATTTTCTATTGATAATCCATGTCAATCAAGTATTACTGAATTATTGCAATTGTTTGCCGTGATTGATTTTGATTCCTAAAATATACTCATACTGTGCATGATAATTTTTATTTGAGAACATATTGAATTGTTAGATGTGTCCAAACTCATTCTCTCCTAAAACACCCAACTGTAAACTATTTAAGTACACCTTCTATGGGAGAAGAACAAGAAGGTCTTGATAAGGATGATAGAAAAAATTAGAAATCCTTGATGCCTATTCCCAAGATGATCTCAAACACTTAAAATGGGAAAGAAATTTGAGTAGAAATTGATCTGTAACATAAGGAAACATAAGGAAAAGTGGCTATCCGCTAAGGAAATCGATTAAATCACACTTGGAAAGAATCAAGCCAATGGGTTACAAAAGGATAACAATACAAAGTGAGGCGGTCAACCCAAAACAAGTGAGTGGTCGATCAAAGGAACAAGAACTACCGACTGGGTCGGATGAAAATAAGACATAATAAGCACACAGACTTAATATGTTTCAATACTCTAAAAGCTAAGTATTAAGCAAATACAAGTGGTACATATGTTGGACATAGTTAAAAAATGAACAAATGACCTACACCTAAATAAATGCAATATTAAAGAAGGTTTAAGGGAAGTGGCATACATGCAATTCAACTTTAAGACACATTTTTCATGCTAGGACATTGTGTTTTACACAAAAATTTCTCTAAAGCAAGTGTCCATCCTAAAGACAAATGTAACATCAAGGAAATTTAAGTCGCACACATGCATCGTGGTGAGCATACATGTGTATGCCATGCATGAATGGGTTATGAGGTCTATCTATTTATAACTAGGTTGATCTATCACCCCATTTTCATAACCCAAAGTCTCATTCTCTCTTTAAGCCCTTAACCCACTCTCTCTCTCTCTCGTAAAAACAGTTAAAGTCTTGCACTTTCTCTTAAAATCATCCTCTTCTCCACTCAAAATCCTTGAAATCTACTCTAATCCACTCAAGATCTTAAAGATTTACTCAACCTAATCTAGATTCCCACACAATCTTGATGGTGCCAAAAAGCATAAAAGGGAAAGAAGTTGTTGTTGAGATGAAATCAACTCCCACAACCAAATACAATAAGAAGGACTTCCTATCCATAAAAAAAGAGGAAGCTTTTCGATAAACTCTTCTTTGATAGAAATGTCACACATGGAAGACTTATAGATTGAGAGTTTTTAAGA
Source organism: Dillenia turbinata (assembly GCA_037126225.1). Classification (NCBI taxonomy): domain Eukaryota; kingdom Viridiplantae; phylum Streptophyta; class Magnoliopsida; order Dilleniales; family Dilleniaceae; genus Dillenia; species Dillenia turbinata. The sequence goes on along the minus strand of JBAMMX010000022.1, from coordinate 6,266,483 downwards.
AAATTGAGTTTAAGTATGAAGGATTTTTGCATCAGTCTGCCCTTATTGGGTTTTACACCCAAATAAAAAAATTTACGAATCGACAACTAGGCTTTTCTATAATAATGTAGAAATTATTGATGAAGTGACTGAAGGAGTCAATCATTTTATGGTTGACAGTGAACTAATGCTGTGTGCATTTAGGTCTTATATTGATGGTTAAGAAATTGAAGTGAATCACAAGATGTTATATAGAGAAACCGGATTAGAATGGATTAAATATAGTAAATGTGAACCATATCTAAACTTTGAGTTGACTGATGATGCTAGAACTGTTTTTTATGATTTTAGGATGGAGGAAGTGAATAACAATGCAACTGACCTAGGAGTTCATGAAATGATTCTACATCAGGTCAAGAGGAGGAAATTACACCTCTTTTACTAGAGAAGATTTTTGATTCATGGCTTGCATTATTAAAAAAAAAATCCAAATCTGCATTTCCTAATTCCTTACTTTATGATAACTACCCAAGCTTCTAAAAGCTCAAATCTACCCTATGCTAGTATGGTTATGTATATCTTAGTTAGAAATAGGGTTAGCCTATACAAGGAAAACAAGATAGAATTCAACATGAAAAATAACATAAATGCCACAACATTGTATAGAGCAAATTGGGTTTTTGAGAATAGTGAATGAGCAAACTTAAAGAAAAGTGAAAGAGATACAAAATATTATGAAAGAAGGCATGAAGAGAGAAGTGAGGAGGTTAGGCCTAAGAGGAGCCAATACATGCAAATTATAACTACTCAGGGTCCCTCTTATACTGAAAGGAAGTGAAATACATTTTTTAAAAAAATAGATACCATGCAGACAAAAATTATTGATAGACTTGATGGCATGGAGAATAAATTTATGGAGAAATGTAATAATTTAGACTATTGAGTGATAGCGTTTGAGAAGAGTATAGGTAAAATCAAAAACTGTGTGGGTGAATTTAAGCAACAAACAGGTTAGAGTATAGGGACATGTTGTTCAAAATGATGAACATGTCTACTAATTTGAAGATGACCACCACCTTTGTTTATAGTATAAGGGATAGTTTGATATCAAAGGTGCCAAATCTTCTTCCTCTGCTACCCAAACTCGAGCTCTTACTCCCAACCTATTTTTTGTTTGAGCCTCCTTTGCCAATCCATTCTCTATCTGATATGCTACTACGCCTCGATTTAGTTATCACCCCACTACTAGTACCTCTACCACTTAGTCTATGCCTACTATGGTGCCCATATCAACTCCTACATCTTTTGACAATGGTGCTTAATTTTGGGCCATTTTTTGTGCTATAAGTTTTAAATAGGTATCCCTTTCTGGTGATAACAAAAAGGGGAAAAAGAATTAACAGAAATCTATTAAAAAAGACGGAGAAAGTTAAAGAATAAACAAAAAGTTAAAGGGGGAGAAAGTTATTGAAAAAGGGGAAGACAACGAAGCAAAACATTTGAATAAGAAGGATGAAGAATGATTTTTTAGATCATTAAAGGTTTTGTCATTATCAAAAAGGAGGAGATTGTTGATAAATTAAGTTTTGATGATGATTTAATCAAATGAAATTTAAGTTAAAAATATGTTTGGAGTTAATAAGAAAAAAGATTTGAAAATTAGGCAAAGTATGTGCGGTCAGTGGCTGATCAATTGAACTTCAGTGGTCGATCGCAAGCATGTGCGGTCAACCTGCAAAGCTCATGCAATCGACCGCATGAGTTGTACAGTTGACCGTGTGTTCCCAGTGCGCACGGGCGAATGACCGCTTGCGCCCAGTGCGCACAGGTGGCCGACCGTGTGCGCCCAATGTGCACTAGTGGTCAACCATGTGTGCATATAGTGCATAGGTGGCTGACTGCGTGCACTTAATATGCACGAGTAGTCAACCACAAGCGCATAAGTGCGCTCGAGTGGGTGACCGCGAGCACATTGTGTGCTCAAATAGTCAACCACTGAGCACAAGCGGCCAGCCCGCTGTGATCAAACCATCAACCACGAGCTTGAGCGGCCAGCCTGCTATGCTCAAACGGCCAACTGAGAACATGAGTGATCAATCTGCTCTACTCATTCAACCGACCGATGATTCAAGCGGTCAACCGCTAAATCATATAAGGAACCAAGTGCTTCTTTGACCGATTGAACGAAATCAATGGTTGACCGAAACTCCTCATTAGCCAACCATATTCCAGGATCTAATCCACCTTGGTCGGCCATTTATTCACAGAGGTAGTTTAAGAAAGAAATAATGTAGACATTGAAAATATTCATTGATTATTCAAAGATTGATTACATGGAGTAAATAAAATTCTTTAACTAATCAGTTGTCTAAATAATTTTTAAATTTAAAATCAACTAGTCTTTTAAAAACTTTTTTATTTGTCAAGTTAACATTTCTGTTGCAACAAAAAAACATTTCAAATTTTCTTGAGATAGGATTTGCTTAACGAAAGAAGTAATGAGCTACTTTAAGGATGATAATGGGCAAAAACATTAATTGAGAAGTAGCCTAAAGCATTAATTAAGGAAAGTGAAGAGCATTTAATTTTCAACGTTTAAATTCACCTATTACTTAACGATATTTTTCAAGAGAATTATAAATGTCTAGTAATGAAGAACAGAGTATCAAGAAATTAAGAAGAAGAACAGTTGTTGCAAAAAAATTATTACGATTCATTGAACACTTTGAATATTCTGCTACTCGAAAAACACAAACTGCATTAAACTCTCTGCATTTTTTTTGTGTGTGTGTCATTTACTAAGTTTTAATTTTTTTTACATCCAAGGAATAGCCTCATTCTTTGTAATATTCTCTGAGTTTAATTTCATTACATCCGAGAATTAGTCTCAAGCTATGTAACGCCCTTGTATGCAAAAGAAGTTTGAAGATCGTGAGGATTTCACGATTTAGGTTTTGAGATAAAAAGTGTTTTGGCTAGAAATATTTATAAGATTTCACTTGCACATGTAAAATAAGTGGGTTATAAAGGTTTCACTTATATTTGGAAAGCAAGTAATGTGTCCTATTTGAAGAAATAATAAAAATTCAGGAGGGTTGTCTGTGAGTGGATATACATTAGATTGATGAAATCACTATAAAAATTTTTGTATATGATTTTCCTTTACTTTGATATTTTTTAATTTTGTCTTTTTTTAATTTTATTTTATCAAAAATCTAAAAAATTAGAGAATAATTATTCACCTCTCTAGTTATTTTACACTATTGGGTTTCTCGAGTTTCCTAGATTTGGTTTAGGACTCCTCCGTTAACAGTGTTCAGCTCTCGGTTAAGCTTGATGGTCGCACCACAAAGCTCCAGGCACAAATGCTCTGCGAATTAGGATTGCTCTTCATGTCTTAAGTCGCTCAATCATCTCTTTTGTCTCACAAATATTGATTTCTTAAGTGATCTAAGCTGACGTACTTAACGGAGTCGATATTATCCTGGATTTTGATTATTTTTGGTCGGATGGTTGATAAAAAATAGTTAACTGAAATTCTCGTCCGGTCAAAAAACTGAAATGAACCGATCTGACCGACCTATGTTTGGCATCTATATTCTATAATTTCCTTTGTGGCTGAACCGGGGGTGCACCGAACCACATAAATCAGCTAAGACTGCGATGCTATGGCGCCTATTGACTTGACCCTCAGAAACACGAAAAATTCGTGTTTGTTTTTCCCGGAAAGAAAAAAGAAAAAGAAAAGAAAGAAGAACAGAGAGAAACAAATGGTCCAAAAATGAAGGGAGGAGGCAAGAAGAGGAGCGAAGAGGTAGACAACAGCAATTCGTCACACAACGACGAACGAACTGGCCTCATAGTCATCATTGAAAACACCACCAACACCGTCAATGGAGACGAAGACGGAAACATCAGGACCAGCAACAGCAACCCCAACAACAATGTCTCTACTGAAACAGCCACCATCAATACTGAATCAGAGGCTGCGGCTGTGATTGAAGAGAAGAAGACGGAGGATGAAGTGGCGGAGGTGAAGAAGAAGGGGAAGGAGAAGGTGGAGGAGGATGAACAAGTGGAGGAAGAAGAGGATGAAGATGATGATTATGATGAAGAGAAGGGTTTTTATGAGGAGAATGATAATGACGATGATGAAGATGATGCTGATGCTGACGCTGATGATAATGATGTTGAGATCCATCATCAGAATGGTTCTGGAGAGCGTCCAAAGCTCGCCGATGGATTTTATGAAGTCGAAGCTATTCGGAGAAGGCGAGTTCGCAAGGTTAGTTCCAGAGAGATTTGGTTCTCTGTTACTTTGCTTCTCATTGATCTTTTAATTAGGTTTAATGATGTGTTAATGGCTTCTCTAAAATTTTTTGCCTTTTCTGTCGTCTGTGGATGATTGTTGCAGGGTGAACTTCAGTATCTGATTAAATGGTGCGTATCTTGTTAATACATCAGTCCCAATTCCTCTATTGCATACTCATTTGCTCGGGACCAGTAGACTTCAATTCTACATGAAATTTGTTTCATTATTAAGTAATTTGCAGAAACCTCAACAATTATAAGTTAAATTGAACTGAACTCCTCATTTTTTATGGAATCCATTTTGATTTAACTCGTTGGTCTCAGGCGTGGGTGGCCAGAGGCAGCCAACACGTGGGAACCCTTGGAGAATCTGCTGACATGTATGGATGTCGTTGATGCATATGAAGAAGGGTTAGAGCGATCTCCCATTTCTTCAATTGCTTGGAAATGTGATTTTTATTTGCTTGTCTGTTTTGGTTGTTTTCATTTTAAATATTTATTTATTTATTTTTGTAGCTTGAGGTCCAAAAATAAACCATCTCGAAAGCGGAAGAGGAAGAATGTAGGTTCACAAACTCAACCCAGAAAGAAGATGCAGCGCTCTGTGAGCACTACTCGTAGTGGGAGAGGTGTTAACAATAACAAGCTTACGGATGAAACTTTCCCTGCTGTTCCACTCTACAACTTAGGTATTATCAGTAGTCTCTCTCTTCCCCCCCCCCCCCCCAAAAAAAAAATGGGGGCTTCTGTTATTGGGAAGACCGCAATGCTGATGCTAATGATGTTGAATAAAATACCCAGGTTACCAATTATGACTTTGTTTGTGTTTCCCATAGGAGAAGAAAGGAAAGAGCCTGGCGATTTGGATCCAAAGCTTATTGAGCTAGAAGGAGCCAGCAAGGAGGCCTCTGTGGCAAAGCTTGGAGAAGGTGATGCTGTAGCCGGTGGGCTGTTGAAGTGTGATTCAACAGAACCATTGCAAGAAGGTCGGTTTACAGGAGCTAAGAGGAGGAAGTCTGGTTCCGTGAAGAGGTTTAAACAAGATTCAGCAGCATGTGAAAGTGCTGTTGATCAAAATATGGAGATGAAATCTGCCATTGGTCCGTGTGATTTTCTAGGGATTGATCTAGGCTGCAGAAACAAGTTTGAAGAAGCCAAAAGCAAATTTTCGATCACCAAGATCATCAAGCCTATCAGCTATTCATCTTCTGTAATGAATGACGTTCAGGATGTCTCTGTAAACTTTCTGGCTGCGAGGTTGGTGATCCTAGTCTCCAAGATGTTTTATCATATTATTTTGACAAATAATTTCTAGCATCTCATTTTTCCTAGGATACTAAAGTTAAAGGAAAAAAAATTAAATATAGTTTCTTTTTGGTTAAATTGGCCCATAAGAGCTTGTATTGTTACATTTCTCAATATCTATGTAGAGTTTATACATTTGTGCATATGTATGTCGGCCATGAACTAGTACTAGAGATTTTCGTTCCTAACTGACTAGGACTATCATTACTTCTAATGCTTCCGAGCTTGCTGAGTGCAGGTGAACTATTTTCTATAGTGAATAGTTTTACATTTGAGGTCATGTTAGGAACCATGAGGAGCAAATTTTTGCTGGTCTTTTGCCACATTGTTGCAAAGGGTTGATAAGATACACCAGTGGTTTCAGTTACATGTGATAGACTGACCACGAAGAGAGAAAGTTTGAGGAAGAAGTTGCATAGGTTGCTAGGATTATGAACAATGCAGTGGAATGGGGGGAGTTAATACAATATGATGTAGAACAAGCTTGACATCTAAGGTGGAAAAACTGTAGATCAAACAACTGCAAGCTTTTTTAAGGTGACTGACCATTTTGGCATGTGGTTATATCTTCTGTGTCTTCTTGATGTTTGACATTTTCTAAGAGGATTAATATTGTAGAACATTTCTTTATGCAACTTTTACATTGGCTGTACTAGATTAATTCTAGAACTCCATCTTAATAGATTGAGGCATCATTTAGGTATCTTTAGAGATTATAGTCTTTAGGATGTCAACATGGATTTGAGAGCAGTCCTTTGCTAGTTCTTGCTTTTTCTCTTCGGTTTTCTCTTGCCTCAGGTGATTTTTTGTCCTTAGTGCCTATGGTCTAATACGTATCTTTTTCCTATTGAAATCATGAACTTTAAGAAACAGCTAGAAAGTGGCTGTTTTTCTGTCTATTTTGATACTATAAATAATTGCAATTGAACTAGAGAGAACCTTCCTTTACTCTTTCTAGTTATTTCAGCGGGAAAGGATATTTCCTGTCTGGTTCAAGGTAGGATTGAGTTGGAAAAAATGCTGCAAAGGAGTCGCACTCCTATTCTGAATTCTACCGGAGATTTTGCAACCATAATTGATGTATGGTACATACAGATGCACTTTAAGTGTTGTCCCTTTACTTGAATTTCTATCTTCTATTGCCCTTATACATTAGGCTTCTGCTACCAAAAGTGACTATTGGAACTTGCGATTTAATTGTTATCTTGATCTTTGTGATGTCCGTAGGTTTTATGTTCTTTGTGGATATGAAAGATTAATCTCAAACCACGAGAGTGCACCAAGGATGTGCTAACATAGAATTCTAGGAAGTGCAAGGATTTTGAATGAAAATAAATAAATAAATACAACAACAACAATAATTTGAGTCTTAATTTCAAAATTTGGGATCGGTCATCTGAGAGATAAATATAAGATGATTCAAAAAAAAAAAAGAAAACACGCGTGCATACACACACAAACCAAATACATTTATAATATGAAAAGTGATGATTTAATTTACTCTAATTCACCTACACCACTTGTTTCTGTCTAAAATCATTTTTTCAATTAACCCCTTAGCTGTCATATCTTTACAAATACATTGCATCCAGAATTTTAATGGTTTATCTCGTCATTTCACTATTCATTTCACTCCCAATTTAGTGCGTATTTCTTCATTTCTAATCCTATATTTTCTAGTTTTACTATACATCCATCTTAACATTCTCATCTCAGTTATAGCTATTTTTTACTCTTATTGTTGTTTAATGGTCCAACATGTGGTACCATACAGTGGTGCAGATCTCACTGTCATTTTATAAAACTTTCATTTCAGATGTAGTGGTATCATGCGATCGCAAATAACTCCAGATTCCCTTTTCCATCCCATCCAAGCTGTTTGGATCCTATGGTTTACACCCCATCATGTTGCTGTCATTTTGGATAATAGATATGATATATCTAAAACGTTCACTTTTTAATACGTTTTGCCTTTCTAGTCTAATCGCTTTTTCATTGTTCTGATGATTATTATTAAATATGCATTTCATATACTTCATTTTAGATTGACTCAATCTGAATCCTCTGAACTCTTGTGTGTCTCTCCATAACTCCAATTTAGCACTAATACTCTCTTTAGTTTCATCTATCAACACTATATCATTTGCAAAGAAAATATACCATGGTATTTCATCTTGGATGTTCTTTTTGCAAAGAAAATATATCATGGTATTTCATGTTAAATGCTCTTTGTGACTTCATCTTACACTATTGTAAATAGGATTGAACTTAAAGCCAATCCCTGGTGGAGTCCAATGTTAATTGGGAAGTTATTACTTACTCCCTGCAAGTTCTTATATTGGTGACAGTTTCATCATACATATCTTTGATTTGATGAGATTAATGTATTTGATGGAATCCCTTTTTTCATTAACGCCCACCGCAATATGGCTCTTGGAACTCTATCATATTAGGTCGATGAATACTATATGCAGGTTTCTCTTCTATACCTTAAATGTCTTCATCAAATGTCTTAATAAGTTGATTGTTTTGGTGGTGGATTTTCTTAACATAAATCCAAATTGATTTTGAGACATTCTTATCTTCAATCTTAATCTATACTTAATCTCTCTTTCACAACTTCATAGTATGACTCATAAGTTTAATTCCCCTATAATTAGAGCAGTTTTGCATATCTCTTTTATTTTTATATAATGGTACGAATGTATTCTCTCTTTATGTTTTGGGCATCTTATTGGTTTGCCAAATTTTGTTGAAAATATCCGTTAATATTGCTATCCCTACCTCCAAACATTTTCACATCTCAATAGGGATGCTATTGGGTCCTATGGTTTTATTTTTTTCATTCTCTTTAAGGCTTTCTTTATTTCATGAGGATGAATCTTATATTTAAAATCCCTATTAATCTCTTATACAGGTATTGTGATGTTGTCAATATCTTTTGTACCCTCTCCGTTAAACAGATTATCAAAATAATCGCTTTAACATTTTCTTATATTTTCATCCCTCATAAGTATATTATTAGTCTCACTCTTGATGCACCTAACACTGTTTAGATCTTTTCCCTTGCTCTCCCTTAATTTGGCAATACTGTATATCTCTCTCTCTATTTTTTGTTTCTAACTTCTTATATAATTCATTCAACATTTTATTTTTTGATTTTTAGATAATATTTTTCACTTTTCTCTTTGTATTTTTGTATATTTCAAATGCATCGCTATTTTTAAGATTTCTATAACACTCTTGTTTGGCTCATATAACGTTTTGGATTTCCTCATTTCACTACCATGACTCCTTACCTATTGGAGTCAGCTCTTTAGATACGCCAAGGACCTTCCTACCTATATTTTTAATGTTATAAGATACTTTTACCGATATAGTTTCTGAATTATCATTAGCCGACCAAGTTAATCATTGCATTAATTTTTCTCTAAAAATTATTACTTTTTCTTTTTTTAGTTTTCACCACTTAATTCTTAGCTCTATCAACGGACGATATTCCTTTTACCCTTTAGGCACACGCACATCTACAACAAAAGTTTATGCTGAGTTGTCATATCTTCTCCCAGTATAACCTTGTAATTCTAACAAGTCATTTTGTCGCTTCTCCTAGTGAGAAAGAAATCTATTTGATTAGCATTCAACTCACTTCTATCTGTAACTATATGCGCTCTCTTTTCTTAAAAAAAGTATTTATGAGTATTAGATCAAATGTTGTAATAAACTCTAAAATGATGTCTCCCACTTTCTTCCTACTATCAAACTAAAGTTTCCATATACAGTTTCAAATCCTATATTTTTCTTCCCTATATGTCCATTAAGATCTCTTCTAATAAATAATTTCTCTGTACTAGATTGATTTGTATAAATTCATCTATTTTTTTTTTAAATTGTTTTTTACTAATTGTATCTGTACTTATTTGGGGTGCATAAACACTGACTATGTTAATTATGTCTTTTCCATTAACCATCATGATAAGTAAAATTCTATCTCATTTTCTTTTTATCTCTACTACGTTCTCACGTAAATCCTTATGAACAATTATTCTTACACCACTTCTAGTTTTATCCCTACCTGCGTACCAAAGTTTATGCCCAAAAGGCTCAATTATTTTAGTCTTTTCCCCTTCCCACTTAGTTTTAATATTTTTTCTATTCATTACTCTTCTAATTTGCCTGTTAAGAATCCTATATTCCAAATATGTAGACGAATTCCATCTTCATTATCTTTTATTTTTGTATTTTGACAAGGGATTTTGCGATGTCCATGGGTAAATTCTTTCAAAAAAGATATAAAACGAAAAAGGAATAAAAGTAACAATAAACTAAATTCAACCAAAATTTTTAATTAAAAAAAAAACAATAATGACTCCAACAAAAGTAGAATAATTTTTTTACGTGTCTCCTATTTTATTTTGACAAAAGATTTTACGTTAACTGTCAGCTTATCGCAATCCTACTCCTTTATCTGGGTTTGGGATTGGCTATGGCGGGGTTCTTCAAATAAAAATATATAAAACGAAAAAAATATATATATAGCGATAAAAGAAAATAATATATATATATATATATATATATATATATATATATATTTGACGCAGAACAGGGTAGTGGGTGTAGCAATAGTAATGAAAGTGAAAGGAAAATTAGGAAAGTAGGCCTAGATCGCAACCTAGGGCTCTTAGGCTTCACACCTAAGAGAAGACTGCATCTCACAATCTGGAAGAATGTTTATTAATCAGAAAAAAAATTGCCCTTTGAAAGGCTACATAAGTGCCTATTTATAGAAAAAATAAAGTTTAAAAAACCCTACTCAAATATAACTCTTCTCCTGTGAGGAAAACCAATTCATATAAAAATAGAACTCTATCTAAGGATAACAATCTAGTCAAGATAAACAAGAACTCATGTGAGAAAAACTAATTCATATAAAAATAGGACTCTATCTAAAGATAACAATCTAATCAAGATAAACAAGAACTCCATCTAAAAATACAATTCTAATCAAAATAAATCTTATCTACCATAAGAGATATGATCTAAAATATTTAAAATAAATCACAACTAGATTCTTCATTATCGTCCATATCTCAAACCAAAGCTTGTGCTTTTGATCTTGCACGTCTCCTGTAAACTTTAAGAGGTTGTTGTCAACGTGCTGCATCATCTCTCCCTGGCTTGAAAGAACTCGACTCTGGCGAGTTAAAAGCATGAAAGCTATCATAAAGAGTCGGATTAATCTGCTGCAACTCCTTTTTTGTAACCCAAGTGCAATCAGAAAGCGGACGTCCCTTCCACCTAACCAGAAATTTCTGTTGAATGCCATCTGCAGTGTAATCTTCTTGGAAGTCTACAATTTCTTCAACTTCCTCCTTCAATTTTGGCCCCAATGGAAGCTTAGAAACAGCGGTGTCATTTGTAAGTGAATCATCACCATGGTATAAGGTCAAATCTTCAATGTTGAAGACATTGCTTATGCCTATATCATCTGGCAAGTCAAGGACCTAAGCATTTGAACTGATCCTCTTAAGGATTTTATAAGGGTCTGCACTCCTTGAGTGAAGTTTCTTATATCGCCCCTTAGGAAACCTCTCAGGTCTTAGGCGAATCATGACCATGTCTCCTTCCTTGAACTCAACAAACTTTCTCTTCAAATCAGCATGTGACTTGTAGTTTTCATTGTTTGTAGCAATTTTCTTTCTAACTTCATCATGTAACTCTTGTATGTGCTTGGCAAAGGCTTCAACTTTTACACTAGGACGAGCTTCAATTGGTAAAGTAACCAAATCAATTGGCTTCTTAGGTGTCATTCCTGTAACCACTTCAAAAGGACTGCGACCTGTACTCCTATTAACTGAGTTATTGTAGACAAACTCAATCATAGGAAGTGTCAAATCCCAACTAGAAGTATGGTCTTGCACACAGCAGCGTAGAAGATCTCCCAAACTCCTATTAACAGCTTCAATATGTCTATCTGTTTGTGGATGAAATGCTGATAAAAACTTCAGTTTGGTGCCCAGCAATTTCCACAACGAATGCCAAAAATAGCTCATAAACTTCACATCACCAACAATTGTAAGTGGTATCCCATGAAGCCTCACAACTTCTCTTGCAATAACAACAAATACCACCTATGATTCTTGACTTTCCATATCAAACTCCTTTGTTAGGATATAAAGATGTCTTTTGTTGCCTCCAACATTGCTCTCAGATTTTGATGGTGGTTCCCCCCCATATTTCTTTGTCTCTAAAATGCTCATAGGTTGTAGCACAATGAGCTTATTCTCATGTGAGAATGTGTAAGTATTCTCTCTGCCATTATGATTGACATTCCGATCATAAAGCCATGGACGACCCAAAAGAATATGTGTCACTTGTATAGGGATGACATCGCATAGGATGGAATCACTATAAGCTCCACACTTGAAGGCGATGAGGCACTGTTTGGTCACTGGGATAGTTGTGTTATCAATCCATGCAACTTTGTATGGTTGAGGGTGTGGGTTGATTGGTAACTTGAGGCGTTCAACAGTAGAACAAGACACCACATTCATGCAGCTACCTCCGTCAATGATGAGTTTCTTAGCATGTTTTCCACAACGCACTAGTGTTTAAAAAATTGTTGTACGCTTCCAGTTTTCTTCCTCTGCCTTTGGAGCTGCTAGGATTCGTCGTACCACTGTCATTAATGATGTGTCCACGTCATCATCACCTATAAGATCATCATCCTGATATTCTCCATAGTCAAAAGAGTTGTCTGCCTCATCGTCCTCAGCTGCTTGTTTTGCTGTTCCTTCTGCACCCATATGTAGATTATTCTTTTGTGGGCTTGCTCTCCACACGAAGCAGGTAACACTCTTATTGGTTTTTCCTCCTAACTGATTTGTTTTGTTATTGGGATTGGCTCTATTAGGTCTTGTTGTGACTTGTCGATCTTGTGGGAATGGTCTCTTTGCTCCAAATTCTCCACTTTGAACCCCAATTCTTTTAGTACTTGGATGGTTCAAATATTCTTCCACATCAAGTGCAATTTGGAAGGCATGTTCCAGACCATAGATGGGTTGTTTAGTCAGTTCTCGCTTAATATCTGCTCTCAATCCTGCTTTAAATCGAGCTGTTGTTTGCTCTGCACTTTCCTCCATTTGACTGCGCATCTTGAGTTCCTCAAATTGCTGCATGTATTCGATCACACTCATGCTGCCTTGCTTTAATGAAAAAACCCTTTCACGCATCCGTTCAAAATAGTTATAAGGTAAATATTTCTCTTGTAGCTTAGCTTTCATCTCTTGCCAAGTTCTAAGAGGTTGTTGGCCTGGTCGTTGGAGGCTGCTCTCCACTGTACTCCACCACAATTTTGCCAGTCCAACCATCTTTATCTTAGCAAATCGAATTCGTCGAGAATCCTCCATATCATACCAGTTAAAAAATTCAAGAGAACTAAGCCAATCACAAAATATGACAGCATCGATTTTGCCTTCGAAATTTGGGACTTCAATCTTGATTTTCTGTGTGATGTCTCCAGCCAGGTCACGTTCAGATCTTCTTTGGGGATGTGGCTGTACTACTTGAAGGTTTTGTGTTGTCATAGTTGGCGCTACAGATGTCCCTTCATCTGTGGATTGTGTTGGCCCTTTCAGCAGTGTTTCAATTGCTGCAGTTAAAGTCTTTAATTGCTCTCTCACTTCTTGCATATTGCCTTCTAAGCGTTCAACTCTTGAGCTCAATTCAACATTAGTCACCATGGTTGTGCATGAGAAAACAATCTTAAAATTAATGAAGACTTCAGCTCTGATACCAACTAACGCAGAACAGGGTAGTGGGTGTAGCAATAGTGATGAAAGTGAAAGGAAAATTAGGAAAGTAGGCCTAGATCGCAACCTAGGGTTCTTAGGCTTCACACCTAAGAGAAGACTGCATCTCACAATCTGGAAGAATGTTTATTAATCAAAAAAAAAAAAAATTGTCCTTTGAAAGGCTACATAAGTGCCTATTTATAGAAAAAATAAAACTTAAGAAACCTTACTCAAATATAACTCTTCTCCTGTGAGGAAAACTAATTCATATAAAAATAGGACTCTATCTAAGGATAACAATCTAGTCAAGATAAACAATGACTCCTGTGAGGAAAACTAATTCATATAAAAATAGGACTCTATCTAAAGATAACAATCTAGTCAAGATAAACAATGACTCCATCTAAAGATACAATTCTAATCAAAATAAATCTTATCTACCATAAGAGATATGATCTAAAATATTTAAAATAAATCACAACTAGATCCTTCATTATCGTCCATATCCCAAACCAAAGCTTGTGCTTTTGATCTTGCACGTCTCCTGTAAACTTTAAGAGGTTGTTGCCAACGTGCTGCATCAATATTATTCTACACTAATTTAGTAATAATTACTATTAATAACAATGAAGCAACCAACAAAATAAAAATAAAAGTTACCATCAACATTAGGTTCATTACACAAAATTTTCCAACAAAATATCTCAAGAAAGGAAGTAACCAAGTAGCCTCTCCAAAATTAATAAAGAATGAAAACAAAAATACTATTAATAACAGATGAAATAATGCGATTAAAAGAACAAACAATGAAAAACAAAAGCGCAGAACAAACAATGGAGCAACAAACTGCTGTTATTAACAGATATCAAGTGACAGGACAAACCAAGAACAAAACAAAACACGAACTATCAATAAAGCACAGAAGTATCAAGTAATAAAGCACAGAATTATCAAGAACACAACTATCAATGAACAGGAATTGAAAGCAAGAACAAACCAAGAACAAACCAAACAACGACAATTAATAAAAGTAATAATAAGAGTAAGAAGTATCAAGCACAAAACAAACCAAGAACAAGCAATTCGGACTATCAATAAAATCACAAAGTAATAAAAGCAAGAACAACAGAACAACAATTGAAATAACCCTAAAATCAAGAATGCAGAGAGAGATAGAATGCGAGACATCAAGCAACAGAACCAATATATGCTAGATTGAAAAACGCAGATGCACCTGATTGGAGCTGTACCTGATTGGATCAAGAATGTAAGAATGCGAGAATGCAAGAGAGAGCGAGAGAGACACACACCTAATTAGAGCTGTATATGACAGATTTGAACAATAAGCAAAGCAATTTCACTCACAGGTGACAATTGGAACTTGGGGTCGAGCAATTCGAGAAAACCCTTTTGCTTGGCGAAACAGAGCAATTCAGACTCCAGAAGTAGATTCAAGAAACCTCCCAGAAAACTCTTGAAGCCCAGAACTCAAACCAGCGATCAATTGTTCGAAGGAATTTAAGCCCTAAATTCAGAAGAAATTTAACACAATTATCCGAAGAGAGAGTCTATCTGGAGTCATGACTGAACCAGTAGAGAAATTTGCAGTTGATAACTCTCGTCCATCGTCCCTGAACACCTTCTAGGGTTTGCTCTTCCAAGAAGGTTTTCGATTTCAGTTAGAAAGAGAGAGAGAGAGAGAGAGAGAGAGAGAGAGAGAGCAAATAAATAAATAAACTAATCTCTGTAAAATTCAACATGTGTCTCTCACTCCCTAAAAGTATCATCTGGTTATGCTCCTTTTTTCAATTCAAAAATTGGCTATAAGATTAATGACCATTCTCAGTGAAAGTGCCATCCCAGGCCCAAAACCACCAAGTTAGTAGTCACCAAATGAATGTGAGGAGTGGGGTGCACAAATTCCCAAAGCAAATGGGACCTGGAGCAGTGAAGGAGCCAATAGTCAACTAACTTAAAGCTCCCTCTTACACAGATCACACTTGATAACTAGGGCAATCTCCCCTCTGAAAAATTGTCCCGAGTAAGAATTCTTCCCATGTACTCTTCCATGTGATGAAACCCACTCTCAAGGGGATGGAAGATTTCCAAATGGCTTTCTAGGAACTTACCTTATATGAAGACTCCATCTAATCTTTGTCTTTGAAGATCGAAATTACAGAGGTGCTATTAATTATAGGATGAATCATATTAAAGCATCGGATTACTTGTGCTTACTATGCACTTGCACATTGAATTGTTGTTTTGTAAGTTATTCACAAAATACATCGTCCAGTCTCCCTCGCTCCCATCCAAATGCATCCTACACACTTGCATGCAAAACCTTGTTTGCAAGTTATCAATGGTGAGTATTTCTCCCAATGAAGGAGTCATAACACTACACTGATATCCGGAGAAAAGGTTTATGTTTAGAAGATTTTTGCAAGATCCTCTTTTCCTCTTAGAAGCTTTTAAAACCTTTCATTTTGTCTTATTCCTCTAACAGCATTTGTCAATTAGGACCAATTTTTTTTTTTTTTTTTTTTTTTTTTTGTATGGAATATTACGGTCCTTCAAGATTTTTTCAAGATCCTCTTAAAAGCTTTTAAAACCTTTCATTTTGTCTTATTCCTCTAACAGCATTTGTCAATTAGGACCAAAATTTTTGTATGGAATATTACGATCCTTCATGATGACCTATGAAAAGCTCTAAAAAGGTCATTATTTCAATATTTTTGGATTCGAGGCTTTCATTTGGTACGTGTGCTAAATGCAAGTGAGGTATGTAAGGTAATTTGATTGTGGGCCTAGTGAGTTAAGATTAGATTGTTGACTTGCTATTGCTCTTAAATGGTTTATCTCTTATACTGCTTATCAGTCTTCTCAATATTAGTTGTTCAACTTCAGGTCTGATGGAGAAGAAGTGATGGTGGACAACAAATTTCTCAAGGCCAACAATCCACTTTTAGTAAGTACACACTTTTCAATATTAGTGTATTTAAGGTTTAAGGGATGTTGCACTGCAATGCAACTAGTAACGTATGCCTTTGTTTTATTTTGTCAGTTGATCAACTTTTATGAGCAACATCTTCGATATAGTCCTACATTATGAGTTAAATGGATGGACAAAGGGTGGTCAGATGGAGCTGCACTATCCTTTTCCGTATGGTGGTTGGATTTTTTTAGCTTCAAGCAACACTGCAGGCAATTTGAAGTGGCAATATCCAACAGGATCATATTTAGAGCATAAACTTTAGCTATTTAATTTCTTGGCTGTTTTATTTGTGTATTTCACATTAACTAAGTGTAGTTATTCTATGGTAGCTTAGCTCTAGATTTCATTTCATTGTAGGATGAAATTTGAGGCTGCAATTATGGTTGTGTCCTCTGGTTCTTGGTTTCCTGTCATTTTTGGTTCTTTCCCTACAGTTATAATGCAATGAAATTCTAGGTGCTGCTGGACTCTGGAACTATAGATACATGGAAAGCGACATTTAGCTTCTTAGAGACGAGGACTTACATGGAACCTTATTGTGTTGGCTCTACTTACAGAATGGCATGATCAATTTTCCACCTTACAACGGTTTGTTTACATTGAGATATACCAGAAATTCTTACAAGGTTTTTTTCACAGGGCTCTTGAAGCTCTGATGAAAATTACCAAGTTGGATCATTATGTTTCGTCACGAGGTCTTCGTCTTCCAATGATTTTATCATCAATCATCTGTAGAATTTGCTTTGACATCAGTTTATGCCCATCTCTTATTGCTGGATGCCATTTTTTCTTTATAATTTACTAGGGTAACAGCCTTGTATGGGTGTCAAGTTTTCATCAACTTGAGGTAGGTAGTCTGGGAATTGCCTGATTCTCTAGACCATACCGGTTTTTAACCATCTCTGATGATGCCAGATGAACTGGGGACTTTGTTATTGTTCAGCATCACTATCGTTGAAGGGTTTTTTTTTTTTTTTAATAGATATTATTGTTTTTATCATTGTGATTAGCATCTTCATTTCTACTTTGAGGATTATTTAGATAGTTATTTTTTCAACAAAAATGGTCAATTTTCTTCTATTCATGACATTATTATTTCTTTAATGTAGTTCACTAAGTTGTTTATTCATGCAAAAGTCGGTCATCTTTGGTTTATTAGCCAACTGCTACCGATATGGACGAAGTAAAGAGAATCATGCATTTGAGAATACCAAGTCAACAAGGGTTACTATATAGTATGTAAGCCAACAAGGGTTAGTTTATAGCATGAAAGTCAAGTAGAGGCATCACATACTGTTTCCGAATCATCTCTCTGTCTGCAACTAGGACCTGTTCCATCCAGCTTCTCTTTTTTAACGAGAGAGAGAGAGAGAGAGAGAGAGAGAGAGAGAGAGATGAGGAGCAGAGGGCCATCACCATTAGTTCCTTCACTAATGGTTGGGGGACTTGGATTGGTAATCTTGGCTCCATATCTGTTACCTTATATGATCGGGACTGGAGCTAAGGAAACAAGCTCTTCCTCGTATGTCATGATGGTTGTTTGTCTGATACTTTTGTTCTTAATACAGTTTCTTGCCATATTTATCCCAAGACTTAGCTTTTCTTCATCTTCTTCGTATCAGCAAGCCAGTATCAGCGACAGTGATTCTGATGGATTTGGTTTTGGGGCAATTCTGCTTGTTCTTCTCTTCTTGATTCTTATTCATATACTTTAACTGTAAACACTTTCTCATGGGACAAGCTTCCTGGTTGTTTTGTGGTAAGAATTATGGATCTACTCATGTTTATATCTGCAGGACTATCAACATATGTATGATAGTAATAGCAACAACCTTCAACGTGTATATGCTCCCTCAGTATCAAACAATATAAGATTTCCTGCACTCTTTGTTTTTCAAATTTGTGATTCTCTTTATAGATAGTAAAAGGGCTTTAACTGCGACCAAAATGAGAGGACTTGTTCTCTAGTGAAAAGATCGAGTGCCATTTTATCAATGAACCCATTATAGTACCATCTGTAACCATATGACCCATGGAAATGAGAAGGAACCAATAATACTACTCCATCTCATTTCGTTTCGTTGACGATGGCGTCTGTAATGGGTTTGGCCTGAGAATCTGAATTCCAACCCTGCAAACAGAGAAGAGGACTGGGCTGGACCCGCCTTTCAGCTAATGTAAAGGGAGAGAGAACGAGTGGATTTTTCTTAAACAACGAGGGAGCAATATATGAACCCAAAGTCTTTAAAGCAAGCAAATGTTTCAAGATGCTCTGATAGTCGGTTGAGTCGAAATTATTGGTTAGAGAGGGAGTACAATTATCTCATCCTTGTGCCTCTTTCTCTTTTTTTTTTTTTTTTTTTTTTTTTTTGTCCGGGGGCTTAATTCTCTGGCCATGAGGCGAATTTCCTTTGTGACTTGTACTATGGTGATGAATATCTAGGCGCACCCCACGCGTTAAGCTCCCTTAAGCTATAGCTTGGGCCGGACTTGTTCCAAAGTCATGCCCCCGAAGAGGTCGCTCCAGGTTCAAGTTGGGCCGACCATCAGGTAGCCAGTTCATGAGCCTCCGCCAAATGCCAGGTCAAAGGCCAGAACCAAATCGTGAGCATGGTCCATAAACGTCTGGTTTCAACATCATCAGGCTCTGCTAGGCCGATTGGTTCGCAGTTTTGGCTCAGGCTAGTCGAGAGCAACAAAGAGTGAAAATACTATTTTTTTTTTTTTTGGGTAGAAAAATACTATTGTTATGATCTAGACATTTTCAAGATTTCATACCAAATTAGTTTTAGCTTGGCAGGAAAAAAAAAATCAGAACTAAAGGCAAAATGAACGTTCCAATTTCGAGTCTAGACCTGGAAGGTTCTGTTTCGATTCAAAATCTTAAAAAAAAAAAAAAAAAATTCCTGCTCTAGTTTGGTTTCCACTCGATTGTGATTTTTTTATGGTTTTTTTTTTTTTTTGGGAAAATTGCGACTTCATTGGTTTTGGAATTCTAAAAAAATTCACACCATTTGAGGAATATTTTTTTTTTTAAAAAAAAAAAACCGGGAAATAACTCTGCTTGAATGGATAAGCTTGACAATGGCTTGATTTTTGCTGGTAATCTCCACCTTCTTACGCTTGATCATGGCTATAAATGAGAGTTGGTGCCAAGGATTCAAGGTACACCTAGGCAAGACTATTATTCCATTAAAATAAAAAAAAAAATCATTTTCTATGAATCACTTTTCTATATTTGGATAATTTATTTAATTTTTGATTTTGATTTTAGATAAAATTAAAACTTAACTTGATTTATTTTAGTGATCATCTATTTTAATAATTTTTATTTCAGTCAAACTAAATTAGTTAAAAATATATATATTTTTCAAATAATTTTTATTTATATAAATATTAATATAATATTATAACTAAAAATTAAAAAAAGGAAAAGAAAATATTCTAATTAGAAAAAATCCTAAAGAGATTATATAATATTATAAGTAAAAATTAAAGAAGAAAAAATATTTTAGAGTTTGTTTTATTAAATGATGAGATAATGTTAGTTATTTTTTTTAATTTAATGTACTATTAGTAGTGTAATGGATTTAGGTTATAAATTTAACATTTGTTAGTTTGTTTAAAATTTGAATTTTCAAACTTTCAAATCGAAAATTAGTGAATTAAAATTATAGATGAATTTTGAATTTTAAAATTATAACTTATAATGACAGATTAATGTGAATAATATATATTACATTTATATAGACAAAAGTTGAAGACAATATTAGTTAACAGTCTCTTATAAAAATTTCAATAATTCAATTAATTTGAATAATTGAACTGAATAAAATAACTAATTTAGTGAAACCGAATTTTTCATTTGTGGTTTATCGTATTAGGTGATGGTTATAAAAATTGCATAATCAAATTAAATCGATTATTTCAATTTTGATCTTTTCGATTACTATTTAACTAAATACTCACCTCTAAGTACACCACCCTAAAAAGGAAATGAGCAAAGGGCAAAGAGAGAAAAGGGAGTTGGGAGTGACAGAAGGAGAGGGAGAATGATAGCAAAGGGTGGGAGCACGGTTTCCACTCGAAGAAGATTTCAAGGCCTCATTCCTTTGTACAAAGAAAGAGAGATTGAGTATGGTAGAAGGAAGAAAGGAGGAAAGGAACTAGTTTCCACAAGTAAGAGAGAAAGAAAGTGAATGAGCAGAAAAGAAAGAAAAGGAGAATTGTTGTATTGGTTAAAGATCCAAGCTAACTTAGGAAAGCACAATACTATCTACAATTTTTGAAAAATATCTATTGGATGTGGCTTTTGACTCCACAAATCCCGACTCCTTTTGAGTCGAACGAATGCTTCAGGACACGATTCGAAACCTGCAAAAGACCACCAGAGGGTGCTTCGGCGGGTGAGGTTTCGATACTTAAATCAAAAAGTCTAGTTTTCGATAGGGGTGAAACAGATTGAGAGAGAGAGAGAGAGAGAGAGAGAGAGAGAGAGAGAGAGAGAGATCTCCTAGTGACTTGTGTATGAAGTGTTGGGTCTAAGGGAGTGTATTTGGATTTTGGTGTGTCAAAAACTTTTATATGGGATACCGCTAGAGTCATGTGTATGCAGGGTGTTACAACTCTAGTTTCCTTATGAATAAATCCAAAAATTTTGGGATTCTATAGTCAAAATATTCAAAAAATTCAAGATCGTTATCATTTAGGAATCTTGATAAAATGAGAGAGTTTTTTCCTTTATCGAATAGATTCCAATAGTTTCATACCTTATCGAGGGGATACATTTTGTGTCGCGATAAGAAATAAAAATCGTTACGAGATTTAATTGAATATTACCTTTGGTGGGTGAGAATCGAAGCAATCAATTTCTTAGGGTGCTATTGTTATTAGTAGGAAAAAAAAGGAGTATCAATTCAGGTTTACTAAGCGCTTCTAAGGATCGGTTCACTCGCTCTTATCGAGGACTTGTTAAATGATTAGCCTTTACTCACCCCTTCAAGGTGATAAATCCCTTGTTACTATGGTTTGTAATTCGGGTCCTTGGGTCTTTGAGTACAACACCAATTGTTATTCAAGTCACGTTCCATCATTTGTCCCTAACTCATGGTGTCGTTTTGTAAGAAAAGTGCCATGAGTAACGACTATTCATGAGGAGTTGGAAAGGCACCACACGTCACTCCGAATTATGTGAATCATCCTCAGTTCATTTTGTATGATGTAGAATTAAAACGAATTGAAGGTGAACCCCCCTTTTTCTCTCAACCGTTTCATCTACCCAAGGTGTTAACTCATTTAACCCTTTTAACAATTTAATGTAGTAAAAGAAGTTAAGGAGGTTTAAATCTTTCATTTATTTTGCATGACTCCTATCGGACTATTCCATTTGCCCAGCGATTCACGGAAATTTTCTTCCCTCGTAGCTATAAATAGCAATAGTGGGACCCCGTATTGCCTTAGGAAGAACTTGTGTATTCCTTTTTGTCTGAGAGTTCTTTTCTACCAAGAGTTATCTTTCTTTAGGAAGTCCTTTGATGGAATTCTTTAGTTTGTAAGGCCTAGTAGTATAGATTGTTCCTGATAATGTGAGATCTCGTAAAAAATGGGGCTGCTGACGCAAGGGCTCATCATGTTATTCGACTCTCGACTGCCATGATTGGCTCTGTCAAAGTTCCCATGGGGGTTTTTTACTTCAAATGGAGTTTTAGATATGCTTCTGCTCTGAGTTGAGTTTGTCATCAGGCTCATGTTTTCTCAAATCAAACAACTAGAAGAGTCGGTTGAGTGTAGAGAGCTGTAGATGACAGAAAGTATGAATCCTGATGCATTCTCATAGTCTCTGCCTCATACCCTCCTCAACTCCTTTTTTGGCAGCCTTCTTGTCTAAGTTTGGCTACATGTAGTTTTTAGATTTATTTATTCTGTCTTTTCTTTTTATTGTTTTTGTACTCTCCAGTGTTGTAGAATGATCGTGGGGTTGTAGTCTCTTTATCTAGGGACAATGCTGTAGATTTCCTATGTATTTCTTTCAATATAATCGGCCTGACTCAGGGGCCTGTAAATTGTATCTATCCATGTAATATGATATATATTCGTCATATGAAAATTAAAAAGAAGTTTTGGTTTACCTACTTGTTGACTTCTGCCTTTGGTTAGATTTCTTCTGATAATGTTTGTATTTCAACAAAGTAACATTTTGGTCGGTGTGTCTGTGCGATAGACCCACATATGCGAATGACTTGAAATATGGTATTCACACTTGCTCGATCAGTAAGACAGAGTATACTTAACTTATCCTGTGAAGATGACACAAGCTCGATCGAATAGATGGATCCCGATAGTAGATTTGGGCAATATAGGGCCGTTCGGGGAGTTGGATCCCAACAATCGGTCTGGGCTACATAGATCCATTTAGGGAGATAGATCCTAATGATTGGTCTAGGCGACATAGACCCATTCTGAGAGATAGATCTCAATGATTAATTAAGACGATATAAACCCGTTTGAGGAGATAGATCTCAATAATTGGTCAGGACAACATAGACCCGCCAACAGTAGATCTAGGTGACATAGGCCCGTTCGAGGAAATAGGTTTCAACGATCAATTTGGGCAACATAGGCCTGTTCAAAGAGTTAAATCCCTCGTTGCTAACACAACATTTCGATAAGAAACAACCGATAGGAAAAAGTCAGTGAAAAATAGTTGACAGGATAATTAGAAAGGGAAAAAGTATAAGAACCTTACTTGGTGGGAAGCTCTTCTGGTTATGAGAGGCGATGCGACTTACTGATTGTAGATGCGTAAGTTCTTTGAGTTCTAAGTCTTGGGCATAGCCAATCCATCCACATTATTGAAACAATAAGTCTCCGAGCAAACTACAGAACTTATCAGATAGGGACCTTCCCCATTGGGGGCGAGCTTGCCCCCGGGTTGAGATTGACCGGTGGCCCCTACTTTCCTTAGGACCAATTCACCAGGTTTGAATGTTCGGTTTCTAACTCGTTAGTTATAATACTAAGCCATTTGTTGTTGATATGCAGCTACTCGAGTAGATATGGATTCTTGCAACACCGGGAGTAGATGTAATCATTTACGAAAGACCAATTTATTTCATGCTATATCGTATTGAGCTACTCGGAGCAAATGGATTCCTATTTCCATCAATATGACGGCCTCACTTCCGTATGTCAAGTTAAATGAGGTTTCTTCAGTTATCCTTTGGGGCGTGATACGGTATAACCAAAGGATACCGTAAAGCTCCTCTATCCATCATCCCTTGGTTTCATCCAACATCATCTTTTGTCCCTATAAGATTGTTCTGTTGGTCATCTCGGTGAGCCCATTGGTCTGTGGATGACCATCCAACTAGAATTGATGGTAAATCAATAGTTTGCTACAGAACTCTCAAAAGCTAACGCTATTGAACTGCTTCCCATTATCCGTGATAAGGACATGAGGTATACTGAATCTAGTAATAATGTGAATCCATATGAGTGATTGGGCTTTGGCTGCTATCATCTGAGCTTGAGATTCGGCCTCTACCAAATTGATGAAATAGTCGATGACTACTATAAGAAACTTCGATTATCTGTCAATTGGTGGGAATAGTCTGAGGATATTCATTCCCCATTAAGCAAATGGCCAGAAGCTTGCTATAGGATTGAGTTCAATTAAGGGTAGTCATGGAACGGAAGAGAAACATTGGCACTTGTCGCATCTGTTGACATAATTATTAGAATCAGTTTTCATAGTCGGCCAATAGTATCCTTGACATAGGGATTTGTGAACTAGATTTTGAGCCCTCAGATGATTGCCGGATATCTTTTCGTAGATTTCCCAGAGGACATAGTATTCTTCTTCTAGGGTTAGGCACCAAGGGTATAAATGAGTAAAAGACTTCAAGTATAGGTTCCTATCGATGATTGTGTAATGAGCTGCCTTTCGTTTCAGTTTGGCTGCCTCTAATGGTAAATCTAGCAGTCAGTCGTGTTTTAGATATGCTTCTATGGGATCTTTCCAACTGGGGGACTGGTCCGCTGTGAGGACCCTGTCGGGTTCTCGATGCTGGGTTGTGATAAACTCTCAATGTAGATCGTTTGGCTAAAGGCAACCGAATTTGAGTTGGCCAACTTAGCAAGCATGTCGGCCTGTGTGTTCTTCAAACAAGGGATCTGCTAGACGTCAACTCTATCTAGTTTGCTCATCGTCTCACGTAGTTTGCTCAATTATTTGGTCATGACCGGGTCTTTGGTCTCGTAGACCCCTTCAATTTGTTTGATAACCAGTTAACTATCGGTAAATACTTGAATGCTTCGGGCCCTCTTGTTCATCACAATTCGGAGTCCTGTCAACAAGATTTCGTACTCCGCTTAATTGTTAGTAGCTCTAAAGTCAAAACAAAGGGTATACTCTGTTTTGAAATTGTTTGGAACTACCCAGTGTCGCTTCCTGAAGAATTTGAAGACCCATCAATATGTATTATCCAATCTGGTAGTGACGATTCGTCATGGCTATCGGTAGACTTGGGTTCGACTGGAACCAAAAGGGTACACATGAAAATGAAATCAGCTAGGGGTTGGCCTTTAATCACATGCCTTGGATGGTATTGAATGTTGAATTTGTCTAACCCCACACTCCACTTGATAAGGTGGCTCGAGGTGTCTCTTTTTTGAAGGATTTGCTTCAGCAGTTAGTCGGTGAGTACCATGATAGTATAGGCCTAAAAGTATGATCGAAGGCATCTAGCCAAGACGACTAGGGCATATGTTATCTTTTCAATCGGTCGATAGTTGACTTTAAATTCTTTGAGTATCCGACTTATATAGTAGACTGACTTCTGTACGGTTAACTCCTGTCTCGTAAGAACAGAGCAAAGCACCCAGTTAGAAATAGAGAGGTATAAGTATAATTTCTCACCAGGGACGGAACAAAAGAGCAACAAGGGTGTCATGAGATATTCTTTGAGTTGCTCAAAAGCTGTTTGATACCTAGGTATCCATGTAAATCTCTAAGACCTTTTTAGGGCATCAAAGATAGATTTGTACTTTTTTTCGACTTTCGATATGAATCAGATTAGACCCTATATTCTACCAATGAGACGTTATACCCCCTTCAACATTTGAGGTGGCGACATATCCAATATGACTTGTATCTTTTTAGGATTTGCCGCGATTTCTTGGTTGGTGATCATGAACCCTAAGAATTTGCCTAATACAATTCTAAAGGTGCACTTAGCCGGGTTCAGTTGTATGTTATAACGTTCCAGTGTCTAAAAAGTTTTTTCGAGATCGGCAACATGGGCCTCTACATTGGTGCTTTTGACGAGCATGTTGTCAATGTATGTCTCTACATTTCATCAGAGCTTGTAACCGGTGTTAACGGTCATTTTGTGGACTATGACCAAAGGATAAATACCTAACATGTCTTTGGGAGACCAAGCGAAGACCCTTGAATATCTGCGCAGACAATTGATAATTACTTCTCGTAGAGATGTTGGCAAGTTAGCTCCGATTCGAACGGTTTGGTTGGGGTCATCAGTTAGAAAGATCTCGATTGCTTCTCCACAGGCTCGGGTTTGGATGCTAGTTCGACATCATCTCTGAATTCTAGGGTATTGATCGGGAAGTCTCTTGTCCACCCTTGGTTGCAAGAAGGGCGTAAGGATCGAGGTCACTACGAAGGGTAGCGATTCCTTCCGATACTCTGAACTTTATTTTTATATGTCTCATACTGGGCAACGCCTCTAGTTTGTCCAGACTAGGGCGACCAAGGATGGCATTGTAAGGTGAAAATAGTTTCACCATGTGAAAAATGACTCTAGCGGTCATATGGTTGGGAGGGGTTCCCAGTGTAACAATGAGGGGGATAACACCTTCTGGGTAGATGCTCTCGTCAGAGAGCCCTTGAAGAGGTTGAAGCCGGGCTGAGTTGAGGCCCATTTACTAGAAGGCATCTCAAATGAGGAAATCGCAATTTGCTCTTTGATCAACAAGAACTCTCTTTACGACATAGGATTCCATTCTTATGGTGATGACCAAAGGGTTGTTTCAGGTAGAATACACTTCGATTAGGTCGTCATCATCGAAACCAATAGTTGGCATTTTTCTCTTCACGGTTGTCATGTCTGGGAAGGCAACAATGGGTGAGTGGTGTGCTTGTTTAGAGAATCAGTTTGCTTTCCCACGGGCTGCACCAATCTGTTGGAGGTGGGTTTTGGCTTCATAAATCCCAACTCCATTTGACTCGAACGGATGTTTCAATGCATGATTCAAAACCTGCAAAAGTCTGTCAGAGGGTGCTCCGATACTCAAGTCAGAAAAAGCGATTTTCGATAGGAATAAAACAAACTGAAAACGAGAGAGAGAGAGAGAGAGAGAGATCTTCCCATAACTTATGTGTCAAGTGTTGGGTTTAAGAGAGCGTACCCTGGTTTCGATATATCGAAAGCTTTTATATGAGACGCTACCAATGTCGTGTGTACTTGAGGTGTTACAACCCTAGATTCCTTATGAATAGATCTGAAAATTTTGGGATTTGATAGTTAAAATATTCAGAAGATTCAAGATCTTTATCATTTAGGAATCGTGATAATACAGAGGAGTTTCTTCCTTTATCGATTAGATTCCAAGAGTTTCCTACCTTATCGAGAGGATGCGTTTTGTGTCGAGATAGAAAACAAAGATCATTACAAGATTCAGTTGAATATTACCTTTGGTGGGTAAGAATCGAAGCAATCGATTTCTTAGGGAGCTATTAGTCATCGGTAGGGAAAAAAAAAAAAAGAGAGGGGAGTATCAGTTCGGGCTTACCGAATGCTTCTAAGAATCGGTTCCATCGGGGACTTGCTAAACAATCGGCCTTTGCTCGTTATTTCAAGAAGATAAATCTCTTGTTATCATGATTTGTAATTCGGGTCCTTGAGTCTTTAAGTACCGCACTGATAGTTATTCGGCTCAAGTAGCGTGCCCATGTGCAATTAGAGATACTTTTGCCCTAAAATAGTGTGATATAGCATTGTCTTGATTTTGTATGTTAAACTTTGTATATGATCAAAAAGAAAACTTTATCTTGTTTAAATCTTTTAATTCTGACATAATATAAAACTGTTTTATTCATTTTGTGTGTTATTCATTTTGATTTTCGTGTTCTCACGGCCGGCCGGGTCGTTATATCTGGACTTGGTTCAAATTATGGTCCGATAATGGAATGTTTAACGGATTGCAAGTTATTTAAGCGAGAAGTAGACCAAGTCAAAGGATAGAGAAAAGGACGGGGAGAAGCCAACCTCTGCCTTTGTCGACTGCGTGGGCAGAGAGAGAAGAGAGTGAGGAAGAGAAAGAAAGAGGAACAAAGAGAGTAGGTTCAGGAATCAGATCTCTCTCCGACATCTTGACATCTTGGCCCTTCTTCCTGCAATCTCTCTCTCTCTCTCTCTACGTATGTTTTAAAACAAGGTACCATGATGGGTGTTTCATGGGAAAAACTGTACAACAGTCTTGTTATGATGTTCCTTTAGATGTTGGTTCAATATGCAATGCAATGTTACACCTGTTATGCCAAAATTGCATTTTAAAGAGAATCAGTTGCTACTCTTTTTATGTCTTTAGAATTCTCCACGCATACACCCAAAAGTCATGGTATTCCAAGGGACAATTTCTTTATGAACAAATCACATTATGGACAAGAAACATTAATACTCTGTTTTTTTTTTTGGGGGGGGGGGGTTACAACATTAATACTCTCTAACACTCCTAAAATGCTAATACTTTTTGTTTGGGAGAGCCTCAGGCTGTTTGTGCTTCTGGTTTCTTTTATTTTTTGTTACATCTTAAGGAAGGGGCCTAATAACAGCACTTTGGATTAAGAGTCCTGTTTTCCAATGCCCTCCATGTTCATACAGATCAAAGCAAACCTCTCCAGTTTCTCCATCTTCAGCCACAAAGCTGCCTACATTGAGCTCAATCCACTCTCCTCTGGCTTTGGCCCTGTCCAAGAGGCTTATTTGGCGTTCTTTTGTGGATTTTCCTGGGACTGAGAGCCTCAAAGTGATTGGCAGTTCCCAACCAGTTGCACCTTTTGTCAATTTCACTATGTAAACAATCTCATATGCAACTCCAGTAGAGAGATCTGATATCTCCAGTTTTCCTCTCACATCTAGCCAGCAAACATGGGATAGTTTGGCTACTTCTATGTTTTCCTCGCTGCAAAAATTCACCTTGAAATCAATTTTTGCTCATATAGTTAGTAGTTCACAGCACCATAAATCCAAGGAGGCTGTGGCTTACCTTGTTTCCTTGAAACAATTCCAAATCCAGTTTTCTACGCCACCCCAGGTGATATAGAGTGATCTCGCGTACAACTTGAAGCAATAGGAGCCGCTTCTCTGCTCAATCCATCGCTTCTGCAGATTGATTTGGAAAGAAATGCACAGAGGATATATATATATATATATATCAAAAGGTTGTTCAAGTTGGTGAATAGACAACAGTCGAGAATTACCTTTCTTCTGTGCTCAAGAAACTCTTCCACGTTGCGTTCTGCCTTTTTCTTAATCATTTGCATCTCTTCTCAATCAAATTCAACTTTTCTTCACTATATAGCTCTCTCTCTCTCTCTCTCTCTCTCTCTCTCTCTGTGTCAAATTATCTATAATGAAACTCCCCAAAAAAAATCTCAGCACAATAGAACTAAAAATGCCTGGTGGGAGAGTGTGATTCCTCAGCTACATGACATAATCTCCATTATAATTTCTGAGAGGTTTCTCCGAAAGTTCTAGCTGAGGTCATGACTATATTTCTATGTTGGTTAGAAACCTTGAAAATTTCCTGGTTAGCACCGTAAATTGCTAAGTGCTCTGAGGATCAAGTGGGTCAGGAACTTGCAAGCAATATGACAATCGACTTCCCATCTTTATCGAGTGGACACTTTGTGACGTGGAAGCTTCGACTACCACAATTAGAATCACCAGATAAACAACTCCTACGCGTTCCACTTGGCTTTTCATGAGAACTAACAAATACTACGCGTTTCACTTGACTTGATAAACAATTACTACGCATTCTACTTGACTTGATAAAGAATTAGCACGCGTTCCACTTGACTTTTCACGAGAACTAAACAAATACTACGCGTTCCACTTGACTTGATGAACAACTACTACGCGTTCCACTTGACTTGATAAACAACTACTACGCGTTCCACTTGACTTTTCACGAACTTATTTCAGCTTTCTTTTAATCCACCGAGTTGCCTTGAGGGAGTGGATCTTGAATGACTTAGTTCTACGATGGAAATATTTACATCTTTTCATCTAAGGTCAGATCCTCACTGATTATGACTTCCCCTTGTCTTGATTTTTCTTTTGTGGCCCCTTGCATTAAATTTCCACAAGGTTTATCAGTTTAATGGCCAGGAGGTTTCTTGGAAGATTCCATCATCTCTCCAAGACTTGCTTGGCCTTATCTTTAATGCTTTAACATAGACTCATTCTCAAGCTCCAATGTAAAAACTCTGACATATTAACATAAAGTTCAGATCTACACTGGTTGTGACCTCCCCTTGTTTTGATTATTCTTTCGTGGTCCCTTGTTATTAAATATCTAAAAAATTTATGAATTTTAATAGCCAAGGAGTTTCTTGGAAGATTCCATCATCTCTCCATATATGTGGTGCAGAACTGCAAGCACTGAACAATCCAAATCTTTGTTGCTTTGGTCGAGGAAAAGAATGCCTTCTGCTTAACCTTTTTTCTCGCATTTTCTCATCTCTAAAGTTTAAGCCTTCTGCTTAACCTTTTTTCTCACATTTTCTCATCTCTAAAGTTTAACTTCTCCTTTTAATCAAGAATCAATGGGTGATCCAGCTCTTGCTGTAGCAACTCCTATGATAAAACTGCTTTTAGAGAAGACTTCTTCCTTGGTCAAGGAAGAGCTTCTTTCATTTATGGGCATAGACAAAGATGTAGAACACCTTTCAAGCAACTTAACATCTATCCAAGCAGTGCTTCAAGATGCAGAGGAGAAACAACGCAAGTCTGCTGAAATAAGGGTCTGGCTCCAAAAGCTTCAAAATGCTGCCTACGACGCCGTGGACATACTGGATTTATATGCTGCTGAATTATACGCATGGAAGAGAAAACAGCAGCAAAGGAAGTTCCAAAGGCCTTTCAGTCTTACTAAAGCTTCCTTCCAAAACAAGGCTGCAAAAGACATCAAAGAAGTTAAAGCAAAAATCGACATGATTGCCGAAGAAAAGAAGAAATTCCACCTTAATGCAAGTTCTCAACATAGCATGGACCCGCCAGAGACCAGTTTTGTGCTTCCTCCAGAAGTAGTTGGGAGGAAAGATGATGAGAACAACATAATAGACAAGCTACTATCAGCTGAATTCGACAAAGAAGACGATGTGGCTGTTATTCCCATCACTGGGATGGGAGGCCTTGGCAAAACCACGCTTGCTCAGCTGGCCTACGGTGATGAGAGAGTAAAAGCCCATTTTGATTCCCGTATGTGGGTCTGCGTCACAGTCAATTTTGACTCAACCAAGATCATAAGGGATATGGTAAAATATCACTCCAAAATGGTGCAGGATATCGACCACCTATCTCTACCACTGCTCCATTCTCGGCTTCTGGAATTCTTGCCAGGAACAAGGTTCTTGCTTGTCCTAGATGATGTGTGGACAGAAAAATATGAAGATTGGGACTCTATCAAACAATTCCTACGACAAGGGAAAAAGGGCAGCAGAGTGTTGGTAACTAGTCGAAGCAGCAGAGTTGCAGAAATTATGGGCACGCTACCTCCTCACCGGCTAGAAGATTTACCCCAAGATGAATGCTGGTCGCTGTTTCAGAAAATTGCATTCACTGGAGTAAATTTAGCTGGCAACGCTTGTCAAGAATTGGAAGAAATCGGAAAGGAAATAGTTAGCAAGTGCAAAGGATTGCCCCTGGCAGTGAAGGCAATGGCGGGTCTCCTGCGTGGTGTTCATGACAAAACCGAATGGAGAAGAATACAGCAGAGTGAGATATGGGAAAATGAGACAGGAGTGTTGCCTGCTCTGAGATTGAGTTATGATTATCTTCCACCCAATCTCAAGCAATGTTTTGCTTATTGTTACGTGTTTCCAAAAGGCTACATGTTCAACAAAAGAGAGCTGGTAAAGTTGTGGTTAGCAGAAACATTTATTCGTCCTTATAGTGATCAAGAAAGATTGGAGGAAACCGGAATCGCCTATTTTAATCAACTGCTGATGAGGTCCTTCTTTCAGCATGTTTCAGTTAATAAGCATGAGAGATATAAAATGCACGATCTTATCCATGACTTGGCTGCATCAATTTCAACTCCTAATTGCTGCCAAGTGACAGAAGAGAAGCTATGCCATCTCTCTGAGGACACCCGGCATATATCAATAGTTTCTAAAGATGTTGACAAACCTCTTCTAGAGATTATTGATAAATCCAAGAAGCTGCGCTCACTTCTAATGCCCACAGACCACTTAAAGGATTTAGGACAGTGCCTCAATAAGCTGTTCGATACTTTGAGTTATCTGCGTGTGCTAGACCTAAATTCTAGCTCCCTTTCAGAGCTGCCAAAATCGATAGAAAAGATGAAGCTTCTGCAATATCTTGACCTCTCAAGAACTGAGATTAGGATGCTACCTGACTCAATATGCAGCCTCTACAACTTGCAAACTTTGAAACTTTTAGGGTGCCTTTGGCTTTTTGAGCTGCCAAAGGACCTTCACAACCTAATTAATCTGCAGAATCTCGAGCTAGATGAGATGTTCTGGTATAAGTGCTCTACTTTGCCTCCAAATCTTGGTAAGTTAACCACCTTGCAGAATCTGCATACATATCACGTTGGGCGCATTGATGATGGACGTGGAATTAGAGAACTACAGGGCCTCAACCATCTCACTGGCTCCATGCAAATCTCACTGCTTGAAAATGCAGAAAATGCATATGAGGCTAATCTGACGGACAAAGCGAGCCTTAACAGGTTGGTCTTGGAATGGGGCGACAATACACAAGATGAAGCATCTGCGGAAATTAAGCTTGAAAACTTAAAGCCTCATTCAAACATTGAGGAGGTTCAGATATGTGGCTACAAGGGGATGAGATTTCCTTCTTGGCTAGGCAATGGAGTATACCAAAATTTGGTGTCCATCTCCTTAAAGCAATGCACAAAATGCAGGGTCCTCTCTCTCAACCATTTGCCACGTCTCACACAGCTAAGCATTAAAGGCATGCTAGAGCTGGAGGAATGGCCAGATCGGATTCTTCCTAACCTGCGGAGACTGAAGATCAGTGACTGTCCCAAACTCAGGGATTTGCCTCCTCTCTTTCCCAACTTGGGGGTCTTGAAGATCAAGAGGTGCAACTCACTGAAGGCTCTTCCAGTGGCACTATCATTGCAGTTTCTTATTCTCATTGAAAACGATGATCTGGAGAACTGGCACAACAAAGCAGTCCATGTACATCTTAGAAATGAGCAAGACCAAGAAATATGTATGGACGAATACTGTTTGATGGGTGTCTTGGAACTGACAATCTATAGATGCCCCAAGATTCAAGCATTGCCACAGGTTTTTGCTCCGCAAAAGCTAGAGATAAGTGGGTGTGAGTTGTTGAATGCCCTCCCAGCTCCACAGTACGCTAGGCGTTTTCAGCATTTAGCACTGGATTCCTGCCCCGATACAACACTGGTGAAGGCAATACCAGAGACCGGAACTTTATACTCCTTGGTCATTTCCAACATTTCAAAGATGCTCTCTCTGCCCAAATGGCCAAACCTCCCCGGACTCAAGGCTTTATATATTCGTGACTGCAATGACCTCATTTCATTGTTTGAAGATCCGGAAGGGTCACTACAGGGATTAGCATCAGTCAAGCTGCTATCCATCCAAGGTTGTCCTAAGTTAGTAAGTTTGCCAGAAGCAGGGCTTCCATCTGCAATTGAATGCCTGAGTATCGGTTCATGCTCTAGCCTAGAGACTCTAGGCCACAAGGAAGCACTGAAGCGCCTCACCTGCCTCAAAGACGTCAACTTAGAGAATTGCTCAGCACTTGAGTCTTTGCCAGAGGAGGGTCTTCCAGACTCCATCAAGCATTTGCGCATTCAAGGGTGCACATTGTTAAAACAACGGTGCAAGAATGGAGGGGCTGATTGGTCAAAGATCATGCATGTGCCCGACTTGGAAATTGACAGCATTGGATCAGGAGTCTCCTCAGCTAATCAACCATCATCTTCGAAAGCTAGGCAACCTTGGCTTAGGATGTGCAGAGGTAAAATTTGTTACTTTAAAGTGAATTATATTATATTGGAAGACTGACCATTGAAAGTATACACCTGGGTGTCTTTCTTTCCAGAAATTGATATGAGAGAAGTGGAGCAACCACAGCATGTATCAAGGGCCGTATCAGGATGTGTCAAAGGCAAGAAGTGTATGGATGCCTTGCTTCTTGTTAGATGAATTTGATTAGTGATTTTCAGCTAAATCAATAAATATTTTTTCAGGAAAAAAGCTAAAAGGAAAGATGGTGGCAGGAGAGAGTTCGTCAAACTAGCATAATGACCAAAATCTTATGATTTTCAGATTGATCATGGGTGAAAAGAGTAAAAGAAGGATTAGGTTTTGGCTTGATATCCAGATTGTAAGGATGATGGTGCCCTATTTTCATTGAAATGACACCTGTTTATGAGACCTTTGTTCGACATGCTTGAAAGTCCAAGGGATGGCTGCGATTCTAGCAAGCGTATACCATGTTTTCAAAAGTTGTAAAATATAAGAGAGGGTTAAGTGACTGCGATCTTTATCTCCACAATAAATGCATAGCTGAATCCAAATTTACTTAATCCTAGTAATCGTTAATGGTTTTGGCTTCATCATAACAATACAAAAGCCTTTTGGTTTTCCCACTCTCTTAATTGGAATCATAAATGCACGACCCCACTCTCTCTCTCTCTCTCTCTCTCTCTCTTTTTTCCAATTACAAGGAGATTCTAACCCTAATCCTGAGTTAGGAAATGAGGATTTGATCATCAAACTATCTATTTGGGACCCCCACTGTCTCTCTCTAGAATTTATGAAACCAACAGCAATAAGTACCGTTGCTTGTTTCACAATGGCCTCTGCTTCTGCAACCGTCACTGCTTTTCACTCTATCGGAGCTCACTCCAAATCATCACCACCATCCGTCGGTGCGATCCATCTGCAGATCTTGAATCTCAGCCGTCGGTCGTCTATCAGTGATGGTGTTCGCTTGCAATTCCAATCCAGATAGATCATTTCTTCTGTCTCCTTCGTGGTGGCTGATGGTTTACCCTTTCTTGGGAGGTTTATGGCTACCATCTTGCGATTTTTCAGCCGCTTCTTGAAAGAGGTTTCTTGGAAATCAGTCTTTCAGACTCGTGACATTAACATTTCAAGATCTTGATTGAAAGATCAAACGGCGACGATTTCTTTGAAATCTTGATTCAAAAGATGCTAGAGGGTTCAAACAATTTAGATCGATAGTGATCTCGTTCGACCCATGGTTGTCTATTTTTCTCACTTGAGTTGGGGTTCCTTGATTAGAATTATTGGCCATGTCGTCCTCATCATACTTTGG
This sequence comes from Dillenia turbinata, assembly GCA_037126225.1. NCBI lineage: Eukaryota > Viridiplantae > Streptophyta > Magnoliopsida > Dilleniales > Dilleniaceae > Dillenia > Dillenia turbinata. The sequence continues at coordinate 6,231,492 of JBAMMX010000022.1, read as the reverse complement.
CATCGAATTCTTTCGTCACCATCTCTTGGTGGGGGTATTATTGAGAGAACAAAAAAATTGATTTTAAATTTAAATTTTGGAGATAATAGATTAACACTCATTATCCCCGTAACTCCCATGACTCCCTAAAATGACTCCACCCCTCTTCCTTTATGCTTGTGATGAACATGAGTTAATCTCTTAGTCGATTGAGGCATGCAAAATGCTAAGCAATCGTGAATTGCTTGTGAGTATGTGAAAAAATATACCTTGCAATTGAGTATTAAAACAAAAAAAAGAAAAAAAAAAAAAACAAAATGAATGAGAAATTGTGAGATTTATGAATCATTTTGAGGGAATGAAAAATTTTTGAGTAAAAACATTTTTTGTCACTTTGACATATCGGACTATGAATTGAGGTATTATGGATTTGTGATGGTGGTTTGATTGACTTTGTGATCCTCATCCCGACTATGTAATTGTTCGAGGAATATTCCGCGGTTCATGGTTCGACGGATTTTTAGAGGCCCAACACATTGAGGTATTTATTTGAAAATTTTGATCTATTTATTTTTTTTGTAATTTATCACACTTTCGAATATATGAGAACAAAAGTTGGATTTATTAAAAAAAATTTCAGAATTTTTGGATATATAAAATGTGTAGAATATAAAAATTTAGGGTTCAGATCACGAATGAATTTCGTAAATCCGATTATATTACTGTGTTAACTATGATTTGTAGATCGTGAAAATGATTTTTATTTAATTATCGGAGCATGTTTAGGCCTTGAAACTATTGGTCGAATATTCAGCCATGAACAGTGACCTCCAAGCCCTTAGATTTTAGATTCGTCGATATATAGGACAATTTGATCTATGAAAATGCCCCAAAAATGTTTATCTTGTTCAGATCTACAATTTGCATATAATAATTGTGATATTGTGTTGTCGAAAAATGAGTTTAAAAAATAGCCATGAAGGACCGAGATTTGGAGATTTAATGCACCGTGATCAGGACATAAATTTTTCAATAAATCATGTCAAGGATATGTTTGAAAGTTGAATTAAATTTTTTGATCGAAATCCAAGTCGAAAACAGGCCAGAAAAGTGATTTCCAGCAGTCGGGTCGAGAGGACCCAATTGCAGAGATTTAGGCGAAGAAAAACAGGCACAAACCCATAGGCACGTGGCATGCACGCACGATGAGGTGCGTGATGCCTGCAGGTGCAAGCGTGTGTAGTCCACGCGCGAGTTAGGCGCATGGAGGGTTGGGTGGTCTGGGTTGGTTTTGACCTAGATCTGCATCCCGACCCGTGCCCCCAACCCGAGACACAACCCGGGGCATGTGAGAGCGCGTGGGCCACACTCCATGCACTGGCACGTGTGCCAACGTGGAAGCCACGCAAGTAGGGGCGTGGCAACGCGCCACCAGCACATGGTGGGGCGTGGACCCTCCAACAGCGCGTAGGCTTGGCTGGAAATGAAGATTTTCATTTTTTGAGGTTCCCATGCCATTTAATATAACTTTTGTGGGTTTTTATGTACCGAATCCAAATCTGAATGTTAAGATGCGATCCTGAGTTGCGGTGTATGGTATCCATTGACTTATATGCTCGCTTTGAGGTCTATACTCGAATCATTTTAGATTTGTTGATTCGAAAGATACACAAAATTGTGAGAATAAGCATCACAAGCCACTATTGTCTCTAAGACTATTTCAAAAATTATCATATTGGATCTTTGCAAGAGGCATAAACTGAATAGTGACAATTACGAGATTTTACACCGTAGATTCAGTTTGTTCTCAAAGAGCAAAATTTATATGAGATTCTAAGGTACGAGATGGTGGACTCCGGAAAAGATACCACACCTCAAGGAGACAAGATTAGGAGACGTTACGTGCATAAAAAAGAAAGGATGACCAAGTTAGGACAATCCTCCTAAGGAACATGCATGGCGATATGATCCCGGTCGATAAGTAATATCCCATGGTTATGTCGATTTGACTAGCCCTAAAAAAAGCATTGTGGTGCTTTTACAATTTCTAAAGTGAAGATGTTGACTTATAAGTTTACTACTCATGAGAAAAAGGCTGATCATACAATGATACAACATTTGATGCAAATGTTGAGTATGATCACTGAGTTAGGGAATGCGAATTAGCAAATTCCAGATGTGTTTTCAAATACTGGATGTGATTCAGTCATTACCTTATTAATAGGAGACCATGAAAACTTATCTCACATATAATGAGAGTATTCGTACTTTTGCTAATTTGAATAGACACTGCGAGCTCGAGTAGAAGCATCTAGAGGTGAGTAAACCAAACTCGGGCCATGCTTATACAGTGGAGTCGAGCAAGGACTTCCGTGGCACCAAACACGAATAGCATAAGTGTGAGAAAAAGACTTGAGATTCAAGTAAGAAGAAACCATTCGAGAAATCTGACAATAAAGTATTAAAGTGTAAAAAGGAGTTAGATAAGACCAAAATGTAGTGCTATATTTATAGTAGATTTGGTCATTTCGCTCGTGAGTATGATGAGCGGAATCTATCTCTTTCTTTTTTACGTGGTTTTAGTGCTCACTATTTTCTTTCCTTTGTGGATTGTATACTCGAGAGCCACCAATCATGTAACTCGAGACAGGAGCATGTCTATTGAGTTCCGCCGAATGAGTCCTCAGATAGAAGGATTTATGTGGGGAACAGAGCATTTATCATCGTCAAAGGGAGTGACACTTACAAGTTGGAGTTGCAAAGTGGTTAAACTTTGTATATTCTTTACACTCCAAATATTCAACGAAATTTGATCTCAACCTAAGCTATGCTTTGTTATTTAGAAATTTTATAGTTTCTATTCGTTACGATAAGTTTTTTGATTTGTTCTACTTTAGTCCATGGACATATTAACTGGATGTGATTTTTCCTAATAGTGTTTCTTGTTATCCTCTTAGGGCGAGAGAGGATGCATTAGTTAGCAATGAGTGGTTTGTTGGGTCCGCTAACCTGGGTAGAATTGCTCGTGTGTGAATTTTGTCTACCTGACAAAACTAAAAAAGAACAAAAAACATTTTTCAAAACAATAAGAACTGAGACTCCATTGCAATTGATCCATTTTGATATCTGTGACCTATGTAAATGAGAGTCCGAAATGGAGTTGTGTACTCTATTACGTTCATAAACGATTACACGCATTTCGGTTATATTTATCTGATCTCTACAAGTCTGAGACATTGAGATGTTTTAGGAGATTTATTAGCGAGGTTGAAAATCAGTTAGACTTGAGAGTAGAAACTCCCAAAACCGATCGAGGGCGTGAACATTTGTCTGAAGAACCCTTTTTGAAAAGCGTATTATAAGACAGCTGACTATTCCTACTACTCTTTAACAGAATGGATTAGCTAAGAGAAGGAATAGGACTCTATTGGAGATTGTGAGTTTTATAATGGTATAGGCCAATTTGCTCGTTTCCTATTGGAGAGATGCATTATTGATTGCAGCCTACGTTCTCAACCGTATTCCAGCAAAGTTCGCAGTTAGTATCTCATATGAGCTTTAGACATTGAGGCAGCTTGATCTTAGCCACTTGAGGTCATAGGGTCGTGCTAGAATGTTCAGTATTTCTCGTATCCACACGACAAGTTAGGTCCACGAGAAAAAAAATGTATCTTTATGAAATATTCAAAACACTCCAATGGGAATGTATTCTTGGTGAGCATACGGACGACATTGTCATCGAGATTGAGTCTCATGATATCGCGTTTCTTGAAAGTAATTTTCCTAAGAGAGGTAAAATCGATTAGGACTTTACCTTCAGTGAGATAGATGATCCTAGTGGATTAACTAAGTTCAGCAACGGGACCCAAGAACCCATTATGGATCTTGGTCCTAGTGGAAGCAATCCATCTAGAGGTAAAGAGATTCATTCCTTCTCTTAGGAGCATTTGAGGACATATATTTAAATGTCATTTCCCGATTGAGCGTGAATCCCTCATTGTAACTCTTGAGAATGATGAGGGATCCAAAATAATCTAGAAGGCTCTTATGAGTTTTGTGACAAACCGTTGGTTGAAGGCTATAGATAAGGAGATGGATTCAATGAGAATCAACAAGGTCTGAGATCTAGTTGATTGCTTGAGAGTAAAAAAGTTATTGAGAACAAGTGAGTTCTCAAGATCAAGAGAAAGACCGACAGATCAGTAGAGAGGTAAAAGACCCGTCTAGTAACCAACGGTTACACTCAGACTGAGGGTGATGTTATCTCAATCCATTTACTTTTAGTAATTGTCGCAAACATAGATCTAAAGTTACATAAGATAGACGTTGAGACTATCTTCCTGAGCAGAAGATTGGATGAGGAGATCTACATGAAACAACTATCTAGTTTTATTCTTGTAGATCAAGATGATAAGATCTATCAATTTCGGAAGTCGATATATGACCTTAATCATCAATCCAGGCAGTGACACTTGAAATTTCACAAAGAGGTGATATCTTACGGTTTCATGATGACTGAGTAGGATCATCGCATGTACCTTATATGTTTTTCTGACCTTTTTATAATCATGTTTTTGTGTGTGAATGACATTCTGTTGATTGGGAACAACAGAGAGTATCTGATGACCATGATGACATAGTTATCATCAAGTTTTGATATGAAAGATAAGTGTGAGGCTCAGTTTTTCCTCTGAGTTAAGATCCAGAGGGATCACTCGAGAGAATTATTAACTCTTTCACAAGAGTCCTACTTTAGGGAGGTTCTTGAGCGCTTCGAAATGAGCGATTGCAATCTCATAGATATTCTTATATTTAAAGGTGAAAGTCTAAATCTTGACATATGCGCTAAAACTCATGGAAGGATAAAGGAGATGAGAAGAATCCCTTATACCAGTGTAGTGGGTAGTTTGGTATACACAGTACTATATACACGACCAGACATTTGTTTTACAGTCAATCTGATGAGTAGGTATCAATCGAATCTTAGAAGGGATTATTGAAGAGCAGTAAAAAGGACTCAGAGATATCTCATGAGAACTGTAAATCTCTTCTTGTGTTACGGAGGAGGTGATTTGCGTCTCGTTGGGAATTTAGATGCCGATTGAGGTGGAGATCTAGGTAGATAAAAATCGACATCAGATTTTGTAAGAAACCTATATATCTTTATCTATGATAGAGGCTGAGCTTATGGCATACTCCATAGTATTTCATGAGAGTGTTTGGCTACGGAGATTTCTGGATGGTTTAGGAGTTATGGCAGATAATGGGAGACCAGTGATGATTTATAGTGATAATCAGACCGCCATTGTCTACTTTGTGAGACCCTAAGTATCACAGTAGAACCAAACACATTGATATCTGATACCACACTGAGATGGGTGAAATGACAATTAAGTATACTTCTACATAGTATGGTGACTAATCCTTTTATTAAAACCATTGTGAAAGATTCTCTTGTGAAACATACGGAATCATTGGATTTACGTGTATTTTGATATTCTCACTACGTACTGATGATATTTATTGTTTTGTATATATATGACATATGTGCATGATTCAGTCATTTATTTGTTACACTAGTTTATTGTCATATATTCTGTGATGGGTTAAGATAAAAGATATGTCAAGCAAACATATTCGACTCTCTCATACGAGTGACCACCTCCAACTCTAAGTGAATGGACATGAGACAATTTTTAGTTGTAAGAGACTTTGAGAGTGGCTCTGTTAGAATATAAGTCGCCTTGATACATACTCAGGATAAGGTCATATACGATAGGGTCTACATGAGCATACCCACATCTATGTTGCCTGTAAATAGTCAGATTTGAAATCTCAGATATTATTTGCGATTTGTGATATTGACTCTAAAGTACTCTCTATGAGATCTTTGGATAAACTCTTATGCATAAACTGAATTCCATACCAGCACAGTGTTAAACAAATCTGACATATACCCTTTTGAAAGATAGGAGAGTAACACTATAAACGTGTTTCATACCACGTGTGATAAAACGACTAGAGATAGTGAAAACTATATTATATGAGACAATGATCTGAACTTGATCCATGTTTCCACAGTGTGAGACCCGAGATCCATTAGGTGGAATCTCTTGTATCCTTACTATTTTTTATTTTTCTAAAAATTTTGATTCAATATTTGTTACTTTAGTTTGTTTACCTATGGTCCAAAAGATAAATTATAGGTTTAGGAAACCAGTTGAATTGAGGCTGATAAATTCGAATTTGGAAAAAGGAAAACCATTCGACATTATATCATTGTGTTGTATTTACTAACTAACCTATTATGTTTGTCCATATTAGGATGTAAACATAATAGTGGATATACAATCGAGTAATAATTGGAGATCACTTTCGATGAGGAAAATGACTCGATGGATGTAATTACGTTAAGTTTGGGGTACAACAAGTTCTATATGATACTAACGGTGGTTTCTCAATCATCCTAACAGGTGTATCAAGAGATCTTTATTTGCAGGAGCATTTGTCGGTCGTACGACACTCAAACAGGATGATGTAGTAAATCGCATGAGTTGTGATCTTATGACGGACGTAAAATACTCTCATGTGTAAATGGGAGATATTGATAAATATGTCCATGTGGGGCATTATTGGGAGAATAAAAAAATTGACTTTAAATTTGAAATTTAGAGATAATGGGTTAGCTTTCATTATCCCCATAACTCCCTTGACTCCCTAAAATAACTCCACCCCTCTTCCTTTATTTTTGTGAACGTGAGTTAACCACTTTGTGAATTGAAGCATGCAAAATGCTAAGCAATCATGAATTGCTTGTGAGTATGTGAGATAATATGCCTTGCAATTGAGCATAAAAAAAAAAATGAATGAGAAATTGAGAGATTTATAAATCATTTTGAGGGAATGAGAAATTTTTAAGTAAAAAAATTTCTCCATCACTTTGATACACCGAACTATGAATGGAGATGTCGTGGATTTGCGGTAGTGGCAGTGACGGATCTAGGATCCAAAGATAGTGGGGGGCAAAATATTTTCTTGAAGGATCCAGAACTCGATAGGGGAAATTTTTTTTTTTTTTTTTTGTGGGGCTAATTTTTTTTTTTTTTTTTGAGTGGGGCAATTTTTATTTAATATATGAAATTTAATTGATTTTTATTTTGGTGGGGGCAATTGCCCACCCACTTCTCCACCTAGCTTCGCCACTGGGTGGTGATTCGATTGACTTCGTGTTCACCGTCCCGACCATGTAATTGTTCGAGAGACATTCTGCGGTTCGTGGTTCGATAGATTTTTGGAGGTCCAATACATTGAGATATTTATCCGAAAATTCTGATCTATTTATTTTTTGTTATTTATCACGCTTCCGAATGCATGAGAATAAATTCTAACACCTAAAAATGTTGGTTCTCATGCACTTCAAATATCAAGAAAAGTTGGATAAGAAGAACGAAGAGTCGTGGGATATGTTTGGTAATGCAGCACTCTTTGTTCCATTCACATGAGAAAGCTACTCTTTTAAATTTCCAGGTTGAATGCCATCGGCACTTGGAAATGTCTTCAACCGTCTTTAAGGTGCTCGTACATTCACTTTGTGAAAGACCTTGCAAAACAGTGCAAGCAATTTGTTAGACATCACGTTGACTGGGTAACAAGCCCACGCACCAATCTACTAAGAGAAGACTGTATACATATACGTTCAATCTCAAAATCAATCTTAATTATTAGAACTAAAACTCTGATTGTTGTTGTTATTAACATAATCAAACCATTCAATTAAAGTGATCAAACATGTTAAATTAACATCTATTACATTATTTAAATATTGCTAATAATTTGGTCAATAAATCTAAATTGTATTTGCTATACCACCTTAAATTTGAGGAAAAAAAAAGAAAAAAATTAATTTTAACATATTCTATACTATTTTGTAGAATCATTTTTCCCTGATATACCTAATATACTCCACAATGATTTCTTCCCCTCATATTTATAGATCCCCTTTATTGTTTGAAATTATTTTGCATTACTTTAAATCAACAAATAATTTTTATTATATATAGTTATTTGAAGTGTATAATTTATGAACTCATATCTACATATCGAGCTTACCATAGGGATGTTAATCGTGTCATATCGTGTCTAATAGTGTCATGTCATTTTCGTATTTCGTATCAAAAATCTAAACCCATAGACAACTCATTTTGATATCGTGTCGCGTCGTGTTTGACCCATTTATAATCGTATCGTGTCGTGTTTACCTGTTTAATCCATTTAATTTGTAATCAAATTAAAATAACTCATTCAATCCATTAACTTATCCATCTATTTTAGCATGATTTTGAAATTCAATTAATTTCTAAATATAAAATATTTATAAATAAAAATATCGCATCACTAACCATATTATTATATCTTTTGTAATAGCAAAATATCTAAAATATTATAATTTTTTACATAATTTTACCGAATCAAATAGGTCGACCCATTAATTTTAACACAACATGACCCGTTTAATTTTTACCGGATCATTTGTTTGAACTAGTAGGTTGACACGACAGGACCCATTTTAAATGGGTTGTAACCGTGTTAACCTGTTTATGATTCGAAACAGATTCGTATCGACTCAAATCCACCAATTTCGTGTCATATTCGTGTCGTGATAACGTGTCGTGCCACAAATTGTCACCCCTAGCTTACCACAATTATAAGAAATAATTCTATTATCCAGTTGTTTAAGCAATAAATAGAAAATGCAAAATGACAATTGGCCCTTCTTCTCTCTCACTAAGGTACATGACCTTACGTTTTGTTTTAGTACTACCAACCAAACATTTGAACAAATAATAATAATAACAACAACAACAACAACAACAAACAAGCAGTTATAAATTAAGATATATTCCCTTTTAACAAAAAAAAAAAAAACAACTTTCTACCCAAAAATATTCCAAAACTAACGTCGCGTCTTCAAAACGTGACATAACACTGTTCAAATGAATAGTATTTAAGTGAATAGTGTCATCCCAGAGGTAAATTCCAAAAACTTGGTATTTAATTATTATTATTAAAACTGGTATTTAATCATTATTATTATTATTATTTGAAATGTTTAGTTGGTAACACAAAACTAAAATGCAATGTAATATATTTTAGCAAGAGAAAAGAAAAAATAATTGTCATTTTGTATTTTCTATTTTACTTAAATAGCTGGACAACAAAATTTTTATAATCGTGATAAACTCGATATGTGGACATAGATGCATAAATTATACACTTCAGGCAACTATTCAAAATAAATATTATATATTAATTTAAAACAATATAAAATAATTTCAAATAACAAAGAATCCCCGAAATTTTAAATATTATATATTAATTGTCATTTGTGTTTCTTATGGGTTTGGTTTCTTGACCTAAATCAGAATCCCAAAATTGAAAGACTATTTCGATAGAATCCTATCAAAGATTGAAATGTCAAAAAATATAATATGAAATAACAAATTTTAGAGTCGATCATCTGAGAGACAAATATAGTATAAATGATAATATATATAGTTAAAATTTTAATACAAAAATAAAAAAAAAATAACACTACGATAAATATAAGATAGATGAAAATATTTATAATTAAAAATTTTAAGGAAAAAATAAAGAAGACAATACTATGAGAGGAAAAAAAATTTATAAAGATAAGAGAAATTGTTTAATTTATTCAAATTTTTCTACGTCATTCATTTTTATTTAAAATTATTTTTCAACTAAACTCTTAACTATCATATTTTTACGTATAACTTACATCTAGATTTTTAACGATCTATCCCGACATTTCACTAAATCTCATATATTAAAACTATTAATCCTCCTAACTGGTACGCTTTTTGGTTTTCGTTATACATATCCAAACTAATTCAAACTAATGGAGGTGGGTTATGACTCCACAGATACCGGCTTTTTCTTGACTCGAACGGAAGCCGTCGATGCGCAGATTCACCTGCAAAAACCGTCGGAGGGTGCTCTGACAGGGAGATTCCAATGCGCAAGTCAGTAAAGAGTGATTTTTGATTGAAAGAAACAGACTGGGAGTAGAGGGAAGATGGTTTCCTGTGGTCAGTGTGTCTCATGTGTTTGGCTTAGAGAACGTATCTGATGTCGAGAATTTTGATAACTTTTATACATGTGAGAGTCGTGCGCCGTTGAGAGATTTCCACCCTACCTCCTTATTGAATCGGTCCAGAAATCTCAGAAGTCAATATTACGAGCTGATCACGATTCTCATATATCGGGAAAACTTCCTCTTCGGAAAGGATTCTTCCTTATCTGAAAGATCTCGGGATTACTGTTACGGAATAAGAGGCTAAAATCAAGGAATCTCTGGCCTTCCTTTTTAGTCGATAGGGGTGCTGCCAATCGTTTGGTCGCTCGACCGAAGAATGGTCCATTGGGACTAGTTCGATTGGTATGCAGCTATTCGCTTGCCCGATCGGGGCGACTATCTATCGCTTCGGAGAGCATGGTTCGAGAGACCTAGGCGACTGAGACCTTTCGATAGATTGACCCGAGCGACTAAGGCCCTTCGAGAGATTGACCCGGACGACTAAGGCCCTTCGATAGATTGACCAGCGAACGCCCTTCACGGGGTCTTTTAGGAATTGACTCTCTTGGTTTGGGCTTTTGGGCCACGTCACATCACAAACGATACTCTCGTATTTTATTTACAATTGAACTCACTCCCAATTTAATACGCATCTCTTCATTTCTAACATTATCTTTTCTAGTCTTGTACCATCAACATTAAAAATATTATCAAAATAATCTCTTCAATATTTTCTTATATCTTTATTTCTTATAAGTACACTATTGGTCTTACTCTTGATACTTGTAACATCATTTCGATCTTTTCCTTTCCCTTTCCTTAATTTGACAATTCTACAAATCTCCTTTTTTCTATTTTTAGTTTCTAATTTTTTATATAATTCATTATATATTTTACTTTTTAATTCATGAATAATCTATCTCATTTTTTTTTTCATATTCTTGTATTTTTTTTAAATACATCACTACTTCTTTTATCTTTAAAATTAATATAACACTCATTTTTGTATAGCAGTTTGAATTTTTTCATTCTATTATCATGACTCCTTACCAATAAGAGCCTGATCTTTAGATGAATCAAGAACCTCCCAACCTATATATATTTGACTTATTGTCGTAAATAAGAACCCCACAAAAACAGGGTTTTTTTTTTTTTTGTAATATCGTATTAAGGTTTTGCTTTCTTGACAGATATCAAGAAACTCCACAAAATTTAAGGACGTTTTCATGTCAAATTACATCAAAACTTCAAACATGGAAAATCAATGCTGGAAACCCATAAAACACAAACCTTTTAAAAAAAAAAAGGTTTTTAAGGTCAAATCAAATCAGATTTTGGAAAAAAAATTAATGTTTGAGATTTTGTTGACACCCAGATTTGGGTTTTTGCTTTCTTGGCCTAATTCGAGAAACTTCACAAGCGTCAAAGGGTTTTTTCCAGATCAAATCATTTAAAAAAGAAAAAAGAAAAGAAAAAAACTTTCATGTACCTCAGACCATTGATCTTTGCACAAGAGAAAATAAGGTGGAGACGACTTTTTCCGATCTGAGCCCTTCTTGTTCTGTTCCTACTTCTCTTGCTCCTTATGTCTCAATGATTGAACAATCGGGAATAACTAGAAACAAATGAAAAAAAATACAAATAAAATACCCATCAAAATCAAGAGAAAAAATCTCAGAAGAAAATTAAAAGAAATAAGAAATAAGAAAAACCAGAATACCATGGTGGGTAAACTCCTTCATTTTCTGCAATTTCTTGAGCTCCATCAGCAGCCTCTCCAACTCTTTGATTCTGGTTTCAAGTTCTTCATCCTTCTTCTTCAGCATCTCATCTCTTAACTCCGAAAGCTCTTCGTTCTTCTCCTTCTCAAGGCGCATTTGTTGAAGCTTTTCTTTCGATTCTTGTAAATCTTTCTCAAAAGAAGATTGCTGGTTCTTGGTTTGCTTGGATTTAGTCTTCATTGGTGAGATTTTCATGGTTTTCTATCCAAGTGCCTTCAAGATCCGGAATCGACAGAACCGGCGAAATCTAAGAAAGCTTTCTGGCCAATATATTGGCTTTGTTGTGGATGAGTTCATCTGCTTTCAAAGCTCTCCTGCCGTGGTTTTCTTTTCTTCCCTTCTTTCCTTTCGAGGCTCTCCAGACATCAGACATGACAGTGCTACATCATCACATTGGTTATACACAAAGCTATATACTCGAGCAAAACCCAAATACACAAAGTGGTTAATCTAACAAAACTGAGGTCCGTCTCGAAACGGTCATTTATATATACATATATATATATATATATCTAATTTTATGATTATCATAATCCCATATAATAAAAAAAAAAAAAAAAAAAAAAAAAACTAAAAAACTGAGATCCTCACACTATTAATCTTTTCAAGGAAGATGACAGAAAATCATTTTGTGCCGGTACCAATTATCACATTTTTATATAAAACTCCTGAAAAACCCTAGATTATCCTTAACAATTTCCTAACAATGAAGGTAGTGAAGCATTTAACTCCTTATGACTTATCTCTGCTCAAGCCGAAAGTCACGGTCCTTTGCTCCTCGAAGACAAATAGCCGCTCCAACCAAGAAACCCTATCCTTAAAAAAAACCAACTAGATACGAAGATTTTCATATAAATCTATCAAAAATAATTCATGTGGATATTGTTCGGATCGAAATTTTGGATTGGATTATTTATCTTTTTTATAAACGGATATTCTATGTCGAGAAAGCGTCACAAAATTGGATCACCCCCTATAATTCACAATCCAAATATCTTTGATGTGAGAATGATCAATTTTCTAATGTCCTCAAGAGTCCTTCTTTATATTAACACTTCAAGTTGCATTCCCAAAAAAGGAATCAAGGAAGTAAGTGTTCTCTCTTATTTTTAAAGAATAAATGGTTTTATCTCCTCAATTAATGTTGAAATCACGTCCTCACCCACATTCGGAAAAGAAGAAGTCACATCCATGAAAAAAATGAGAGAGGGGAGTTAAGGGAGTTGTGGGGTGGTTTTATAAATAACCACCCCCATTTCAAATTAAGAATGAGGGGGCGGGTCTACCCTCATGGGTGGATCCGCTCCACTTTTCAATATTTTTCACTCGCACATGAGCGTTAGAACCACGCAGAGTATGATAATCATTATCGAACATCACCAATTTCATACAGACAAGAAAACCGTATGACCTGCGAGAATACCAAGAGCTCTAAAGCCATACACCGATTAAGAATATATAACAGTTCATCATCAAAGTGGTGAAAATGACATCATATCTTGCTATACCCTAGACTTTTTTTATTCGATACAGTCAACGTATCTCTCATCTTTCATGAGGGTTAGAACCACGCATAGTATGATCATCATTATCGAACATCACCAATTTCATACAGACAAGAAAACCGTATGATCTACGAGAATACCAAGAGCTCTAAAGCCATACACCGATTAAGAATATATAACAGCTCATCATCAAAGTGGTGAAAATGACATCATATCTTGCTATACCCTAGACTTTTTTTATTCGATACAGTCAACGTATCTCTCATCCTTCAAAGCAATATAAGAGCATACTTGACTCTAATCCAATCATGTATTCACAATTACATCACTAAACGCTAAGTTATAGACATAATTGACCGGTCTGTGAGTACAGAGTAACGTGTCGATCAAAGACAGTCTTCCTTTCATACCACTAACTTTTCACTTTATCTTAGCTGCTTTCTTAGACATGTACCGCCAAAACGAATCATCAATGATTTCTTGGTAACATGTTAAAATAGCAACACTAAAAACAAAATTTCAAGAAACAGACAAAAGTCATAAGGGTATTTATTGAGGTAGCGTATATAAACTTCTGAGTTTCACACAATGAGATGGACATAATGAGATGAAGAGTGATATACCATCTCATTACTCATATAGTCACATAAGCACATGTGGTATGAAACACGTGCTACGATACTTTTCTTTTCATTCGGAGGCATATGTCTTCTTTTCTAAGATAACGCATCGTACAGGTTTTAGTTCAAGTATACATAACACTTTACCTGAGTTTTCCTTTTTACAACTCCTCCAACATCTCACAACATTAAGGAAAAACTCACACTTGGCTTTTCGACAAGTTTAATGGATTGTGGAGAATCCATTTCGATTACCATATATGTAGTATGTCAACCGGTAATCTCATCTTAGTATTTAACTAAGGCGGCTTATCTGTGTTAATCCACCACAAATTAACACGCCTCATCTCTACATGTCACACAGATATTAGAGGCGATTGCTCGTGTGAAAAAGCCAATGTCAGAACTTGTCCGATATACTTTTAATTCCAGACACAAGAATTTTGGGTACAAAAACAAAATTCAAATGTTAACGAATATGAGTATTATAACGTACATACTTTTTATATATAATCATAATCACCATTACAGTAATAAATACTATCACAATCTATGCAATCTATATTATCTAACATGTCTCACCAACATGTTTTCAGGGCATCGGCCTCTGAAAATGACAAGCCACTAACAAACGCATAGATACATATCTCAATGTCATTCCCCTCTTTTCAATCATGTCTCTAACAAGATTATTCTTTGTATCTATGTTTGGTTTTACCATTACATTTGGAGTCTTACGCATAAGTAATAGCTAACCGATTATTACAATTAATCATCAAGCTCCCACTAGGTTGCTTACTACTCTCAAATATTGCAACATACATTTAACCAAACTCATTTTCTGAACTATTGAAACATTGACCACAAATCTGCTTCTACCATAGAAAGTGATACACGCATATGTTTCTTGCTTCTTCATGAGATAGCGCTATCAATGAGTAAGCAAATATAACCAGAGGCAGATTTTCTCTCATGCAAATCTCCTCCCCAATGAACATTCATGTATTCTTTCAATACTAAATCATTCCCTTAATAATGAAGGAGATAATCAGCAATTTCGCTCAGGTATCCCAATATCCCTTTTTATAACAATCCAATCATTTTTCCTAGATTGGACAGATATCTGCCGACCAAACCCTATAGCATGACAAATATCGGAATGAGTACACATTATAGCGTACTTCAAATTCCTAACTGTACTAGAATACAGTGTTCTAGAAATTTCATCTATTTATTCGGAGTTCTAGGACATATGTCATTTCTTGAACTATCACCTATAGTCATAGGAATATCTGCGAGTTTGCAGTCTTTTTAATCTGAACTGTTCCAAAGTCTTTATAATATAAGACTTTTGAGATAACTCTAGTAATCTCCTGAAACGATTTCTCTGGAATTCAATTCTCAATCTGCTTTACCCGTATCCTTCACCTCGAAAGTCATACTCCTTATCATTCGCCGCTAGCAATATGTTATCAACATATAATGATAGAATTGCAAACTCATCATTGGACTTTTCAAATAGAAACAATAGTTTTCATCTATCATGATGAAATCATAAGAGAGCACATCTCTATGAAATCTCAAACACCATTGTCTCGAAGATTACTTAAGGCCATCATTTCTTGTCTTCTTGGCCTTTAATGACAAAAACCCTTTGGTTGTGTCATATAGATGTCTTCCTCAAATTCACCACTAAGGAAGGCAGTTTTCATATCCATCTGACGTAATTCCAAATCCAAATCGGACAATATTGCCAACTACGCACAAATGGAGATAAATCTCACTACTGGAAAAATGTTTTCTTGTAATCAATATTTTTGTACAAAGCGTAACCTTCTGCTACCAGTTGAATCTTTTATCACTCAATAGTTCTATCTGCCCTACGCTTGGTTTTAAAAATCCAACTATTCTCAATAACCATGTACCCTGATAGAAAGTTCAACTAATTACCAAACATGGTTGGACTTCATTAACTCCTATTCTTTTTTCCATTGTCTTTTCCATTCATCCTTGGTGGGATAGGATAGAGTTTCATATACATTATGAAACTCTTCTTCATCTTCTGAAGAAACATCAAATACGTGTTCTTCAATCTCCAAGTGATACTTGGGCATGGTTTTCCTAACACTTTTCTAAGTTCGTAACTCAGTTGAATCGCTAGAATTTAAATCCCTCCCACTGGAATTAGTACCATTCTAACAATCAACAATAGATAAAGCTATCATTTGAATTGACTAATTCAAATAACAGCTCTTTGTCCTTCACGCCTCCTGTGATAGGAAAATAATTCTTCAAAAATGTGACATCCGTGATCTAATCTCTACTGTAGTACCATCTCTTTATTTACAAATGAATACTTAACTTTCAAACTGGTCAGAGTATTTTATAAAAATACTCTTACTTCTATGGGGACCCATTTGTTTTCAAACTTATCAGAAAAATCTCAAAATATAGACTATTGATCCCCAAGGTCTCGAGTCACTGAGACACAACCTTCTACCAGTCAAAAGTTTATATGATGTTATTGGTACTTTCTGTGAAGGTACTTTGTTCAAAAAATATAAATTGTAGTCAACTAGGCATCTCTCCAAAAAGAAGCCGACAAGTTAACCTGCATCAGCATAGATTTTTTATATCTGACAATGTCGAATTACGTAATAAAATACAAAATTTCATATCTAGCCTTCACACTTATTTGGACCACGAATGTCTTGATGGTTTAAATACAATGGAAATTTAGTCCATATTGCGTTTCCAAATAGTTTTCTCGTCATTTTGCTGACAAAACAATATTCACACATTGGTAAATCAACTTTTGTGAGTGAACCCAATGGTTCTTTTCTCACCAATTGATTTATCCTGTCTTGCCCCAATGTGATCAAGTCTGTCATGTCACATTTTCAAAATTTGCAAAATGATGAAACCATTTGTAAATTGTCCAGAACCACTACACATGTCATTTAAATATAAATCATCCATATATCTCTGAAAGTTTAAATCATAGTCAAATTTCAAAAGAACAAGAACAGATAAGATTCCGTCGAATTTCTTGTACGTATGGAACCTCATTCAGAATGAGAGTTCAGCCACATTGCAACTGCAGTTTACAAGTGCCAACTCCTTTAATATTCACTCTTACATCGTTCTCTACATACTATCTTGTAATCGACAAAAAATTCATAAATGTCTCCTTGTCTGTTTTAATATTCTGGATTGTTCTTTTGTGAACCGTCTATAATTTCTTTACCTTTCTAACTTTTGTTCTAGTCCCTCTCACATTTAGAGTCCAAAACTCTGTTGAAACTAGATTCTACAATAAAAGCATCAACTATGGATCTTGCAACATAAAACTGCTCATCCCGAAACTGAATGTGGCAAACAATGTTCGAGAAAGTCTTCACATTATCATTGTGAATCAAACTGACTTTCAAGTGCTCCCACTGGGTAAGAAAGAATCGGATCAAAATTTGAAATTTCTATTCATTGGAGAGAACATGACCAGCTGACTCCTACTCTCTAATCATGCTAGACATGACCCTCAATTTCTGTTTGATACTTTGATTACTGTGCCCTTTATAAGTATCAAACTTCATGGTCACCTGTCTAAAATGAGTTACTAGTACCTCTATATTTTTCTTTTAGATACACCCTAATGTCATGAGCAATCAAAGTATTGCTCATAGTCAGGTATCATGTCTTCAATGACCAAGCTAACTTGGATCTCTCGAGTAGTGGAATCTATCTTTTTTCACACTTGGTTAAATATAGTTCTCTCCCTTGTAGGGCAGCATTGCCCACTACAGGGTATTACATGACATATTTGATCCCTTTCGAGGTATCTGACTCTCTCAGTACATTTTACATTATATGACGTCATATCTCATGATTGTCGTCATTCAAATTGTCACTTCTATTCAAATTCCCAATAAAGGATTTCAATGCTATGGTTTGGATTTTCTAAGAGAGTAGACGTATGTATTAATACTCATATCATTCACGTAATTTTGTAATTCAAGATTAACATCCATGACAGGTCAATATTAAATATAGAATTAAAAGTTCACTACGTTCTCAATCATCATCTATGATCCTAATGTATCATTATCACAAATTTAATTTAAAGTTACAAAATTCTATAAGTTTTAGGTGAAAATTACTTAAATTCTGCCAACCTAAAACCTCCCACTTAAATACACTAAGTATTTAATATAATATTTCAATTTTGGATGAAAATTACTAAAATTTATCAATCCAAAATTTTCATTCAAGAGAAAGAGACCCTTTATATCCTTTTGCATACATGATCATCAATAATGAACATAACTGACATATGTTCGAAAGAAATTAAAATTTCAAACGTTCATTTATAATATGATCATGATCCTAATCAACCATTCATTACATGCAAAAGAAAGAATATATAAATGAATTATCTTATTCAAGATACATCCATTCGTGATACCATGTTTATAATTCCCTTAGATAGTCTATCCCTAGGAGCGAACCTCCTTACAACATTTGGGGAACTATTTATATTTTGTGAAAGTCTTTTCCTCACTTAACTCTCTAGATTCTTGATTTTTCATAGTTCTATTAATATTGTTCTTACAATATCAAGGATCATATATTCATACTCGGCAAGTAACTTATCAACGACACTAGCCCAAAAGAGAGGCAGAGAATTTCTCAATACATACATGTCATCCCCTCAAAAGGAATGACCGAGCTAAATGAGTTTCAAACGCTTCTATTCCATGATCTCTAAATGATCTGGTAAAGAATAAGTTGGGTCCATCTTGTACGTCAATATTTGACCCAATTTCATTAAACGCTCTGAATTTCTCAAGTCTCTTTCCCTTCCCCAGAGGTCTGGAAGTTCTCCAAAAATACGTCCGATTATTGTCATTTCTCTGAAAATGAGAACAATATTAGGTTAGACACATAACCAACCATAATATTATAATAAAATTTAAAATTATTTATTTTTAATAATATGCTCAATTTTCAAACATTTTTATGTTGAAAAAAAATAAATTTTTCATACATAAAAAAAGAGTATAAAATTAAAACAAGCATAAACAATATACATTCAAGTAGCAAAAATTAATAAAATAATTTTCTAGTCCCACAAAAAATTTTCAGAATTTTCTAGGACAGAAAAATGATTTTTCTATAATTTTCTAACATTTATTGATTATAAATCAATAAATAATAATTTTTTAAACGCCGGAAAATATATTAAAATTCACAAAAAAATCTAAAATGAATTTTGAGACTTATAGAAAATTTTTCAAAATTTTTCGAACTGAAAAACTATTTTTCATAATTTTCTAATATTTATTGATTTAATAATCAAAACAAATATTTTTTATCTCTGAAAAATAAATTTTAAATCACAAAAAAATCATAATAAATACAAAATTTATTCTGGTGAAAATTGTGACCAAAATGAGTCCAGCACATGCTTCTACGCACCAAAGGACCCAATTGTAACAAAATAAAGTTCCGGTGCACTCACACTCTCGCAATGGCACGTGAGCTCCACGCGCCGTCCTCCCGGCGGCGATTGGTCACCAAATTTTAACTACCTCCCGTTTTCAATTTCTTTGAATTCAATGGTGTTCTCGAATTTTCAATCGGACATCTCTAACTTAGAGGGTGGATTACACTTGTCGTTGCTAAGAGTGGGATTGAACATTTTACTGTTCATCTTCTTCTCCAAATTTCCAGATTTCGATCCAAACTTTGAATGGTCATATCTCCCTTAATTCTTAACCATTTTTTGTGTTTTTTATATGGTTGGAAAGCATTTTTCATGAAAAATTTAACCATATAAATTTCATATCACGAAAGTCAGTATTTTAAAATTTATGAGTATATTAAATTTTGATTTTGATTTATAATATTTTTTAATATACTCATCTGTTATATGCCAAATTTTGCAGATTAGATCTACATCTCATAAACATATTATGGTATAAAAATGAGAGCATTTCGATGAATCAATTTTAAGATGTCATTAATAAACCTCTAAATTTATGCATGGTATTTTTAATTTTTTTTAAATACTCATATTAGATAAAAAAACAACTCATGCATACTCTGATACCAATGAAAATTTTCCTATAAATCTACCAAAAATAATTCGTGCGAATATTGCCCGAATCGAAATTTTGGATTGAATTACTTACTTTTTTTATGAACGGGTATTTTAGGTTGAGAAAGCATCACAAAATTGGATCACCCCCTATAGTTCACAATCCAAATGCCTTTGATGTGAGAATGATCGATTTTCCAATGCCTCAAGAGTCCCTCTTTATATTAATACTTCAAGTTGCATTCCCAAAAAAGGAATCAAGAAAGTTAGTATTCTCTCTTATTTTCAAAGAATAAATGGTTTTATCTCCTCAATTGATGTTGAAATCACATCCTCACCCACATCCGGAAAAGAAGAAGTCACATCCTTGAAAAAATGAGAGAGGGAAGTTAAGGGAGTTGTGGGGTGGTTTTACAAATAACCATCCCCATTTCAAATTAAGAATAAGGGGCGGGTCTACCCTTATGGGCGGACCCATCCCACTTTCCAACAAAGTCAATTTCTTATATTATAATTATATTACCTCAAAGGAATTTGATAATAATTTTACAATTTTACTTGTTAAAATTTATCAAAATAACAAATAAAAACTTTTAAACATTATAAAAATCTTTGTATTATGATATATTCGAATTGAACTTCAATAACCGACAAAACCAAAAAATAAAGGTCATTTAAGTTTAAAAAAAAAAATGCATGTATATTGTTAAGGTCTATAGTTGATCGAGATCAATGTCTTATTAGTCTGCTGAATTTTTTTAACCAAATTTTTTAATTTAAATTTTGGAAACAAAAAAAAAAGACACCAGAAGAGTTTTTCTCTTAATGAGTTCAACAACTAGCTCGAACTGAATTAATTAAAACCAATAAATTGATTATTGAATACCTTAGTCAAGCACAAAAAAAAAATAGTTGATCGAATCTAAATTCATACAAAATCATAATAATAGAGTTGAATATATAAATAATCTTTATTATAAAGTTATTCTAAACTTATTTTTAACTAAAAATAACCTCACATTTAATTTTTTTTTTTAACTGTCTCATTTGGAATGCCAATTATATTTGTTTGTAAAATTAATCAAGGATTTTTTTATAAAATTATTTTTCTTATTCAATAGGAGGATTATGAGTTTAAAATTTAATACATGTAAAACCATTTTTCTTATTACTAAAAAAATCAAAAGTCACAATTAGAATTCGTACATGCCTCCGGTTTGTGTGAATATTCATAATTGCTATAATTTGGAAAATATATCATTAATCATGTTTGAATGAAAAATAGTATATTTTATAAGTTTTATCAATCATGAAAACTCCTTAATTAATGTTGCAAAAAAATATTAATTGGAATTGATATATTTTGTGTTTTTATTAAATATAATATTTTGCTTTTATTAAATATAATTTTTTTATTAAATATAATATTTTGTTTTTATTAAATATAATTTTTTTTATTAAATATAATATTTTGTTTTTATTAAAAAAAATTTGTGTTTTTATTAAATATAATATTTTGTTTTTATTAAATATAATTTTGTGTTTTTATTAAATATAATATTTCGTTTTCATTAAATATAATTTTTTGTGTTTTTATTAAAAATAATTTTTTATTTTTATTAAATTTAATGTTTTTGTTTTTATTAAATATAATTTTTTGTTTTTATTAAAAATAATTTTTTGTGTTTTTATTAAATATAATATTTCGTTTTTATTAAATATAATTTTTTGTGTTTTTATTAAAAAAATTTTTTTGTTTTTATTAAATTAAATTTTTTATTTTTATTAAATATAATTCTTTTGTGTTTTTATTAAATATAATATTTTGTTTTTATTAAATATAATATTTTGTTTTTATTAAAAATAATTTTTTGTGTTTTTATTAAATATAATATTGTATTTTTTAAAATAAAATTTTATATTTTTTAAATTAGGGTATTGTATTTTTAATATTGAGAGTTAGAAATAAAATATAAAAATAGAATAAAAATAAACTAATAACGCAAAGGTGATGGTGGCATGGTGGTTAAGACTCTCAATATCTCTCTCTCAACCCACGTTCGATTTTGGGCAGGTGCATTTTTCAGTATTTTTCAAACAATTTAAAGGTGTGCGGGCGGGCAGGCAGCCAGGGCAGGGTGCGAGCGGGCGGCCGGTCGAACCGGTGTCGGGTGCGGGCGGGTCGAGTCAGCCAGCTGGATTTGGGCATTTGGATCTACCCTTTTACTCTCTTCAGCGACGGAATATTTCCGTCACTAATAATCCATCGGTAATTAATAAAAATTTTAAAAAATTTAAAAATATATTTCTGACGAATTAACAACAGATTATTAACGACGGAAATATTCCGTCGCTAATCCACCGCTAATTAGCGACGGATCAGTAACGGATTTTCTTAGCAATGGAAATTTTCCGTCGTTAAATTAGCGAGGTGAACTTCAGCGATAAAAATTTTCGTCGCTGATTTTCCATCGCTTATATTTTCAGCGACGGAAAATTGGGTATTTTCATCGCTGATATGTAACACCGAAAATTCGGTGTTAGAAATGTTCTGTGAAATATAATAGAAAATTTTAAGTTTTTGCATTGATTTTTTATTTTGGGGAATTAAATTAGAATTTTTGGTATAATCAAAATGTTGTGTTGCAAATTCATAGCGCGTTATATTTTTTGAAAATTTAGAACTCCAATGTGATAAGAATATGAATATATATATATTGTTGTTTATAACTAATATAAAAAAAAGGGGAGGATGAAACGCAGCAAAACGCTGCGTTTCCCCCAAATGAAGATTAGGGCTAAACGCCCTAATCTTTTCTCCCTCCTCCCTCCTTCGTCTCTCTCACTCACAGACTCTCCACTCTCTCTCCCTCCCGCTCGCGATCTCTCTCCGTCGCCCTCCCTTCCCTTGATCGATCAACCACCACCGCGAACCACCGCTAGCCACCGCATCATGATCTCTCGGTCCCTCTCTCTATCCTGATTTCCCCATCTCTCGCTCTCTCTCACACTATCCCTCTGAGTCCCTCTGTCGAACAGCTCTCTTACTCTCTCTCTCTCTCTCTCTGTTTCGCACCATCCGTCTCTCCCTCTGTCGAACACTCACTCTTACATCTTCTCTCAGTCTCTCTCTACCGCGCGCGCGACTGCAGCCCTCTCTTTGCTCGCGCGCTTCGCTCTCATTCTGTTGAGTGTGGTTCTACCACCTTGCGGAAGCCCCAATTGAAAACCCTAGTTGCGATTATGATCCGCTCTGTATAGGTGAGGTTCAGTCCTTAACCCTAATTTTAGGGTTTCAAACTTTCTTAAAAATTAGCTTTAGATTTCTGAAATTTACTTTAAATTGAGAGCTTTGCAGGTCTAAGAATGGACTGAGAAGATATCTGAGCGAGGATTGCAAATCGCGAAAAACCCTAGGTAAGGGATTTTCGATCCCTTCAATATTCAGACTATTCTGTTAATTTAGCTTGAGAATAAGTATAGATATATTCTGAAAATATACTAGATCCGTAGGAAATGCTTTATTCTTGAAAGTTGTATGAAATGATTGAAATTAGGTCTAGAATTTGATACAAATTAGACTGTGAAACACGTTGGAATATCGTAGATAGTATTAGAGTTTTTGTTTGATTGAATTGCGTAGTTTTCCTTAGGATTTAAATTGAAATTGGCATGAATTAAATTAGAATTAGGTAATTCGGGAGAAAAATGGTAAAATTGAGGAATATTGTAAATTTAAAGTCATCGGTGATTTGAAATGATCCTAGATTGATGAAACAAAAGTTTAGGAATGTAATTGTGCAAGTTAAGGTTGTTGTAAATAAAGGGAAAATTGAAAACCCTTTAATAGAACTTTAATTGATGATTATCCATGTTGATTGGTCTAGGTGGACCTTTGGAGACTCGAGAGTAGTCGTTTTGAGTTGATTTCAAAAATAGGAAGTGGATACCCTCCCTAGAGATGAGTGGACGGTCCGTTGTGTAGTAAATGAGCAAAATATCTTTAAATTCTTTGATAAATGATTTTGAATGATTTTCACATGATTTATATGAAATTATTTGTGACTGTGGGATGTCTGAAATGGAAATTTGAATCATGAATGCATCATTTGTGATTATAAATGAATTTGTGCCATTTGCGTTGGTTACTTGATTGGTAAATGCTTTTAGCATGATTTTCGGAATTAATTGATGAAATTTGGCACATTGATTGAAATTGACTGATTGTGAAATGATGGTGCACGAGAGAAATGGTTATAATCATTCCCCCCACGGAGCGACCCGACGGGGTGACGTGGATTAGGGTTTATTTGCGAGAGAGGTATACGGCCTCTGCTCTGCCACGTCGGACTATCCGGATTGCACCCCGATGAGGTTCGAGCCAACGCCAAAAAAGGGGGTAGTTTTGAAAAAGTGAAATGGAAAACCCCTTGGCGGGCTTCCGTCTTGGTTCAGCCAAATGCAAGGCAGAAGTGTTTTCGATGGGTCCCTTGTGATTTTCTGAGAAAATGTTTGATATGGATGCATATTTTGTAAATGATGTTGAATTACTGAAAATGTTTGAATATGGAAAATGATGTTTAAAGTATGTTTTGACATTCCCCACTTTCACCCCTTATTTATTGCACAATCATGTCATTGCACTCCACTCACTGAGTATTTATAATACTCACCCCTCTCCTTAACATTTTTCAGAGGAAGATTAGACTTGTGACAAAGATTGGAGCTTGGGGAGGGCCTACCAGCTGACTTTTGTAGGTATATATATAGTGATGTATAGTCATTTTAGTCTGAACTGAATTCCATAGAAATGAAGACTTGTACAATTCTTATGGTACGGATTTAATTGATACTTGTTTCCTGTATAGGAATAAGTATTGATGGAATCCTTACTGGTTTGTTGTTTATTTTCTTTTCTCTCCTATTTTTGGTAAAAGTTTATTGTTGGAATAGGACATTTGGTTTGTAATATTAAGAATGGTTATTTTTTTCGATTTCACGAAGTTCTATACATCTCATATCGTTTGGATCTTACTGACGTTAGCTTGATTGCTTCAGGCAAGTGTTAGTAAAATCCTACGACTATATTTTGAGATTTCTTATTTGTTAAGTGCTTTCCTTATACTGTGAACTTTGAAATGGCTAGGATGGCCATATTGTGTGCTCGTGCATGTACATGTTCCCTCTTCCCGATTGTGTGCTGATGTGTACTCGTGCATGTACAGGTTTCCTCTCCCCGATTGTGTGCTGATGTGTACTCGTGTATGTACAGGTTCTCTCTCCCCGATGTGTGCTTGTGTGTACAAGGATGGATCGGATGAGTTCTTGCATGTATATTATTATGTGATGTTTTCTGTTTTTGATGATTGGTGTAGAAAGAATTGTTGTGTTGTTTTTGTAACCCTGCGGAGTCTCGATATATGGGGAGGTTATGCCCGTGTACCGAGACAATGTGACGGCTGTCGCGTGATCGATCCGAGGATCGGAACGTGACAATCATTGATACCCGTTTTTCTGATAGTGATACGTTACAATCTATGAGAAAAATTCAAAAATGAGTTCTGGGCGGCTAGGCTACTGGCTACATATTCTATTGGTGTTGCTCATCCATCAACTGTTCGAATTTGGTTTTGGAGTATTCTAATTTCACGCAATTCAAATAGCAAGATTTTTTTTTCATTGTTCGTTAATATAAATAGCGAGATTTGATTATAAAATTTAAATTTAATTGTTTTGGAATGTAAAGAAATATAAAATGATATTTAAAAAATTCATTCATTTATTTTGCATAACTTTTTATTATGAAAAATTATTCTCTTATTTTGATTTTTTGAAATTTTATGTAAATTTTAATATAAAAATTTAGCACCCAGAAAATTGACTCATTTCTCGATATCTCAACATCCCAGGACAGTCCAGTGTCAGCCGTTTATAAAAATTACAAAATTCCCGTTATCTCCGGCTTTAGCATTCATTCCCCGTAGATATTTGAAAGTGACAGTTAATAATTAAGAATTCTTATTCTAATATTTAATTTAAGATCTTATATTTAAATATTTATAAATATGTATAATTCCACAATTATCATAATTTTTATATTAAAAAAAAATCAACAGTGATTTTGCTTCAAGACAATGATGGCATTGCAGTGAGACTATGACTTGTTTATTTTTGTTCAATTTCAACGCCCTTATTTACGGGTAAGTTTGGTCAATGGAAAAGGAGGGATGGAGGGAGGGAAATGTGAAGATTATTTTATCTTATAAAAATAAATATATTCTTTTATTTTTATTTAATAAGGATAAAAGAAAAATAAATATATGATACTTTTTTTATTAGAATAAAAAGAGAACGAAAATATTATTTAATTTATTATTATACCCTTATAAAATAATATTTTTAATATTTCTCATCATATATTTTTTTAATTTTTTAATTTAAAATATTTTTCTAAAAATATAAATTTTTCTATAATTATGTAATATATTTTTCTTATTTTTTATAAATTATTTTTATTATTATTTTATATTAAATACAATTAGAATATTAATGTTAAAAAAATAATAATTTGTCTAATAAAATTGATAAAAAAATTAAATTTTATTATTTGATATTAAATAAAATTTAAATAAAAAAATAAAAAAAATAAATTTATTCAAAAATTTTATTTTTTTTATTTTTATCCATTTTAAAATAAAAATGATTTTTTTAAAAAAATGAAAAGATTATATCTCACTTATATTTTTCTTTCATATTTTTTTTCTTTACCAAAGGAGTAAGATGTGTGATTTCCTTTGGATTTTATTTTATTTCTTTTATCCAACCGAATTAACCCTAATATTGAGTGGATTTTAGCAAATCAATTGCACCTGATCAACGGTTATTTATTGTTGACGACTACACCTGTGAGTCCATTATTCATTGATTGTTGTGATGTGATCCTGCACAAAATGACTTATGGGAAACGAGGTGGTTGAGTTCGGTTCATTATTAAGACCCGACAGAAGGTCGATCTTTGTCTGATGTAATTATGACAGAATTTGAATCGGGTGATGACAAGATAAAAGAAAATAAATAAATAAAAATAAATAAACTTTTCTTTTAAAAATGTGTCTTTCGTTTCTTTTTTACTTTCTTAAAAATAAACTTTCAAATGCTTGGTTTTTGGTGGCCCAATACGGGCTATCAACCAAAGCACAAACCCCCAAAACCAAGTGTTCCTTTGGAGCTTCTTTTACTGTACTTAAAAAATTCATATAATAATTAAAAAAAAAATTCACATATTTTTTGTATAAATTTTTGTTATGGAAAAATTGTTCTCTCATTTTGATTTTTTGAAAAATTTTACAAATTTTAATAAATAATTTAGCACGTAAAATTGACAAACATCTATCCCAATAATAAAATTTTATGTGGGTTTCTGGTAACCATCAAGTCTGGGTGTTTGCAAGTCAAGCCAAGCATATTTTAGATATTTTATAATTTTTAAATAATATTATTAAAATTTTGAAGTTAATTTTATATTTTTAAATAATAATTTTATTTATTTTCAAAATAATATTAAAAGTTTAAAAATAATTTTAGATCTTGAAAGACGAAATCTTAATCAACAGTCACGTCCCAGGGAAATGCGGGGGCAACGTGACATTGAAAGGAGAGGGTGTGGCTATTTTATTAATATTTGCCTACAATACATACTATAACATAATTAGTAATAATGTTTGTAATTTATGACAAATTTTATTACAAAAAATTCATTAAATGTACTAAACTACGAACCAAAGAAACAAACTATTATCAATATTTGCCTATAATACATATTATAACATAATTATAAAAAATATTCTTTATATCGATAATGAACAAATATTTCTTCTTTAACTTAGTTTAGTAAATCAAATATTTAAATAAATTTATAAGTTTTTGACTAAAATAAATATATATTTTTATTATTATATGAAATAACTATATCACCATAAAAATAACACTAAATTATCATTTTTTTATATAAATAGAAAATGAATGAATTAATTTTTAAAAAAAAGTTCTTGGCTTGGTAAGTATCTTAAGATCCTCTACGCTTTTAATGTATGTCACCGTTTTCATATTGACTTTTAACTCTACAAAATGTTAATAATAGAAATAATTAAAAAAGGATACATAAGTGAGGAAAGAATGAATTTAATCGTAAAATCTCAAAAAAGATATCAAATTAGCGATAAATTTTACCACGAATATCGTATTTGTCGCTAATTAGTAACAAATTTAGCGACAGATAATCGAATTTTCTGTGACAAATATAAATTTCTTCGCATAATTTATGATAAATAAAATATTTGTCGGAAACTCTATGACGAATTTTTTTTCATTACAAAATTTGTAATAAATATTTTTTTGTCGTAAAATTTGTAATGAATATGAATTTTGTCACAAATTTTGCAACGAGCATAATTTTCGTCACGGAATTAGCGATGAAAATAGAAATTCATCGCAAAATTTACAACGAAAAAATTTCATCTCAAAGTTTGTGACGAAAAAATTTTTGTCGCAAATTTTCCGATGAAATACTTTTCGTCGGGAAAATAGCTATGAATTATTTATTCATCGCTAACTTAGCGACAAAGTTCACATTCGTTGCAAATTTTGCTACGAATTATGTGACAAATAAAAAATAGGCCTTCAAGTCAGCAGCCATGATCAAGCTCACACCTCCCGCCCTTCAATGCCATACGTGCGAAAAAAAAAGAAAAAAAAAAGAAATCCACTATTTTGCTTGGGAAAAAAACTCTTATTTTTCTGTTTTCAAATAGTCACTTGTGTGTTGTAACTCCAAAAAAAAATAAAATAGTCAATTATGTGCAAATTATTATTATTTTTTAGTATAAAAAGATGTAATTAAACGAGATTGAATTAAAGAATGATAGAAAAAAGTAAAGAGATTTTATCACTTAAACTATATCTAAAGAACCTTATGTACAAATTGTAAGAGTAAATATCAGAGCACATCCGTCTACAACTAGTACTTAATGAATTTTAAAAGGAGAGAGCTTAAAGATCTCATTTTCTTAATTTATTTAAGTTGCCTTTAAAAAAAAGGAATTTTTACTGTAAATTTGCATCTTTTGTATAATATTTAAATAAAAAGATTATTTATTAATTATATTTGTTGATTTTGTTTTTAATATAAATAGCAAGAATTGGATATAAAATTTAAAATCAACTATTTTGGAAGGTAAAGAAATACAAAATGACATTTAAAAAAAATTATTTAATAATTTAAATTTTTCCATAAATTTTGCATAACTTTATATTATAGAAAATTTGTTCTCCCATTTTGATTTTTTGAAATTATATGTAAATTTTAATATAAAAATTTAACATGTCGAAAATTGGCAAACACCCTATAGCTGCACATTGCAGCCGATAACTTCAGCCGAGCCCCTTCTGCAGAGAAGCTTTGCAAATGGATCGAAGCTTCTGTGGAGAAGCTTTTGCAGAGAGAGAGAGAGAGAGAGGAGGAAAGGGGAAAAGAAAAATCATTGCCATGGGGAGGCCAAGGTGTGCTGGATTGTGTTGCAATCCGTAATTAATGCAATCGAGAGCGAGAATGAGGAAAATTATTGAATAATTAGTTTAGTAAAATAGAATCTTAATTTTTTTATTAAATTTTAAATTTAAAATTTAAAAATAAAAAAATTATATTAGGAGAATTATTTTTAAATAGGATTTTATTTAAATTATATTAATTAGAATATAATTTTTAATATAGATAATAAAAAAGAGTTTTTTTCTTTCACTAAAAGAGAACAGAGAGAAAGGAGGAGAGGAGAGAGAAAAAGAGTGCGCATTTTTTTATCAATCGATTTGGGGAAAGGGCTCTTTTGCTCATGTAACAATGTCACATCAACATTTCTCTCTAACATGTATATCAACTTAGGGGCATTTGATTCAATTTTAAAAATCAAAATCAAAATTATACCCTCTAAAATCGAAATAAATAGAATCATTCAAAATCATCTGTTTGGTTCAATACACTGGAATGAGTATCATTACTATACCTAGTATTTGATTTTCTTTTTGGGAATAATAATTAATAATTAATAATTTTTCAATTTTACTCTTATTTCAATATACAATAAAAATTATAAATAATTTAAAATAAACTGTTTTAAAATATTATATGAATTAATTTCACTTGAAAAAAATAAAAATTATATGAATTTATCAAGTAAACTTTTTATCCTTTTCAAAAATTAAAAAAAAATTAATTATAAATGAAAATTTTATATTTTTCCAATTGTTTAGTTTATATATATATATATATATATATATATATATATATATATATATATAAGTAATGGATAATTTTATAATGAAAATTGTATGAATAATGAATAATGGGTAATTTTATAATGAAAAAATAAATATTACATAAATTCATCAAGTAAATTTTATATTTTTTTAAAAAATAAAAATAAAGTAATTTAATAATAAAATTTTTTTTTTACTTGTTTAGTTTTTTTTAATATATATATATATACGAGTAATGTGTAATTTTATAACGAAAAAGATAAATATTATGTGAGTTTATTAAATAAATTTTGTATCTTTTCAAAAACAAAAGAAAAATAAAAAGTAACTTAATAATGAAAATTTTATATTTTTTTATTTGCTTAATTTATATATATTTATATATATATATATATATGTAATGAATAATTTTACAAAAATATTGTATTTGTAATGGGTAATGAGAAATTTCATAATGAAAAAAAAAATATTATATAAGTTTATCAAGTAAACTTTATATCATTTTTAAAATTTTTTTAAAAAAAAGTTAACTTAATAATTAAAATATTATATATATATATTTTACTTATTTAGTTATATATATATATATAAGTAATAGATAATTTTTTTAAAAGAGAAAATAAAAAAATGAAATATGAGAGTGGAGAGTAATGAGTAATTTTGGGTAAGTGTGAGAATAAATGGTTATTTGGGAATCAAATATGGCTTTTCAACAAAATCTACCATTTTACTTGGGTTTTGTGAATTCTTAAATTTTTTAGTATGATTCTAAAATATTCATTCTCATAGTATTAATTCAAATATCATCTTTTGGTTTCATTCCGATTCCTCAATCCGATACCCTCTTATCAAACACTTCCTTAGTCATTGGGCTGATATGGCATACACCGCATTAGCGTATAGCTGACATGGCCTGAGTGATGTCAGCAAATTTAATTGGGTTAAATTTAAATTAATCTCAACTCGATTCATTTCCACCTATGTTTGCCACGTAAGCATTTCTAACATGTGTATCAACTCGGCCATTGGGCTGATGTGGCACACTGCATCAGTAGACTGCTGATGTGGCCTTCGTGACGTTAGTAAATTTAATTGAGTTAAATTTAAATTACTCTCCACTCGATTTATTTTCACCTATGTTAAAGAATTCTAGCGCAGCCAGTTGTAAAAGTCCAAACCCCCGTTCACATCGTGTGAGCCTTCAAAATATTCAAACCAGCCAGATTTGGATGGGTATTTACAGGTACAAGTTAGCGGGCTTTCAGTGGGACGAGAGTACCAAATACATTATTCCAAATTTGTTGATTCTGATATTAAATCTTTTAATTAAAATTTTGAATTTAACTTATGAATTAAGTATGAAGTAAATTATATTGAGGGAATAGTTTTCTAAATGAGTTACTATAAATTTCAAATAAAAATATAAAAATATAAAAAAAAATTAAAAAGGAAAAAAAAAAAAAAGGTCACGCGTAATTGGGCCTATCTAACCTACGGGCCTAGAAAGGGCTGCCAAACTCGGAAAATGAGGGGTCCAGTGGCCTCTACCCAGAATCCCAGGAAAAGAGCAAAAATCTGAGGAAAGAAAAAAAAAAAAAAAAAAAAAAAAAAAAACTGAGAGAGAGAGAGAGAGAGAGAGAGAGGATATTAAGTCAAAAAGAGCCAAAAGAGAGAAAAAAATTTTGGAGGAAACCGAAGCAATTGTAAAATAGTAGAAGTTTTGAAGAGATAGTCTAGTGATTATATATATTTTTTTAATTCTGTGACTCGGGTTCAAATATTGTATGATAAAAAAAAAGGATACATCGAAAGAAAAAGATGGAGAGCTTGTAATGGTCACTGATCTTGTGAACTGCTGAGCTACATATTGTGGGATTGTATGAAGAAAAGCCC
Organism: Dillenia turbinata; assembly: GCA_037126225.1. Classification (NCBI taxonomy): domain Eukaryota; kingdom Viridiplantae; phylum Streptophyta; class Magnoliopsida; order Dilleniales; family Dilleniaceae; genus Dillenia; species Dillenia turbinata. The sequence continues at coordinate 6,199,213 of JBAMMX010000022.1, read as the reverse complement.
ATAAAAATGGGATCGATGTGCAATTCCCAGCAAAATAATGTTCTAAGCATCCGCTCAAAAATATAAAATATTTGGTGTAATAATTTCCGGTTGATAATTTTACGTCTGAATGTTTATTTAAATTATCTAAACTTAATTGATAATTAGTCAAATTAGATTGTCATATAGAATTTAGTTTATTTGATTAAAAAATTATTTAGCTCCTTATTAAACTAAAATTTCTCAAAAAAAAATAAAAAAAAACTCTATCAATAAAATGGATAAACTAAAATGATTTGATTTATTTGAAAAATACATTTATGACGCGATGAGCAATAATAGTGTCCTCAAACTTACAAAGCCTATTTCATTTCTTTGCATATCCTTTATCAACGTACCAGTCATGCCAAAAGGTGATCGGATCAAATCAATTAAATCAGATAAAAATTTGCAATATCATAAATAAATTTAATTTATAATATATTAATAATTTAAAAAATCTAAATATGATTTGGCGTTACAGCCACTCCTATTCCCAATTGCATCTGAGTTCGAATCCAGTAAGCACATTATTTTGATTTTCTCACCATTTTCTCACAAAAAAAGGAATAAAAAAAATCCAGTTTGGTCGATTCAGTCCAAAAATTTTGATTTTCTCACCATTTTCTCACAAAAAAAAGAATAAAAAAAATCTCAGGTTGACTAGTGCAGCTTGGTTCTCGATCCAACCTAGGTTTTGACTGGTTATGACTGATTTTTTCAAAATTCAATTATATTAAAAAATCCGAATCGATTGCTAATTTGGCTCCCAATCAGACTGACCGATCTGATTCAGATTTCAAAATAGAGTCCTCGTGAAATAGCCTCTCCTGGGACCACCCTGATATACCAATAAAGAATTATAAAATATCATAAAATATTACTAAAATAATCATAAAAATACTATTAAAATTCTTTAAGTAGTGTTTATTTATTTTCTAAAACTCAAAACATTTACTTTTTCAACCTCCTACTCCTTACATATTTTTTTTTTTTGGTATAAACTCTTTACATTTTATACCTCATAATTAAAAATAAATTTCTACTTTCTGCTCTGTACCACCCTCATTTATGGCAACGGTCAATGTAGTGGTTTCCTAAGCTCTGTTTTTTCTCAAATCTGTTAAGTGTCAAATTTTAAATATTAAAAGAAAGTTGCAAAGTAAAAGTCACAAAGAGTGTAGCCATTTTGTTCGATTAAAATTTGGACCGGTATGCATAAGATGGAATAGGCATCCAAGGATAACCAACGACAAATCGATCGACAAAAGGAAAAAAATCAAATATAGCACTTAAAAAGCAAGTAAATAGTACATACATAATAACCTACAGCATAATTTAAAATAAATCAAATGAAGTAGGCTTTGTAAGTGGTTTATCTATCAAATAAACCAAATCTAATATTACACTATATTGATAAAAAAAATTAAAATTATTTAATAAATAATTTTAAATTTATCAAAATATTTAGAAAATCAAGTAAAAAAATTAAAAATATTAAAATCAATTTTCACGTATTATTTAACCATTTTAATTCATGAATTATTTAATCTATATAAAATATATATATTTATTTTTTGAAGCTTAAAAAGAGTAGAATAAACATAGAAATTCAACCTATTCAGAGGTTATTATTATTATTATTATTATTATTATTATTATTATTATTATTATTATTATTATTATGTTGTTGTTGTTGTTGTTGTTGTTGTTGTTGTTGTTGTTGTTGTTGTTGTTGTTGTTGTTGTTGTTGTTGTTGTTGTTGTTGTTCTTGTTGCTGTTGTTGTTGTTGTTTTGATAATAATTGAGAAGTCAGTTTAAAACTTTGATGATGATTAGAGTTTTTGCTTTAATAATGATTAAGGGTTGTTTAAAACGTTGATGATATTTATAGATTATTGAGTTAAATATGTTATGATGATATTTAGAGTTCATATTTTAATGATGATTAAGAGTGAAACCCTTAATGATGTTCTAATGATGAGTGTCGAGTAAAATGATTTTGAACTTAGGATTTTTGCTTTTAGAATTATAATGTATTAACCCATAGCATAGGATATATCGATATATAAAATCATGTCCTCAGAAGATTGGTAACAGAGATTGCATCTAGCGACCCAAAGACCTGTTTATATTAACCAAGGGATATAGTGATACATGATATTGGATATATCGATATACAATAATCTATTCTCAAAAACTTACTGCAGAGTTAAAATATATCAACCAAATGATTCAATATATTAACCAAAAGTAATATATATAGCAATTCATGATGTTGGATATATCAATATACAAAATCTTACTCTCAGAAGTTTACTGTAGAGTTTAATTGTATCAACCCAATTATTCACTATATCGACCCATGAAACATGTTATAGAAATACGTGACTCAAAGCAGGTCTACATGAGTATAACGGTTAGAATTTTAAATTTTCTAAATATAGTTCACACTTCTCAGAAAAATGAATTGATTGTGCATATGATTTGTATCAACCCATAGTGCTCTGAATATGAAATATCTGAATGAGTGTTTATCTGTATCAACCCAAGCACACAAATGTATCTATACACAATGATTGAATTTCAGAGAAATACTACTGCCGATACATTGTATCAACCCAATATCAAAATGTATCGACCATCTTTATGTACAAATAACAACTCACATGCTTTGCGTAGCAGCCTATGGATGAACAGTACAGGTTTGAAAAACAGAACATAAATTTTGTATGAACCTTAGTCTACTATGTATTGACCCTTAGCAACAAAACTGTGAAGAAAATTCAAATATGAATCTAAGGAGAGGTGACCCATCTAGATACAACGTTTAAAGTAATTCAATTGTGTATCAACCAATCAAAAGGAAAGGTCGACCCATCAAGCAACAACATTCAAATTTGCCAAAAACAAGTGGATAATTGAAGCATTTAATGAAGAAATTAATGAGCTCCAACCTCTCTATCTTCAACTAATCAAAGAAGAGCTTTAAAGACATATATAAACCATTGTTGAAGAGAGAGATATAACAAGAAATTCATTGTTTTAACATGTGATTTAATTTCTCTCTTGCTGTACTTTAAAGTCTAAGTCTTCAAGTCTTCACTTCACTACTTCATCATAAATTTCTTGTAAGTCTAATTGTAATAGATCAAGAATCTTGATCTTGAGTTTGTATTGAGAAAAATCAAGTGTTGAGTTAAAACTTGTATAGGTTTGATCTTATACCTGAGACAAAACAAGATTGGGTTGGGTTTCTGGAGTTCCCTATAAAAATCAAGAGAGTGTAACCACATTGAGTTAGTGGAGTTGTGGACATATACCAGATTTGATGAAATCACTCGCAAAACTTCATGTGTCTCTTGTTCTTTTCTTTCTTTTCTTGCTTGTATCAAACTTTCAAAGTAACTATCTCTCAAGGATAGCTTATATGACAGAATCTCTTCACTTTTATCATCTTTTTCTTAAAACGATTTCATTTGATTGTATCTTCTTATACTAAAAAAAAAAAAACTTCCGAAGTAACCAGTTTCCAGAAAAAGAAGAGTCAAGAGAGTTAATTCACCCTCCTTAACTCACTAACAATTATTAGTATTATTTGAGGCTGGGGGAGCAATAAAAACTTTGAGAATTTTAATTCACATGGTAGTTAATTAAAGATCTTTATAATAAAATTTAAGTAAGGCCTAATATTTATAATAAAATTCTCCTCTTTTTTTAAAAACACCACTCTTCGATCTTAAAAGTCCAAAAATGACCATTTTATTAAAAATATCATTCTTTTGTCTCAATACTCTTTTTTTCTTTTAAATGTGCTCCAAAGAATTCCAATCAAAGCTTGAGGGTTGGGCTCCAGCCACCAGTTGTGACCATCAGTGTTCTCCTGCCTTTCACTCTCACAGGGCTTTACCTCTCCTCTTTCCCACAACAAGGGCTACGATGAGACAAAAATACATTTATTTATAATGATACAAAAGTATAATGAGGCAAAATATATTTATTTACAATGAGATAATACGTTGCTTTAAGAAAATAGGGCAACCAAAGAAATTAAGCATGAGACCAGGATCCCCTTGCTGATGTGATACTGTCATATCAGTATTTGGTTACATGGCACTGTCACATCTGCATGTGTCTGACGTGACAGTGTAAGATATTTTGGGATTATGGCTTGACGCTGTCATGTACATCCAAATGTGACAATATAAGGTGTTTTGGGACAATGACACGTTAATTTCCATATGTTCAATTCATTCATTATGTTACTCCACATAACTGTTAACAATTTGGCTCTATCATTGATGAAGGAACCAATCAGTGATGGTTTGGAAGTTCGAGAACTCTCCCATGATATTTTGAAATCCAACGACTAATTTAAGAATTTGATCCATAATTGAGAGATTGCACATGTAATGTTCCCAATTCATTTCGCAACCGGCAATCCTTGCATTGCATGCAATAGTTCCTAAAGTCAACCTAACAGTAACACCAACATTGACTCATTCTCTCTCTCTCTCCATTAAAATCTCTTCTTAAATTTAAACCATACAAATCCCACTCGATGGATTAGAATATTGGTTCACAAACATAATACGAATACATATTAACTAAAATCTGTATCCTTTCCCTTCTACCCAAAAAAAAAAAAAAAAAAAATCAGTCTCCTCAATTTAAACTAAAAATTTAAATAAATTATTTTAAATAAAAATTTAAAAGAAATTGGTATGATCACAGTTTTTAATAATCTAAATTTAAATAATTCATACAAATAATGCTAAATATTGGAGGTGCATTTCGTTTCCACAGATCCGGCTCTTTTAGGCTTGAACAAACGGCTGACGTTGGGACTTGAAATTTGCAAAATATCTTCAGAGGATGTTCCAACGGGGGAGATTCCGACAATCAAGTCAGAAAGAGCGGTTTTCAAAAGAATGAATAGACTAAGAGTAGAGAGATGACAGATCTTCTTGTGATTCTTGTGTGTCCTCTGTGTGAAGTTAAAAGACGTACCTAACTCAACGCCCCGAGAGTTTTTATAATGTTCTCCTTAGATCCATGCCATTACGGGGTGTTACAAACTCTAATTTCCTTATGGAGTGATCTGAGTAGTCCGGATCTATGAATGTCAAAGATTCGATATTGTTGTTATTTAAGAAGTTGAGTTATATGGGAAGATTCATTTCCCTTGTCGATCAAATTCTCTAGATTTCCTCGTTTATGTGGAAAATACGTTTCGTGCTAAAATAGAAATCTCAATCAAGTTAGTTAAGCATTACCAACCAAGGAAAGTATGAACATTTGGTTCCTTTGGTAGCCATTGGTTGGGAGAGGGAAGCGCTCGGTTCCACCGAATGCTATTGTAAGCTAAATCGTGTTAGTGTCGATAAGATATCATAGAGCTCAATTCCTTCAAATGGATGGGGCGACTGAGACCCCTTTGGAGAGACGAGTCCTCTTAATAAGTCAGGGCAACATAGACCCATTTATATCCGAGTGTTCTGAGTATACTGAATGGTAGGCTCTATACCACTGTTGGACGGGGCCCATTCTATACGGTGAGACCTTTTCAACGAGGGTCCATTAGGTGGGTCCCATCATTTGCCCCCAACTCATAGTGTTGATTTCTAAAAGAGACACCATGAGTGAAGTTCGCTTCTCGAGAAATTGGAAAGGCATTAGAGTTGATAACGCATGTCTCCTGAGGTCATCCAAATCATATGTAACTACCACGGAATCAGAGAGATTGGGATATGAACCCCCTTTTGACTCAATCGCTTCGTATTCTCTTAAGACGTTTTATCCTCCTTTGGTTTCAATTAACGTGACTTGGGAAGGTAAAGCGGTATGTACAATCCTTTAATTCACACGCTTTTTGAAAAGACATTTCAACTACCTCAAGGTTTCGAAAAGATCTCCTTTTGTCTATTAGTAGGGGTCGTAGGGCTTCGTTTTGCTATAGTAGATTTTCCTTTGCCTGAGGTTTCTCATTCTTTAAGAGTCGTCACTCATGAGAGGTTTTTAGAAAGACATTTCAGTTGTGCTGAGATTGATAGTTTGAATTGCTTCTATTGGTATGAGATCTTGTCAAGAGTGAAGATTATTGGTACAAGGGCTCGTCATGTCATTCGTTATCTGAATGTCGCGACGGGCTTTGTCAACATTCTCATTAGGGGCCCTTGGCTTGAATTTAAGAAAAGAGTCTCCTTCCGAATTGGGTGTTGTAAGATACCAGTTGTGTGCAGGGATCAAGTAATGGAAGAAAGTATGATGATATTTTGAGGCATCCTCTAGGTTCCTGCTCGATCGGTTTTGTCCCCCCTTTAAGCAGATGCATCACTGGGGCTGCGGATTGTCATATATAGGTTTCACTTGCGACTTCTGTAGTCTTCGGTGTTGCTATTTGTTTTTCATTGTTCTTCTTTTACTGTTTTTGTACTTTTCAGCTTTGTTAAACAATAGAGATGACGCGGTCATTCCTTAGAGTAGTCGGCCCGATCGAGGGACTAATGTTACTGCCCATGTAATTCATCATCTATTAGTCATAATAAAAGAGATTTATTCCACTTGCTTGACCTCTATTGTTCCCGATGAAATCGTTTGTGTGACTGATGCTTGAGTGTCATTCTGTCTACTCGTAACATGGGCTCTTTCATTCAATAGACTAGACCCTCTGCCAGGACGGGGCTCGCTCAGAGGGTTTAATCTTTTTGGTAGAGCAGGCGGCTGAGACCCATTCGAGGAGATAGATCCCTTCGATAGGACAGGGTGACTAGGACCCGTTCGGATAGATAGATCTCTTCGATAAGACAGGACGACTAGGTTCCGTTCGGGAAGATAGATTCCTTCGATAGGACAAGACGACTAGGACCCATTCGGGGAGATAGATCACTTCGATAGGACAGGACAACTAGGGTCCGTTCTGGGAGATAGATCTCTTCGATAAGATAGGGTGACTAGGGTCTGTTCAGGGAGATAGATCCCTTCGATAGGACAGGGCAACTAGGACTCGTTTGAGGAGATAGATCCTTTCAATAGATTAAGATAGAGGCGTTAAGAATTCGAATAACGGAACTATTGAAAAAAAACCATGAGAAACTTACTCGAAAGGAGATTTCTCTATCGAAGGAGAGGCGACGCAATTCACTGGTAGTAGATTCGCAAGTTCTCTGTATTCTAAGTCCTAGGTATGACTGATTTGACTTGATTATTGAGGCAATAAGCCCCCGGGTGAACTGTAGAGCATATTTGATAGGACTTTCCAATTGGGGGCTAGTTTGTCCCTAGGTTGGAGTTGACCGGTAGCTTCCATCTTTCGCAGTACCAGATCACCTGGTTTAAACGTTCGACTCCTGACTCGTTGATTATAGTATCGTGCCATTTGCTGCCGATATGCAGCTATTCGGACGGATGCGAATTTTTGTAGTTCAAGGAGCAAGTCTAGGCACTCGCGAAAGGTCGACTCGCATAGTGGGTCACTCGAAGCGAATGGATTCCAATTTCCACTGGTATGACGACCTCACTTCCATATATTAAACTAAATGGGGTTTCTCCGGTTGTTCTTTGGGGTATGGTTCGATATGATTAGAGGATACTGTAAAATTCATCTGCCCATTGTCCTTTGGTTTCGTCCAACATAGTCTTTAGCCCTTGGAGGATAGTCCTGTTGGTTATTTCTGCAAGTCCGTTGGTTTGCGGATGAGCAACCAACAAGAACCGATGATCAATCTCTAATTTTGTGCAGAACTCTCATAAATTAGCGTTGTCGAATTGCTTTCTATTGTCGGTGATAAGGATATGAGGTATGTCGAACCGGGTGACTATGTGAGTCCATACGAACGACTATGTCTTAACTGCTGTTATTTGGGTCAGGGGTTTGGCCTCTACCCATTTGGTGAAATAGTCGATAACCACTATAAGGAATTTTCTCTATTCGATAGTTATTGGGAACGGTCTTAGAATGTCTATTCCCCACTAGGCAAATGGTCATGGTCTGCAAGGGGGTTGAGCTTGGTAGGAGGTGCTCTGGGAACCAAGAAGAATCGTTGACACTTGTCACATTTTTTGACGTAGTCGTTAGAATTGTTCTTCATAGTCAGTCAGTAGTACCCTTGTCGCAAAACTTTATGAACCAGATTCTGGGCCCCTAGGTGATTGTCGCATACCCTTCGTGGATCTCTCGTAAGATATAGTTTCCCTCCTTTAAGGTCAGGCATCTCAAATAAGGATGAGTAAAAGATTTTCGGTATAGGTTTCGATCGATAATTGCATAATGGGCGGTCTTTTATTTTAGCTTAATCGCTTCCCACGGCGAGCTAGGCAGTCGATTGTCTCTTAAGTATGCTTCGATTGGGTCTTTACAACTTGGGAGTTGGTCTGCCGATAGGACCCTTTCGAGTTCATCAATACTGGGATGTGGTAGACTTTCGATGTAAACTGTCCGACTGGAGGTGACCGAGTCTGAGCTGGCCAGCTTGGAAAGTATATTAGATCTTACATTTTCTAAGCGTGGAATTTGTTGAATGTCGACCTTTTCTACTTTTGCCATCGTTTCGTGCAGCTTAGCCAGGTATTTAGCCATGATTGGGTCTTTTATGTCATAGACCCCTTCGATTTACTTGACTACCAGTTAACTATTATGAATACCCAAGCACTTTGGGCTCACATATCAACTGCGATTTGAAGTCCCATCAGCAAGGTTTAATATTCCTCCTGGTTGTTGGTGGTCTTGAAATCAAAACGAATGACGTGTTCTACTTTGAAGTTGTCTGGGTCTATCAATATGAGTCCGACGCTACTGCCTGAGGAATTAGAAGATCCGTCGACGTGTATTGTCCAGTCTGGCAATGACCATTCATTAGGACTACTAGTGGACTCAGACGTAACCAAGAGAGTATATTCAAGGATGAAATCGGCCAAAACTTGGTCTTTGATTGCTAGTTGCGGCAGGTATTGGATATCAAATTCCCCTAATTTGACACTCCATTTGATTAGACAGCCAAACGTGTCCCTTTTTTGAAAAATTTACTTCACCAGCTGATTGGTGAATACCATGATAGTGTGGGCTTGGAAATACGATCGAAGTCGTCTAGCTGAAATGACCAACGCGTGTGCTATCTTCTTGATTGGCCAGTAATTGACCTCGGTTTTGTTAAGTATCCGATTGATGTAATAAATGGGCCTCTTCTTGAATGGCCCGTGGTGTTCGAGGGCAAATATCTTTTTATTCTATCTGACCAGCCTGCAGGCTGAGTCTACCATCAACTTATGAGAGAGAACGGATGAATTGATACCAGGTATGTCCTCAAGGGACCAAGCAAAGACCTTGGAGTGTCGTTGTAGGCAACTAATAATAGCATCTCGCAGGAGCGCAAGCAAGGTTGCCTCGATCCAGACAATTTGATTGGGATCGTTTATTAGGGGAAGCTCGATCTCCTCTTCTCCTAGTTCTGGTTTACTCATTGATTCGATATCACCTCTAAGTTCTAAGGTGTCAATGAGAAAATTCTCCTGCCCACCATGATCAGTGAAGGGAATGTACGGGTCGGGATCACTGCGAATAGTTGTGATCCCGTCCGATATTCTAAATTTCACCTTCATATGCTAAGTACTGGGTGGTGCCTCCAGCTTATCCAAACTTAGCCGACTGAGGATAGCATTATACGACGAGAATAATTTTACCACTTGAAAAGTGGTCTTGACAGTTGCATGGTTAGGGGGAATCCCCACGGTTATAGTGAGTGGGATGATTCCCTCCGGATGGGTGTATTCATCAGATAATCTTTTGAGAGATCCGATTAAAGGTTAAAGATGCAAGGAGTTGAGGCCCATTCGATAGAAAGCGCCCCAAGTAAGAATGTCGCAATTCGCGACTTGGTTAATCAGAGCTCTTTTCACCGTACAAGATTCTATCTTGATTGTGACCACTATGGGATCATTATGACTGGGATCACCCCAATCAAATCATCGTCATTGAATCTAATAACTGGGCATTTTCTCTTTGCTGTAGCCATATCTTATTTGATGACAAGAAGTTAGTGAGAAATACTAGGGATTAGCCTAGTTTTTCTACATATGACACCAATCTGTTGGAGGTGAGTTTCGTTTCTACAGATCCGACTCTTTTAGATTCAAACAGGCGACTGACGCTGGGGCTTGAAACATGCAAAATACCGCCGAAGGGTGCTTCGGTGGGAAAAGTTCCGACACTCAAATCAGAAAGAGTAATTTTTAAAAGAATGAACAGATTGAGAGTAGAGGGAGGACGAATCTCTATGTGATTCTTGTGTGTCCTCTGTGTGGTGTTAAAAGACTTACCTGGCTCAACGCACCGAGAGTTTTTATAATGTTCTCCTTAAATTCGGGCCGTCACGAGCAATTGCAAACCCTAGTTTCCTTATAGGTGATCCAGGTATCCTGGATCTATAAATTTCAAAGATTCAATATTGTTGTTATTTAGGAAGTTGAGTTATGTGGAGAGATTCCTTTCCCTTGTCGATCAGATTCTCTAGATTTCCTTCTTTATGTGAAAAATACGTTTCATACTGAAATAGGAAATTTAATCAAGTTAGTTAAGCATTACCGACCAGGGGAAGTAAGAACATTTGGTTCCTTTGGTAGCCATCGGTTAGGAGATAGAAGCATTCGATTCCACCGAATGATATTGTAAGCTAAGCCATATAAGTGTTGATAGGACATCATGGAACTCAATTCTTTCGAATGGACGGAGTGACTGAAACCCATTCGGGGAGACGGGTATCATTAATAAGTCGGGGTAACATAAACCCATTTATGTCCGAGTGGTCTGAGTATACTGAATGGCGGGCTCTATACCACTGTTGGACGGGGCCCATTCTATACGGTGAGGCCTTTTGATCCCATCACTAAATAATTTAAATTAGTATTTATCTCAATAATTTAAACCTTGAAATTTCTTTTTAAATTTAAAAATAGTCTAATGATGTGAATAGATTTGTATGATATAGGAATATTTTGTCTATTTTTAACTAAAATAATACTAAATTGAATTTGTTTTTTATTTTAATTTTTGTTAATATTTTTATTTAATTTATACCACTTATTTTGTTATTACTTTTATTTTTGGTGAAGTGGAAAGTCATGATGCGTAAGAACGTCAATAAGATATTAGAGTCAACGAAGTCCCTCTTGGAGTAGGAGGAATTTTGTGGAGTGGATGTGTCCCTGGTGTATCTATTGAGATACAGACATATATCCCAAAGACTACAAATTGTGGGAGAAGCATGTGAATGTATAAAATATTAGACTCAGGGAGGGAGATAGACGGTTCACCGCAAGAAAACAGAGAAACAACGGCAGAAATCAGTGAAGAAAAATTATCCATCATAAATCACCATGAAGCAGATATTATAAATAAAAAACATAAAAATTATCGATGTATCAGTGATAGAAATTATATATCGTCAAATTTGATAATAAAATATATGTTAAATTAATTATTATTGTGTTGAAAATATTTTTGATAAATTTATGATGGATATTTTTTATCATTAATTTTAATAATAAAACATGCCCAAAACATATCATTATTGCTTGGGAGTTATTTCCAATAGATTAAAGACAGAATTGTTTTGATTAGTTTAGATTTTCGAAGGATTAGCGACACAAATTGCAGAAATGTTCTTACTTACTTAGCGAGGGGTTAGCAACAGATTAACCACAAATATTTTCTGTCATAGATCTGTCGCTGTTTCTGGGGTCAAAAAAACAGATCGCCTAGGTTACTCTCTCCCGCGCTCCCTTCCCTCGCGCAACACAACTGTCTCTCTCTCTTTCTCCCTTCCCTCCCACCTCTCCGTCGCATAACGGTCTCTCCTCGCCACCTCTCGCCAATAGGGAAATCGATGAAGTCCAAATTTCGACTTCATCGCCGGCGCCGTCGACCCCTTTTGAGGTTCGTCTCTCTCTCTCTCTCTCTCATATTAGGGCTTTTTGCGAAACATTGTTCAGTCAAACTCATCAGATTAGGGCTTTATTTATCTTTGCAATTTTTCTTTTTTTCCAATCTAAATGAAATCGATCCATTTGCAAATTTCCTTCTATAACTTTACTAAATCCGAACTTATAGAAAGAGGATCTTGAAATGGCAATTTCAAAGATCTAGTCATCTTATTAGGATATAGTTCATAGATCAAAGATGAGAAAAGGAACTCACAGAAGATTAAGAGATCACTTTATGACAGAATAAGAAGTCCAACATCAACGGGGAACAAAATAATACTAGGGAATGACATGAAGGGATCAGTACTGAGACCTCATTGTCTTAAGAGTCAGAACGGGCCAAGCATGATTAGTGGCCAGTTGCCGCGAACTTTTTTTTCTCCTTTTCATTTTTTTGGGGGTGGAGGGGCTTAAGACAGTTATTATTAGTCACTTAAACAGTAGAATTTCGTAGAGATGAGAATAGCAGATTACCCGTGGTGATATAAGAAATTTCAAACAAACTGATCGAGGTACTCATCCACTGTTTTATATTTGATGTCAGGGTATAGATCCGTAGCTTCTACACCAAAAGAAGATTCAATCTCAAAGTTGGTATGATCCTCATATTTGATAGTCTGAATTTTCTCTTTCTACTTTTCCTTCCATCTTTCATGGTTGAGGGTTAGGGATGGGCTGTGGTGCTCTTTTTACTTTTGGAATCTTATTCCCCAGTTGCAGGCTGATCAGTTTCAAGTTCAGTGGGCTGATTTTATATCAGAGCTGATGAATTGTCTTTACAAGTTGCTGCAAGTGTTTGGGTGGATCTCAAGGGAGAGATAAGTTGTACGGTTAACCAATATTGTTTCATCTAACTTCTCTATTGCATCTAGAGGTACAAGCTTCAACGTCCTTTGGCAATATATTTTCATCTTCCTGATTTGATCTTTTGAGGGAGCAGTTTTCCTTGTAATGCTTTTCTTCTCTCTCTTGTCTTTCTGTTTGAAAGTGTCCAATATAGTCATATTATTTGTTTGAGAAGGCTATTATGATTTTAGTTTTCTTTACTGGTGGCTAAATGGTTTGGGGGTATAAATGACAAGGTAAACTGTAGGATTCAGTGGGTATATCCTCCATTGAAATTTTACTTTCTTTGTCTGGTAGAAAGTGAATTAGAGTAAGTAAAAAGAAGCAGAGTGAGGTGAAAAGTGGACTGGGTTTTGCCTTGAGGCCTTTGTATCAAATGTTGGCTGAAAACGATTCTGTTATAATTTTAAATAATTTTAATATTACCCACATGACATTGTTAAGGTTTGCAGCGTTGTCAATTTTCCATTATTTTCAAATTTTTTTTCCAACTTAAGGCCCAATGAAGAGGTAGTTCTGCCATCCTTTTCTTTTCCTTAAAAGATTTTAACTTAAGGAAGAAAACTCTATGGTATAATCCTAGTGTGCCCTTTTCTTTGGATTCATAATTGGTTCCATGCGACTATGTTACCATAAAGGGTCTCCATATCTTAATAAATTATACTTTAAGCTTAGTAATCAATATTATATACAATCCTACATTCCTAATATGTAGTCACTCCTAGCATTATACTATGAGACACGACTTTACTCTAATATATAGTCACTCCTTTGTCTCTCATATTTTTGACCCAAAAAATTATTATAATTTATTCATTAATGAATCATATATAGACTTATCAAAATAATTATTGTTTTCATTTGTATTGTATGGATTTATTGTAATATTAAAACTATTTTAAATTTATTTCTTTTTATAATTTTTATATATTACATTTATTTTTTCTTATATAGTCTGTACTTCAAAATGGGGTCTATTGATCGTAATTGGATGTATCGTTGCTTAGCTAATGGGTACTTGACAGATGAATTTGTTAAGGGTGATAATGAGTTATTGAATTTTGCATGTTCTCAACATAAGTTCATAGATGGATTGAAAATTAGATGTCCTTATCATAATTGTCGGAATCATAAATTTTGTAATCGAGATGATGTCACAGTGCACTTGTTATCAAGAGGGTTTGTTAATGGTTACATCATAAATTTTGTACTCAGAAATGCCGGGTTTTCTATACACTTAATTGGTTAGGCATTAGGCAACTAACTTTTGAGGTTCCTAATTTTCTAGGGCTCCTAACTAAGTCCAGTGGTTGTTTTGTGTCAATCATATGGGATTTGCTCTAGTGTGTGATCTAATTGTGGTTCTAGTTGGTTAGTACATTGCAGAGGATGCTATGGTTACCATGTTGCATGGTTATTAATAATGTCTCCACCTTGTTTTACATTCATGTAGTTACAAGATGATATTTGCATGATTTGTTTCTTTATTGCCTTAATCTACTTAGCTATAGTTGAGTTAGGCTCCTTTTTGTAGTTGTTTGATTTACGATTAGTAGACTAAATTACTAAACCAAATGGTAGATCATGAATTGTTGCACAAGTTTGTAAACTAAATTTGTTAGTGTTGATTGGTGTCATTTTGTTGTAGGACAAGTACAAACAATCGGTTGATGAAAAATATGGCTCAGATAGTACTTCTCAGCCAGAGTTTGATGTGAAATCATGGTGTCAGGTGACTAGGGGTCCATTGAAGGGACGCTTGTATAGTTTTGGAGAGAGAGGTGATGACATATTTACGACAAATTCCTCTGGTGCCACTTTATCTGCATGCATGCCCTCAGCAAATGCATACTAAAGAGAAGTTAGATAAAATGATGAACGAAATGAAAAATGAAATGTTGGAGAACATGCAAATCCAGATGATGGAACGAGTGAAAGAGAAAACAAAAACACAAATTCATGGTATTCTAGCACAATTAGGTATTCAACAACCATCGTCTGGCCTAGATTCACCAAATTTCGATCCCCATGTCTCTGTGATACTTGTGATTTATGTATTTGACTTTTATAGTACTCAACATTGTGGATTGTACTTGATTTTATGGAGTTATGTAATGTGTACATTGTACTCAATAACTTGAGTTGTTATGTTTTGTATGTACTTAATATAATTGAGTTACTTAGTAAATTGATTTTATGGAGTTATATTTTGGATGGTAATATGAGAACTACAATATAATGGTTGAATGATTTATAGGTTAATAGATTGATTGAATTGAATTGCAATATAATGATTGATTGAATTATAAGTTAACATGTAGATTGGATTGAATTGAATGAAATGTTATGGTGTAGGAAGTGGTAATCAATGACGAATTTTTTCGTCGTTAAAAAAATCTATCACTAATCCGTCGTAAAATTGAGTGTTCATGTCAACAATTAGCGATAAAAAAATCTGTCGCTGAAAATATCCATCGCTAATCCATCGCAAAATTAATTGATCATGTCGACTATCAATGACGATTAGCAATGGATTTTTCCGTCACTGATCCATCGCTAATTTCAGAACTCCACTTGATGTTTTAAAAACGGATTAGCGATGGAAATTTTCGTTGCTGATATTATCTGTCGTTAATCCGTTGGTAATTGCACAATTCATTTCAATATATCAGGGACGGATTTTTTCAGCGACAAAAATATTCATCGCTAGTCAATCGCTAAAACATCAAGAAGAGTTCTGAAATCAGTAACGGAAAAATCCGTTGTTGAAGTCAGTGACAGAATTTTTCCGTCACTAATTTTTAGCGAGGAAATTTTCATTAACGGAATTAACGACTAAAATTTTCGTCGCTAATTATCTTTAGCGACAGAATCTTTACTTTCAGTGATGGACTATTTTTTAATAGTGATTGGGCATTGTCACATCAGCAAATTGGTTACGTGACGGTGAATGGTGTTTGGGGTGTTGACTTGGCACTCCCACATTAATATCTGTATGTCCAGTTAGGTTGTCACATCATTACATATCAGCATTTAACGGACACCTTGTTATCGTCTATAATAGAAAGACCAATCTATTACGATTTTGAAAGTTTGAGTACTGTAATATAACATTTTTAAGTTCAAGAATTAATTTGTGAAATTTAGTAATAGTTAAAGACTCGACATGTAATTAAGTCTATAAAATAAAGGTAAATAAATTATAAGAAATTCATGATTTAAATTATTAATGGTTCCTTCATTTACTTAAATGAATTTCAGGATAAAATAATTTTTAAAATTTTTTTATTTTAATTAATCTAGTATTTAATTATCTGATTAATTTAATTTAAATATTATAGAATTTAATTTGGGTCTGTTTTGAGCATTAAATAAAAATTTTAAAAATTCTATTAAACATCATAATTTTGTGGTTCCATCACTCACGATGATGATTAGTTTGGTACTATATATATATATATATATATATATATATATATATATATATATATATATATATATATATATATATGATATTATATTAATACATATTTATATTTTGATGTGAATGGAGATTGCCTGAATTGTGATGGCACACATCCCATGTGTCTCCGCAATCATCAACAATTTTAAATTTTATGTATGCTTCTCTGCTCCTTCAAGTCAGGGCGCAGTATGCGCATGTCTTTATTTCCTTCTTCGGTTTGCCCCTCAATTTTTCTCCTCCTTTTATTAAAATTTTCGAACTATTTTTTTTTTTTTTTCTTTTAGGTTTCTGTAGTAATAAATTTATCAATTATATGTAATAACTTAAGAATCAATGACACTGGTAGTCGATAAATAAATTTTATACATGAATTTAAAATCTTAAGAGACTCAAAATTTATCATGTTAAAGTTGCATTTTTGATAATGAAATTGTCAGTAAAGAAAGACAAAAGTCTTTGTCCCCATGCATGTTTGGCCGTTGAAACTTTTTCGAGCTGAAATAATTAATTGGTCATGCCAAGTTGCACAAACCATCAACCTTGAGGTAATTGCCCAATTTATATAGTTTTATTCAAAACTTATCAGGATAAAGATTTATTTTTATAAAAAAATCAAATTGTTGGTGAACAAAGAGCAAAGCTTTTAATACCAACTGACAGTTGATCTGGTAAGAAGACGTTAGATCTGTTAATCAAGACTAGATTTTAAATTTTAAAAATGGAAATAAATATATTAGAAGAACTCTTCCCTAAAGAGTGTCCAACAATAGTTTATACCGAATTAGTCGAACTTTGACTTCGCATACCGGTCGGTCCAGGTTACTAAAAAAGAAAAAAAAATAATGTGGTTAGAGGTGAGTTTTGTCTCTATAAATCTGTCTCTTCCAGACTCGATCGGATGACTAATGATGAGACTTGAAACCTACAAAAGATCGTTTGAGGGTGTTCCGACAGAGGAGATTCCAACGCTCAAGTCAGAAAGAGCAGTTTTCGAAAGGAAAAATAGATTGGGAGTGGGAGAGAACGGGTCTCCCTGTGTTTTTTGTGTATCCTGCGTAGGGTTAGAGGACTTACCTGGCATGACACATTCATTATTCTCATACAAATGTTCTCCTTAGATTCGTGCTATGGCAGGTTTCACAAACCCTAGTTTCTTTATGAAATGAACCAGGGATTTCAGATCTCTGAACATTAAAGATTCAATGTTGCGATTACTTAAGAAACTAAAATATATAAGGAGATTTTTTCCCTTATCTATTAGATCTTCTAGGTCTCCTTCCTCATGTAGAAGATACGTTTCGTACCGAAATAGGAAACTCAATTACCGATAGAATGAGATAAGGGTGTTCGATTCCCTTGATTGCTATCGGTTAGAAGAGAGAAGTATTCGGCCCTACTGAATACCCTTACAAGTTGAACCATATAGATTAAGCGATTATGGAATCTGGTTCTTAAAATAACCGGGGCGATTATGGCCCATTCGGGGGGTGGATCCCATCAACAAGTCGGGACGACACAGACCCATTTATATCTAAATAGTCTAAGTGTATCGCTACTGGATGGGGCCCACTCTACTCGGTAAGGCTTTCTTAAAATGGGGGTCAATCATTTGCCTCTGACTCATGGCGTTGATTCATAAAAGAGGCATCATGAGTGAAGTTTGCTTCTCGAGGAATCGAAAGACGTGAGTGCTGGTGATGCGTGTCTCCTGAGGTCATCAAAATTGTCTATAACTGACGCGTGTTCCCTCTTTTAACTCAACCATTTCGTATATGACGTTTTATCCTCTCTTGGGTTCAATTAATGGGAACGAGGAAGATGAGGCAGCACATGCCTTTTTCTTTAAATCCACACACTTTCGGAGTGGTGTTTCAACTAACTCAAGATTTAGAAAAGATTTTCTTTTGCTTATAAGTAGGAATCGCAGGATCTCATTATATTTCAGTAGATTTTCCTATGTCTGTTGGTTCTTGTTTCCTGAGGGTCGTCACTTGTGAGGGGGTTTCAGAGAGGTGTTCCAACTTTATCGAGTTTGGTAGTTTGAGTTGCTTCTGTTGGTATAAGATCTCGTCAGGAGTGAGGACTATTAGTATGAGGACTCGTCATGACATTTGTTATTCGAATGTCGTGATAGGTTTTGCTAGCGTTCCCGTTGGGGGCCCCTGGCTCGGATAAAGAGTCCCTATCCGAGTCAGGCGGTGTAGAAGGCTTGTCATGTGTGGGAGTCCAAGTGATGGGAGAAAGTGTGATGATATTTTGATGCATCCCTTGGGTTCCTTCCTGATCAACTTGTCCCGCCTTTTCACTGGGCTGCATATTGTCACATGTAAGTTTCACTTGTTGCTTTTGTGGTCTTCAGTGTTAGGCGCTACTACTTGTTTTTCATTGTTCCTCTGTTACTGTATTTGTACTCTTCGAATTCGTTAAACAACAGAAATGATAAGGTCGTTCCTTAGGATAGTCGATCCGACCAAGGGACTAGTGAAATGTAATTACCCATGTAATTCGCCATCTATTTGTTGTAATAAAGGAGATTTATTCCACTTACTTGATCCTTATTGCGTTTGATGGAAACGCTTGTAAATGATACTCAAGTGTTGTCCTATTTGCGTCGCGGTATAGACCCTTTCATTCAATAGGTTAGACTCTTTGCTAGGTCAGGGCGACTAAAATTCATTCAGGGGGCTAGACTCCTTTGGTAGGACAAGACAATGAAAGCTCATTTGGGAAGATAGATCTCATTGGTCGGACAGGGCGACTAAGGCCCATTCATGGATATGGATCCCATCGGTAGGATAGAGCGACCAAGACCCATTCGGGAGATAGATTCTATCGGTAGGACAAGGCAACGAAGGCCCGTTCAGGGAGATAAAACCTATCGGTAAGATAAGGCGACTAAAACCCGTTCGAGGAGATAGATCTCATCGGTAGAACAGGACGACTATGGCCCATTCGGGGAGATAGATTCCATCAGTAGGACATGGTGACTAAGACCCGTTCGGAGAGATAGATCCCATAGGTATGACAGGGCGACTAAGCTCCGTTCGGAGAGATAGATCACATCGATAAAACAAGACGACTAAGGTCCGTTTGAATAGATAGATTCCATCAATAGGATAAGACGACTAAGTCAAGAGTTAAAAACAGTAAGACTATAGAAAAGGAAACCAAGGGAGACTTACTCGAAAGGAGGTTCCTTTGCTGAATGACATGGTTTACTAAAAGTAGGTTCATAGGTTCTATACGTTCTAAGTTCTAGGTATGGCTGATCCGTCTAGGTTAATGAGGCGATAAACCCCCTGACGGACTGTAGAGCATATCTGATAAGGACCTTCCCAATGGGGACTAATTTACCCCTAGATGGAGTTGACCAGTAACTTTCACTTTCCTTCGTATCAGGTCACCTGATTTGAACGTTCGAGTCTTGACTCGTCGATCATAGTATAGTGCCATCTAATGTCGATATGTGGCAATTCAGACGGATACAGATTCTCGCAGTTCAGGAAGTAGGTCTAGGCATTCGTGCAAGGCTGACTTGTTCTTTTCAGAGTCATAACGGATCATTTGGAGCGAATGGATTTCAATTTGCATTGGTTTGACGGCCTCACTTTTGTATGTTAGGCTGAATGGGGTTTTTCTGGTTGCTCTTCAAGGTGTGGTTCGATAAAATTAGAGGATGCTATAAAGTTCGTGCACCCATCATCCTTTAGCTTCGTCCAACATGGTCTTCAGCCCTTGAAGGATAGTCTTATTGGTTGTTTCCACAAGTCCATTGGTTTGTGGATGGGCAAGCAACGAGAACCGATGATCGATCTCTAGATTTGTGCAGAACTTTCGAAAGTTAACGTTGTCAAATTACTTCCCATTGTCAGTAACAAGGATATGGGGTATGCCGAACCGGGTTACTATGTGAGTCCATACGGACGACTACGCTTTGACCGTTGTTATTTGGACTAGGGGTTCAGTCTCTACCCATTTGGTGAAATAGTCGATGGCCACTACAAGGAATTTTCTTTGCCCAATAGCTTGTAGGAAGGGTCCCAGAATGTCCATTCCCCACTAAGCAAATGGCCATGGTCTTGCAAGGGGGCTGAGTTTGGTGGGAGGTGGTTTAGGAACCGAAGAAAATCATTGGCATTTATCACAATTTTTGATATAGTCACTAGAATCGTTCTTCATGGTTGGCTAGTAGTATCCTTGTCGCAAAACTTTATGGGCCAGATTTTAAGCCTTTAGATAATTGTCGCATATCCCTTCGTAGATTTCTCGTAAGACATAGTTCCCCTCCTCAGGGGTCAGGCATCTTAGATAAGGATACGTAAAATACTTTCAGTATAGTTTCCCATCGATGATTGCATAATGTGCGGCCTTTCATTTTAGTTTGATCACTTCTAGTGGTAAACTAGGCAATCGGTTTTCTCTTAAGTACGGTTCGATTGGATCTTTCCGACTAGGGAGTTGGTTTACCAACAAGGCTCTTTTGAGTTCATCAATGCTAGGATGTGGCAGACTTTCTATGTAGACTGTTCGACTGGAGACAATCGAGTCTGAGCTGACCAATTTAAAGCATCTCAGCTCTCGTGTTTTCTGAGCGTGGGATTTGTTGGATGTCAACCTTGTTTAGTTTAGCCATCGTTTCACGCAGCTTAGCCAGGTATATGGTTATGATCGGGTCTTTTGTCTCATAAACCCCTTCGATTTGCTTGACCACTAATTGACTATCGATAAATACCCGAGCACTTTGGGCCCCCATATCGATTGCGATTTGGAGTCCTGTCAATAAAGTTTCGTCTTTACCTGATTGTTGGTGGCCTTAAAATCGAAACAATGGCGTATTTTACTTTGAAGTTGCCTTGACCCATTAGTATAAGCTCGGCGTCGCTCCCTGAGTAATTAGAGGATCCATTAACATGTATGGTCCAGTTTGGCAGCAACCATTCATTAGGACCATCAGTAAACTCGGGTGTAACTAAGAAAGTGCATTCGAGGATAAAATCGGTCAAAACTAGGCCTTTGATTGCCGGGCGAGGCAGGTACTGGATGTCGAATTCATCCAATTCGATGCTCTATTTGATTAGACGACCAGATGTATCTCTCCTTTAGAGGATTTGCTTTAGCCGCTGAATAGTGAGTACTACGATAGTGTGGGCTTGGAAGTATGGCCGAAGTCATCAGGCTGAAAGGACCAGCGCATATGTTATCTTCTTGATCAGTCGGTAATTGACCTCTACATTTTTAAGTATCTAGCTAATATAGTAAATTGGCCTCTAAAGGGTCGAGACCTGTCTTACTAACACAAAGCAAAGCATCTGGTCAGAAATAGAAAGATAAAGGTAGAGTTTCTCACCAAGGATTGATTGGGAAAGAAATGAAGGGGCCATGAGATATTCTTTAAGCTGTTCGAAGGCCGTTTGGCACTCGGAGGCCCAGGTGAATCATTGAGATCTTTTCAGAGCATCGAACATGAGTTTATATTTCTCCCCGACCTTTGACATGAAACGGCTTAGAGCTACTATCCGACCAGTGAGTCGTTACACCTCTTTTAGAGTTTGAGGCGGTGATATGTCCAAGATGACTTGTATCTTTTTGGTATTTGCTTCGATTCCGCGACTGGTGATCATGAAACCCAAAAATTTTTCCAGCGAGATACCAAAGGTGCACTTAGCGGGGTTCAACCGCATGTTATAGTGTTCAAGTGTTTGAAAGGTTTCTTCTAGATCGATAACGTGATCTTCAGAATTAGCACTTTTGAAGAGCATGTCATCCACATGCTTCTACGTTTGAGTCGAGCTGATCTTTGAAGACTTTGTTAACCAACCGTTAGAAAGTTGCCCCCGTGTTCTTGAGACCGAAAGACATGATTCAGTAGCAATATGTTCTAAATTTGATGATGAAACTTGTTTTTTCTTCGTCTTCTAGTGCCATTCGTATTTGATTGTACTCCAAGTAAGCTTCCATAAAACTTAAAAACTAGTAGCCCAAAGAGTTGTCCACCAATTTATCGATGTTCGGTAGAGGATAACTGTCATTTAGGTATGCTTTATTGAGATCTATGAAGTCTACGCACATTCTCTATTTGTCATTAGCCTTTTTCACAAGACCACGTTGGCCAACTATTCGGGGTACTTGACTTCGCGGATAAACCCAGTGGCTAGCAACTTTTGTTCTTCCTGAATAGCTCATTAGTGTTCAAGGGCGAATACAATTTTCTTCTGTTTCACCGACTTATAGAACGAATCTACCACTAACCTATGAGAGAGGACGGACAAATCGAAGCTAGGAATGTCTTCGAGAGACCAAGTGAAGACCTTAGAGTGCCGCTGTAGGCAACGAATAATATCATCTCGCAGGGGTGCAGGCAGGATAGCCCCGATCCGGATAGTTTGATTGGGATCATTCGTCAGAGGAAGTTCAATCTCCTCTTCTCCTTATTCTTGTTTGCTCGCCGGTTCAATGTCACCCCTAAGTTCCAAGGTGTCGATAGAAAAGTTTTCCCACCTATCATAATCAGCGAAGGGAATGTAGAGGTTGGGATTGCTGCGAACGATTATGATCCCTTCTGGCGTTCTAAATTTAACCATCATGTGTTGAGTGTTGGGTAGTGCTTCCAAATTGTAACACCGAAAATTTGGTATTAGAAATATTCTGTAAAATGTCTAGATAAATATAAAGGAAAATTTTAAATTTTATTGATTTTTCATTTTGGGGTATTAAATTGAAATTTTTGATACATTTGAAATATCCGTGTTTCAGATTCGAAATACATCCTATTTTGATGAAAATGAAACTTTAAATATAAAGTGCATAAAAAAAAGAGGAGAGGAGGCACAGCGTTTTGGCCAAAACGCTACACCTCCCCCTCCCCCAATTCAATTAGGGCTAAAAGCCCTAATCCCTTCTCCCGTCTCTCTCTCTTTCTTTCGAACTTCACTTTGTCTCTCTCTCGAATCTCAGTCGCTCTCTCTCTGTCTCACCCGATTCCTCCTACGTCGCGAGCCTTCCTCTCCCTCTCACCGACGAGCTCCACCGCATACGACCGCCCTCCTCTCTCTATTTCTCTCTCTGTTTTCTCCCTCTTCCGCGTGCAAACAAAGCTCTCTCTCTTCCTCTCTCTCGCACGCGAACAGTTCTCTTTCTCCCTCCTTTATTCGCTCGCGCAGTGCTCGCTGTGAGCACTTCCCTTCTGCAGCTTATCCCAACCAGCGCTTATTGGATACTTCGAACACCCTAGACTGCTTGCACTTATCTCCTGCGCAGGTAAGGGCTGAGTTTTGATTATAGCTCTAAGGTTTCGAATTTTCTTAGTAATTAGGTTTAATTGCTAAAATTTGCTTCAATTTGGAAGCGTTGCAAGTTCCGGACTGAATCGAATGGCGCACAGAAGCTAGGTCTACGAGCTGCGAATGTACATATCTTGAAAGTATGTTGAATCATGAATTGGAAAAATTAGGGTTGTGTAAAATTCGGGAAAATTTGGGAAAATTGTTAGAAATTAGGAAAAATTGAGGAATATTGGGAATTTAAGGTCATTAGTGATGCAAATGATCT
Organism: Dillenia turbinata; assembly: GCA_037126225.1. NCBI lineage: Eukaryota > Viridiplantae > Streptophyta > Magnoliopsida > Dilleniales > Dilleniaceae > Dillenia > Dillenia turbinata. The sequence continues at coordinate 6,175,359 of JBAMMX010000022.1, read as the reverse complement.
TGAAATGATGAAATGAGAATCTTGGTTTATGAAATTGAAAAATTAGACATGTGCTAAAGATAGGAAAGTTCATAAAACCTAGAATTTGGGATGAATTAATAATGAAATTGTGATTATTGGTATAGGATAACCCATTTGAAGGTTGAGAAGGCTTACCTTAGATTAAATTGCAGAATTGAGAGTGGATACTCTCTCTAGAGATGAGTGAATACATGTTTATGATTTTAAATGAGAAAATATTTTATAATGATTTTCTAAATACTTTTACAATTGATATTCAATTGTTTTATGATTGTGAAATATTCCGAAAATAAGATTACAGTTGAATTATGCATCCATGTGTTTGAAAGGAAATAATGTGTCATATTATCTGAATTATGTTAAACATAGTTTGAATTGAGCTTTAGAAATGAGAATTGTTTGAATCATTGTTGGCACGTTGATTTCATACTATGATGTTGCGAAACGGTGCTTTATGCATGGTAAATGGTTATAGTCATTCCCTCCATGGTGCGACCAGATAGGGTGACGTGGTTGGGTGTTTATTTGGTTGTGGAGGTAGCTGCGCTTGAGAAGTGCTTCCGAAACCCTCCCTTCGGACTAGCCTGGTTGCACCCCAAGGAAGGTCCAAGCCAAAGCCAAGGTTGGGGTATATGTATGTGGTTGACATTAAATGAAAACTCCTTTGCGGTTCCACTATTGGTCGATGCCAAATCTTTAATGGAAAGATTTCGACAACCACAAGATTTATGGAAAATAAGATGTAATATTGGATGCATATAATAAATAAAAATATGATTTTTTTCTAAAATTCTTGATTTGTTTTTGACACTTGATGACATATCTTGCTCTTTATAATTTGAAATTATGAATTTGAGATAATTATTTGACATATCTACAATCATCCCTCATTTATCTTCATAATATGTTATACACTCACTGAGTATTTATAGTACTCACCCTTCTCTTTTAAATCTTTCAGAGGAAATTTAGGTCTGTGACAGCAATTGAAGCTTGTGAAGGATTATTTTGCTGACTTGTTTAGGTATTCTAGTGATGTAGGATTTATTTTGATATGATCTGAAATCCATAAAAGGGAAAACTTGTATAATTTTTTGTATAGATTTAATTGATACTTGTTTTGTATATATGAGCAAGTATTGGTAGAATCCTTACATCGTTTATGTTGAAACTTGTTCATTTTCGTTTAAATTCCATTTTTAGTAAAAACTTACTGTTTAAGTAGGACATTTGTATTGAAATGTTTGATTTTAATATTTACTTTCGGATTCATGAAATTCTATACATCTTATATCGTTTGGACTTTACTGATGCTGGCTTGTTTTCTTCAGACAAGTATTAGTAAAATCCTACGACTATAATTTGGGACTTCATTTATTTTGATTTTGGGAATATTTTTGGAATACTTTATTTATACTGAGAATTCTGGAATGGCTGAGATAGTCACACTGCATGCATGCTTGTACAGGAACCCCCTTCCCAAATGTGTGTGTGCCGACGCATGCTTGTGTGTACAGAGATGAACTAGATGAGTCCTTTGCATGTGTGCTCTATATATGTTTTCTTATTTTGGATAGATTTGTGTATTGGAAGATTTACTATACTGTTATGTTGTATTGCGGAGTCCCAATATATGGAAAGGTTCTGCCCGTGTACCGAGATAACGCGGTGATTGTCGTGTGGTCTATCCGAGGATCGGGGCGTGATATAAATCATCTAGGCTTGGCCGACCAAGGATGACGTTATACGGTGAGAATAATTTTACCACGTTAGGGGGAACCCCTACAGTTGCATCTCCGGATGGATGTACTCATCAGTTAATTCCTTGAGAGATCTGGCTGGAGGTTGAAGGTGCAAAGGGTTGAGACCCATTCGATAAAGGGCATCCCAAGTAAGGATGTCACAGTCCGTGTCTTAATCAATCAGAACTCTTTTCACCGTACGAGATTCTATTTTAATAGTGACCACTATAGGATCATTGCGATCGGGGTTAACCCCGATTAAATAATCGTCGTCGAACCCGATGACTAGGCATTTTCTCTTTGTTGTAGTCATGTCTTATTCGGTGACAGAAAGTTAGTGAGAAAGGTTAAGACTAGCCTAGTTTTCCCACAGACAGCGCCAATCTATTAAACATGGGTTTTGTCTCCACAGATCCAACTCTTTCAGAATCAATCGGACGACTGATGATGAGACTTGAAATCTACAAAAGACTGCCGGAGGGTGTTCCAACGGGAGAAGTTCTGACGCTTAAGTCAGCAAGAATGGTTTTCAAAAGAAAAAATAGACTGCGGGTGGGGGGAGGACGGGTCTTCTTATGTTTCTTGTGTGTCTTATGTAGGGCTAGAGGGCTTACCTGGCCTGATGTCTCCATCGTTTTTATATAAATATTCTCCTTAGATCCATGCTGTGGCGGACTTCACAAACCTTAGTTTCCTTATAAAATGATATGGGGATTTCAGATCTCTGACATTAAAGATTTGATATTGCGATTACTTAGGAAATTGAAGTATATGGAGAGATTCTTTCTCTTATCAATTAGATCTTATAAGTCTACTTCCTCATGTAGAAAATGCGTTTTATATCGAAACAGGGAACTCAGTTACCGATAGAAGGAGATAAGGGCGTTCGGTTCCCTTGATTGCTATCGGTTAGAAGAGAGAAGTATTCGGCCCTACTAAATACCCTTACAAGTTGGACCGTACAAATTAAGCGATTTTGGAATCTGGTTCTTAAAATGACCAGGGCGACTGTGGCTCATTCGGGGGGTGGATTCCATCAATAAATCGAGACAGCATAAGCTCGTTTATATCTAAAAAGTCTAAGTGTATCACTATTAGATTGGGCCCACTCTACTCAGTAAGGCCTTCTTAGAAAGGGCGTCCATCAGATGTTATCAAGAGAGGTCGTCGTGTCTCAATTCTTGGGCCTCATATGAGGTTCGGAGGTGCCACGCCTATTTAGCCATTGAAACTTTGTGCAACAGTAATTAATTGGTCATGCTTACTACCAAAGGAATTACCCAAGCAAACAGTTCACACACTTTATAATTTTGGGATCTCATATTTAAATTTGATTAACAAAAATTATTTATAAAAATATACCAATATATCTGAGTTACAAAAAATTTTACACGTCTCAATATTTTAACAAAATTGTGATATACATAAACTTATAGACTTGACGGAGGTATCCGTCTAATAATTAGTATTGATATTTTTTAAATAAAATATCATATTCAAATTTTATATATAAAAAAATAAAAATAATAAGATAATTTTATTTCTTAAAGATTTAATTTAATTCAAATTAAATTTATTTAGATTAATTTAATTCAAATTAAAAAATAATAATAAGAATCGGAGAAGGTAAGAAGCCATCCATTTCGTGTTTTTTTGAAAGAGTGGGAAGGGGGGGACAAAAGCTGCGTGGAGTGGACAGCTAAGAAGACAAATTACCCTAAAACGGAGCCCAAATGGGTAATTAAGTGCCAAAATTTAGGGGTCATTTCAGTGTAAAATTGAAACTAGTTTAATTTTAAAAGTTAGAATCTGTAGTTGGGTTAAACTTTGTGACTTTTATGGACATTGCATTACACACCTAACCAATGACTGGGGAAATATAATATCAACTTACAACTATATAACTAGCACCCAAACGGAACTCAAGAATATAATATATATATATATATATATATATATATAATAGAGATCGAATAAAAGAAGTGACGTTCAGTGACACCACCACCGAGAGTCTCTGTTCGAACTTTATTATAAATATTTATGACATTTCATAATCATCCAAATTTTGGTCTTTGTTGCCCATAATTATTGGTTCAGTTGGTATTAATTTTAGGGGCTTTAATGAGATATTTATTCAAGAAGTTTAATGAACCAACTTGCAAAAGAAAAAAAAAAAAAAAAAAAAAAAAAAAAAACGAGAAATGGATTGTTACTATGGCTTGTGGGGAAGGAAACTCAAATAATCCATTTATTTATTTTGTTTTTTTTTCTCTTTGGTAATTTAGAGGAGTTTGTGGAGTTACTCTCATCAAACCTATGTGTGTAAAGTCTCGAACGAGGTGAGACGTAAATGTGCAAAATCTGAGCTATATTGGCGAGACAACTCATTGTAGCTTCTTTAGCAATGAGATTTGGTGTCATATTACCCTGTCTTAATCAATTAATATATATATATATGAGGCATCAAGTTTGAGTTTTAATTACCGCCTTTAGAGCAAAAAGTCCGACTAAAATACCAGAAGAGCACCTATGTTTCCCAGTTATCCTTTAGTTTTGGTCATTGTTGAAAACTAATGAATCTGCCTGATTGTGCTTTTCCGAATGTGCCCAAGGACAGAGCATGAGGTTTGGACCAAGTCTGAGAAGAAAATATAGATGGTGAATTTGGAGAAATTGGTGGGCCAATCCGAACCAAATGGAAGATGATCAGAGATCCTGGCCCAAAAGCAAACAACTGTCGTGTTAAATGGCAACTTGAGACCAAACTTCTTTGAAGTAGTCGGACACTCTACTCCCTTAACCGAAGATTATGAGTTTGAGCCTAAAAAGTATAAAAAAATGATTTGAAAAAATTAACCCCTAACGGGCATCACAATGTCAGGGACGGATTCATCAGAGTAATCCAGATATCTGCTGGTTGGGGGAAAAAAAAAGGCATTTTGGGCCTAGAAAAGGAGATCATCCCGGACAAAACAGCCCACTCATACTCATCAATGCCGTAAGGACCATTCCACGTCTTGGGCAGGACTAAGAGCAGGCCCAAAACATTTTGCATTCTTTGATAATTCTTAAAAACTTGTTGTAAAGACAAAATTCTAATACTAATGAGATACAAGTTTAGTGATAGAAAATTAAATTTTCTTGATCAATATCTTGAGTTCAAATCTTGAGAATAGAAAAATAGACGCGAGGATAACCGACCCCTAAATTAGGCTGCACAATTGTTCGAACCGGATTAATTGAGTTTTCGAATATCGGTTATCAAGTATTAAAAAAATTGACAAAATTCTTTTAGATATCTATAAATTATTTTTATTCAAAGAGACTTAATCCGTCATGTAAGCCGGTTAAACTTTTTTTTATTGAAAATTGTTTGTAAGTAACACAAAAATAATTGATAAACAAAAGTTTTAACCAACTTAGGATTTTGCATTGTTAAATTAGATTTTTATATATTCTTTTTTAGATAAAATAAGTATAACTAAGATAGTAAAATTTTATTAGTAACATATAGTGTCAACATTTTTGTGTAGAAGTAATTTTTAATCTTATTTGGAATGACAACTATGTCCCAACTATTTTCGACTTTGCTATTTAAGATGAATAAAGTTGGTTTTTATTTTTTCTTCCTTATTTTATTGGTGTGCCGTCAAATAATTAAAAATAAATTAAACTATTTCACTAAATATTAGTATAAAGTGAATAGGGTCATCTTCACAGAGAGCTATAGATTTACTTCTTTTAAAGAAAATAAAAATAAAAATATGAGAGTTTGAAAAATTTAACTAAACAAATTAATCAAAAATAAAGACTTCGAAATTAAAAGAATAAAAACTAATGGAAAATCAATTTTTCTAGTCAAAGGAATTATTTTCACCTTAATGTACTCGATTGATCATCGATGTAAAAATTACTTAATATTATGCAAATAAATTAGATATAGCTGTTAAATACTATGAATCGACCAATCTCTCCTTATTTTTTGGTAATTAAGGTACCGCCATTAATTATTTCCCTAATCGAAAGATAATCCAAGAGACCCTCGTTGGATTTACTATTTCGACAGTATTAAGATTTAGAAAAATCTAATTCTAATTAATAAATTCCAACATGGATTTATTTAAATTAGATTATCTAATCTCTTGATATAAGTTAAAACATTTGTGAGACAATAAAACTATATCAATTACCTCGTTATTAAAAACATATAAATTTTGTCGTTTTTAAATAGTTGTAGACAATTCTAGGACTATTAAATATAGGTCTCTATTCATTAAATCTAATACAATCATGAACATTAGGGTATGGAGATCAAATAAATATTTATAAAATATCAAGTCAATAAATTCATTTAGATCTCACAATATTTTACCATCAAGATTTCAATAACTTTCAACTAAAAAATAAAATTAAAATGAAAACATAGAAAAGAAAGAACTCACAAGTGGAAGGAAATTTTGCTGGAATTAAAAGACTGCTCTTAAGAAAATAAAATTACAGGAAAAGAATAAATGTCCTTCCAAGAAAACGTGGCTTCAACTAAGAAGAACCGATCTCCCAGAAGGAATGATGGCCGGCTACTCATGGACATGGGGCTGCTGCCCCTTCTCGGGCCGCTTCCTCTCCTTTGCACAATAAAACACTCATATATATATATATATATGAGTAATAACCCTATTTTCAAGAAAGAAAAATTTCTAAAAGATAAAAATCTTTAAAAATTAAATTTTTAAAATTTATCCATAAATATTAGAAATAAATCAATGATTTTAAAAAGTTTCAAAACTTCCAATTTTGATTTCTTTTCCTTCCTTTTTTTTTTTATAAATCTTCTCAATCATTCCTATTATATCAATTATCACAAAAGACACAATTAGTGTAATATTCATTCAAAAATCAAGCAAAATAAATCATAATTATTACACTAATTAATGACCCATCATTTATTATAATTTTTGAAATCAATTAATAAAATAATTTAAATCACAAAATCTATCTGATTTTAATTGACGGATAAACTTGTAAAAATATCAGGTGATTTAGTTAATAATTTTTGACTTATTATGTATATTCACTAATTTATTAATATTTATTTATAAAGATAATTATTAACTTGTTACCATTGTTAAACAACGATAATACATTTACATAAAACACCTTAGAGTTTCTTCTTGTCATAATATCAGTCGTAAATGGTCTTTATAAATAATAATAACAATAATCAGAGTTTTGATTTCAACAATTGAGGTTAGACTTGGAGTGAGCGCATATGCACGCAACCTTGATCCCAACAATCGTGAATGCTATTTATACAATGAAAATATGAAAAATTCATATTTTGATATATTTTGTAGACTATTTTCAATTTTGAGGGATTGACTGACACAACTTACGTGGCCTTAAATTTCTATTATTATTATTATTATTATTATTATAGGAAATGCCATTGCCATATATCCATATATTATAAGAAAATTTTTTTATTTCTTTGCAGTTTTTAAAATCGTAAAAATGTGAAAGGTTTTTTAATTGAAAATGTAGAAATAATTTATATATTTTAAATATAGCATTAGGTGAAGAAACTTGGAACTTATTATCCACCAGGTAAATATAATGAATAGACTTAAAACCCGAAAAAAAAAAATCAAAAACTTGATCTTTAGAAAGAGAGAATTTCCACTTAATTGCTTCAAAAAGGTTAAGAAGACACACTCCAATAGCTATAGTCCATGCAAAACTAGTCATCAATTATAAATCAACTTAGAAACAAGCCTATAGAATAGTGTTTCAGTCTAAACCCTATGACTATAATTGAAAAATGCCATTGCCAATCTTATATATTGATTTATTTCCCCCAAACATAATGACTCGTACTAAGTAACATAAGATGATTTAAACTCATTTAATCTAAAATTTTAATCATAAGATAACATATGGTATATAATTATTATTTTTATAAAATATATCGGAGAGTCATATATCAATATATATATGTTAAACTTTAAAATTTACATTTATCATCATCATCATCATTATCGGGGCAAAGGTAGAAAATTCTTATTGGGAAGCCATAAAGCAATAATTAAAAAAAATTTTAAATAAAAATATATTAAAAAATCACATAATTCTAATTAAAAATATATAAAATATATAAAACAAAATAAATAATTTATGGGAGTTATACTTTACGTTTTTTCAATGATTCAAATTCATCTATAATTGATTCTGAACTAAAAGTACTAACAATTTCATGAGATGTCCCAATTTTACTATTAAAGAGATAATAAGGTAAACAAAATATAATATCGTTAGAAGGTGAATACTCTAACCAAGTAGAATGTGCTTCATACCAAGATGATTGAAATCGACATGGTTGATTTGTTGGACCTGAAGAAGAAAACTCAAAATGTTTAGGTTGGTATGGATCAGCTTTGATATAAACTCGTCAAATTTTTTCATGTTGATTTAACATGAAATTCTGATATTTGTGGATGAAGGCCTGGATCGCATTCCAAAGAAATAGAAGATATCTATTCTGCAGTAATTCTTGGACACTTCTAAGAAAATTGCTCTTAACCAGGAGAAAAATTATGATTTTCTAAAATTATATTATTATTTGAAATGTCTGTAACTTTTTTTATAAAAAAAAGGAATCAATAGTCTTTTCTCTCATAACTGATTCTTTGTCTGTCTTTTTGAATTTTTGAATGACAAAACAAAGAAAACCAAAAGTCATTAAAGAAAAAAATCGAGTGAAAAATTTGAATAAAAGAAAAAACTATATTTTATTAAATTAGAGTTAAATTTTTATTGAAAAAAATGTCATTATATATAAATTTCAAACTCTGATTATAATAATGGAGAGTATTTGATTTACTAAAAATATTAAATATAACATTTATCTAATTTAATTGATACAATATTTAACATATTTAAATCATATAAACAAAATATTGTTACAGCAGCCAACTTTTTTTTTCCTTCTTTGAGAGGACAATTGATGGATAGGTATAAAGAATATAAATATTATTTTAGAAAGATAAAAAAATAATAATATATTTTTTTAAAATTGTGTATCACAAACACACACACACACACACACACACACACACACATATATATATATATATATATATATATATATATACACACACTCATATATTTTAAATTTCATGGTATCATGATTAAACCCCGCAAAATCTAATTTTAAATACAATATTATTTTAAACTTTTAACATATAAAAGTTTTATTATTTTAAATATTTGGAGTGGTTGTAGATTTTTTATTTTTACAAAATTTAAAAGATAAAATTAAAAAAAAAATCAGAAGTCTTGGGGCCACCCCCCCTCCTCCTCCTCCTCCTCGACCACCTTAAAAAAATAAAAATAAATAAAAAATAAAAAACTCCTAAATCTTTGGAGAGTGCCCGGGGGTTCTGAAGATGCCGAAAGCAATTGACCAAGAACGATAAAAGGTCAAACTCAACGGAAGGTTTAGTCTTTAGACTTCATTGGCCGGCTTTATGGTGCAAAATGAGCCCAAAAGTGCAGCCGAAACAGAAAACAAGGACTGTTACGCCTGACACTCACTTCGACCAGTCCTGGTGGTGCCCAAGGGTGCCGCCGCAGTACTCTTCAGTCCTAGGGGCGCCAAGGGTGCCACAGTACCCGAGTGCTCCCTTTTTCAACCCAAAAAAAAAAAAAGAGTGCCCGAGTGTGACAGAGCCCACATCTTTACTTTCGGGGGCTTGGTATAGGCAGAGGGCTGCCGGTGGTTCTCTTTACTTTTTAATTTAATTTAATTTATTTTTCGGGGGCTCATGCATGCGGACTCTTTTCCACTAATTTACTTATTTGTTTGTATCAAGTGATGTGAGTTTTACTCCTACTGCTCACCACCTCAACTTCTCTTAATTAAATCTTATTTTATTAATTTAATTTTTTTAATAAAATATAAAATTTCTGAACTTAAAAAAAAAAAATAAATTATTTTATTGTATTAATAATTTTTTTTGGTATTATAAAGTAATATATAATCTTACTTATAATTTTGGCTCAATTAATGTATCAAGTGTGAAACTTGGTGAATTAGTATGATGAAAATGAGAGATCAACGTTACTGATAAATCAACACTTTTTTTTTGAAAAAACAAAGGTGTAAATGGGGTAACAAACTTTGAGGTGACTGGGGGAGGGGGGCGGGGATGCCCGTCTCGCACGAGCAAACAGCCCCACAAATAGGAACGAGGATCGGTTATAATTCGGGTCATATTAATATCATATCTGATCTTAAATATTAATTATAATATTCATATCTGACTCTAATCCGATTCAAGTTAAAAAATCAAAAATTATATCCGATCCTACAGTTTTTTAAAAAATCCGATCCAACCCAAACTACTACATATCTTTAAAAAACCGTTCCGACACGATCTTAATCCGACCCATACCCGATCTAAACTATAATCTAATACATTTTTAATTTAATAATATTTTTTTAAAAATAAAAATGAAATTTATAAATTATAAAAAACTCTAAAATTTGTTTTATTTTATTAAATAATATCATATTAAAATAAAATTTTATTTTATTATAAATTATTATCGAATCGGATCGGATCGGATTATTTATAACATTAATCTGAATCCGAACCGACCCGATTACTTTAACATTAAAACCCGACCATAACCCGATTTTTGAAGAAAAAAAACATGATTCGTCGGATTTGATTTTTTGGATATTCATTAGCTCGGATCGGATATTGTCATCCCTATCCACAAAAGATCCTGTACTTTATCATTTTTCTTCTTCTTAATTAATATTTATTTTTTTCACTTATATAGGGCTAAAGATCAAAAACAATTGATATCTTACATTTAGGCTTGTTATTCCATCCTAAACTTGAGCATAGACGTGTCAAGTTGGATTCAACCCGAGCTTATGAGAGGTTTTTTTTTTTTTTTGGATTCTCTCTCTTATTCAATGTGTAGAGTTAAGCATTTAATAATTGCGTTTACTCATACCTTTCTCGGCCTCTTGGGGAATATCAATAATTGCTTTAACCCATTTAAACACCCAAATGACAGAAAAAGACAGATTATAGACCACGATAAGTCGACAGGCCTTCATGATATGAGGCAGATGAGCACAAGTTATTAGCTATGAATACGTCCACCATGGCAGAGACTCAAGTCAACTATGTAACACGACCCATCGATCGACCTCATGTACCACGCATGGGGAGACTGTGTCTACGCAGGGAGAGAGGTTAGCTGTAAAGACAAAACTCTCTTCCCTTCTTTCCAAGTAACAAACTCTCTCCATCTCTCTAAGCCAAGCTTTTTCTCTCTTCCTCGAGATGGTAGAGATGTATTAATGAATTCAAACCGAGGGGTTTTGGTTTAGCATATAACTATGATATGGTTTCTCCATTAATATTGTAATTTTGACTTATTATGTATATTCACTAATTTATTAGTATGTTTTTATAAAGATAATTATTAACTTTGTTACTATTGTCAAAGATAATACATTTACATAAAACACCTTAGAGTTTCTTTTTGTCATAATATCGATCGTTGAGTGCTAATTATACAATCAAAATATGAAAAATTCATATTTTGATGTCTTTTGCAAATTATTTTTAATTTTGAGGGATTGATTGACGCAACTTACGTGACCTTAAAATTGTTGTCCAATATGAAAAGTTCATATATATTTTACAAGTAACTAAAATCAATGTTTTTTTTTTTTTTTTTTGTCCCTAGCTTGACAATAACTCGATATTCGAAATTTTATCTTGATTAATTCGGATCGACCTGTTGTTGGACTTCGACTAAAATCAATGTTTTAAGATTGTGACTTTAAGCGCTTCATGTTTAAATATGCCTCCTACCAAGTATTGACATTGTTAGAGAAATTAAGCATCAAAAGCAATATAAAAATATAAAATTTTTGTAATCTATTGATCCAACTAAATTATTAAATTATTAAAATAGATTGAATCTATATATAAAATTTATTATTACAAATATAAAAATATAAATATTATTAAAATCAAATCACCTATTTATCTTCTGACATCTCTCTTTAAACTCATCGTACCGTGATGAAAATGACTTGATTTTGAATATCCCAATAATCTTCCTTATATCTATGAACTTGTTTGCAAAGTCTAACAAGTAAGAAAATCGATGATCCTCCTGAAATACCTACTATGAAATGGGTCAAAAGACTTGAATTTAAGCATATTGATAAAAGAAAATGAAAAAGCGAAGAGATTTATTTCAATAGAAATCGAAACTTTTAATACGAGAAAAATACTATCTAACAATATTAATTGGACTATGAAAGTTTTTAACTCCTAAAGCACTCCAAGAGAACGTTTGATAAATGTTTAGTTAACACATGAATTAAAGTAAGATAAAATTTATGGAAAATTTTTAGAGAAATTAACAATTAGAATAACAATTAAAGATCAATCGTGTTGATATCATCTAAGAAAATAATATGAAAATATAAAATCTTAATAATTTATTGTTTTAACTAAATTATAACAACAAATTAATTTTGTATATAAAATTTATTATTATAAAAATAAAAATAAAAAATTTTAAAAATATTAATGTCTATCAACTTGGAATGGAAATTCACAAGTGATTAGAACTCAAAAATTCATGTGAAAATGTCAACCACCCACTACATGAATAGACACCCACAAGCTAAATTACATAAATTCAGAGCAAATCCTATGAAAGAATGCGGGAAAACAGAAATTAAGAAAACACGACCAACGAGTAGAAGCAAAATTTAATTAGAATTTGATTGGAACTCAAAAGTTCATACAAAAATCTCAAATACCCATTATATGACTTGACAACCCAGTAGCCAAATAAGACAAATTCAGAGCGGATCAGATGACAAAACGTGGAAAACACAAAAGTTAAGAAAACCCAGCTAACGAGTAAAAGCATACAAGATAAGGAGAACAAAGGCAAGAAGAGCAAGAGACACCAAAATCACAAGAGGAACAACGGCAGCCCAGGTATATAAGCTCCCACAAGCCAAAGTCCCAAGCTTGATCTGCACCACATTCACCAAAGCCAGCGTCAAAACCCCATACCCAAAAACCGACCCGAGAGCCGACAACAAAATCCCGGCCCGCAGAATTTTATCGACTCGAGAGAATAAGTCGGCGATCCGGTGCGGTTCGGGCGAGTTGGCAATCCGAATTGCTTGTTTGATAGAGATGGCGATGAGGCTGGAGAAGAACAAGAAAGCGAAAGCGCAGACATGGAAGGCGATCGTGTCTTCTGCGGTTCGGGGTCCGGGCCTACAAGTCGGGTCGGTTATGAGAGTATTGTTCGGGTCGGAGGGGTTGATGAAGATACCGATGAAGGCTACGAAGGCGAAGAGGGAGTTGACATTGAGGATTCCATCTAAGGCTTTGATTTGGATGGTCGTCCCGTGGAGTGGACGACGAGGATTGGCGGCGTCCGACATTGGATTGGCGGCGGAGGAGTTGAGTTTAAGGTTGAAATGAACGAGGTTTCTAAGAGATTTGGGTCGGCGATTGATGTGGGTGAGATTGAAATTACTGTTTAGGGTCACAGGTTCTTATGTTTTCGTCGTGGGGATGGTAAAGTGAAGCTGTAGCTGGCAACTTCGCATTTTTGGCAATGGCTTTTTCTTTTTTCGGTACATCTTCGCAGTTTGGCAATGGCTTTTTTTGGGGCAATGGATTTTTTGGGCAATGGATTTTTCTTTTTTTTTTTTTTGGTTACAAGATATTTGAATCTGAAAAAGAGTTGTGATTTGCAATACGAGAGCAATTCTCAACTCCTTTTTATCCTAAATTAGAGGATTACTTCATTTATTTTTCTGTAGCGTTTCTAAACTTCTCTCCCACACTATTCAAATTGGAAAGGACGCGTTTTTGAAAAGTTTGAAAGGACAGAAAATTATGCTAAAATCCTCTAATTTTCTCCTCCTCATTATCGTTATTATTAAAAAAAAAAACAAAGGGCCCTCCGAGACACAAAAATGCTGCTCTCTCCTTTCCTCGAATCCCCTCCTTGGCCACATTATGTGAGGTTAGGGAATGAAGAGCAAGTGTTGGGAGGTTGAAGACAAACCAAATAAGAGATCAAACAATGAAAAGTGAGTCTAAATAAACAACCCATTCCTAAATTTGTTGTCTAAATAGCAATCAGCAATTCATAGCCAAGCTCGGGCCTCTTCTCACACTCTCTCTTGTTTTTTTTTTTTTTTTCTTATCCGGTATCCAGAATTTCGTCCCGATTAATACAAATCAACCTACTGTCGGGCCCTTTTGAGAGAGATTTCCTAACGTGATTTTCTCCGTGCTCATAAGGATCAAACTTACGATCATGATTAGAAAAACTCAACTCCTTTCCAAATAAGCCAACCGATGTTGGTATATGCTCTCTCTTGTGAGAGAAAGGAAAAGGTGAAATAAAAATCAAGATGGAATCTGGAGCAATGAAATATAATAAAAACCTGAATTTCACACACTTTATTCTTAGTTTATATTAATTTTAAAATTCTTTAATTAAAATAAAAATAATTTGAATAAGATTTGTAAGTAAAAATTTATTTATTTTTTTTATAGAAGACAATTATTGTAATAAAGATTTTCATATTAGAAGTACTTTCAACTAACAATTATTGTTCATTTGCTTAGGGTTTTGGTGGAGAGATAAAGAATTAATTAAAATCTTCACCAAAAAAAAAAAAAAAAGAATTAATTAAAATACTTCATCATGCGAACAGGAGTGAAGCATGGCAAAGGTGATACGAATGGCCCAAAATCTCCTTCCCAAGAGGTGGGGGACCAGAATGTACAGGATTGTTTTATTTGTCAGGCTGAGACAAAGCCTTTATTCTAGCTAGGGTGAAAAAGATATTCAAGTTAAAAGAGTTTCTCACAAAGCGTGATGAATGGGCGGCCTCATGAAGGGTGTCCAAAAATCTTGTCAATAATGCAACTTAGGTGGGATTCTACGTAACCATTAAGATTTTGAAGATAATTTTATATTTTTTTAAATAATAGAAATATGTAAGACGAATGAGCAGAGTAACAATGGTGTTATTGTTGGTTAGCAAAGCAATGATGTTACCAGTCAACTCTAACAGAAATTCTCGTAGTGATGAGCAGAGTGGATACACTACAAAATTAAAGTATTGAGGTGACGATAATATTTATAGGCGATAACATATAGCGATCGTTTTTTATGGAGTATAGCAACACTTGTGACGAAACCGTTAAAAAATGTATATATTTTACGACGGTATAATATTATTCGTTAGGAAAAGTTTAGTAATCGTCAGTAAAGGTTGGATAACCGTTTATAAAAAGCGATGTTGAATTTTCACTGTTATTATTTGTGGTCAATAGATATAAAATTTTTAGAGACAGTTTGAAAACAGTCAGTATATAACCGTTTTTATTGTCAACCTAACCATACTGTCTGCATAAATTCTATATTTATGCTAACTCATATATTATACAGTCTTTAAAAGCTATGTTCAATTCAGACGGTTATCTTTTGTGGTCAGTAAATAAGGTAGAGTTTTAGAAACGGTTTGAAAACAGTCTCGATATGACTACTTTGACTCACTACTTAAACATATAGTTTTCATAAGTTTTACTCAAATTTGACGATTATTATTTGTGGTTAATAAATATAACAAAGTTTTAGAGATGATTTGAAAAATATCTTTAAATAACTCTTCTTTACTATCTAGTTAACCACACCGTGGACATAAGTTGTATATCTATACTAACTTATTCATTGTACAGTTTTTAAAACTTATGTTCAATTCTGATGCTTATCATATGCGGTTAGTAAATATCGCCGAATGTTAGACACTATTTGAAAACAGTCACGATCACTATAAAATTAAAGTAATATTTTATGACGGTATAAAATTGATCGTTGGGAAAAGTTTAACAATTGTTAGTAAAGATAACACAATCGTTTAAAATTTCCATTAAAAACATCTATAATAAAAAAATATTAAAAAATGCTCTTTAAAATTAAAAAAAAAATCTATAAAATAAAATTTTAAAAGCCATTAAAAATATTAAAAAAGAATATAAAATCAATCATTTTTAATATATTTTTAACATTCTTTCAAAAATTTTTATAAAATCAATAAAATTACGGTTATTGAAAATACTTTAAAATTAAATAATGTATATAAAATAAATAATACATTTGAAATATAAAATTTATATCTATAATGTCATTTTAATTTAATAAATTAACAAATTAAATAAAAATTGATAACAATAAAAAATAAAATATTTTTATAAAATCAATAAATTAAAATAAATTACATTATAAATGTGAAAATATATAATAAAAATAGAGAGTAATGAAAAAATATATATAATAAAAAACGATGGTGAATAATAAAAAAAAGGGGTGTGAATCTTACAAATAAAATGTAAGTGACAAAAATATGAAAAAATAGCGAGTAATGAAAAAATATATCTAATAAAAAAAGGCGGGTGAATAATAAAAAAAACGGGTGAATTTTAAATAAAATACGGATAATGAAAAAATTTATAGTAAAAAAAGGCGGGTGAATAATAAAAAAATGAGCGGGTAAGTAAGTGAGGGTTTTAAAAATTTATTTTGTAAAAATTTATTTGTGAAAATAGCGTACACATGTATATATGCTATAATGATAATTATAATGTATGTTAACAAATCGTAATAAGTGATAATAATAAATGGTAACTAATGGTAATATGACTATAAAGTATTTTGTGAGTCGTAATAAGTGGTAATATAATTCATGATAATAAGTTGTAATAAGTGGTAATATAATATATGGTAACAAATTGTAATATAATGTGAGGTAATAAGTTATAATAAATGATAATATAATGTGTAGTAACAAATGGTAATATAATGTATGGTAATAAATTGTAATAAGTGGTGATAGAATGTATGATAACAAATAATAATAAATTGTAATATAATGCGCGATAATAAGTGGTAATATAATTCATGATAATAAGTTGTAATAATTGATAATATAATGTATGGTAACAAATTGTAATATAATGTACGGTAATAAATTATAATAAGTGGTAATAGAATGTATGGTAACAAATAGTAACAAATGGTAATATAATGTACGGTAATAAGTGATAATATAATTCATGATAATAAGTTGTAATAAGTGGTAATATAATGTATGGTAATAAATGGTAATATAATGTAATATAATAAGTTATAATAAGTGGTAATATAATGTATGGTAACAAATGATAACAAATGGTAATATAATACACGATAATAAATTATAATATATAGTAATAGTAATATAAAAGAACAAAAGAAAGAAAAACAAATTAACTAAGAAAAAAATATAAATAAAAATATAGGATAAAAAAAATCAGAGAAAAAATATAATTTCCATTTCCTAAAAAAATAAAAAGAAAATAATCGTAAAAAGAAAAAAAATGAAAAACTAAAAGAAAAAAAAAACAAAACAAAAAAAAAATTTAAAAGAAGTAAAGAGGGCTACCCCAGCGCTGCACAGCGCGCGGGGGCAGCCCTCTTTTAGGAAAGTTTTTTTTTAAACTTTTTTTTAATTTTATTTATTTTTTTGAAATATAGAAAAATGTGAAGTAAAAAAAATCAAAGAAAAAAAATATAACTTTCACTTCCTAAAAAAATAAAAACAAAACAATCGTAAAAATAAAAATAAAAGAAAAACTAAAAGAAAAAAAAAACACAAAAAAATAAAGAAGTAAAGAGGGCTGCCCCCGCTTGTGTAGCGCGGGACAGCCCTCTTTTAAGAAAGCAAATGTGCTTTCTTTGTTTTTTTTTTTTTTAAATAAACTTTTTTTATTTTTATTTTTTTTAACTCTCTCTCTCTTTTTTTACTATACTCTTTAAATATTAAATAAAATAATAAAATTCACATAACAATTCAATAAAATTATAAATATTAATATTAATTTAACATAAATTAATAAATATATAAATAATATTACATGATAAATAATATTAATAATTACATATTTTTATATAACATTAATTATTATATGTTGGTAAATTAATGGTAAGTAGTTATAAGTAATAATAAATTAGTGGTAAGTTATGATACATTAGTTGTAAGTGATAAGTTGTAGTACGTTAGCGGGTGTAAGTCCAAGCCTCATGGGCGCAGCAATTCCTCACGCGGGCGCAGTCATGCCTCACGCGGGTGCAAGTGCAAGCCTCACGGGTGAGAGCATACCTCACACGGGTGCCTCTCTATGCCTTACGGAGCCCTATGAAGATATTTTAGGTTTTTTTTTTACACTCTTCTTTATTCTTTTTTTTATTCTCTCTTTTTTTTTTCCTCATACACTTTTTTTAACTTTCTTTTTTTTTTAACTCACTTTCATATAAACAAATAAAAATTAAATATATAAATAAAAATTATCTTAAAATTAAAAAAAATCATTATTTTTTGGTAATATTAATTTTATAATTTTTCATTTTATTTCTAATTCAATTTATTCAAAATTTTTGATAATATTAATTTTATTGAAAATTCATCACGTAGTTCATTTTTTCCATTTTATTTGGTTGGTATTTAAAAAATTCGGATGAATATTATAGTTGACACTAAAACAAAAGTGTGTAATAAAAAAAAGATGCGGCTAAAGAGTAAAAATGTGAAAAAATTGAAAATGTGTGAAAAAGGCGCGAAAGGAAAAAATATGACAGATTTTGAAATTTTGTTTATAAAAATGGCGATCAAATAGTCGAACTGAATTTATTATAAATCATCCTCTTCATTTCCTTATTTTCTCAGAAGCTCTCCTCTTTCAAAACTCTCAAAGTCCTTCTAACTCAACAAAACATATATTTAGTTTTATTCCCATTGAAACATATTTTTAACAAAAACTCTCCAAAACTTTCCTTCCCTGAAGCAAAGTATATTTTTAGGCTCCAAATCTAGCCAAAACCCTCACTCAAGCTCTCACACTGAAGCACACTCTATAGCAAATATTTAGACACCAACGAACAATGACTTTGCAAAATTTCGTCAAAAGGTAATTGTATATTTTTTTTAAATAAAAAAGTTACTCAGTTGTGTTGGATTCTATTGGATTGTATTGTTGGATTCCTCCAATACTAGATGGTGAAAGTATACGTAGAAGTTAACCATCATCATCATCATCACCTACTCCATCCCGAGGTAATATTTTCATTTATAACTATTTTTCACATTGTCATGTAATTATATTCATTTTACTACCATGTAATTATATTCATTTTTGGTTTCTATGAATAGATTGACGAAAAATTATGCATAAAGTTGATCACAAAGTTGGTCATTACTATCGACTTAATTTTAAAGTTATCTGATTTTGATGCTGGATTGTGTCTTCAAGTGATGGTAACATTTTGATCGAAATGAACATTTTTTATTTGAAATGGTGACGTTTTTGCAGTTGTGGGACATGTAATTTTTTTTTTTTTGTTTTATATGTATCCATCATTGTATTATAAATAAATATATCAATAATTTTCGGATATTAATACAATCATTATTATTATGTTTATATTATTTTATAATTTTTATAGATAAAATACAGTAATACTATAAAAAGTAATAACATTATGATATCCGATATTAACACTTGGTAACCGTTGATGAAAGTAGTAACATCTTATAACATATTGTAACTGATGATAAAATCACTAATATTTCCTATGCTAACCAACAATGAAAATAATAACATCTTATAGCATATGGTAACTGATGATAAATCACTAATATTTTTTAACTCAATTGTAGCCGACAATGAAAATAGTAACATCTAATAACACATGGAAAGCGATGATAAAATCAGTAACTCTTCCTAACCAAATAGTAACCGACAATGAAAATAGCAACATCTCGTAACATATGGTAACTGACGATAAAACCACTAATTTTACTAACATTTTATACCGTTAACATTTTGTAATATTTTGTCACTCAATGGTAACCAATGTTTTACTCACACTTTTCTAGTGTCAACATTTTGTAATATTTTGTAACATTTTGTAACACATGATAACATATGATAAGTGACTATAAAACCACTAATTTTATTAATACTTTTCTACCGTCAATATTGTGTAAAACTTTGTAACTCAATGGTAACCGTCGACTTTTGTAACATTTTCTATCTCAATAGTGACTAATGATAAAAATAGTAACATGTGGTAACACATGGTAACTGACTATAAAATCATAAATTTTATTAATTCTTTTTTACCGTCAATATTTTGTACCATCTAATAACACATGGTAACTAATAATACATCACTAGTTTTACCAACACTATCCTTCCTTCAGTATATATATATGACATGCTCCAACAGTAATCCAAAGCGTCACGATATATCTATCCCGACTAGTGTATATCCAACTGAATGTACATCTATTGAAAAAAGTATTACTGACAGATTTGATATGTTATGAAGACGATTTTTGACCGTCATCTCAACGCTTTAATTTTATAGTGACCATTATTCAATTGCAAAACTTACATCTCATTTATGTACACCGACAAACTCCAAATTAATCTTCTATGCACGCTTCAAACTAATTATTTTACAACTCCTATTCAATTTAACAACGTCAAGCACGACTCTAAGTTAAATTTCAATTATAAGAAGAAAAAAATTACTTAAGGTCACATGATGAACGGCTTTTGGGGTTTCAACTTGAAATCAGTGTTTTTGAAACTCGGACCAGATCAACAGTGGTCCAAGTTTCTATAAAAAAAAAAAAATCATATTTTAGAAAAACTGATCAAAACCTCGATTGGATCGGGTTTTTTGATCGGTCTAGCTGAGTTTTTTAGATTATTTATGTATTATAATTTAAATTTATTTATAACATTATTCACATTTTTTTATTCAATCTAACTAATTTAATCGAATGACTCATTGATTCCTTAAACTGTTCGTACTCCTATCCAAATTTCAAAACGCTGCTTGAAATACTTTACATTGATCCTCACCTTGCGGTGCTGCCTTAAGCAAACACTCTGGTGTAGAAATTAAAATCACTTTCTTTTGTCGATAAAGTTGTTATCAAAGAATAATTATAACTTAAATTAATTATTCTATAATTAATAAAAAAAATTTCGAATAATTTTTTTATTTTTAATTTAACAAAAATAAAATTTCAAAATTCAATTTCTTTGTCCAATTAAGTTATACTACTAAATTTAGCAAATTTGACATTCTACTCACCTTTGTTGTTTATTAAGCAGATATAGAGTTCGTACAATATTTTTTTCTTACACGTTTTGATTATTAATATAAAAATATCATTTTTTACCAACAATGATCCACTTAAATTATATTTATTTTGAACATTTCGCTCTTTCTTAACAAATAATTTGCATATCATGAAAAGTGGTGTTCTATCACATTGTAGGATTATTAAATCATAATATTTTCCTGAGGTAAACATAATACTAATAATTAAAAAAAAAAAGAAATCCATCACTTATATAATAAAGAAGATCGAGGAATTTTTGTTTTTTGTTTTTTTGTTATTTATGCTTCCAGTGAAAATTATTATATTCTTGGAATATTTTTGAAATTCGAGTGATGCAAGGTCACAAGAAATTAATATTTAAGTGCTTTGTAGCTAAAGTGCAGTAATCGAGAAATCTAAAGTGGCTTTATTTCGATTATTTGGAGATTCACATTAAGAGTTTTGATGATAACGGCCAATATTTTCATTTTGACGTTGAAAAAATCTGAAGGACCCACATGAAAAATAATATTATTGAAGGAGAGGAATATTTTAAACAAAGATAATGAATTATAAAAGAAAAAAAAAGTTTTTTTTTTTTTTTGGTGTGTGTGAATGGAGAAATGGATGGAGATATTATTGGCTTAGATTGATTTGTAAGTTCTGGGGTTTGCACAACCAAAATGCTTTTCAAGTGGGAGGAATATATATTCGTTTTGATTGTGAGATAATGTATCATTGAGATCTCCAGGGAACAATATAGTGGTTATAACCCTGTGAAATCTTAGTTGAAAGCTATTGTTGGTTCTTACAATACAAAACCTCAAACCTCCCCTCCCCCAAGAAAAAAAGAAAATTAAGCACACAAAACTTTCAAGAATGAAAACTACAAGAAATGGGAAAAAATAAAAAATAAAAAATGTGTAAATATAATTCATACTTCCCATCCAGTTGTTCAACCTTATCTTAAGGGTCTTAGAGATAAACTAGTGTGGATTATTTAGGAAACATCCATATTGATATTAAGGGGCATAACACATGACCCATCAGCTATTTCCAAATGGTGCACAAAGATGATAGTGACATACAAATGGTGGTCCTTTTCTACCCTATCCATAAATCCCTATTCTATGAATACTCCTATCCCCCGTTCTATAAATCTATGTTTCTGTTTTCTTAAATTTCCATTTTCCTATATTAGTTTCAAAAAGATGATAGTGAGCTACACAAATGATGGTCCTTTTCTACCTTATTCATAAATCCCTATTCTATGAATACCCTCATCCCCTATTCTATAAAATCCCCTAATTCCGGAAAGGAGAGAAAATGTGGGATTTCTATAAAAGAAAAGAAGACAAATACTCATTGTGGTTTTTATTATGAATGTAGTTTAGGCAACTTTTTTTTTGGGGGGGGGGGATGGTTGTGCGTAAAAGTTAGCTCGTCACATGAATTTGGTTAATCTAAGCACTCTTTCATGCATAGTTATTAAATCCGGATCGATCCATCGGTCGAATCTGGTTAACCCGTGATCTATACTTTTTTTTGGGTCGGTTCACAAATTCGACAATATATGTACTTAACCCGCACAAACTCGCGGGTCAACCGCGGGTTAAGCCTCAACTCGTGTCACCTGCGGGTTTTCACAACCCATTATTTAAAAACTAAAAAAAAAAAAATCATCTTCCAAATGCTATCATCTGAGATCTAAAAAAAATTGACAATCAAACAAAAATTGAAGAGAGATAGCATGATACCGATTTTAATGGTGGACG
Organism: Dillenia turbinata; assembly: GCA_037126225.1. Taxonomy (NCBI): domain Eukaryota; kingdom Viridiplantae; phylum Streptophyta; class Magnoliopsida; order Dilleniales; family Dilleniaceae; genus Dillenia; species Dillenia turbinata. Next base: position 6,152,524 of record JBAMMX010000022.1, on the reverse strand, counting down.
ATTGTAGATGGAGATTTTTCCATCAATGCAATTTGAAAAATTTGTTTTATATGGATTTATGAAGGAGCAAATATGAATTTTAAAGATTTAAATAGAAAAAAAAAACTAAGTTTTGAGGGTTGATTTTAGAGAGAGAAATGGAGAGAAATATGAGTTTCGTGGGTCACAGAGAGAAAGGAGGAAGAAGATGGAGATGGCACACGGTACTAGGTGAGGAAAAGAGAGAGTGAGAATGAGAGAGGGGAAAGAGGGGTAAAATCTAGAAAAAAAAATGGTGGGAGAATGGGGGTGGATAAGGAATTGTTCTAATCACGTTTTTAGATTTAATTAATAAATATATTTAAAAAAATAATCTTATTTAATTCTTCACCAAAAATACAACTTATAATATAATTATATTTCAAAAAATATAATTATATATATTTTTATATTTTAAAATTAAAAAAAATAAATGATTGAATCAGTGATCCAATGATTCAACTGATTAAACCATAAATTTTAAGGCATACGAGTCAATAGATGGGTCAGGTTTAATAACTAAGCTTTCATGCCATTAATGCAACATGCTTGAGAGGAGATGCAAATTATTGCGCCTGCAAAAATTTATTTTATATATATATATATATGTATATATATATATATAACTTGAAACTCAGATTTATAGGTATTAAATCACAATGTTACTTCGGACCAACTTTTTTATGGTGATTAATTAAAACCTTAAAAAAATAGTAAAATTATGAAGAACAAATATGTACATAGGACACAACATGATTGGACACAGGGAAGTCACGTGAAGACAAATGGCGAAGAGGGGGCAATTGCCACCTAATTAAAAAAAAAAAAAAAATACTAGTGTTTACGAGAATGAATGATATATGATAATTCTTTTTAATAGAGGTATATTGCCCCATGAAAATTATAAAATGATTCATGTATATATTCATCTTTTATATATTTTGTCTTTCTTTTTTCTCAAGAAGGGGGCAAGAACACTGCTTCCCCCCTTCATTGTTCTACTATTTACTAAGCAAAGAAAAAAAAATCTGGATATTTACTTTTAAATTCTTTTTTAGTTTAATGATCATTATCAGCGTAATCTTCAAATATAAATTTTCTATAACGAATCGTAGTTTACACTTTTTTCTTTCTTTTTTCAACTTTTGATGTATTTCATAGATAGAATATTTTATTATTATTTTTTATCATTTTTTAAATTTTCTTATTTGTTTTTCAACTTTTGATGTATTTTGAAAGTAGAACAGATTTATTTTTGAAATCATTTATGCGACATATACGCATAATGGTATATATTTGGGAGAATTGAGAAAGGAAGCAAGAGATTCAAAAGGTCGGTGGATTTCATGGGAGATATACCTTTTTGTGTGAAAAAAAAAAAAAAAATTTAAACTTCTCACCCAAAATAATTTCAAAACTAATACTCACATATGACGTTTTCAAAACGTGAAATAAGTAAATAGTATCATGTCACGTCTTGAAGACGTAATATGCACTGATCACATGAACAGTATCAATAAATATCGCATTTTCAAGACACAACATGACACTGTTCGACATGTACTATTCATGTGAACAGTATCATGTTGTATTTTGAACACGCGATATGTAAATATTAATTTTGAATTATTTTTAGGTAGGAAGTTTTTTTTTTTTTTTCACGTAAAAAAGGCACATGTCTCCCGATTTCATTTCATGTCATGCCTCCCAAAATTAGTTTTCTTAAATATGATATCGACCGGTTGAATAGGATAAATAAGAAATTCAAAAAAAAAATCATAGTACGATATATATGTATATATATATAATATTAAACTAAGTGGGTGTGAGTTGTTGGTCCGCAAAAGCTAGAGATAAGTAGGTGTGAGTTGTTGAATGCCCTCCCAGCTCCACCCACAGTACGCTAGGCGTTTCCAGCATTTAGCACTGGATTCCTGCCGCGGTACAATAGTTGTGAAGGCAATTGACACTTAAGAGCTACATGATTCGTCACAGCTGAGCTTTCAAGCGAGAAACGCACATTTAATATACTTGTTGTGATTAACCTTAACATCTGTGAGTTGAGTTATTTGTTTCAATAATTTTAAAGCAGTTAAAACTTGACGGTAGCAGTTGTCCCTTATTCTTCTATTTTAAAGCAGTTAAATTAAACATTTCAAACAAATACCAATTTTATATTTACAATTGACCTGCAAGAATACCACAGTTTTAAGGCTATACACTAATTAAGGATATATAATAATTCAATGTTAATCTGGTGAGAACTCTGTATCTCGCTATACTCCAAACCTCTTTTATTTGACCCAATCAACGTAACTCTCGTCCCTCAAAATAATATAAGTGTATAGTTGAATCAAATCCATTCATATATTCATAATTACGTCTCCAAACACTAAATCGTAGACATAATTAGCTAGCATGTGAATACAGAGTATTGTATCGATCAAAAACAATTTTCCTTTCATATTACTAACTTTCAATTTTATCTTTAACTTTTTTTCTAGACATACACTGTCAAACCGAATCATTCATGATTTTTTGATGACATGCTAAAGTAACAACATTAAAATAAAATTTCAAGAAATAGACGAAAATCCTAAAGGTATAAATTGAGATTAAATATGAACTTTCGAGTCTCACATAAAGAGATGAAGAGGGATACACCATCTTATTACTTATATGATCACATAAGCACACGTGATATGAAATACGTTATACGATACTCTTTCTTTCCATCTGGAAGAGTATGTCTTCTTTTCTAAAATAATGCATCGTACATGTTTTAATCCAAATGTACATAATACTTGACCTAAGTTTTCCTCTTTACAAATCTTCCAAAATCTCACAATATCAAGAAAAACTTACATCTGGCTATTTGACAAGTTCAATAGATTGTAAGGAATCCATTTTGATTACCACATATATATACACAACCGGTAATCTCATCATAATACTTTACTAAGGCAGCATATATATGTTAATCCATCACAAATTAACACTACTTCATCTCTATATGTCATACGGATATTAGAGGTGATTGCTTATAAATTTGTCCGACATACTAATAAACGTAAACACAAAAACTTTGGACACAAAAATAAAATTCAAACGTCAATGAATATGAGCATTACATAATATATATATTTTGTATATGATTACAATTACAATTACAATACAATCACAAATAATGTCATGGGCTACACAAACCAAGAGATCTAACATATTGCACAAACATGTCTCTAAGTTTTGGTTTTGTAAAATGACCAACTATCATTAAATGTGTAGGTATATATTCCAGTCTCACTTCTCTATTTTCAATTATATCTATGACAAGATTGAATTTTGTGTCTTTGTTTGGTTTTTGCCATGATATTTGGAGTTCTTTGTGTAAACAATAGTTGACTGATTATCATAATAAATATTCTCAGGTTCACTGAATTGCTTACTACTCATAAATGTTGCAAAATCTATTTTACCAAACTTCTTCTTGAATTGCGAAAGCTCAAGCCATAAATTATACTTCTATTGTAGAAAGTGATTCACATGTTTGTTTCTTGTTACTCCATAATATGGCATCATCATTGAGCAAGAAATAGTCTGAGGTAGATTTGCTCTAATCTAAATCACTTCCCCTATTATCATTCGTGTATCCTTTCAATACAATATCTTTTCCTCAATAACAAATGAAATAATCTATAGTTCTATTTAGGTATCTCAATATCCTTTTCACAGTAATCCAATCACTTTTACCTATATTGAATTGATATCTACCGATCAAACCCTATAGCATGATAAATATCAAGACGAATACACATCATAGCATACTTCAAACTCTCAACCATGCTAGAATATGATATTTTGGACATTTCATTTATTTATCAAGACTTTTAGGGCATATGACATTGCTTGAACTATCACCTTTGGCCACAGAAGTATAAATGAGTTTGTAATTTTTCAATTTCAGAATTATTCCAAAATCTTTTTTTATAAGACTCTTGAGATAAACCAAATAATTTCTTGAAACGATCTTTATGGGTTTTAATTCACAATTTGTCTTATTCATATCTTTTATCTCAAAATTGGAAGATAACCGTTTCAAAAATTGAATGATATACTCCTTATCATTCACCACTAACAATACGTCATCGACATATAAAGATAGAATCGCAAACTTGTCATTGGATTTTTTCACATATATACAATGGTTTTTTGTCTCTCGTGATGAATCGTAAAAGATCATACTTCTGTGAAATTTTACATACCATTATCTCGAGAATTGTTTAAGACCATAAATTGATTTACTCAATTTACATACTCTGTATTCTAGGCCTTTAATAACAAAACACTCTGATTGTAAACTTCTTCCTCGAATTCTCTACTGAGAAAGGTAGTCTTCGTGTCTATCTGATATAATTCTAAATTTAAATTGGCCACTATTATCCATAATAGGCGAATAGAGATAAATCTCATTACCGGAAAAACGTTTTCTCATAATCAACACTCTTTTATTGAGTGTAACTTTTTACTATCAATTGAGTCTTATATCTCTCGGATTATATCTCTTTCATTACTCAGATACTTAAATTAAGCTGATAGATATTCACGCTTTCTATCCATTCCGAAGGCCTTTATTGTCTCATCCATTTAATTATCTACCTCTTTCATGCAACGTCTTAAGCACTCATATATTTCAGATTTGTGAGAAATCAAATAGATATAATCAAATCATGTGAATTCATCTATAATGTAATGAAACACGAAACTCCATGTCTAGCTTTCACATTTATTGGACCACAAATGTCCGAATAGACTAAATGCAATAGAAATTTAGTCCGTATGGCTTTTCTAAATGTTTTTCAAGTCATTTTACCAGAAAAGACAATGTTCACACGTTGACAAATCAACTTTTGTGAGTGAAACCAATAGTTCTGCTCTCATTAGTTGATTCATCCTATCTCACCCTATGCGACCAAGTCTAACATACCATGTCATATCATCAATATTTACAAAATGATAAAACCATTTATAAACTGTTCAAAACCAATATACATGTCATTCAAGTTGAAATTAACACTGTTTTTCTAAAAGTTCAAAGCATAACATACTTTCAAAAGAACAAAAACAAATATTAAATTTTGTTAAACTTTTGACATATAGAGAATATCATGCAAAATGAGAATTTGGTCATTTTGTAACTTTAATTTACAAGTACCAACTTCTCTAATCTCCAATCTTGTACTGCTCCCCATATCGACCTATCTCTCACTAGAAGACACTCAATGAAAATCCATAAATGTCTTTCAGTCTGTTTTTATATACAGGGTTGTTCTTTTGTAATCCGTCTTCAGTCTCCTTTCCTTTCTTACTTTTATTCTAGTTTCTTTTACACTTAGAGACCAAAACTCTCTTAAAACTAAAGTCAACAACAAAAGTATCAACTGTGGATCTTATAATACCAAGCCGCTCATCCTCGAATTCAACGTGGAGAGTAATATTTGAGAAAATATTCAAACTGTCATTGTGAATCAAATCGACTTTTAGGTGATCCCACTTAATATGAAGGGATCGGATCAAAATTTGAACTTTATGTTTATTAGAGAGAATAACCACCTAAATACCATTATCTAATCATGTTAGACATGACTCTTAACTATTGTTTGATACTGTGACCACCTCGTTTATTCAGTATTAAACTTTATGGTCATTCGTCTAATATGAATCACTAATACCTCTATATTTCTCCCTAAGGTACACCCAAATGACATAAACAATCGAACATTGCTCACACTCAGAGATCATAATGGCAATCGCAAAGCTAACCAGCGTCGCTTTAACAGTAGAATCTATCATTTTTCATACCTGGTAAGCATCTTGTTCTCTCCTCTGTGAGGAAGCATTTGCCCACACCAGGGTTCCACATAACATGTTTGATACCTTCTAAGACATCATATTATTTTAGCACATTCCATATTTTGTGGTGACAATTCTCATAAAATGTTGTCATTCAATTTATCATCTCTATTCAAAACTATAATAATAAAGTTCGATAAATGTTGTCATTCAATTTATCATCTCTATTCAAAACTATAATAATAGAGTTCGATACTATGGTTTAGATTTTAAGATGATAGACACAAATATTAATGTCCATATCATACACACAATTTTGTACTTTAAAGTTAACATTTATAATAAGTCAACGTTAGGTATAAAATCAAAAGTTTACAAAGTTCCCGATTATCATCTATGGTTCTAATATATCACCATCACAATTTAAATTTAAAACTATTAAATCAATAAATTTTATGTGAGAATTACTTAAATTCTTCTAATCAGAAACTTTCCACTTAAATACAGAGAGTATTTAAGTAATATTATAATTTTGGATGAGAATTACTCAAATTCTATCAATTTAAAATTTTCATTCAAGAGACATTAGTTTTCTTTTACATACATGATCATACAATTCAACAAATATAGCTAACAATTACTTAAAAAGAAACCTTACATTAGAAAATTTTAAAAGTTTCTCTATTATATGATCGTGATACTAGCCAATAGCCATAACACACAAAAGAAAACATGTAAGTGAATTATTTCGTTCAAGATAAATCTATTCAAGACATCATATTTACAATTCTCTCATATGGTCCATCCCTAGAAGTAAATCTCTTTACGGCATATGGAGAACTATTTATGTTTTGGAATAACCTTTTTTTTTTTAATTTGGATCTTTATATTTTTAACTTTTCATTTTTTTTATTAATATTGGTCTCACATTGTCAAGAATCATGTACCCGTACTCAGCAAATAACTTATCAACTAAGTTAACCTAATAAGAATGTAGAAAATTTCTCAGTATGTATACGTCATCCCCCAAAAAAGACATGACTTAATTGAATAAGTTCTAAATATTTTTCTTCCATGATCTCCAAATGATCCGATAAAATACGAGATGGATTCATTTTGTAAGTCATCTAACCCAATATTATCAAATGTTTTGAATTTTTTAAATCCTTTTCCCTCCCTCAGAGGCCCAGAAGAGTTTTAAAAATACGTCTGATTATCACCATTTCCCTAAAAATAGAAAAAATATTAGGTTTGATACATAACCTACCATAATATTATAATAAGTCTCAAAAAAAATATTTCAAAAAATATACTCAATTTCTAAATAATTTTATATTAAAAAAATAAATTTTTTACATATTAAAAAAAGAACATAAAACTAAAAGAGTGTAAACAATTTACACTCAAATAGTCAAAATTAAGAAAATAATTTTCTAGTCTCATAAAAAGTTTTTCAGAATTTTTATACACTGAGAGAGGATTTTTCCATAATTTTCTAATAATTTATAAATTTAAAAATCAATAAAAAAATATTTTTCAACTCCGAAAAAATACATTAAAATTCACAAAAAATCCAAATAAATAAAATATTTATTTCAGTGAAAATTTTGATCAAAAACAGCCATGCACGTGCCCCCACGTGCCACCGGAGTTGGTTGTTACAAAAATAAACTGAGAAAGAACTTTCTCAAGTGCCAGCATAAGGCCCATGCATCGTCTTCCCGACGACGCACAGTCATCAGATTTTGGTTACCCCTATTTTTAATATCTCCGAATTCAATAGTGGTCTCGGTTTTTAAATCAGATATCTCTAACCTATGGGATGGACTACATGCGCGGCTGCTGAGAGTGAGAAGGGTTTCAAAACACTATTCATCTTCTTCCTAAATACATTAAAATTCTACAATTTGAACCAAATTTCAAACGACAATATCTCTCTCAATTCTTGGTTGGAATGTATTTGTCAAGAGAAATCAAACTATATAAATTTTAAATCACGAAATATAGTATTTTAAAAGTTACGAATACATTAAGTTCGGATAAGGCTTGTAATATCTCTTAATGTATTTATTAGATGCATGCCAAATTTTGTAGATTAAATCCTTATTCATTGAGTCTATATCAGGTTGCCATTAACGAATCTTAAAAACTATTCGTGACATTTATGCATTTTTAATACCTAACAAAAAGACAGGAAACACCCAAGTAGACTCTGATAACAATGAAGGTTTTAAAATAAACTAACAAACATTTTTCACATGTAAAAATTTCTGAATCCAAGTAGATTTAGAATCACTTATCTCTTTCTGATGATTGAGTATTTTAAATTTAGAAGATATCACAAAATTGGATCACTTTTTGTTGTTCGCAGTCCAAATATCTTTTAGCCGTAATGATCAATGTTCTTCAAGTCCTTTCTCAATTTCAACATAAATAAAAAATCCTCCATCTTTTCAAACTCTCAAAATACCTTCATTCTTTTTATTCACAAATTCACGTATGTTTTTTCAAAATGGAAGATCTTGTCCATCTAGAATCGTGAGAGAGAAAAAGAGTTGCGTGTGGTGGCCCCAATAACCATTCCTCTTAATTCAAATTTAAATTTAAATTTAATCCTAATGGGTTTGGGTCGGGACTACCTTCATGGACGAGCCCATACCCATTTTCCAACAAATACAATAAAAATTAAGTGTTTTATAGGTGGTGTGCTGTGCTTGTTTACAAACTACTCATTTCATAAGTTTCATCTAAAATTTTTTCTTTTCTAGACTTGAAATCTTCACCGGTCTTTCACTTTTTAAATCATCCTAAAATAAATATTTGATATATTTTAAATTTTAAATTTTAAATTTTTAAAATTATTATACTCGTTAATTCTTCATAGATCCCATGTTATATACTTCTCGAATGAATCTTGATGTGTCATTATTTATGAATCAACGTTTAGCTAGTCTAATGGTAGGAGGATTTGAGTCTTATATATAAAAAGATAGATATGGTACGAATTTTACTTCTTAAATGTGTAATTCATCTCGAATCAAATTTAATCAAATTCTATATGATTATTGATGCCGACATTTTATGGGAAAAAAAAAAAACCTACTTATATCTTAATAGTCTAACTCGCTTGGCACCCAGTCAGCCCAAAAAGTGGTGCTAGCAATCATGCACTTTCAAAGTTCTGCCATGTAGTTTGAATCAAAATTGATGGCCGAATAAAGTGTTTGTAAGGGTCATGATAATCTTTATTATGTTTCTCCTTAAGGAAGGGCGAATATAAAAATTATTTTAATAAAAGTAAAATACAATATATAAGGATATTGAACATTGATAGTGTGCATAAAGCTGAATTTATTGTTTATATTATGATTTTATTTTAGATTGTTGGATTTTATGTTTTTTATTGTCACATGATTGAAAATTGAAAAATTAGATCAAAGTGGGTTGAAAGAGATATTTTGAAGTTTAATTGTTCAAGATATAAAATTTGGACCTATGAAGAGAAAATGAGAAAAAACTTTCAAGAGTGAAAAACTTTAGGTCTTAGTTAAATTTCTTATTTAATATTTTTAGTAGTATTTTTGTTTAAGTGAACTATTTGATTGGGAGTACAAAGAGGAGTTATCCCTAATCTTTTGGACAGTGAGAAATTTTTTTAGATTTAGGGTTTCAAATAAACAAAAAGGCATGTCTCTTTTCTCTGTCTAAGGAGGTGTATCTTTTTTCTAAGGGAGAGGGGCTGCCTGTTGCTTTTTGATTTTAGGTGTTGCATTTTTCTTTTCCTTTCAACAACAATTTTATTTTTCATTATTTTATCGAGGAACTCAAAGGATCATGTTTTTCATTATAAGTTGCTAAGTTTTTCTTTATGATTTAAGGAGAATGTTTTCACAGTGAGATTATGTGTTTAATTTAATTTCTTACCTTTAATTCAAGTATTTATTAATTTTTATTTTTATTTTACATGAAAGATTGATATTAGTTAATATGATATTTTAATTCAATATTATTTTTTCTATTGTTATTCATAAGTTCAATAATCCATAATTGTCATAAATAAATGATACAAGTAACAAATATGTTATTTATGTTTATGGGTTTTTAGCTAATATTCATATTTAATATAAGAGAATCGGTGAAACAAAATTGAATAGTTGTGATTATCCCAATTATTTAGATTTGAATTTAACTGTTTTTACAAAACTAAATACTATCATTATATTGATATGAAACGTTATCGTGTCCAGTTAATTAATAATAAATTTTGACTAAACGTTGAGTTTCGTCAATTAATTTAAGAAAATACAAGATTTATTACTACTATTTTAATAAATCTAAGATTAAATGATTAAATTGTAATGAAACAATTGAATGTTATAAACCATTGGATCAGATTTTGATAGATTGATTTTCCTTCGATTTTTGTTATTTTACATTGTCAATTATTTCTTTTTTTAGGTTATTAATTTTAATTTAAAAATTTAATCGTCAGAACCCTCATTTTTATCTTTATCATTTAACTAAAAAATTAAATCAAATTAGTTCCATTAAAATTCGACCTAATACTATTAGTGCTATAAATTTATTTATAGAGTGGAATCAATATTAATTTTAAGGGTTTGATAACCCGTCATACACAGATAATATAATTTTTTAAAAGTAATAGTACTTTCAAAAAGTTTTATTGATAATTTTTAAGATTTTAATAGTTTTTATATGATTTTTTAATTTATTTTTTTACTTTTAATAATACTTTTTTATTACTAAAAATTTCAATGGGGGCAGCGAGAGCGTGACTTGAAGCCCTGCCAATAAGGTTTCCAAAGGAAACCGAAACCAAAATTCCAAACGTATGCTTGTACCTTACTTGTCTGGTTACTAATTATTAACTAAGCCACACAATATATGTTTATTTCTATAAATTTGTGGGTCCCACCCTGCTCCGCAGACACAGCCTTGTCATCTGCCTCTCCTAACTTCCTTCAGTGATATTGCTGTATCCAAACGGCTCTCATTTGGACTCCCTCTCCCATTCTTTTTTTAATATAAACTGTTCAACTCTTTTTATTTTTTTAAAAAAGAATTAATTATGATGATTTTTTATTAAAAATTATTTTTTCAAAAACACATCTTAATCAATTGGCATAAACTGTAGATGCAAAATTATATACTTAATTGTATATTTATTTATAAATTATTAATATTTAATAATTATATTAAATTCGATTAAATTTGATTCGAATTATTAATTATAAATTAATCAAATATTAAGATATAAAATTCTTTTTGGTATTTTTTTAATATATAAAATTAAAAATTAAAATTTTATTTAAATAATGTCAGTATTCGAAAAAATAGATCAAATCTTAAGGATAGGTTATAATTTTTTTTTCTATTATTGTGATCCAAAATTCAAATATCTCTGTTAAAAAAAATAAATTGATCATTAATTATATATTAATTATGTAAATTATTGAACTTGGTGCAGTAAAGTAGAGGTGTCGTCGATATAATTGAGTTTTGCCGTTGAAGTAACGTACGCCAAAACAAAATGCAAGTTTTTTTTTTTGCATATGTCTTGTAGAAGAAGGAAATAGAAGGACACGGGGATATTATTCCTGACGAGCTCTTGAACATCTATGAATCACGCGCCACATACAATGGCGCACCAAAAGTCCGCGTGTATGGTGCTCTCGAAGTTTTGAGAGTGGATTTGGGTTGCAAGAGATTAATAGGGTCAAGTGAGGTGAGAGTCCATGACTAACACATGAGGGGCTGTGCATGTGAACAACCCTGCCAACCGGACAGCTCATTTAAAATCACAGTCCCCTTTTCCTGTCTCCAACAGCCAACATCTGTCCTCACCACATCTCAATAGTATTTGTCCAAATGGAGCAAATGGAACAAATTAATTAATTTTATTTATGCTTTTTCAGAGAGAGAGAGAGAGAGAGAGAGAGAGAGAGAGAGAGGAGAAACCAATGAATGAGCAATAAATTTGAGAGAGAAAAAAAGATGAGGAACGGGAGGGGGATGCTGCGCATGGGAGGAGGCCTACGAAGTTGAATAATGCATGCAATAAACATCTGCTCTACGGGCCGTAATCATCGTCCTGCGCCGGCTCCAGACTGGAGAGAGAGATGTAGAACAAATGTAGAAGATGAAAAAGTCTGAATTTATTTGACCCAATAATTTAATTATTTTAATTTTTATCATTTAAGTTAGGCTCCGCGGACCGTAATCATCTCTCTCTCAAATTACTTGACCCAATCAATGGTCTCTTCTTAACATGACATCTTCATGAGACTCACTTAGTCCATTCCCTCAACACACTTCTTAGCGTGACATCTTCATGGACCATTTGCTTCCCTCCTCTTCAATACTGTAGCGTAGGACCCTCCTCTCTCTCTCTCTCTCTCTCTCTCAAGTTTTCATGACTACTTCACTACGAAAGGGTCAACGAAAGCCATAGATACTAAATTGGAATACTAAAGTACAATATGATCAGGTCAAAACTAGGTTGGCCCATTAACCAAAGCACAAACCTCCAAAGCCAAGTCTCCCTTAAGAGCTGCTTTTACTGAATGATCCTGCGCCCTTTTTACTCTCTACCCTCTCTCTCTCTCTCTCTCTCTCTCTCTCTCTCTCTTCATATTCTTGGAAGAGACACATTACATGTGCAGGGTTTTTCCTGCTCACGTGTATCTGGGTTGGTGGTGTCAAAAAACTAGGGTTAAGGTTTGAATGTTTTTTTTTTTTTCCTTTTTTCTAATTCCATGATAAAGGTATTCAAATGAGATTGTTGAGTGCCACTGGACCCTTCCTCTTTCGTCTTGCTCACAAACCAATTAATGAGAGAGCAAGAAAATAGATACAAACAAGGAAGCTGAAAGGGTCAAAAAATGCTCTTAAAACTTCTCGGATATAGAGTTGTTCAAACTTAATTAGAGAGAGAGAAGCTTAAAAATATTTTATAAAATTTATTTTTAAGAAAGATTGAGGTCTACCATCTGATGACACTTGATCAGGATACAGATTGAGGTCATTCACCCCCGAGATATTGAAGGAAGTGGAGTTTGACATGTTGACCATCATAAAGGTAATGCCCGCTGCATTGAGGGCATTGAATACATCAACGACCCGAAATTTTAGAATTAATTATTTCGGAGGTATTTAAAAAAATAAAAATTAATAAAATAATAATAAAAATTAATAAAATAATAAAATAATAAAATAATAATAAAAAATAAAGAGATGATGAAAGCAAGTTATTTTTATTATTCTTCTACGTCATTTATTCCTCTCTAAAATTATCTTTTCAGTTAATCTTATAATTATCATATTTTTACGAATACATTACATTTAAATTTTTAATAACTTATTTCAACATTTTACTAAATTTCTTATATTTAAACTATTAATTTTTCTAACTAGTGCGTCTCTAGCTTTTTGCTGCGTATGTTTAAGCTACCTTAGTCGATATTCTAATATTTTGTCCACAATTGAATTTATTTCTAACTTATTACCTAATTACAGTATATTTTCATTTCTAATTGTATCTTTTCTAATTTTACAGCTCATCCACCTAAATATATTTATCTCAATTATAGTCATTTTATGTTCTTATTATTGTTTAACGGTTCAACACTTCATACTATACAATGGTACAGATCTTATTTTGATTCTATAAAACATTTCATTCAAATACAGTGATATTGAGCGATCAAAAAGAACTCCAGATATCATTCTCCACTTCATCCAATTCACTTAAATTTTATGATTCACATCTCATTTATGTTGACATCGTTTTAAATGACGGACCTTAGATATCCTCACTGTTCATTTTTTGATACATTCTGTCTTTTCAACTTAATTATTTTTTTATTATTCTAATAATTGTCAATAAATATGTATTTTATATATTTAATTTTTTATTAATTCAATCTAAATTCTATTCTTTCAAATGAAGTGGCATTGAGAACATTGAATACACAATTTAAAACCTATTACTTGTTTTGGAGAACAAAACCTCGATGCAATCAAAGGGTAAATCACCATTTGCTTTGAGTAATGTGAGTATGCACGCAAGAAAGGGGAGCCAAAGTTTGCAGCTTTCGGGACATTATTGCCCATTAATCGATGCCACAAAGAGCACTTTGGTTTTATGAATAGTAAGTGTTATTATTACCCTATTATATAAAGAACAAATTAAAATTACTGTTCATACACAATAACCTCATATTTTTTTTGACTCATCCTCCTTTTTTTTTAATTTCATTTGCATCTTTTTTTTATTCAACTCTGTTTTTTTCAGTCGAGTCCTCTACTATTTATAAACAGTAATCCCATATTTTTCTGGACCCATCATCCTTTTTTTCTTTCATTTGCATCATTTTTTTATTTTTTTTGTCCAGCTTTGTTTTTTCTTTTTTCACTCGAAACCTCTATTATTCATATATTTTGCTTCGGAGTCTCAACGCGAACCATTCATATTTTTGTCTAGTTTTCTTTTTATTTTTCATTTACATCCTCTATTGTTTATATATTTTTCTTGAAAATCCATATTTGATCATCTCATAGTTTTTGTACTCTGTTATTTTTTTTCATTTACGTCCTTTTTTTGGTGCAACTTCTTTTATTTTTCGTTCGCATCATCTTTTTTGGGAGGTGTTTTTGCTTGGTCGTTCCATATTTTTGGAACCCCACTATTATTTTTTTTCCAATGAAGTTTATTGTACTTTTTTGCGGATCCTGCTATGTTCTTTTTTTTCTCGTTTAGGTCTTTTTCAATTTTTTTTTTACTCGTGGGAGTCTGTTGTGTTTTTTTTTTTCCGTAAAAGTCTTTTGCACTTTTTTTAACCATTTTTTTTTTTGCTTAGATCTCTCATCTTCTGCAAACTATGCTTTTTTTCCAATAAGATCATTTCACTTTTTTTTTCACTCATAATAACACATCTAGTTTTTATTTTTCATTCAACACCTTACACTTTTACTGACCCGTTTTTTTCAGTTTAGATCCTTTGCCTTTTTGAAACCATACTTTTTTTTTTTCATTTAGGTCCTTTGTCTTTTTGGTACCACACTTTATTTATTTATTTATTTCAATTTTTCACCTCTTTTACCCTTGTTTTTCCTTGGATCCTTCATCCTTTTGAACATAGGATTTTTTTCCTTTTGTTTTTTTTTTTACCACATGGATGGTTGTCCTATTATCTTTAGATCATATCTTTTTATTTTTTTCATTTGGATCCTTACTTTTTTTTTTAACCTGACTTTTTTTTTTCTTCTTAAATCTTTCATCTTTTTTAGATATAAATTTTTCTCCTTTTGTTTTTTCGCCCCATGAATAATCGTCCATTTATTTTTAAATTATATTTTTTTCCTATTCAGACCATTGCTCTTTTTATTTTTTTATCTAATTTTTTTTCTTAAGTTATTCTTTTTTAAAACAACGATTTTTCCTCTTTTTTTTCCTCCTTTTTTTATCCAATGTTTTTTTAAACTTTAGTTTTTCATTATTTTTTAATATAGGTTTTTCTTTTTTATTTTTTTATCTCACATATGGTCATTCCATTATTTTTAAATTATAGTTTTTTTCTATTTAAGTCCTTGTTCCTTTTATTTTTTTACCTTTTTTTTTTTCTTCTTTGGTCCTTCATTTTTTTAACACATGTTTTTTCACTTTTTTTTTGCTCCACCAATAATCGTCTCTTTATTTCTATTATCTTTTTACTCTACTTATTATCCATTTTTTAATTTATTCGTTAGTGTTTTTTAGAATTTCAATTGTTAGACTCTTTTTTTATGTCACTAATATGCACCATATTTTTCACTGATTTAGATAATAATTTAATTCAACTATTGAGTTAATTATAAATTTAACAAATATTTATATGATAAAAAAAATGATTCATATTTTGTGAGCACCCCGAGCATTGGCGAGGGCAAAAAAAACTAGTTTAAAAAAAAAAATCCCTCTGAGACACAAATAGATTGTTATATTTGCCGCCCACTCCTTTCCTCGAATCCCCTCTTTTGCCGCATTATGTGAGGTCAGTGAATGAAAAGCAAGTGTTGGAGGGTAAAGACAAACCAAGTAAGAGATCTGAAAAGTGAGTCTAAAAAAACACTCAATTCCTAAAATTGTTGTCTAGATAGCAATTAGCAATTCACTGCCGACCTCCATATTCTTCTCACACGCTCTCTTGTGAGAGAAAGGTAAAGGTCACATAAAAACCAAGATGGAATTTGGAGCAGTGAAACATAATAAAAACCTGAATTTCACACACTTTGTTTTTAGTAATTTATATTATTTAAAATATTTTTCAATTAAAATAAAAACTAAGTAAAAAATTTTATTTTTTTATATAAAACAATTATTGTAATAATGATTTTCATATAAAAAGTAATATCAACTAACAAATTTAATTCCCAAACCGTGTATTGTTCATTTGCTTAGGGTTTTGGTGGAGAGATAAAGAATTAATTAAAATACTTCAATCATGAGAATAGGAGTGAAGCACAGCAAACGTGATACGAGTGGCCCAAAATCTCTTTCCCAATAGATGGGGGACTAGACTGTACAGGATTGGTTTATTTGTCTGGGGACTGTGACTCTGGCTGAAACCATATGTTCTAAAATATAAATGTTTGCATTAAATCCATTTTGGAAATATGTAAACATAGTAGGGAGACTGTGTCTACTACACAGGGAGAGAGGCTAGGTTAGCTCTAAAGACAAAACTCTCTCCTCTTCCTTCCGCACAAACTTGGCATCTCTCTCTCTCTCTCTCTCTCTCTCTCTCTAGATGGCATTGAATAATATGAAAATGACCAAACCTTTTTACATTACCAATTTATACATCTTATTTTTCCACTAATATACGATCAAACGTGACTTTAATTAATAAATCACTTACAAATGAATTAAATTGGATTTTTTTTGTCTCCATTAAAACACTTTGTCTTCCATATGCAATTTAAATTGCATTTCACACACACTTTATCCCAATTTCTCAGACCAAGACCTCTCTCTAATATTCGAACCGTATGTTGTATGGATGGAGCAAAACACAACACAACTTGTGTCTTCTTTTGATTTAGTTTGATATATTTCTAGATATTGTGGACTTGGTTGTTAGTTGTTTGAAAGATGAAGACTATGCATAGCTAAATTCCTTCAAACAATGATATGTTTCTAGAGGACAAGGAAGTGATTATGGTCTTAGAATTAAAAGGTAGAGTGCAGATGAGTTAGCTATGCTCAATTTGACCATCTTGGAGCTACTTTTACATCATTCTAGCATTCAACAATCAGAAACGGCATTATCTGGAACTCATAAACCTTGAACAATAAAGTTTAAGCCAACATTGTGCTATGCTTCTCAGCATGTTACTTTTATAGTCTTGTTTGATGTCTTATGTGATGAGATTATTAGAAAGAAGCAACTTAATCATTGACATGAACTTGCTAGGCTCAATTGACATTAGATAGGCTTCTCAATGCAAGTATATATCGTTATTATGATAATTTGGTCCTTTTTATAGAGAAATCTGACTTCTATTTTGAAAACTCTATATTTTTTAACCAAAAAAAAAAAAAAACCTTCAGTTGAAAAATATTACAAGTAGAATAATATAAAATATAGGTAATTTAAGGCAAGTCAAGGGAAGATGAGGTTTCTCAAACGCCACCTTTATGTGTTGGTTATGGATTGGGGAGGAGGCCATCATCTCTTTCTTTTACATTGTTATATATTATGCACCAATATGTTTGAAGTGAATTAATGTAGTGACTGGGATTGAAGCCTTGCGTTCTTGCCATTTAATGGTTTTATTTTAGAGATCATTTCAAAGAAGATTGCAATCTGTATGTCACCCCTGCTCATAGAATATTTATTTATTGACTTTAAGAAGAATTACCCGTACTGTACAACTGGTCATTCTCTTTCAGGTTGTCAAATTTTTTGATTTGAATTCATCCAGTTTGGCTATCATTTTTAAAATCAACAAGAAGCTCATATAATACTAAGAAGTAAACTAACAATTGAAGATCCTTCCCAAGCCAGCTGTCTAGAACAATATGGAGTGATTTCTACTAGTCTGCTTTGCCTCTTTTTATACTTAAACTAACTCAACTTTAAGCCATAATTTCAAACTAGTCCGAGTTGGTTATTTTCCTCCCTCCGCTCCTTATGATGTAAGGTCGTATTAATAGTTTATGCGCTATAGTAACATATCCCTTTCTACAACCACCTTTGACGTGGTCATTTTCAGCTAAAGCAACGGCAAAGGAGCTTATTTTTGAATAACAATCTAAATCTTTTATCCCAAAAATTTGGGGTCGACTTCTTTTTGAGTAATCAACCAATGTATCATATTCTGCCTGTGTGGCAATATATATCCCAAGTATAAATCTCACCTTTTTGCGTCACACTTGGCATGGCCGAGCAAGAGCCCAAGTGCTTGGCCATGACTGAAGCAGCTCCATCTGAGGCCCACAGAAACCCAGTTGAGGAGGGATGAGCCAAGGCCAACAAGGGCTTGACTCTGCACTCTTTCCTTCTCTCCTTTGCCACTCTAACTTGCTTCACACCTTTACTCGGATCTACTATACTGTGGTGAATCCAGTCAACCATCTTATTCCATCATATTTATTAAGAATTTGTCTCAAAGTTTAGTTGAACATCAGGGGAAAAGTGTTTTTCCTTGGCTCAGACCCCTGACTGAATTGGTGGGGGTACAACTTCTCCAGGATCTAAAATCCTATTTGCCTCTTCTAAATTCATTTAATATTTCACTTGTTTGGGACCCTCCTATAGGTCATTGCATGCCTACATGTACTAAGATACAAAAAAAAAAAAAAAAAAAAAAAAAAAGAAAAAAAACGTATTATCTCCCTTGCGTAGGCTTTTGAAGTTCATTATTCCACACTGTGCTATTGCGGGAAAGAAATTTAAAAAATTTAGTACCGTACATCTCTTGATTTATCTACTCAAATTATGGTTTTTCTTTCTTAAAAGCAACATGCAGAACAAGTCTAATTCATGTTTTAATTCATAAATTAGAGTCAAAATAAGTAAAAATAAAAATTAAGAATTTATAGTTATCTCTAGCCATACTCTTGTTCTTCACTTCTGGCGAATCTTAAAACACCAAATCGATTCTTGGGACGTACACAAGTCTTCTAAATCCTGAATTTCTTTCAATAGATAGTGTGAAGAATTGAAATTTAGACTTAGAAATTCAATGCATTAAGAGGAGTTTATATAGGCTCTCAACCATCAAAGATCCATTAAAATCCTACAATAATCACCCTAAATAATTGTTGGAGGTTATGTGAATCCAATTAAAAATTCAAAACAAAAAATAAGATTAATTGTGTGGAGGTTCGAATGGGACACCAAAATCCGGTCAAATACATTCTCAATTTAAATTCCTTTCATTATTATCACATTTAATCCTTTCGGTTATATTTTTTTCCAATTAATTTGATATTGAATTCAATTGAATTTGAATTCGAAAGTCCATCATTCTTCCACTTGACTTAGTAAACCGACTTGAAATCAGAATCAAGTCAATCCTTTATGATAATAAAATACACGAGTCATGGCGATAAGTCATCTAAAAGCGAGTATTATCTTCCATGTACCACAATGCATTCTATCTTCCAACCTTATGGTGACATTTACTTTATAAATAAACCTCATGTTTATTCGAATTCTTACTTGATGAATTTATCTCAAGAAGACAACATGTGCACAACTTTATTGATAAAATTTAACTCTGAGTTTCATTTAAATAAGACAATAAGCCCATATTTACAGCATGATTCCTGAACTTATTCGGTGACATACCTTTGGTTAAGGGATCAGCCAACATATAATCAGTGCTAATGTGTTTGATTATAACTTTATTTTCCAACACCCTTTCTCTAATGGTTAAATACTTTATGTCGATGTGTTTACTTCGACTACTACTCTTATTGTTCTTAACAAAAAATACAGCAACTGAATTATCACAAAATATACATAATGGCTTAGATACAGAATCTAAAACCCTAAACCCGGAGATAAAACTCTTGAGCCACACCGCGTGTGACGTAGCCTTAAAACACCCCACGAACTCAGGTCGCAATTAATGTCTGTTTAGCATTTCTCCACGATACAGCTCCACCAGCCATCATGAAGATGTAATCCGACGTTGATTTCTAGGAATCAACACAGCCGGCAAAGTCTGAATCCAAGTACCCGACTATTTTCAGACTGTCGGTTCTTCTGTATATAAGCATGTACTTCTTGGTACCTTGTAGATACCTCAACACCTTCTTTGCAGCTTTCCAATGTTCCAAACCCGGGTTACTTTGATATCTACCTAACATCCCCACAGCATGCGCTGTATCAGGTCTTGTACAAACCTGTGCATACATAAGACTTCCTACAACGGAAGCATACGGGATGTTAGCCATTTGTTTCCTTTATAAATCTGTCTTAGGGCATTGGTCCAAATTGAACCTATCCCCTTTAACAATCGGATCTATACTTGGTGAACAGTTCTCCATTCTGTATCTCTTAAGCACTTTGTTGATATAGGTCTCTTGAGATAGTCTTAGAGCCTTATTAGATCTACCTCGATATATCTTAATGCCGATAACATAAAATGCATCACATAAATCCTTCATCTCAAAGTTTTTAGAGAAGAACTGTTTCACATCATACAGCATCCCTTTATCATTAGTGACAAGTAGTATATCATCCACATATAGGACAAGAAAACAAAACCTACTCCCACTGACCTTGAGTTATATACATTGATTCACAATGTTCTCTTCAAAACCGAATGAAGTGATTATATTGTGGAACTTCAAATACCATTGGCGAGAGGCTTGTTTTAGCCTATATATGGATTTATTGAGTTTGTACACCAAGTGCTCACTACCACTAGAGGAGAATCCTTCAGGTTGACGCATGTAAAGCTCTTCCTCTAGTTACCCATTAAAGAAAGCCATTTTCACATCCATTTATTGTAACTCTAGATCAAAATGTGCAACGAGTGCCAGAATGATACAAAGGGAACCCTTCTTAGACACCGGAGAAAATGTCTAGTCGATTCCTTCCCTTTGGGTGAACCAATTAGCAACGAGTCTAGCATTGTATTTCTCGATATTGCCTAATGAGTCTGTTTTAATTTTGAAGACCCATTTACATCCGATGGGTTTTACCTCATCTGGCAACTCTACAAAGTCACAGACTCCATTACTCCTCAAGGAATCCATCTCATCTTTCATGACATTCAGCCATAAGTTCGAATCCTTAAAACTCATGGCTTGTGAAAACGTTTCCGGATCCTCTATGGCTCCGATGTTATAGTTAGATTCTTGAAAGTATACCACATAATCATCAGGTATAGCTAACATTCTTTCTCGAGTAGATCTTCTTAATATTGATTCAACATTCTCCGTAGGGGAAGGTTATCTAACTTGATCTTGGTTAGCTGTTTGTAGAATTTCACGATTATCATCCCTACCTTGATTTGTGTCTATAGGGACTTGATGATCATTTTGGATGAAAACTAACTTGGTACTAGAACTTGAGGGGATACTTGATCGGTCTCTTTCAGGAGTTAAGTCCCGAAAGTAATCCCTCCCATTGACCAAGTCATTCTCTAGGAATTTAGTATTTCTAGATTCCACAAACCTAGTGTGATAGGATGAACAATAGAACCGGTATCTTTTGGACCTTTCGGCATAACCGACAAAGTATCAACTCACAGTCCTTGGATCTAATTTCTTTTCTCGTGGATTGTAAACCCTTGTGTCTATAGGATAGCCCTAAATGCGTACGTGTTTCAAACTAGGTTTCTAACCCTTAAATAACTTGAAGGGAGTTTTGGTTATAACCTTGGTTAGAACCCTATTCAAGATGTATACTGTCGTCTTGAAAGTTTTAGTCCACAAGAATTTAGGTAATTTGGAACTAAGCATCATGCTTCTAACCATATCAAGCAAGGTCCTATTCCTTCTTTCAGCTACACCATTTTGGTCAGGTGAACCAAACATGGTGTATTGGGCAATGATCTCATTTTCTTGAAGGAACCTTGCAAATGGACCTAATGCTTGTCCATCCTCTGTATACCTTCCATAGTATTCTCTATCTCTATCCGACATCATGATCTTTATTTGTTTACTATATTGTTTCTTTACTTCTGCCTTAAAAATTTTAAAAGTATCCAACGCCTCATTCTTATGGCGAAAAATATAGAGATACATGTATCGTGAATAATCATCTATAAAGGAGATGAAATAACTATGACCATATAACTCTGTACCTGGAGTACAAATATCCGTATGTATGATCTCAAGTAATTCTGAACTCTTCCTGATACCATTGTGAGTCTTGTTGGTCTGCTTTCCCTTAATGCAGTCCACAAGTCTCAAAATCACTAAAGTTTAGGGTATCAAGTACCTCATCCTTTACCAACTTTTCTATTCTCTTTATGCAGATGTGTCCTAATCTCCGGTACTATAACATGGAAGATTTTTCCTTAAGGACATTTCTTTTAATACCTGTTTGTTTTACATTCATGCAAATATTGTCTTGTAAAGTAATACTATATAATCCATCTAATAATGGACCATAACTAACGACATTTTAAGCATAAAATAATGTCATTTTATTATTAAATTGGAAAGAGTAACTGAATTGTACAAATTTTGAAACGAAAATTAACTTTCTAGAAAACTTAGGTACATAGAATACTCTCTCCAATTTCAAGATATGCCCACTGGCCAGAATGAGCTCGCAATCGCCAATACTCTTTACGCGTGAGCTCATCTTATTACCCAAATAGATGAGTTGTTCACGACCCACCGACTTTCTTAGGTTTTGCAAGCCCTGTAATATATTCTTAATGTGGATGGTACAACCAGAATCAATCCACCATATATAAGGAGAAACCTCAGTCATGTAGGATTCATAACAGACTAATGAGATTTCCGTACCTTTACTCTTAAACCACCGTTTATACTTAGCACAATCATGCTTCATGTGTCCCTTCATTTTACAGAAGAAACACTTAGACTCCTTCTTAATGTCCGTTTTCAGTTTTGTGCCCTTTTGATTTGGCTTGAATTTTCCATTCTTCTTTCCTTATATAGCTACATGTGCACTTTCGAAACTCTGCTTCATCTCCATCAATAGCCTTCCTTCCTTCTGCACATACATGGCCATTAATTCATTGATGGACAATTTCTCCTTATGTGTGTTGTAGGAGATCTTAAAAGGATTGTAGGGTTGAGGGAGAAAGTTCAAAATAAAGTGCACGAGGAAAGACTCGGACATCTCAACCTTCAGGTTCTTTAGTTGAGCCGTAATGTCCCACATCCGAATAATGTGCTCGTGCACACCGTGGAAAGTAGTGCGTCTCATAGAAGAGAATTACATAATGAGGGTACTAGCCAAAAACTTCTCCGATGCCGCAAATTGCTTGTCTATAGCCTTAAGAAGAGCATGGACATTGGTATGCTGATTGACCAAACCACGGATACCAGCAAAGATCTTACTTTTTATGAACATGAAACTTAGGCGATTAGATCGCTTCCAACGTTCATAAAGAGCCTTATCAGCCTCAAAACTAGTATCAATCACCGGAGGTAGCTAGTCTTTCCGAATAGCATAATCAATATCCAAACAGCCCAAATGGAGAAGTATCTTTTCCATTCATTCCTTATAATTCTCTCCATTCAAATCGAGAAAATCAGATTTCAAATCTATGGTTTAGAATACTACAAAATAAATAAACATGCTTACTGATTATATGTGAGATATTTAATATATGTTTACTAATGCAAACATATAAAAATAAATTTATGACATAGAAATTGTTTGTGGGTTAAATTTCTAATTCTATTAGATTTATTCGACCTTATGATAAGATTTACTGAAAATAACTCAATCCCTAATGTCTGTGGGCTAATTAGGAAATTATCAATAGTTAGTTTTTTCTTGATTACCTTATCTTTTTCTACTTAGCCCTATAAGACGACTTCTCTAGTGCACCAAGTAGGTTCCTAAGTAGGTAGTGGGTCACATGAGACCGCTTAAAAATCAGCCAACTTTATACTTATCCATGTCTATTTGACAGAACCAACCTAGACATGCACTAGATCAACTGCACTTATAGTATTACATAGAAAAGAGAATTTAATCAAGTAGACTACTATTGAAAAATAGTTATTTTGATATCTTATCTCAAATTTTATTATTTTCATACAACAAAAATTCTTATGAGATAAGATTCATTACATAAAAATAATTTCATGAAAAATTTATCTTTTCCCTAATGTGATCATGCATTCATATAAAATTTTCTATTTAATTATGGTTGTTGTGACTAAACCCTAATTAATTTTAAAAATCATATTGATCACTAAGATAATAATATTACTTGATTTTTCCATGTTAAAATGTATAAAATTTTAATATTAAAAAAATACAACAAAAACTATTTAATGCATTTTATTAATTTTGTACCTCCCCTTATATATAAAATTATATCCAAAAATTAATTTATGCACTATTTTTCAAAATTTGGGCTTAGAAAATATTTTAAAATATTTTGGGATTTTTTTATATATATATATATATTTTTTTGAAAATTTTCCTACCCAAAATAGGTAAAATATATATAATTTTTCTAAAGGACCAAAATTCAATAGATTAAAGTATCCACTTATTAAGTGAAATTTCTGAAAAATGCAGGGACTTTATTGCAATAAGTTAAAAAAATGGTAAAAACGCATATAGCCAGACTCGAAGACAGGCACTTCTAGATGTCTGAGTATCCTTAACCACCAGGCCACAGCCCAAGTGTTTTTCTTTTCAACAATTATTTTTTTATTTTCCTTTTGATATACAAAAATACTTCATCCGAAAGTTGGACAAGGTCTCGACCCAGTTTTGTTCACTCTGCGGATCGGGATGCCGAAAAACTACCGAAAAATATAAAAATACTATAAAATAATTTTAAAAAATATGGTTTTAATTGTAATAATACAAAAATTCCAAATCTGGATTCAATTTTTGAAAATCATTAAAATTTTGGATCAAATCTTCCAAAAACCATAATTTTAAAAAATTTTGAAATTCACCGAAAAATATGCAGGCAAAGACAAAAATGCTCTAATACCAAATGTAAGATTACATGACAAACCTAATACATGTTTCAATTCATAAATTAGAGCCAAAATAAGCGGAAGCAAAAATTAAGGATTTATGGTTACCTCCGCCCATACTCTTGTTCTTCACTTCCAGCGAATTTAAAAGTACCAAATCGATTCTTGGGACATACACAAGTCTTCTAACCCCTGAATGTCTCTCAATAGATGGTGTGAAAAATTGAAATTTGGATTTAGGGACCTAATACATTAGGAGAGGTTTATATAAACTCTCAACTATTAAAGAGTCATTAAAACCCTACAATTATCACCCTAAATAATTGCTGGAGATTATGAGAATTCAATTAAAAATTCAAAACGGAAAAACAAGATTAATTATGTTGAGGTTGGAATGGGACACTAAAATCCGACCAAATACATCCGCAATTCAAATTCCGTCCATTCTTATCACATTTAATCATTTCGGTTATGTTTTTTCCCAATTAATTTGATATTGAATTCATTGAATTCAATTGAATTTGAATTCAAAAGTCCATCACTTTCTCCATTGCCATCAAATTTCTCCTTTGGTTGGATTGTGTTATTTGGTTGATTCCACCTGCTTTAGGTCTAAGATTGTCAACATTAACTTGATATTGGATATAGAGAGAATGCTTGTATATTATGTATTACTGTGACCATGTTTTCCATACAAGGATTCTGCTATATCTAGGAAAGATAGGATGATATATTACCTAAGTTATGTAATAGCAGGTATACTTGATGAATAGTTTGTATTCATTCCCAATTGTCCTGTCTTGTTTATGCCAATGGTTGTCCTCATTTGTTTCTTCCATGGTTAATATATGGCCTCTGCCATCATGGAATAGGAGAACAAGGATTGAGACTATTATTGTATTAGTTTGTAGAACTTTGAGAGAGTTACAATAATCTCTCATTAGATAACTGCAACCTTTCTATTTGCTCAGTTGTAATTTTCAAATTTAAATAGGATGCAATCACCTTGTCTAACTACGGTGTGATGATTTATCAGCTATTATCTTAGCTTTTACTTTTCATATGTTTTTGATTGAAATGTTTTGTTCTTTAGGTTTTTTTTTTTTTTTCTTTTATTTTTTTTAAATGTTTGATCACCAGCTGGTGTAATGGTGATCAAAGTGTCAACCACTTGTGTGAAGCATGGGATGCCTGAAAATGCAATGCACTGGGTGTAGCATTGGGTTCTCTTGCCGTTCTATGGTGATGAATTACCTATAAGACAAAAAATACTTTGTCCAACTCTTCATTAAAACTTGTTCGGTGTTTGTTCTAGGAAGCTCATTCATGTGTGCAACTTATACACTTTTTGGATCTCTATGGTCCGTGGATTGCTCATATGATGCATGTTAATTTGCACTTACAATCAGTAGGGTGTTTATGGATATTGTGAATTTGTAACGCAAACAGTCACAAGATAAAAGTAGATTAAATGATCATTTTTTTCTACTTACCTTGATTACAGCTGTTAGATTACCCAATCTAAATATTTACTTCGCCATGACTGTTTCTTTTGCTGTAATACTGTTATAAGAGCATGAGCTCTTTAAAGGATGAAAATTCATGGTGAAAGCATTATTTGTAGAGAAATGCTTTTCTTCAGTACCATAGTAGCCCTAAAAAGCATTAAGAGTGGTCGTCCTTTTACCCTATTCTATATATATACATATATTTTCATGGAACCTTAAGACTCTACGCTATGCTACCTTCTTCTCCATTTGTACTTATATTTCCATATACACACAACCTTTATCTTACATAGGCATGTCCGTTGTGGATACCCCCATGCAATCCTGTGATGAATCATGAAACCTTAGACTCTATGCTATACTACCTTCTTCTCCATTTATGCTTGTATTTCTATATACACACAACCTTAATCTTACATAGGCATGCTCGAGGTGGATACATACAATCCTGTGATGAATATCACAAACTAAATTGCATATAGCTACTACAAAAATAGTTTGTGCTATCAAATTTCATCTGCAGAATGTATTAGTTTTAAAAACACTTCTGTGACCAACTTCTATTGCAACAATTTTAGTCCAGTTTATTCTATCTATATAGTCTTGAAAATTGAACAGAGGAGGTTTTACAAGTTTAAACTTTATAGCAACCCCTAATGGCTAGTTGTTTCCTGGGCATTAAATGCTATGGGAAAGCACATTATTATTTTCTTTGTCATTTTTTTTTAAATAAAGATTAGTAACACATTTTTACTTGGAAGCTAATAATGAAATTAAAGCAGTCACTTAGAAAAAAACATAATTATTAGTGCCAGGGTGTTGTATACATTCATGAATCGAAAGCCCTATTGCTTCGACTTGAGTATCAAGAGACAGATGAAAGTAATATAGCTATTTGTGCTGTTGATATCATCTTTTGTGGGGGCTACAAGGAAGAGGTGGCTGGCACTTTCGGAGCCAATTTTTTTTTTTAACCTATCATTGGCATCTG
Organism: Dillenia turbinata; assembly: GCA_037126225.1. NCBI lineage: Eukaryota > Viridiplantae > Streptophyta > Magnoliopsida > Dilleniales > Dilleniaceae > Dillenia > Dillenia turbinata. The sequence continues at coordinate 6,124,986 of JBAMMX010000022.1, read as the reverse complement.
GAGTTATGATTTGACTAATCCGTTTCGAATATTTGTGGGATCTTATTTCAGGATGACTCTTTTAATGTAATTTTTTCTATTTTCAAATTTCAATTTTAAAACGATCTATCACTCCATCTCCTTAGAATTACTTCCCATCGGTTTTGGGAGCCAAAGATGTAGAGTTTGAGAAACAATTCTGATGGGACATGTCCCAAAACCCAGACCAAAAAAGTCAACTCTCAAGGAGCCCACGAAGGGCATCTACGGACCGATACCTAACGACCGTCATGACAATCTATCGAAAGTTCATAGCCGCCCAGATGATCTACCAAGAGGCCTCAGTCATCTAGATTTATTGAACGATAGGGTCTCAGTCGTCCCGCCAATCGAACGATAACTAGTCAAAAGGTAATCGCCTCGATCGGGTAAGCCGACATCGACTCTTCAAACGAACGAATCATAAAGGTCTCTTAATCGATCGAGCGATTCTAAGGAAAGTCAGAGTTTCCTTATCTTCAGTTTTCTATTTCATAACGGCAAATGCCGGATCTTTCAAGTAATGAAAACATCGCTTCCGGAAATGGTAGCTCTTCCGATAAATGAGGATCGTAATCAACTCATAATATTGATCTCCAAGATTTCCGGAGCAGTTTGAGAAGGAAGGTAGGATTGGAGTCCCCAGCGAAGCACATCTCTCAGAAGTATAAGTGATCCCAAAACTCTTAGAACAAGGTATGTTCACTAAACCTAACACATGGGGCACACTGATCATAGGGAACGACCTTTCCTCAACTCTCAATCTGTTTCTTTTAATCAAAAATCGTTTTTTACTGACTTGAGCGTTAGAGCCTCTCCGTCGGAACACCCTTCCGCGGTTTTTGCAGGTGCATCCACCCATTGACGGCTATTGTTCGGGTCAAGAAGGAGCTGGTATCTGTGGAGCCATAACTTACCTCCAACAGATTGACGTCGTCTGTGGGAACAGACTGATTCTCTAAAATCTTATGACGATACTCGCTACGGTCATCTCTGACACGATACCTGCCAAAAGAAGAAGGCCAATCATAGGTTTTGATAACGATGACCTTCCAGTCGGAATAGATATTCACCGGAATGACCCTACAGTCATCACCCTCAAAATAGACTCTTACACTATAAAAAGGGTCATCGTTGATCAGGGGGCTGATTGCGACCTCCTCACCTGGGACGCCTTCTGCATGATGGGTTTCAATCCATCTCGACTTTTGGCATCTACCGGATCCCTCCAGGGACTTTCGGATGAGCTCACTTATCCTGAAGGCATCATTTATCTCCCTGTGACCCTAGGAAGATCCCCCAATCACGCAACCGCTCCCGTCCTCTTTCATGTGGTAAAACTCTACTCCCCCGATAACGCCATACTCGGCAAGCCCAGGTTGGACGACCTAGAGGCGCTACTGAGCACGAGACACATGAAAGTAAGGTTTAAGACACCGCTAGGGGTGGCTACCATAAGAAGCGACCCTGACCCCTATGTCCTTTTCGCGACACAAGACGTATGAGAAGTTTTCCCGGTCGACACTCTAGAACCTAGAGAGGACACTGAGCCGAGAGCCAAACCTAAACCAGGCGAAGAAACAATCGATGTCCTTTTGACAAACGACCCCAGTCAGACAGTCAGAATAGGAGTTAACCTATCACCTCTCTTACGAAAGGCCTTACTCGCCTATCTGTAACGACACTCAAAAGTTTTCGCATGGACTCCAGAAGATATGCCTGGCATAGACCCGTCGGTCATAGCCTATAAGCTAACCGTTAATCCCGATTTCGAACCGGTTAAGCAGAAGAAGAGGTATTCGCCCTCGAACGCCAACGCGCCATCCAGGAAGAGGTTCAGAAACTATTGACAACAGAATTCATCTGCAAAATCAAGTATCCCGAATGGCTGGCTAACATAGTCTTGGTGAAAAAGGCTAATGACAAGTGGAGGATGTGTGTAGACTTCACTGACCTCAACAAAGCGTGTCCGAAGGATAGTTATCCACTCCCCAATATTGACAAGCTTGTGGACAACTCCTTGGGACACCAACTTTTGAGTTTTATGGACACCTACTCCAACTATAACCATATCAGAATAGCGCCGGAAGATGAAAAAAAGACCAGTTTCATTACTGAATTCGGTATGTACTGTTATCAGATCATGCCCTTTGGCCTGAAGAACGCCGGAGCAACTTTCCAGTGGCTAGTCAATACGGTCTTCAAGGACCAATTAGGAAGGAACATCGAAACTTATGTCGACAACATGCTCATAAAGAGTGTTACAACAGAGGCTCATGTCACAGATTTCAAAAAGACCTTCCAGACTTTAGAACGATACAATATGCGGCTAAACCCAGAAAAATGTACATTTAGAATCGCTTCCAGAAAGTTCTTGGGTTTCATGATTATCGATCGAGGGATAGAGACCAACCCAAAAAAAATACAAGTAATATTGGATATGACACCCCCCAGACACTCAAGGAAGTGCAATGCCTGACTAGTCGAATAGCAGCCCTAAGCCGATTCATGTCCAGAGTTGGCGAAAAGTACAAGCCCATATTTGACGCGTTGAAAAGATCCCGACGGTTTGAATGGACGTTCGAGTGTCAAGCGGCCTTCGAACGGCTAAAAGAATATTTGATGCAATTGTCGCTATTCTCGCCCATTCTCGGGGAAGAACTTTACCTGTATTTGGCTGTCTCCGAACGAACACTCTGTTCCGTAATGGTAAGACAAGAGTCCACCACCCAGAAGCCCGTCTATTACATCAGCAGAATACTGAAAGATTCTGAAGTTAATTACCAGCCCATCAAGAAGATAGCCTATGCTTTGATTGTCTCAGCAAGGCGCCTTCGACCATATTTCTAGTCCTATATCATTGTGGTACTCACCGATCAACCACTAAAGCAAATCCTCCAGAAGAGGGATACATCAGGACGGCTCATCAAATGGAGTGTGGAGTTAGGCGAATTCGATATCTAGTACCGACCACGACCTGCGATAAAGGGCCAAACACTGGCTGACTTTATTTTTCAATGCACTTTGCCCACGGCGTCTGAAGGGCAACTTTCTAGCCATCAGGAAGAGTGGGTCACCCCTGAATGGACTATCTATGTAGACGGATCGTCAAACTCTTCAGAAAGGGGCGCCGAACTCATATTGGTAGGACCGAATGATTTTAAGGTGGAATATACCATCCGCTTTGATTTCCAAGCCACCAATAACCAAGTCGAAAACGATGCTCTGCTAACGGGCCTCCGGATCACCACCAACATAGGAGCATGAAATATCAGGGTGTTTACGAATAATAAGTTGGTCGTGAAGCAGATCGATGGAGTTTACGAAACCGGAGACCCAGTTATGACAAAATATTTAAGTAAATTGCGCGAGACGATGGACCAATTAGGCAAAGTAGACATTCAACAAATCCCTCGTTCGGAAAATGGGAGAGCTGATACCCTATCGAAACTGGCTAGTTCTGATTCAATTGTCTCTAGCCAAATAGTATATATTGAAAGCTTACCGTATCCCAGCATCGACGAGCCTAAGGTGATCATTCAGTCGATCAGCTGCCTAGTTGAAAGGACCCTATAGAAGAGTATCTAAGACACGATCGCCTGTCAGAATCCCCGGGGGAAGCAACAAAATTGAAACGAAAGGGCGCACACTATGCCATAATCGATGGGGTTCTCTACTGTAAGTCGTTTACTCACCCGTATCTGCGATGCCTGACTCCAGAAAAGGAAAATTACGTCCTCCAAGAAATTCATGAAGGAATCTGCAGCAATCGTCTAGGCGCTCAAATCTAGTTTATAAGGCCCTTCAACAGGGATACTACTGGCCAACCATGAAAGATGATTCTAACAACTACGTCAAAAGGTACGACAGATACCAGCGTTTTTCATTGGTTTCTCGATTACCTTCCACCGAACTTAATCCAATATCCAGCCCTTGGCCATTTGCTCAATGGGGCATGATCATCCTCGGGCCATTTCCCCTAGGCACGGGACAGCGAAAATTCTTGATTGTGGCGATCAACTACTTTACGAAGTGGGTGGAAGTCGAGCCTTTAGCCCAGATCACGACTACAAAAGTCCAATCCTTCATGTGGACTCATATTATCACCAGGTTCGGTATACCACATGTCCTTATCACAGATAACGGGAAGCAATTCAATAACCAGCGCTTCCGAGAGTTTTGCGAGAAAGTGAAAATTCAACATAGATTCTCATCGGTTGCTCATCCACAAACCAATGGACTAGTTGAAGTAACCAACCGAACGATCCTACAAGCACTAAAGATGACGCTGGACGATGCCAAAGGGCAACGGGTCGAAGAACTTTACGGCATTCTTTGGTTGTATCGTACAACCCCTCGAAGGACAATGGGAGAAACGCCTTTCAGTCTAACTTACGGGAGCGAAACAGTCATACCTGTAGAAATAAGCATTCATTCGCTCTGAGTAGCTCACTATGATGTTGGGCAAAACGAACGCACCTTACGAGAAATGTTAGACTTACTTTTAGGATTACGAGAATCTACATCAACACAAATGGCGGCCTATTAGCAACAAATGACCCGATATCATAACCGAAAGGTTAGAAACCGAACGTTCAAACCCGGAGAATTGGTGTTACGGAAAGTGGATGTTACTGGTCAACAGCATCCCGGGGGTAAGCTCGCCTCTAATTGGGAAGGTCCGTATCGTATATGTTCCGTAGTTCGACCGGGAACGTACCGACTCGATAACCTAGATGGGTTAACGATACCTAGACTTGAAACTCGGAGAACCTGCGCATATACTATCAATGAGTCTCAGCATTATCCAACAGTCAGAAGGTCTTGCTTAGACAGTTTAAAATTTTTCTATCTCTTGAAGGGCCTCAGTCGCCCAGCTTTTACCAATCGTACGTGTCGTTAATAGGGGATGTAACTCCTCGGACGGGTGGATATGGCTCACAGTTTAAAATTTTCTCTATCGCTCGGAGGGTCTTAGTTGCCCAACTCTTACTGATCGTATGCATCGCCAATAGGGAATGTAACTCTTCGGACGGGTGGACACGGCCTACAGCTTAAAATTTTCTCTATCACTGGGAGGGTCTCAGTCGCCAAACTCCTACCGATTCGTACACGTCATCAATAGGGGATGTAATTTCCTGGACGGGTGGACGCGACCCACAGCTTAAAATTTTCTCTATCGCTCAGAGGGCTTCAGTCGCTCAGCTCCCACCGATCGTACGCGTCGTCAATAGGAGATGTAACTTCCCAGACGGGTGGACGCGGCCCACAGCTTAAAATTTTCTCTATCGCTCGAAGGGCATCAGTCGCACAACTCCTACCGATCGTACGCGTCGTCAATGAGGGATATAACTCCCCGGACGGATGGATGCGACCCACAACTTAAAATTTTCTCTATCGCTCGGAGGGTTTCAATCGCCCAGCTCCTATCGATCATACGCGTCATCAATAGGGGATGTAACTCCCCGGATGAATGGACGCGACCCACAGCTTAAAATTTTTTCTATCACTCGGAGCATTTCAGTCGCCCAACTCCTACCGATCCACCTTGACAAAGACTGAAGAAAGGCATGTAGCTGGACGAGGAATAGAAAAGAGAAGAAGCAAAACTCAAATAAGTAAAGCGTAACTTGTTTATTTACACCTGTGTGAAATAGTACATTCAGTTACAAGAGAACATATACAAACAGCTAAGTTGGGTTAGTTACACTACGAGAAATACACAGTAATGTCCTTCCACAAGCGGTTCTCAGCAATTGTCATGGACCAAGGAAATAATCCAAAAACCAAGAGAGAACATGATCCCTATGAACAATGCAAAAATGTAGTGTTAGGGACAAGAGAAGACGAGTCTGGGTTTTGCCACCCCCAACGCAGCCCGGACACGACTTACACTTACCCATCCAAAGACGGTATGAGAAACACCCTCACCACGTCCAGAGGGTGAGGATCGACCGGAGAAGACCATGCAAGGCGATACAAGATACACCCCCTCATTGGCAAGAGATCAGATTACGCTGGCCAAAGTGAACAGCCAACATAATGAGATCTCATTCCAGTAGTCCTATTCTTTAATAAGATCTCATTCCAACAGAAGTCATCTCGGCCAAGAAGCGTTGCACGTTATAGTACCCTACGAATTGACCCCCGGAAGGAACCATCCTCGTTCGCATAACCATGAAGGAGGGGTATTAATTCTCGATGAAAGAAAATGGGTATGCATCATGGCTATTTATAACAGTAAAAAGGAGAAACCTCAATTAATTTAAGGAAGGTGAAGCGAATAAACACAAGCGCAAGTCATAAATGCCGAAATAAATTATTTTCGGTTCCCCATGAAAAAAGTTGTATCTGAAGAGACATACTTACGCTCCTAGCATACAAAAAGGATGAATCAGAGTGGACCAAGCATCCCTATACACTCATAACGTACAAAACACGCTTCACAGACCTTAACTTATGACTTTTCTTTTCCAAGAAAGCCATAAGTTGGGGTCAAATGATGTGAAATGGCCCAAAATCCAGACCAAAAGAGTCAACTCTCAAGTAGCCCACGAAGGGCACCTACGGACCGATACCTAACGGCCGTCTGACAATCTACCGAAGGGTCATAGCCGCCCAAATGATCTACCGAGGGGCCTCAGTTGCCCGGGTCTACCGAACAATAGTGCCTCAATCGCCCCGCCAGCCGAACGATAACTAGCCAAAAGGTAATTGTTCCAATCGGGTAAGCCAACATCGACTCTTCAAACGAACAAATCATGAAGGTCCCTCAATCGATCGAGCGATTCTAAGAAAAGTCAGAGTTTCCTTATCTTCAGTCTCACATTTCACAACGACAAATCTCGGATCTTTCAAGTAAGGAAAGCACCCATTCCGAAAATGGTAGCTCTTCCGATAAATAGGGATCGTAATCAACTCATAATATTGATCTCCGAGATTCTCGGATCAGTTCGAGAAGGAAGATAAGGTTAGAGTCCCCAGCGAGGCACGTCTCTCAGAGGTATAAGTGATTTCAAAACTCTCAGAACAAGGTACGTTCTCTAAACTTAACACAGGGGCACACTGATCACAAGAAATAACATTCCCTCAACTCTCAGTCTGTTTCTTTCAATCGAAAACCACTATTTACTGACTTGAGTGTCGAAGACTTCCCGTCGAAACACCCTCCGACGATTTTTACAGATGCATCCACCTATTGACAGTTACTGTTCAGATCAAGAAGGAACTACTATCTGTTGAGTTATAACTCACCTTTAATAAATTCAATCACTTGAACAAATCTACCATCAAAAGCATTAAAGTACAATAGTTCTCTCTTTTTTGTTGCAATATTTCCAACATTGCTTTATTGCTAGATATGCCTAACAAATAAACAGCTCTTTGTTATTACGGGGAGATATATTTGATTATATTGATATTTATAAACAATTTGCTTTTAATCATTTACTGCTCAAAAAATACAAAATTCCGATCTTCTTTTCCACTTCGTCTAAATATTTGAACCCTTTCATCCGAGGGCGCAATTTTCCAACCTTTCTTCTTATTATTTTTTGTCATATCTCTAAGGATAATCATTCTTTTACATTTCTCATACTAAAGATTTTTTTTTTTAAATCTATTTATAATGAATGTGACAAACTTTTACTGTGTGACAAATAGCATTTGTCTACTCTATGAATTTCTAGTTATGCAATTCATGTGGAATTAAAAAGAAATATTTTTTTAAATAATTGAAGAAATATTTTTTAAAAAATTATTTACCTGATATAAAAGGGCAATTAAGAATTAAAAAGAAAAACTAAAAAGTTATAAATTCAAGAAAAAAGTAAGAGGTGTGTGTGAAAGTGGGAAGAAAGAATATATTAAACAAAATAAAGAAATAAATAAATCTGTAGTTACAATTATAATCCTTATTCTTTTCATGAACACCGTGCTTTCCGATCAAATATATAAATATATATATAGAACTTTTTTGTAATAAATCACAACTATCCGATAATCATGTTGAATCTAATTAAACATGATTCGAATCAAATTAAATTTTTAAGGGAAAAAACTCGATCATTATCTATTTTTATCATTTACAAAATTTAAATTTTAAAATTTACTTAAAAGGAATCAATATCAATCCACTGAACTAATTAAGTATTAGTAAAACAATTGAAAACATTGTAAAAGGAACATTTCACTTAGAGGAGCACCAATCTCCTTTTTGGTATCTTATTCAGTCACATAATTATAAACTTATTCTTCAAAAAATTAACCAATTTGCAATTTGGTTTGAAACTCGCAAAGGATTAAAAAAGAAAAAAAAATCCATTATTGTATTCACATTTTGAATGTTTCAACCGCATAAATCATGACTCAAATCAAATTAAGAAATAAAATAAAAAAAAAAAGACATCTAAAACTCATGTTAAAACATTGCAAAAACTGACATTAAAAAGGTAGTCTAGTTTTGCTTGAAACTTGAAGTGTTTAATGGATTGCATACAATAATTACAATTTTGTTCAAACAAAGCCCAAATCATTACGAGAAACTTTGCAAGAGATTGTCCAAAATTGGTATATACCACTAATTAAACTAAACGATAACAACAAATTCAGAACCGTTACAAAAACCGAAATCATTTTCATAGTGATTAGTATAAGAATGTCATACTAGGTTGGGAAAATGAATATCAATTCCTCGTGCCCATGGACAAGGTCCCCAAAGAAAATAAAGGAAGTGTCACATTCGTGAATCAGAAGGCAACAATGGATAGCATCTTTTTTTTTTTTTTTTTTTTTTTTTTTGTCCTGACTTAGCCACCACCTGGTATTCAGAATTGTGTCCTGACTAAATCAGATCGACCTTCTATCGGGCCCAGAAAGGGAGGATATTTCCCACCATGATTATTTTATGTTGTCAATTAAACTCAAACCCGAGCCCTTGAGAACGAAATACAATATCTTTTCCATTGCACCCAACCTACGGTGGTCACAATGGATAGCATCTTAACAAATGAATAAAGATAGAAAAATGATCTATAGATCCAAAACCAATAAATCCCAATAACATCTAGCAAGATCCCATATTGTCGAATTTCCAAACTTCCTACATATAATAATCTTTTTAGTGGGTTATTTTTATTATATAATTTTAATTAAATAATATTTCAACTCTCAAACTTTATACATATGCAACACTCTCGCAGCTTGAAGCTAGCTATTATCTGTGATATACAAATACAAGATTTTTAATTGTCTATGTATAAAATAGTATTAAATGATTAGTTAAAACCTTGTACTTCCTAGAAATTTTGAAAAACCTTAGTCCAAAAGTAGCGTCCATAATTTTCAACTAGATGCTCACAAAATTGAAAAGTAATCTCCAAATTTCATATTAATTAAAAGCATGTATTGGTTGGAATGTAAAGTGTGGGAAAAGAGAAAGGAAAGTAAATACAGGGTGAAATAGAAAACTACTCTTATTTTGATCCCTTGTACTTTTGTGCATTTAAAGATGAGATTTTCAAACAAACAAGCACAAGGAAAGCCCGTGAAACTACTGTTGTTTAGTTCAGAGTGAAAGGTGGATGGAAGTAAAAAAGAAGTGAAATAGCACCCCTCCAATCTAATAATGACAATCTGAGGCTTAATGCCAATAATTGGATTTGACTGAAATAGCATCTCTCCATATCAAAAAAAAATTTCTTTTCACTCGTGGATAGATTAGTGATATAATAAAACTCTGTGGATAAAATTATCTTTTTATCAAAAAAAAATTTACATAATTTAAGAAGAGTAATACATATTTTCTTCTTTCTCAGTCTCTCTCCACCTTTCACTCCAATCAAATGAGAGAAATTCATACACATTTTCTTTCCTTTCACTTCTACTAAACAAAATAAAAGAATATATATTTATTTTTACCGGTAAACTCCCCCATCCCTTCTCTCTCCCCTCCCTTCTGTGAACCAAACCAAATCTAAAGTTGTCATCTGACAATTTAGTGGTCATAATATTCCTTCCCCAATCTTAAAATTCATAGTTCAAATCACTTTATAACCCAAAAAAAAGAAAAAACCCAAGCCTAAAGTTGCTTAATATTGAATAAAATCATAGATTGTTCTAAGCTTCCCCAATTTTCCATGCAATTTCAACACTTTACAATGACGTGAGATTATGTGAAAATTTTCATTTGTATTCAACCTCTAGAAAGTATAACAACAACAACAATAATCAGAACTTTAATCTCAATAATTGGGATCGGCTTTGGAGTAGACATATATACACACGGTTTTTCCCTTGTATTTTTATAAAAAGACTGGTTCCACGTCTCGAGCTCTTAGCAACTCAATTATTGTACCAAGATTCGTCCAAAAGAAATTTTTTGTTGAAATAATGAATATTGTAACCCATAACATTTTCTAATTTTAGCAAATTTGAAAAATCTTGATCCATTTCTTGAAAATTTTGAAATATTATCATCAATTTTCAACTTCTCCCTTAATTGGTATTTCTTTGAATAATTCTTGCCAGATGTAAATGGATGAATTCTCTGACTCTTGAAAAGACAAGTTTGCTTGGATCGTAAGTCTCTGATTGTTTTGTATTTGGAATTGGATGAAAAAAAGAGTGCTTCAGCCGTTGCTGTAAACAATGCCATGGCTATGATTACTAAACTTCAAGCAGAGAAGGCTGCAGTGCAAATGGAGGCATTGCAATATCAAAGAATGATGGAAGAGCAAGCTAAGTTTGACCAAGAAGCATTGCAAGTCTTGAAGGATTTACTAAGAATCTTTTCTTTATTGAATCCATCTTTTCCATCTAAGAACCAGACCTTCCACTTGCTCTTTAGAAAGTATAATAAGAAATAAAAATAAATTAAAAAAAAGTGCATTTGACCTTGTAAGATAAAATGAATATGGAAACAATATGAAGATATAAAATTATAATAATTTATTATCTTTATAAAATTATTATAATAAATTATGTTTACATAGAAAATTAATTGTTACAAATATAGACATATAAAAATAAAGAAAATCAAATATTTTTAAAATAAAATTAATTATTAATTTATTTTTAATAATATTCTCTAAAATTCTTTCGCAAACGGAATGTGGTATGATAAAAACTATTGTGTGCCCGCAAGAAAACCAAAATATCCACCTCATAGACCTATAGGGAATGCAAAATAGGTTTCAAAGATATAAATAAAAGAAAATAAGGGACGAGTAGTCATGTTTCAACACAAAGTAAAACTTCTAGCACTAAAATAACAACTTGGTGATTCTGACTTTTATAAAAGATTGATCTAAGAAAATTTTAATCAAATATCAAATAAATACATCGACAAAAAATTAGATCAATATGTCAATTACATGCGTAAGATAAAAAATTAGAGAGAAATTTGATAACAATAGCAATAGAAAGATCATAATAGAAAGACCCCTAAATATTAGTGAAACCAAGGCCACTCCTTGATTAATAAAGCAAATATTGTTTTCACCCTACAACCTTGCCTTAACCCTTTTTGCATTCCACCAATAAGTTGAATTGTCTAAACATTGATCAAACTTTGCATTAACCACCATATTTATTGAATTTATGATTTCTTTTCTGAGGTGAATTTGAAAATTCTCTAACAAAATATTTTGCTTTTTGGAGATGGTGAGTGTTAATTATTTCAAATCATTTGAAAAATCTCTAAAATATTAAATTGGTAATTTTGCATTTTTTAGAAGAATAAATGAACTATTATCTATAACAGCAATTTTAGAGAACTCTTCACATTTCCTTTATGATAAAATTAAAATTATTATCGAACAAGAGTTATACCCAAAAAGAAATAGCATATTTTCTGTATAAAATTGATATAATTAAACTCTTTTGACAATAAATAATTTGAAAGTGAGTCAATGGACAGTTGGAATGATATTAAATCTCTTAACTAAAATTTAGATTCAAATTTTATGAATAGAAAAAACTCTGTTAAGAGATTTCCCCTTTAAAAAGGTTTCGATAGTACGTCAAACTGAAATAATCAGAATATGATTTTGAATATCGATTGGTACAGTAAAAAAAATAAAAGAATTAATTTGAAAGTGAGCCCAAACGAGATTAATTATGTTTGTAACCCTATAATTTGTGTCGGAAATTAAAAGATATAGAGCAAATTGACAATTTAAAAACTATGAGGTCCAAATTGTTATGAAATGAAAACTTATGATGCATTGCGTAATTTAGGTTGGTCCACGGAAAACCAAGAGAAGATGATTATTGTTGTCTTGTTGGTCATTATTGTGTGGGCGGAAAGGGCAGTGTAAAATCTCATAAGCCAAAGAAAAGATAATTCGAAAACCGACGACGTAGACACCCACACACAGGGGGCTCTCCTTTTTCCGATTCGCGAAATTACCAATCTCTCTCTCTCTCTCTGCAATCTCTTTTATCTTCGCTTTCCTCGATTCGAAATTCTTCCTCTTCGCGGATTCGAACCGTTTTCTATCAGAAATTCCAATCGAGCTGCTATGGATCAGCAAGCGGAGCTCACCACGGAGCAGGTGAATTTCTTCCTTACTTCTTCCACCTAATTTCTCTCTTCTTCTGTTTCTCCTTGTTGTTTGTTCGAGTGCCATCATTTGTCGTTTCGTTTTGGGAAATTGGGATTTCTGAGATGTTTTCAGTGATGAATTAGTACACTGTGTGATCTGAAATTGGTTCCAATTACATCGTTGCAATCGTGAAATTGGTCTGATAATTGCGAATTCTTATTCTGCGATTCTGAATTTGATGAATTACTTAAATTGAAAGTTGTTTGTTTGTGCTTAATTTTGTGCAGTTGTTTGAACTGAATTCATAAAAACATTCTCTAGTCTTTAAACTAGCGTCAACGAGAGCAGCAGAAGTAAATTCATATCTACAAAGCCCCCCCCCCCAAAAAAAAATCCCTCTTATCATGCTTCTAGATGCATCCAATATTTTCATGTATTTCATGTTGTTTGTCGGCCTTAGATTTCATCCGAGTAATGTTTATACACAATTCTCAAAAAAGAAGTAAGTGCAATAATTGGGAAAGTCCAAATGGTTTCAGCAGGTATATGATGTTTAAGTTGAACTAGCCGTCTGAAACTGGCCCTAAATCCTAAATCCTCCTGTAAACCTAGTATCTATGAAGCAAATTAAAACATTTTTTATATATAAAAAAAAAAATTAAAACATTTCCTCACTGAACCAAAAAATGGTCCGATTCTTAATTCTTAAAGCATTTCCTCACTAATTGTAAGAATTAATGTTGTTGAACTAGTTGTCTGGAACTTAACCTTCTTTGTGTCTATTACTGGTCCTTCCGGCCTTTAAACTTGGGGCATGCTAAGGGCATCACGCATTCTAACGCCTAAAGTCAGCTGATTGCTTTGCCAATATTTTTCAAAAATTGTAGAATTTTTCTTGTTCATGTAACAGATGAACATTTTCTACTATTTTAGCATTTTGTGAAGAAAAGTTTCATTTGGGAAAAGTCTTGGATGTAGTGTCCCTTTCTTTTTCTATCATTTTGGAGACATTTTCCAGAATTTCAAAACATTTTAACAAAACAAATATTAACAAAAAATATGCAGTGAATCATTGATTTTATACATAGAACGTTGTGGGGTGCTTTTAATTTGTATACACATTATGTGAGTGGGTGAATTCGGTAAGTATTTCATTGCTACATTGCCTTGTGTATAACTTGAGCCTCTTCTATACAACCACTTTTAAAAATGTATTGTATTTGTTGCGGACACATTTTTAGGCACTACATTCGTACAACAGTCTGAAGAGTAGTATTAACTACGTCAATATGTTTAATATCTTAATTTCAACTAGACACTTGTAGAGCTTTTCTCAATGCTGAACACCTGAAGGACAAAATGATTCATACATTTGAGAAGTTTTTAACCAAGGAACGTAAAAGGGGTAGTATGAAACTCAGATTAGACTATTGGGTGTAAAAAAGAAGTTATAAAATAAATGGGATGCAATACCATAGTTATTAATTATTTGAATGTATTTGTTGATTTTTTTTTTTTTTTTTTAAATCAGGATATAACCATATTATTTTTGAAAATATACATTTTTTGACATGTCTTTCTGGACTGTGTTGTGTCCTATTATTTTTAAATGTCTATTGTTGCTGAATCTGTGTATCATGGCCCATAGTCATGCTTCACAGACTTGAAATGATTTCATTAGGAAGGCTACAACAATTTGAAGATCTGGGATTTTTTCAAACTGCTTTGCTGCCAAACCTTGTTATTGTCAATGACAATGATGGACATTCTTGGTAGTATGTTTGAAAACTTCATTATAACATCTGGGTGGTGGAAGGGGGGGGGGAGGGACTTCTTTCTTATCTCAACATTATGATTTTCCATTTTATTGTTCCTCTATTTATGAAATACATCATGTTTGATATGTTTGCTTAGTTATTGATATTGAAAGCATAAATATGCACATAGCCCAGTGGAACATGATTGATGCAGTGTCATGCCTATAAACTGGCTTTGATATTTCACTTTTTTTTTTTTTTCCTTTTTGTTTACTAATTAATTTGAATTTTAAAGCTCATATGGCGATCACTTACTCACCAGATATAAGATTCTACTTATTCAGATGGCTAACATGTTTATTTCTGCTTTCGATTTTTGTGGGGGTTGGATTTTCAGCTTCTTTATATCAAATGGGTGATTTGGGACATGGTTGTCTGCTTTCTTCTATGCCTTTACTTTTCAAACTAATTGAACATTTCCATTGGCATGAGTGGTAATGTTCATGCCTTGTTGAGATCTTAGTGAGATGATCATATTTCAGCTTCACCCAAAATCCAGTAATTGAGCCCCCCCTTTTTTTTTTAAAAAAAAAAATTCCCTGTAAAGGAAACCCAAACATGAACACAGCATGTTTATTTTATATGGGTTATATAGGTCTTAAATTTAACTCAGCATGATGCTTGCCAGGACCTATTTAACACATTTGTTTATATGGTCCATTTAACATGACATAATTATTTGGCACTGCTTATTAGTAATATAACCAGCTTAACACCTAGATTTGATTTGTCATTGATGGGTCATTTCAGTGTGGCATGTCAACTTATGACAGCATTCTCATTATGTTGTCAAGGTCCTCTGACACAAACATACCCACTAACCCACTTATATTTTCTGACTTAGTTACATCTTCATGTGGTGCCCGATCTTGCCATTTTTAATTAATATCCCCCGTGCATTTCTCTCTTGATGTTTATATTGGCCTATTAAACCCATGCACACATAAATTTGCACCTGTAAAGAGTTCATATATGCATGTGAGCATGCACAAGCTTGTTGATAAGTATGAATTTGACCAGCAAAATAACATAATAAACCGAAGGTGTTGTGGCTTTGGCACTAGGTTATCCTCCATGATCTGTACATTTTAAGAAGTTTTATGTTGTATGAGCTGTTGTCTCTCATCAGCATTGTATTACATAAAATCCAGAAGCTCTTTAATGCTTTTCTGATTATATATCTAATTTGTTTTTCAAGGTTCTCAAGAGGGACATTCCATGGGAGACATACATGACCAGTAAGCTGATCACAGGGACATGCCTTCAACTGTTAAGACGTTATGATAACAGATCCGAAAGCTACCGTGCCGGATTGTTGGATGATGTAATGCTCATTTTGATTTTCTTTGAGATTTATTTTCTTAAATGCATCTCTTTGGCCAAACTATGACAATTTGTTTTTTCAACGAAATTATTCAGTCTATTGGAATTCTCAGTTTCAGCATTTTTCTCAGTTTTCTGATTGTTAATGATTTTTGATGACCATCTAGAGATTGAAAAGTTGTGCTTTTAATTTATCTTTCTATTCTGCGGTATGAATATATATGCCTATACAATCAAAAGAGCAAAATACACTTAATTCTTTGAATTAGTGACTGAAGGAAGCATATGTGACAGGATGGTCCTGCTTATGTCCGAGTTTTTGTCAGCATTTTACGTGATATACAAAAAGAAGAGACAGTAGAATATGTTCTTGCTCTTATAGATGAAATGCTTTCAGGTATGTTTAAAGATCTTGCCTTCAATATTATATTTGAACTTACACTTAACCTATTCTTCACATTTTGCAGCAAACCCAAATAGAGCCAGACTGTTCCATGATAAGTCTCTTTCAGACATGGACACTTACGAACCTTTCTTAAGTTAAGTACTTGATGATAGCCTCAATCCAACTCCTCTGTTTCTTTTTCTTTTTCTTTGTTATTATATTCTGATGACTATGATTTTTGAAGTCAGCAAAGTCAGAAATTTCCATATCAGTGTATTCTGAGCAATCAAATAGGAATTTTATCTGTTAATCCACACGCTTATATTCGATTTCAACAAAATCTTCAGTTAACGCTTTGCAGTTACTTATGTGTTAATCTCTCAACCAATTCAACTCAACTCAACTTAATTGAGTCTTAGTCCTGAGTTAGGTAGGGGTTGGCTATATGAATTTACTTTTTTTTTTTTTTAAATTCACGTCTATTTAAAGTGATCTACGTTAAAAATCATCATCGCGTGTTTGAATACTTTTCTAAGAGTTCTCATCGGTCCTATGGTTCTTGGAGCACCTTTAACTTGCATGCCAACAGTTCTTCTTGTAGGGTATTAAGTAGTCTCCTTTGAACACGCCCAAATCATCTTAATCTATTTTCTCTCAATTTATCTTTGATTGGAGTTTCTTCTAAATTTACTCTATATTTGTTTCTAATTTTATGTTTTCTCTCAATCCATGCTTGAATTTAGCTTAAACTTTTTCTTTGGTCTGGTGGTAAAACTGTTCACTTTTGAAAGGTTTCAAGTTTGATGAATCAGAGAAACTTCTGACATTCTGTACAATTTATTCCATTTATAAGTTTAGATATTTTTTAAATATTGAGAAATTGTACTTGATCTGAATGAAAGTGGTTGGAGCAGCTAGAATAGCATGTTCTCTTAATTTCCATTTCCTCAAACACATAGTTTCCATACATTTCCTTTTCTTTTTTCTTCTTTTTCCTTATGTTCTTTGATTTTTGAATTGAAACAGTTCATTTGCTGTGATTTTGTGCATATTGATACACGGTGATGCTACATGTCATTTTTCCCGGATCTTCTCATTTATAGGGACCCTGAAATCAGAAATTCTGTCTAGTGTTTCTAAAATTTACGACAACTAAAAAGCCACAACTTTTTCTTTTTCAGGCTGCTCTCGAAAGGTAATTGGTTCATTAAAGAGAAAAGCTGTAAGATACTTGCTCTCATAGTAAGGTATTTGAATATGAACTGCTCACAAGTTGGAGTTTATAATTTATGAAAAAATGACACCATTAAATGGTGTATCATGCAAATTTTTCTGCTGATTGTGAAAATTACATTGTGTTGTTTTAGTGCAAGGCCAAAAACTCAAAATGGTGTCACTGCAAATGGTCATGGAGAAGCCTCAATTTCCAAGAGTAAATGTACTTCCATTAATGATGTTCTGGAAGGACTTGTGGAATGGCTTTGTGCTCAGGTTGGTATGAGGCCATCATTGCATGAGTGCTTTTAGTGTCTCAACTACTTCCGAACTATTGCAATTGTGGCCACCTTTTTTATTCTTCGTGTTTTTCCCATGTTTCTTTCATTGTTTAAAATTGTGTGCTTGGATCAAGTTTGTGCTTTCCAGAAAACTGGCCCTAGTACATAACCATTATTTTTGACACTGTATAGCCTTCAAACCTGTTTCTCTCTTTCTTTATCTACTTTTGTAACTGAAGTTTGTTCAGTGCGTTTGTAGTTTTACAATTAATTACCCTGTACTGTATAGTAGAGACTTGATCTGGACCAAGTGGCTATGTAATGGCGAGAACAGTTAGACAAGAACTTTCGTTGTTTAACTGATCAATCAGTGTCGACCTATCTGTAAAGTGCTCTCCAAAGAAAAATAAATGAAATTTGTGTTTGCATGTGATAAGTTAATCACTAGTAAAATACAACAATTAATGAAGCCTAAGTTGATCAATTATTAGTCAGGGACTTCAATGATTTATGTATTTCCTCCTGACCATGGCTCTTGTCCTTCACTTTTTCCTATTTTATTTTATCTGTGAAAATGTAAAAGTAAAAGCAAAAACTAAAAACAAAGGTGAATAAAAGTTTGAAATATTACATGACACCAAATTTTAGCAAACTGAAGTGATTTTCTTGGAAAATATCAGGTTGGTTAAACAGAAAGAAGTTTTTAATTTTATTTCTTTTTTTAGGTTCATCTCTCTATTATCTCTTTCCTTCACCATAGAACTTTTATTGATCTGCATTTCCTTTGATATAATTCATTAGTTTCATTCTTAATATCTTGTTGCAGCTAAAGAAGCCATCCCATGCCACTCGGGCTATTCCAATTGCAATCAATTGCCTTTCGTCTTTATTGAAAGAACCTGTGGTCAGATCTTCCTTTGTTCGAGCTGATGGAGTGAGATTGCTCATACCATTGATCTCTCCCGCCTCAACTCAGCAGCAATCTATTCAGGTAAAATTTGACTCTTCATGTGCATTTAACTTAGCCGTGGGACAAAAGTTAGCATGTCCAAATTAAATTGATGGACTTGCATCGGCTCTAACTTTGGAGATCTCCGTTCATCTTTTTGTGTCAAGCAGTTTGATGTCCAGTCTCCTACCTTTTCTCATGCACTTTATGAAAACAAATTTGTGACATTATGGTATTGGTTTGGAGTTGTGCATATTTTTCTAACCTGTTGTGCTGATATCTAAGAGCTTATTATGTAGCATGTGGACTGATAAAAAATCAGTAATATAGAATTTATTGTTAACAAAGATTCACATCAGAATAAAATTTTTGGATAAAGTAGACATGGTAACAGTGAATTCCTTTGTGAATTTGGGTAGACAGTCAAGTTTGAGTGCATAAGGAGAAAAATAGACGTATGAAGTATGAGAGGCCTGGAAGTTGCCCTTTAAAATTTTCATATTTTATGACAATCTGAAAATTTTCTTTTGAACAGCTTCTTTACGAAACATGTCTTTGTGTTTGGCTCTTGTCTTTCTATGAACCTGCAATCGACTGCATGACTGGTTCCATAGTGCCCAGGCTGACAGAGGTTGTCAAGAGTTCGACCAATGAGAAGGTAATGACACTTCCACATATCACAATTTGTTTTTTCATCACATAGTCCTGGATCTACATATCCTGTTTTAGAATGCAATTTTTCTTTTTCTTTTCCCCCCCTTTTTTGGTGTTTTTATTCTTCAGAAAATGTTTGCTAGAAGTTTAGAGTTATTGAAGTTTTCCAAAAGAAGCAGTTCCAGTATGAATTCATTTCTCATCCTTTTTGTACCTAGTATCTTCTTCATCATTCTTCACCCTGCACTTCTTTTTTGTTCTTAGACTTTTAGAACTTGAAAAATTCGATTAATACTCATTTTAATGGCGGTTTATGATGGTACTTATTTTGTGCTAGGTTGTGAGGGTAGTCATCTTGACCCTTAGGAACTTGCTTCCAAAAGGAACATTTGGTGCTGAGATGGTTGACCTTGGAATGCCTCAGATTGTTCAAAGTTTGAAAGCACAGGCATGGAGTGATGAGGTAAGAAAGTTGAAATGTTCCTAAAGCTGTGCCCCCCTCTCTTACGTTCTATAAAAGGTTGAGTAGGCATGGCAGGTACTACAAACTTGAGTTTCAATTGGTCAATGTATGTTTTATGAAATTGCTGCTTATAACAAAATACTTTAAAAAAATGCCTATGAATTTGTCTCAGAATGAGGAGACTCCAACTATCACGTCATGCTTCCAACAAGAAAAGAATATGGTAAAAATGAGAACCCAACATGAAATTCTAGGGCTTTTGAGGGTAGAGAGAGCTCTTTAGATCAGCTAAAGGCTATGTGGTTATCTTCCTTTTCCTTTTGGGTTTCTAGAGATTCTATGGACTATGGATGTAGCTTTTATAACTTGCATTGAGTCTCTAGCTTTGAATTTACTTTTGGGTGGCTTCCCCTTGAAGCCGTTAATACAATTGTTTATTCATCAAAAAAATGAAACCCAAAGTACAACCAAATTGTGCATGTTATATGCTTGACTTATGATTATATCCATTTGGCTTGGCTTTTAGAGAAGGGAGTTGTGTGACAGTAAATTTTTTTTCTTTTTTTTTGGGGGGGGGGTCTTGGGGGGGAGTTGGAGGAAGTTAAGTGGGAACATGCAAATGAATATATGCTATAGTAGGAGAGATCTTACGTTTATGGGTAGTTGGATGCTGCAAAAAGCTAATATTTGATCTCTAAGGAGCTATAATATTGATGAGTTAGCAACCTGAATGGAGAAGTGAGGTTAGAACGGATGACATGATAATGTGCTAGAGGGATAGCATAGATATTTGGACGAAATTTCTAGGTCTTTTGAGTTTTGACTGTAAACTTTATTTATTTATTTGTTTATTTATTTATTTTATGTCCTTGTATGAGGACTTCTCCCTATTTCTAATAACATAATATACATGCACGAATCCATGCATGTCTATATGTATATATTATTTGTAAGAAATGATCATTAACAATTTGTAATGACATTTTGGAAATGCTTCAACATTCAACAATAAGCCTGATTTTGGCTTAATTTTGTTTCACCATTTGTAGTAACTAGAGAAAATTATCAGTTTCATGGTGTATTATGAATGGGCTTAGTATTGAAATTTTGACACTGCCAGCTTATTATATTAAGCAATGGTCTAAACACCTGTTTAGTTGCAATTGCAGTTGGAACCCCACTTTTCCTCATCTAATGATATCATTACTTATGGGAATGTTTGGCCCATAAAAATAATATAGATAAAAGGGGTTTCTAATGAATCACTAAATTAGGGAGCATACCTCAAAGCTATGTGAAGCTTTCGGTGCGTAAAAGCTATTTTTTTTAAGTAGCTTAATAATTAGTGAACTGTATTTTGCTCCATTGTGAATGGGTAAAGGGCTGGTGCATCTGCCATTATGTTTATTGTGGAGGTAGCTTTGTAGTGGGATTTCAGACTTACTGCAAGGAATACGTCATGGACACCTCTTTACTCAACCATGTTAGATTTGTTGTTCATAAACATTGAATAACATTTGTAAAGTTTTGATGCAGCGTTTATTGGTAGTTTGCTACCTACAATTCTTAGGTATTTTTAGATATCTCTATTATTTTTGGGACTGATTTATTTCTATTATTTTTGGGACTGATTTATTTTTATTAATGTGGAACTGTAGTTTGTTGTTTCTTTCTTAGTGTTTTAGGGTTTTGTCTATTTTGTTTAGGTGTTATGGTTTTGTAAGACAAGTTTTGATTATTGAATTGTTTCCTGTTATTTCTCTCTCTGTCCCCATACACGCTTTCTCCCCTATGACTGGTCTATCTCTTTCTGAGTTCTTCCCTTTCCCAGTCTATTCTTTCTCTTCTTTTTTGTTTGCTTGCCTCCCTTTCCTCTTCTCTGGTTCCCCACCTAATTCTCTCTACCAATTCTCTTCTTTTGTGTGCACACGTGAATCAAATTTGGTTTGTCATAACTTCAGCAAATATATTTCATTTACAATATGAAAATTTTAAAGAAAGATAAATGCTTAATGATATTTACACAAGTATGCAGCCTAGGAGAAAAGTCTTGCTGAAGTTATTTTCATATTGTAAATGAAATATAAAAGGAGAGAGAATTGGGCGGGGGACCAGAGAAGAGAGGAAAGGGAGGCAAGCAAACAAAAAGAAGAGAAAGAATAGACTGGGAAAGGGAGGAGCTGAGAGAGAGATAGACAAGTCATAGGAGAGAGAGAGAAAGGGGATAGAGATGGAAATAACAGGAAACAATTCAATAATCAAAGCTTGTCTTACAAAACCTTAACACCTAAACCAAATAGACAAAACCCTAAAACACTAAGAAAGAAACAATAAATTACATTTCCGTATTAATAAAAATAAATCAGTCGCAAAAATAATAGAGATATCTAAAAATATGTAGTAAGTTGAAAACTTAAGAACAAGAGCATAAAATGCCTGTAATAGAAATGAGGATGTTTAGATAAATGTGTCGTAAAATTAGAAAAGATAAGATTAGAAATGAATAAATATGTGTTCAGTTAGAAAGTAAGTTCAATTGTGGATAAGATGAGATTGTATCACCTAAAGTGGTTTGAACATGTATAACGAAAACCTAAAGACGCACAAGTTAGGAGGAGCAATACTTTAAATGTTGAAAGTTTGGTGAAACGTTAAGACAGTCCATTGAAAATTTGGATACAAATTATCTATAAAAATATTAGTGTCAAGAGTTTAGTTGTGAAGATGACTTTAGATAGGAATGAGTAACGTAGGAGAATCCAAACCAATTGAATTATTATTATTATTATTATATTATATTATATTATATTATATTTTTATTATTTTATTATTTTCTTTCTTTACGTTATTTTTATTTTTTTAATTTTATTTTCTTTATTTTTGCTTTTAAACTTTAATTTTATGTTAATTTTTTTTTTTTTAATTTTTTAATTTTTTCTCTGCTGTATTGGTGTCCCAAACGACTGATCCAAAAATTTGGAATTAAGATTCAGTTTGTTGTTGTCTGACAAACCAAACTTGATTCACGGGTGCACTCATGCACATGGGGGCACCACAGATTGAAAGTGCTTGGATCCTCCTGTACCACAAGTAGGAGTTCAGAGTTGCATAAAAGACTTTATGGAGTGTGCACGGGCACTTCTAGGAATGTGTTGTACCTGTGTTGGTCACTTTTAAGTCATAAAACTTGTTCCACAACCTTGAGGACATTTGTTGGGTATGTTTTTGCTGTGTTTACACTTTTAATGTTTCTTTTCAGTAAGAAATTTCTAGAACACTTCCCCAATACTAAAAAAGAAAGCACCCTTTATTGAAATCATAAACTTGAAACTTAAGTGGAGGTGATATAAAACTCAAAATAAAGGTAGAAATTGTGCTTAAAGTCAAAGTATAAATATGGCTTTCAGATAATAGTAAGCTAAATGTATGTAGGACCATGCTTATTATTTTGTTTCAATATTTTAATATATTTTTAGATCAATATAGAACTATATATATGTATATATAATTTTAACATGTGGGTCCATGCCAAATGGTGTCCTACTAATTCATCCCCTGTTTGCAGTGTCTCTACTTCGTCATGTTTCATTCCACTTCCATGTCCTTTCTGCTTCATGATGTTCTGTTCTAATGTCTGGTTATCGACAAGAATAATACTGTGGTGACAAGTGAGTTCTGAACTGTGATATGTAGATACTGATTTATCTAGTTGCATAATCCTAATTACAATATTTGTAGGTAGTTGTTTTGTACAGGTAATTCTTTAGGCTGAGCATCCAGAATACAATGCTAAGATTTAATCTGAATGTGGTTGTTCCCCTCGCCCCTCCCCAAGGCACACCCTCTACTTCTGAAATCTTAATTCACCCTTCTCTTGTCGCGGCTAATACTGATTCATGCCCGTGTACATTCTAAGTTGTTGAATTTAGGTCATTCAGATGATGTGAACTCTAAAAATGAGTGTAATGATAAATCTTGAAACTGTCCCTAGGATTTGCTGGAGGCTCTAAATCAGTTGGAAGAGGGTCTTAAGGATCATATTAAGCAATTGAGCTCATTCGACAAGTACAAGCAGGAAGTTCTACTTGGTCGACTTGACTGGTCTCCAATTCATAAAGATCCTACATTCTGGCGGGATAACACCCCAAAGTTTGAAGAGAACAACTTTCAGGTATTGTTTGTGTCTTTCTTCAGAGATTTTCTTTGGTTCTGTACTTTTATTTCCAGTGTTTTCAGATTAGTGGAAAGACATACCTTGCAACTTCCATCTAGTCCCTGCTTATGCGCTCAATTGCCTTTCCTTTATTTTCCACATTTGTGGCATTTCATACAACAGGAGTTTCTTGTTCTGGATGGCAACTGTTTTAGATATAAGGTGAAGTCAGTGGATGCAACTTTGTCACAATGCTGTACATCATTTTTCTCATCCACTTGATAACTATTGTTCTGAACTTTTCATAGATATCTGCATTCTGCTGTATGTTTGGGTGTGTTAGCCTCTCCTTTCTAGTCGTAGTGGGCAATTTCTAGGAGGCTATGTTGGTGTAACTATATTAACCTTATGGGAAGTCTGGATAAATGATCTGTATCTGCTGGGCTCTGCATTGCAGGCAGATTATTGTGATTGAAGCTGAGATTGATAGAACTAACATGTTCCACCTTGACATATTTGCATTTGGGTTAATATGTTATATTCTTAAAGGATAAACATTGAAACTCTAAAACCTGGTGAAAATACAAAAGGGGCGGGCCTATTTGAACTTCTATGGAGATATATTTACTGCCATCTGCTTCTGACTTGGTTGCTATATGGAATAAAGGTATCTTTATTGCTCTTTTTTCATATCAACAATTCAAAAAGTTAAAGATCTTTGGGTTTAGATTTTGAAACTCGCAGAGAAGAAACAATATAATAGTATAGTCTGCACCAATCCATCCAATCCCACAACAGAAAAGCCTTCCCTTCCCCTTTCCTTTTGCCTTCGAGCCAACTAACTTAACTAAGAAAAGGATGCAAAGCAAAGGCTGAAGGAATAAAAACCACATGACTGCTCTGATTTCCTGTTTGCTGTAACTGTAAATAGCTGATTTGCTTATTCAACAGCTTTCAAATCAGTTTGGACATTAGAGTTGCTCTCGTCTTCCTTCACTCGAGGTCTAGCTTTTCCTTGGATTGCTTTGCATCCTTCATACCATCAGGAAAGTAAGAAAGGCTAAGAGCTGACGGAGTGAACTTTCAACAGCCTATGCCATATTCTTGTCGAAAAGAAGCCCTTCTGCCAAAAAGATTTCGTTTCATTCTGACTTATTCTATTTCCCCACGGCTACTTCTCTAAGACATTGGGCATTTGTCCTCTACCAGCACAGCTTTCAGGATCTCCTTCTTCCAGTGGAGGGTCTCATTCTCCTTCTGAGAGAAAGACCTTTCTTCTTCTTGTTGGAAGAACCTTCATTGGATTAGTTCTCAGGAGTCGAGGTGAAAGATGTGAATAAATCCCTTGAGGCAGCATCATCATATTCTGTGCTCCCTGAGCTTGAGTTAACTCAAGCTCAGTAGAAAGATTAGCTGAAGGCGGAGACTCTGAGGACATTATTTGGGGGCCTTCACTGGTAATGAGGGGGGCCAAAATAGAAAAAACAGAAGCCAGGGGCAGAACCTCAGAGAGCCCAACCATTTTTAATGCTGACTGATTTCTGGTCTGTCTCATGATCACTATTCAGAGGAAGGGGAGAGATTGGAATTTATCCCATAATGTCACAGAAAAGGAAAAGGTTATTGCAAAATGATAGCTCAGATTAGGGCACTGATAATAGATGGATGGGCAGGCTTGGTGATGGGCAGGCTTGGTGGTTCCATGGGGCTCTTGCTTGGAGTTGTATAGGGTTGCTAGGATAGTTTTTTCTGGGTGAAGCAAATTGGAAACCTGTTTCTTTCCCCTATTTCTCGTCACTGATGGCACATCCCTCTGAAATACCAGCAAATTCCTCACATTTTGCACCTTCTCTTAAACCCCCTCCACTCCTAAACTTCACAGCCATAAGAAGTAACAATTCTCTGTTGGACACTGGCAAACTGGTTTTCAACCTCCAAATCCCACCTTCTCATTTATCCATTCAGGAGCTCTCGTTCCAACCACTTAGAGATGTACAATGACTTTGAACGAATTAGGGCTAAGGTTTAGGTGTAGTGAATTAGAAATTTGCAAGAAATTTTAATCTAAGCAAGCTGTTTTTCTTGAAGAGATGTCTAGTGCAGAATAAATAAAAATCCAACAATTAAATTGAATGAAAAAGGGCAGTAAATGAGAAGAAAGAAGATAGGGTTGCTAGCATCATGCTAGTAGATTCTTATGCATCACACCTAGAGAAGAAATCATTACACTTTCTAGGAGAACTCAAAGAATTATTTTTTATTTTCATAATAGGATTTCAAGTTTTTAAATAGACAATGAATCTTAACAAAAATAGATATCATTATAATAACAACAACAACAATCTTAGACTTAATCCTAACAATTGGCGTCAACCATTTAAGAGACAAATGGGAAAAAAAAATTGGTTTAATTTGTGCGGATTCTCCAACGTCACTCATTCCAATCAAAGACCATCTCCTCACCTAGAAGGGCCTTTACGAATAACTTGTATCCAAATTTTCTAAGGTTTACCTCTACGTTTTAATAACTCTATTATATTTAAGTTCTCGATCCTCTTAATCGGTGTATCTTTGGGTTTTCTTTTCACATGGCCAAATTATCTCAGACGCTACTCACAGTTTATCCATAATTGAATTAATTTTCAATTTATTACAAATCTCTTCGTTTCTAATTCTATCTCTTTTAGTTTTTCCACACATCCACCTAAATATTCTCATTTTGTTACGGTCATTTTTTGTTCTTCTTGTTGTTTAATAGCCCAACACTCAGTAGCATATGATAGTATAGGTATTATCGCGGTTCTATAGAACTTTTCTTTGAAATACGGTGGTATCGTGCGATCGTAAAAAATTTTGGATGCCCTTCTCCATTTTATCCAACCTGCTTGAATCTTATGATTTACATCTTCATTTATATTGTCATTATTTTGAATAATGGAATCAAGATATTTAAAGTGTTCATTTTTTGTACATCTTGTTCATCAAATTTAATCATTTTTTTCATCATCATGATGATTTTCGCTAAATCTACATCTCATATATTCTGTTTTTGATCTACTCAATTTAAATATTTTGAATTCCAGTATGACTCTTCATAACTATAATTTAGCACTAATACCCACTTTGATTTCATCAACCAACACTATATCATCAGCAAAAAGCATACACCATGGTATTTCATTTTGGATATTTTTTGTAATTTCATCTATCACTATTGTAAAAGGGATGAAACTTAATACCGAATCTTGATAGAGCCCAATGTTAATAGGAAAGCTATCGCTCAGACTCTCATAAGTTCTTACATTGGTTATAACTCTTTCATGCATATCTCTAATGAGATTAATGCATTTCAAGGATATCCCTTTCTTCACCAGCGTCCACCACAATACGTCTTTAGGAATCCTATCATATGATTTTTTCAGGTCGATGAATATCATGTGTAGATCTCTCTTTTGTACTCTATATGTGTCCATCAAATGTCTTAACAAGTGGATTGCTTCCGTGGTGAATCTTTCTAACAAATTCAAATTGATTCTAAGACACTTATCTCCGATTTCAATTTATGTTGTATCACTCTCTCATAGTTTCATGGTATGACTCATTAATTTAATTTCTATATAGTTAAAACAATTTTGTATGTCTTATTTATTCTTATATGGTGGTATAAGTGTGATTTCCCTCCATGCTTAGGACATTCTCTTGGTTTGCCAAATTTTGTTGAAAATATCCATTAATATTAATATATCAAAATCACCTAAACATTTTTACACTTCAATGGGAATGCTATCAAATCCTATGAGTTTATTATTTTTCATTCTCTTTAAGGCATCCTTCACTTCATGGGGACAAATTTTACGTTTAAAATTTCTTTTAACATTTTTTTACGGGTATCACGATATTTTCTATATCTATTGTAGTCTTAACATTAAAGAGATTATCAAAATAATCAATTCAATACTTTTTTGTGTTCTCATTTCTTACAAGTATACTATTGGTTTCACTCTTAATATACCTAACACCATTTAGATCTCTTCCCTTTCTCTCCCTTAATTGGTAATTCTATGGATCTCTCTTTCTCCGTCTTTAGTCTACACTCTCTTGTATAGTTCGTTATACATCTTACTCTTTGATTCGTGGATAATCTTTTTCATCTCTTTTTTTGCACTTTTGTATTTTTCATATGTATCGCTATTACTACTACCTTTAAGGTTCCTATAGTACTCTTGTTTGGTTCGGATAGCAGTTTGTATTTTTTCATTCCGCCACCATAATTCCTCGTCTATTGGGACTTGCCCCTTAGATATACCAAGAACCTTCATACCTATACTCTTAATATTCGTAGACATGTCTTTCCACATTGTTTCTGAATCATCATAAACAGACCAATTTGCTGTTTGAATTAATTTGTCTCTAAAAGTCATCTTTTTTCCTTTTAGATTCCACTACTTTTCTTGACCCCACAAATGGACGATGCTTTTTTTATCTTTTAGACACACGTATATCTAAAATTAGGAGTCTACGTTAAATTGATACACTTTTTCCTGGTATAACCTTGCAATCCTTATAAGTCATTTTATCACATGTCCTAGTGAGAGATAAATCTATTTGGTTAGCATTGGACCTATTTCTGTATGTAATTATGTACGACTCTTTTTTTTTTTTTTTTAAGAATAAATAAAAATCACTAGTGCAAAATAAATAAAAATCCAACAATTAAATTGAATGAAAAAAGGCGGTAAATGAGAAGAAAGAAGATAGGGTTGCCAGCATCATGCTAGTAGATCCTTACGCATCACACGTAGAGAAGAAATCATTACACTTTCTAGGAGAACTCTAAGCATAAATTGAAAGTATTATTTTTATTTTCATAATAGGATTACAAGCTTTTAAATAGAAAATGAATCTTAACAAAAATAGATATCACTATTAAGACAAATTTAGAAACTCCTAAATAGTCCTAGTAATGACTCTTCTTTCAACAAATAAAATAGAGACAACTTTTTAAATAACTAGACACCAAATAAAATAAACAAAAAATAGGAAACTTCGAAAAACAGACTGTGAACAGTGCCACATGAGCAGTGCATCGTGAACGGTAATGCCCTCTGGAATTTACTCAATCTCCCATAATGCTGTCCACAATCACTCTCACACTAAATCAATGTAAGAGACCAATTAAAATATGATTTCTTTCTTTTTGAATAAACTTTTAGGGTTTGGTTTCTATTATCTCCCCCTGACTTGATTGAACTCGACTCCTTTGAGTTTTGAGAAAGGTAATACTCCAAGAAATCCGGATTGATGTGCTGAATTTCTTCTTGAGAAATTGAAATGCATTCTGAAAGTAAGCAGTCGAGCAATGACTTCAGAACTTGCTTGAAAAATCTCCTCCCTGTGATAATTACTCAAATCTTCAACATTAAAAGTAGAACTAATACCCAATCCTCCGGAAGCTCAAGAGCATAAGCATTAGATCTGATCCACCCCCCTCAGAATTTTGTATGGTCCAGCACTTTTAGAATGAAGCTTTCTTCATGTGACGACAATGCAAATCAGCCCGTGCTTCATAAGATTCATTGCTGGTTGCAATTTTTCTTCTTTCCTCATCATGTATATCTTGGCTGTCAGCATCTTCATTTTTTCGTAGCTCTTGTGGTAATTCAATTAAATCAATAGGCTTGTGAGGTTGAATTCCAACAATCTCAATTGGACTCCTTCCTGTAGTCCTATTTATAGAAATATTAAAAGAAAACTCAGCCATGGAAAGAATTTGGTCCGTACTGGAAACATGATCACCAAGCATCTCAACAAATCTCCGAAGCTTCTATTCACCATTTCAGTTTGTCCATCTGTTTGATGATTGAATGCACTGGAATATTGAAGTTTTGTATTCAGCAATTTTCAGTCTTCCAAAATTAACTCATAAATCTCACGTCGCAATTTGACACTATGGTCTTTGGAATGCCATGAAGACAAACCACTTCTTGAAAAACAACACAGCAATATGAACCACATCAGATGTTTTGCTGCCGGCTATAAAATGGCTCTCTTAGAAAACCTGTCCATCACTACAAAAAGATTGAATCATATCCTTTTATTGTCTTAGGTAAGCCTAGAAAAAATCCATGCTAATATCTTTCCATGACACACGAGGACTAGGCAATGGTGTATAGAGCCTGGTATTGTGTTTCCTCCCTTTAGCAAGTTGACAAGTTTGGCATCTTTGAACTACAATTACAACATCACGTTTCAATGAAGGTCAATAAAATTGATCTTCAACCATTGCTATTGTTTTGTCATGCCCTAAGTGCCCAGCTGCATCACCTTGATGTAGTTCCCAGATCACCTCCTCTTAGAGAAGTATTAGGTGTACATAGAGAGGTTCCATGGAAGAGATACCTGTCATGTATAGAGAAAGAAAGATGTCTGTCTTGCTTTCCAGCCTTGATTGCAGCATAAATAAGACCAAAATCATTATCAGAATTGTAAACTCTCTTTATCTGTTCAAAACCAACAAACTTTATTGCCAAAAAATGAAGATGCACTTTCCTACTGAAAGCATCTTCTGCCTTGTTCTCAATATCAGCCTGATGTTT
The DNA here is from genome assembly GCA_037126225.1 of Dillenia turbinata. NCBI lineage: Eukaryota > Viridiplantae > Streptophyta > Magnoliopsida > Dilleniales > Dilleniaceae > Dillenia > Dillenia turbinata. Next base: position 6,094,587 of record JBAMMX010000022.1, on the reverse strand, counting down.
GATAACGAATTTATATTCCTGCAAATAAGCACTCCACTTACCACGCCTTACACTTAACTTAGGTTGAGAATTCAAATACTAGAGTGCTTCATGATTAGAATACTACACAAATTCCTTATGAATTGAATAATGCCTCAAATACAATTAGTAATTGGAGCCATGATCATAGTTAAAAGCGAAAAGCGCAAAAAAGCGACAGGTCCTCCCGGAGTTTAAGTGCAAAGCACAAAGTGAAGCGTGAGTTTTTTGATATAAAGCGTATTTAAGATATAAAATCAAAATATATATTTAGATATACAATAATAGCACATCGAATATGTTATAATACTAAAATATCAACATACAGAAAAGCCAAAGCTTTTAATGATAACAAAGTATACTAAAGACTAGAAAACTTAGCAAATAAGTTCATTTAAGAAACAAGAATAGAGGAGTAGCTGCAACTTAAAAAGAAAAAATAAATAAATAAGGAGCATCAGATTATAGTCGAAGAAAAGAGGGCAGATTACAGAAAGAAAGAGTAGCATCGGATTATAGGAGGGGGGGAAAAAAAGCCGAACAAATACAAATCGTTGAAGGTTGCAGCAACCGGGGGGGGGAGAACAGAAAGGAGCAGCAGCATCAGATTATCGTTGAAAGAAGAAGAAGCAGGAGGAGGAGGAGGAGAAGCAGAAGGAGGAGAAGCAGGAGGAGGAGGAGGAGGAGGAGAAGGAGGAGAAGCAGAAGGAGGAGCAGAAGAAGGAGGAGGAGCAGAAGGAGGAGCAGCAGGAGGAGCAGAAGGAGGAGCAGGAGAAGCAGAAGAAGCAGGAGAAGAAGAAGCAAAAGAAGAAGAAGAAGAAGAAGAAGATAGACATACCTATTACCAGTGAGAGATAAAATCTGCTTTGCTTCAGTTCCAAATAATAAAGCGTTGCTTTATGCGCTTTGCACTTTAGTGTGCTTTAATTGCGATTTCTCATATGTGTTACACTTTATAGGAAAAAAGCCCAAAAGCTGCACTTCGCGCTTTAAGTGTGTTTAAGTGCGCTTTTAACTACTATGGCCATGGTAGTGCTGACATTGCGAATAAACCTCCAATAGAATGTAGCAGAACCATGGAAACTTTGAATTTCATGAATAGTTGTTGGGATGAGCCAATCAAGGATGGCTTTAACCTTCTCTAGATCTGCTTGGATTCCTTGAGAACATACAAGAAGCCCCAGAAAAATAACACTTGCAAGGCATAAAAGAACACTTCTTTAAATTAATGTAGAGCTTCTCTTGAAGTAAATCACTCATCATGTGTCAAAGATGAAAAATGTGCTCTTTATCTGATTGGGCCATATATGAGAATATGATTAAATAAACAACCAGAAACTCGGCAATGAAAGAATGAAATAACACTGTCATCACTATCACGAAAATGCTAGGTGCATTAAAAAGGCCAAAGCGCATAACCAACCACACATAGTGACCATCCTTTGTTTTAAAGGCCGTCTTCCATTCATCCCCATGTCCTAAAATATAAATAACTCCCTAAATAACTAGACAGCCAAGGATACTTCTATAAACAGAAACTGTGAACGTTACTTCATGAGCGCTAACATCCCCTAGAATTTATTTAATCTCCCATAAAGGCTGTCCAGAACCATTCTCCCACCAAATCAATGTAAGAGGCTCATTCAGATTTGATCACTTCCTTCTTTAATATACTTTACGGCTTGGTTTCTATCACTTATCCTTATCAAGCGAATCCTCAATCGCTACAAATAATTCTTTTTCTTTCTGCTGATAAGATTGAGTGCTTTTGTATTTGTCTCATCATGCTTTACCTTGAAGCTAATATAATTAACTAATTGGTTCAAACATGTTTAATTAGGATGTATGGGGATTGATAACTCTGTCTCTACTTTGCTGCTAAAGCCCAAATTGTACAATTGGTAAAATAACAAAATGATAATTGTAAGAAAGAAAAAGAATGGTATCTTCAATTTTACAGTAAAATGATTCCGCAATATTACTTATCATTTGCCTATCATTTGAGAAACTGTTTTAGCAGAATTATTTTCTTCTTTTTCTTCCCTTTTAATTTTTTGATCATAAAAGAAAAGATAAAAGATTTTCTATTTTTGTACTTTCTGTTTTGAATCATTTCATTCACATCAGCACCACATGGCAGTCGATTTGTCAAAAGACAGTCAAATAGGCCAAATTAGCTGTTACATTTGTCTAATAAAGTTAGATAAATTAGTTAGTGGGATTTTTTGTCTGACAGGAAAACATAGAAAGGGAAAAAGTTTTAATTTTGGTTGGAAGCGATTTTCTGTACACCAAGACTTGGATAGATTTTGTGATATCTTGAATTCTGAGGATTCTACTGCATTTGGAAAGATTGATATTTATAGCTTTTAAGTTTTGGAAGAAATATATTTCCTGGTGAGCAAGATTGCTGTTGGTTGTTCTGGTTCATATGGTGCTTACGAAGGTGAGAATTTGATGTTTGAGGGCCCCAAGAATGATGATGTTGTTTTGGTTATGGGTATGTTTTGTGTTTAGGTGTAATTGGAGTTTGAGATGGTTATGGTAAGAGAGAGTTGTGTGTCCACATTGAGGTGAGTTGAGGATTTTATATGTGAGAGTGTTTATGAGTGTAATGGTATTAAGGGATGTGAGGGTTAATTTTATTATAAGCTTTGATATGACAATGATAGCAAAGATATTGATGTACATAGGCATGTTTGGTGGTTTACATGGTTTATTTTATTTTATTTTATTTTTTGTTCTTAATTAATTATTGTGTGTGTGGCAATTTTTAGTTTGGTGTGGTGATACAAAATTTTCCAACATCAGCAATTTCCATTTTTTAAGTGGTTATTACTTTTTTGAAGGCCTGATTGACAATACGTATATGTATTAGAACGTAATTGCAAGAGGCCTAGAGGTTTAGGACTTCTATTCTTATTATCCCTATTCTTAATGAAAAGCTTCTATACTTTTATTATATATTATGGAGAGAAGAAATGGTTATCTGTTCTTAACAAGTTCATGATACATTGGTCGTAGCCACCCTGTTCTAAACGTTGTGTTAGTAGTGATTTTACTATTCACAGATGAGTTTATAGTTTTAAGGTCTTGCATCCAGCAATGCTACAATCTAAACAGGGTCAAATTGTCAAGCTTCTAATAAATATTGCAACCATTCGCCGTATGTTCCATGTCCCGCTAGGAAGCTTTATCCTTGTGTAGGATAGATCACAAACCAATTAGAAGTGGTTTATAGGACTATAGATGGTTGGTTGCATAAAATGCCTAGTGTTAGTAATAAGAGTTATGATGATCGTAATGTACAGGAGTCTGCAATTTTTTGCTTGTTATTCGAATATAATTATTTCTGATTTTATTTTCTCCCAAAAAATTGACCGCATTGTTGGTGTTTCATTGCAGATTCTTAGGGTCCTCATCACTATTTTGGACTCCCAAAATGATTCAAGGTCATTGGCAGTTGCTTGCTATGACCTCTCACAGTTTATCCAGTATCATCCAGCAGGGCGGATCATTGTGACAGATCTCAAGGCGAAGGAGCGGGTAATGAAACTAATGAATCACGATAATGCTGAGGTTACAAAAAATGCTCTCCTCTGTATTCAGAGGCTATTTCTGGGCACAAAGTATGCAAGCTTCATGCAGGGTTAGGTTTCATTTATGGTTTCTACTACATTGACAGTTTCGGTGTAAGCTGTTGAGGCATCGGCTCTTGATTTCCATGATTATTTTGAAATTTATGACCTAGCTCTTCTCTTGTCTTGGATAAGGTGTTGTTGATGGATCCAAGGGTCCTAAGCTAATGAGATGGCATTATTTTGTATGGAACATCTAAATTAAATTATCCTACATGTTTTGTAGGTTGATCGGGATTTAAATATTCTTAAGAAGAGATCAGTTTATCTCTTATTTGTACTCTTTTTTTTGTGATAGTTGAACTGTAGTTACATAAAGCTGTTAACTAATTATGGATAAACTGTTGGTCTTACATGGAGAAAAGAAATTGGACTCTTAGATTTATAATTTAGAATCCATATGGGTGGGAAAACTTTTTTTTTTATTTTTTTTATTTTGACTAGTCTGCAATTGAACATTTATAAGCTAAAAGATAAGAAAATACTTCCTTTTTTTTTGGTTTCTCACCTAGTATCTGGAGTTTCGTCCCGATATCAGAATCGACCTATTGTCGGGTTTTTTTTGGGGGAAGGTCTCCCAACGTACAGAGAGTCGAACTCACGACTATAGTTAAGGGAATTCAGTTTTCTTCTAATTGAGTCAACCAATATCGGTATAAGGAAAATATTTCCTAGTTATTGTTGTATATGAATGAAAGAATCACAACCGTCTTAGGTGATTTTTGTTTCAAATTTATCTTATTAGACTTGTCTAAAATATGGGATTACGTGAAAAGTGCCAAAACACATTCATTTTTATCCAATTTACCAAATGTTTAACATAAAATTGCACTGTGTTGTGATATGTTGTAAGGGTCACCTGGAGAGAGAACTTATTTGCAAGTTGTAGACTTCACGACAGCTCCGACATTTCAGCCAATGAGTTTTGACTCAATGGCATCTTCCCCTATCCTCAATCCCAAGGTTTCGAGTTCAAATCTCATTGTATACCAAAAAAGACAGCTTCAACATTTAACCATGTTGGTAGCCTAGTATTTGTATTGTGAACATTCAATCAAATATCGTATTATAAGCATTCTATGTTAGGACATTGCCAATTTCTTGAGACAAAGTTGTAGCGTGCCTAGGAGTTTGCTGGTTAAGCCCCGATCATTCTTAGAGTTTTGTACCAAAATAACCTGATTTTTGAAAAAAAAAATTAAAAGGACTCCCGGACGAAAATAATTCTCCAAATAACCCACATATGTCGCAGGTTGAACTTGCGACACAGTATGTTGCAAGTTTGGAAGAGCGGTGTCGTCACTATAAACATAAAACGGTGTGATCTGAAGATCCGGGATCCATCTGCAAAAGAAAGAAGAAAAAACACATTAATACTTTGAACAAAAAAGATATTAACATAATATATTTGCATTAACACAAAATGTTTTACATAAAATGTATTAGTACAAAAACAAACTTTGCATTCATAACAAATGTTTTCACAAAATACTTAATACATCAACACATCAATATTTAATACATTAATTGTTATACAAATACAATCAAACATTTGGATTTATTTGAGTTGGACAATTTCGTCGATTATGCCTCTGTCTGTCACAAAGTCCACATTTCATTTGTCTCGCACATCTCCTCCTATTATGACCCTCTGCACTACAGCTCCCACAAGATGTACACAAAGATGATTCCCGAAGATATATCTCGTTTTGATATCGAGATGATTTAGGTCTCCCTTTCTCATGTCTAAGTGAACTATCAGGGATAATGGTTGGGTACGAACCTATAGGCCATCCCGAATGGTCTCCCACCGGCCAGAAATGATGTTCATAAACTCTAAGTTGATGTTTTCATGTATACCATTTCCCGATGATCAAATAAACATCAATCATAGTTTGTTTAAGTGCAGCAATTGCATTCGAACAAGGAATTCTATAAGTTTGTCACTTTCCACATGTACAATACTCATTTGTGACATCCACAATTTGTTTGTTGCATCCTTTGTGCCCATACGGTGAATGTCTGTGGCCTGTCTCTACTTCAAAGATCCCATGCTCCTTGCTGAATGAGACGACTGAATGAAGGTTAGTCGTGGTAATCTATCTCCCTAGCATCGCATTTGCATACTTTGTATACCGCTCCCCCTTTCCCATTCTCGCTCTTGCCTCACCAAGTCGAGTCTCAAAATATTTCACCGAATTATAAAAAGTTTTCAGTACCAAGGTCGAAACAGGTAAATTTCTTGCACTCTTCAAAACGACATTATAGCTTTCGTTGATATTTGTCGTCATATACCCAAAACGAAAACACCATCATAAGAAAGAGTCCATTGTTCACGTGCAATATTTGCAAAGTAATCAGAAGCACCTTCTTTGATCTCTTTCATCCTCGCTATGTATACGTCAAATTTCTCGGTTGTGGCTGTAATGCAGCAATTGTAGCAATTTTTTTACAAGTTTGACTTTTGTGATGTGTGTTGAAATTACTGACAACATGACGCATACGAAACCGCCACATAACATTCAAAGGTGACCACGCAAATTCAGGACGAGCAACTGTTACCCTTATCCCTTCATGTCGATCTGAAATCAAACAAATCAGACCCTCTCTATCTCTAACAACATAGTGTCGCACACAACTCAAAAACCACGACCAAGAAGCAAGTGACTCCCCATCGACCAACCCAAAAGCCGGTGGAACAATATGATTTGCACGTCCATATTGCATGCAATTAACAACTTATGTTTGTATTTCCCATATAGATGAGTCTTATCTATATTTATTAATGGCCAACAACTCATAAAAACCATGATACTAGACCCAAATGCCCAAAACAGAGCTTGAAAAATCGATTCACCATTTGCATTTGGTGGACTCAACTTCCAACTTACTTCTGTCCCGAGATTTTTTTGAACTATTGCATCCAACAGTCGAGCCAGTTGTTTATAAGAATCATCCCAATCCCCATATACTATCTCTATAACCCTTCTTTTTGTTGTCCAAACTCTTCTACGAGAAACTGCATACGTGGTTTTCTCAGTCATAACAGTTCGAAGGAAAGCAACTTTGACACTAAGATACTCCCTCACATAGTTAAGGAAATGACGAGCCATCAAATTTGAATCCAATTGCCTATGATCTTGTATCGACCTGGCATTCACACATGTGTGTGGTCCCTCAACAATGGCAATGACAAAGTCACCAATAAGTTTTGTTCTACGTGCACACAACCGCCATCTACAACCTTCATCCCTTTGCGAACAGATTGCTATCCAAAGTGTTGCACTTGATTTCCCAACTCGAAATGGTGCTCCACATGATGCATTTTGACAACATGAATAAGCTGATCTTTGGACTCAAATCTCATCTCTTTCTTCAATTCATTACTAAAACTCTAACTATCGCATGTCAATCAACAATCTTGCTCAAAAGTTACATAACTATCACATTCGAGTGTAGTTGTCATGAAGAGAATTGAGTCATCTATTTGGCCATAGGTATATCTCCTACGGCCACTGCTACTACCAGAACCACCACAACTACCATGGGTTGAGGAGGGTCTGATTATTAATTCATTTGCAACACCCTCACCACCAACTTTGCATCATATTCTTCTTCTTCATCACCCTCTTCTTCTGTCTCTTCTTCCGTCTCTTCTTCCGCCCCTTCTTCCTCATCAACATCATTATCCACTTCTGTGAAAGCAAGATTCGCTCGATTTTCGATACGTGGATTGTCATCCGTATATTCGGCTGTTCCACTATCATATGATTTAATGTACAACTCGGAATTGATACCCTCTCCCATCTTCATTGCAAATTCCATCAAATTCAAAACATCATCATCATCGGTGATCGAAACCAATTTAAACCATAAATAACCTTGTTGTATGTATGCAACGGGACATTTATGATAAATCTCCACATGTTGTGTCATACGATTTATCTGAACACTCTTGCATATTAGAGTCACCAACTCATCAAAGTTTACACTCTTTTTCACTCTAATCAATTTTGTAGGACCACTGTTATAACATACTCCATTCTCACCCGTTACAATTTCACCATTGCTATAGCACAACAATCTTACCATATCTGTCATTTAACTAAACATAAAAAAATTAAACCAATTAATCACAAATCTAAAGATATACTTATATCAATTCAATGTACATTCAACATCCAACCCACATGGTGACGATAAAAAAAATGACATTACTATTTATTAAATTTCTAAACATGCCCTAAATTTCGATTCAATATTCAACAAATCCTAAAATCAAAAATTTATAATTATAACAATTCAATAAACATTCAATGAATATACTTAATTTATATCAATCTAAATTAATTAAACACTAAACAATTAATCAATTAATTTATATTATCCTAAACCCAAAATTTATACCCTAAACCCTAAATTTATACTAAATATTCAAACCCTAAAACCTAAATCAATAGAGATAATTTTAACAAACATTCTAAATTTATATAAACCTAAATCAATTAAATATTAGATAATTAATCAATTCAATAAAAATATCCTAAAACCCTAAATTTATACCATAAACACTAAATTTATACTAAATATTCAAAACCCTAAAACCTAATTGGGGTAATTTCAACAAATATATACAGTGAGTATTACATATACATTGAACGAACATCAAGATATATCAAATTAAACATTCCAATTGAGCCAATTAACAGCAATATTTTTCATATTTCTGTGAAAACTTACCTTAAAATTTCAACCAAAATGAAGGTTGGTTGGTCACTGCCCTCTTGAAGACCTAGGGTTTGTCGTAGGTAGAAGAGAGAAGAGATGAGAAATTACTGTTAAAAGACCTAGGGTTTGTCGCAGCACTTAGGGTTTGTTGCAGGGGTGTTCGCAGGAGGAAGAGAGAAGAGAGGAGAAAGAAAGAAAGAAAAGAGAAAGAAAGAGAGAATGTGGGGTTAAACCCATGAATATGTTGCAGGTTCAACCTACGACATATGTGCTTGTCCCATGCATGTCGCAGGTTCAAACTCCGACAAATTAATGTCGCAGGTTGAACCTGTGACAAATGTGAGTTATTTGGCGAAATATTTTCGCCCGAAAGTCCTTTTAATTTTTTTTTTTAAATTTAGGTTATTTTGGTACAAAACTCTCATTCTTATACTCAAATTATCAATATACTAGCAGAGCAGTAGGCCTAGCAATCGAGCTTTCTGAGCCGAGCTTTGCAAGGCTCGGGCTCGTCTTGTTTACAATTTTATGGGCTCGAGCTCGAGCTCGGCTCGAGAAAGCTAAAAAAAAATAGGCTCGAGCTCGGCTAGAAAAATTAAAAGGGTTTCGGGCCCATTTCGGGTCAGGTTCGAGCTCGAATAACAATTTTTTTTTACCTACAAAATTTCTTTAAATATACAAAAAAATCAATTTTTTTTAATTTTAATAATTTCAAATTAATCAAAATATTTTAAAATCAAATCAACTGAATTATAATTTATTTGATTCTGAAAAAAAAAAAAAAAAAAAAAACTCTTCTCAGCTTTAGAATTTTGCTATCTTGGCATCATCTTTCAAAAGCGGAAGTAAAGCAGCCAGAGGACGAGGAGTCCTGAACTCATTGAATCTTTGAGAATGGGAGTGGTCTAAGGAGACCATAAAATCAGCACGACGGTTCTCTACGCTGAATGTATGATGGACAGCCACAACATTTACTAGTCTTTAAATAGTTTTCCTGAGAGAGCGAGGGAAGGTGTTGGAGGTAGGTTTGGGCATGCACATGAGACACGAGACATGACTTATGTTAGGGATAGGAAAGGATAGAGACTCTCTACTTAGGTCTTGATTCTTGGGCTTCTTTCTTCTGTGAGACAAAAAATAAAAAAGACCAAATACAAATAACTACCCACCCTATACTACATACATACACCACATGCTGTTAATGTTAAACGAGTCAAGTTTGTATCTGGCCGAGCCCACTTATGTCCAAACTCGGTCCATAATTAAATCGAGTCTAAAAATTATGTTCAAGCTCTGCTCGGCTCTAAATGAGCCAAACTTGGCCCTTTAAAACGGGCCGAGCTCGAGCCAGCCCGACTCAATTGCCAGTTCTACAGAGCGGTAATCCGTGCCACACACGTGCCCCTTTTTATTAAAAAAAAATAGCTTTGATACTTTTTATTGAATATGTCATTATAAACAAAAGGAACCTTTGCAATTCATCATCAAAATAGAGACTCCATTAAGACATGGTAATTAGAGTTTTAGGTATTGAATCATCGGTTTTGGTTACACAGTGATAGATTAATGATTTAAGTGAATATATCATTAAATATTAAAGACTAAAAGAATTAATAACGCATAACAGTGTGATTGGGGTTCTTAATAATTTTGGATTTGATGGCATTAGAGTTAATTAGTACAAGATGAACCAAGAATAGATGTATTTGAGTTTGAGTGTTAAGAGCTAAGTAATTGATTGAATAATGTATGAGATATAGTGAATAAAAAGTTTACTCACTTGTGAAGTATTATATTTTAAGAATAGATGTTGTTGAAGAAGACACATTGTAAAAGCTCAATCAGAAATCTTTCTAACTAGGGTTTCTATTTCTCATCTTGAAAGTATGAGATATATCAAATTAGTGGGAGACTCCAATAATTAAAAGTCCATGACCAGTTTGGTTGATGTATATATGACTTCAATTTAGTTTAATATTGTTATGTTATTTAATTGGTTATGAAATTTCTCAATCTTATTGGCGGCATGCTTGATCCCAATCGGCTAGTGGTATGAACTTTCTTGATCTGTTTAGAAACTTCAAGATAGTTTTGAGTTCAACGAACATAGAGTATGTTTACACATCTTAATGTCCCATCTTTGAGAAAGGTGAGAATAATGAAAATACAGTCAACGCATATGATAAATGGTAAGAACACAACAAAAGTGTTGTTTGCTACATGTTAGTCTTTATTAGTCCTTGTGACTAATGCGTAATAATGGCAACATGAGAAGATGACAAAAATGTCTGCCATCACTTTACACTTACTACAGTAATACGAAGAGCAAAGAATAGTGGCTTGATATGATACATTGAAACAATTGTTCCATGCCAATATGACTGATGGTTCAAATGTTGAAACCCACATCCATATATAGATTAGCATTGAACAAGATAAAGGGCTTGACTTCTCAATGGATGTGAATCTCCAAAATGATTTAATCCTTCAATCCCTCCCAGCCTCGTTCCCACTGTTAATCATAAACTTCTATATGAGAAAGGTCATATGCACACTAACAGAGCTCCTTAATATGCTCGTCACAACCTAATATGTCATAAACAATGGCAAGGGAAAGGAAACTACTTTGATCATCTCATCTTGTAATAAGATCAGAAACAAGAATGAAAGTAAATCTTCCACCAAGTCAAAGGGAGAAGTCTCAAAGAAAGGGAGATCTAAGAATAAGAGTGCCTTGAATGATGAGGGAAAGTATTTTCATTGCAAACATGACACATTGGAAAAGAAATTGCCTTGACTACTTGGAGTCCTTGAAGGGCTAGGGCAAGGTATGTCCATTTCTTGTTACATAGATTCCAAATATTCAAATAACTCAACAACTCCTTGGGTTCTAGATATAGGTACAAGTTTACATATTTGTGCATCATACAGGAACTAATAGGCAATTCTTGGAAAAGGACAAGGTGATTTTGAAAGTTGGAAATCGGCAAGAGTTGCGGCTAATGCTTTGTGATTAACCTTAATAGATTTAAATGATTATGTTTTACCTTTAGACAATGTCATCTATTTTCCAAATGCTTTTAGATCTTTATTTCAATTTTTGTCTCGACTAAATGAGTTTACTCATTTTTATTTTGTGAAGATATTTGCAAGATTTATTATTTGAATAATCTTGTCAGCGTTAAGCTTGTGGTGGATAGTATGACTTTACCTGAATAATGAAAGAAGTGCAAATCCTAAGATCAAATCGAAAAATGTAATAAATTAAATCCAATTCTGATATGAAATAACTATGGCACCTAAGGTCAAGACAAGTTGCAGAAGATAAATTACTAAGTTAAAGAAAATGAGGTCATTGGCCCCATTAGCTTCCGAATCCTCTCCAACGTGTGAGTCATGTCTTCAAGCTAAGATATTTAGACCATTTTTTTTTGTGATAAGTCCCCAAAAGTTTTTGAGTTCATACATAGTGATGTGTGTAACCTATTCATCTCATAACTAACTCCTCTGATAACACCATACTTAATTGGTGTTTCAAAAAGGTGAAATTGTATTCGTTTATTAGACATGGTACAATCAATGATGAGCTATACGAATTTATAAGGATTTGTATTACAAATGAAAGTCTATAATTTTTAATAGTGTGCCTTCATCTACAGCTCCCACCACCCCATATTAGATGTGTTAGGATAAAACTCCAAGTTTTAATCACCTTAAGATATGGAAATACATAGCTTTTGAGGAAAAAGTTAATGACTGACAAACTTGAAGCCAAATCAAATAAGGGAAGATTTGTTTGGTCGAGATGTCGTATTTCTTAAGAAAGAGTTCATGCAGGGAGATCAAATGGATATTGATCAGTCCATTGATGTACCAAACCCAATCAAAGGAATTATCAAACCTTGTATGTCAACAAAGTATCTCATGCTCAAAAGAGGGGTTATTTTCCCTAATATCAGGTTTAGGATTCAAAATGATACTGTTATTATTGTTTTTATTTGAATTATAGAAATGCTGAAAGTGGTTTCTTGGAAATCGCTTTTTGAAATTGATTTCTTAGAAATTACTTTTAAAAAATAATTTTTGCTAATTTCAGAAAATAGCAAACATGCCAGTAAAAAAAGTTGAGAAATCAATTCCCTAGAATTCACTTTTTGAAGTCGATTTCTAAGAAATCCACTTTAATATCCTTAAATCCTCTTTAGTTTATCATTTACGAGCTTTAGTCTTTTAATTACAAACCACTTCAGTGTGAGAAAAAGCAAACTGAAATAGAAAATGATGTGGACCAAGTTGATATACACAAAAAATATATATTCATTAAGGATTGTACATATACATGTATCCACTAGTGCTATATACAACCATAAGATATGCACCATACACTACACTAAACTAAATTTCGCGAGAATGAGCCCTTGTATTTTTTCGGGGCTTATGTCTGGTGGGTAGAGGATTGGACTTGTAAGATATAGGTGCATGAGTAGATGGTTGTACACTCTCGTCAAAAGTTGGGAATATGATTCTGTGCGACTCCATATCCTAAGATAACCTACTACGGTAGCGCTGGTACACTCAAGGTCGTAAAGGCATAGTGGGTAAAGTGTGGTTAGTACCATAGTTAACGAGAGGTGTATATAGAGTATGGATAGGATATGAAGAGCTAATGGGTATTTCTATTACATCATCTATAACCACCTATCCAGATGTGAATGGATAATGAGGATCGGGCTCATGACTAGTGGGTGAAAGATAAGGATGCAATATTGTCATCGTACCACGAGAAGTAGAGGTCACAGTCCGATTCTCACCAAATAATCCGAGTGCTTAAGATAACAAATCTCTAAGTTGGATACTCTAGGATTGGATGCATTGAAGGCAAGCATATCGGATGCAATGTGGTAGATGTGTCCGAGACATCAAATTTATAATGGATACAATGTTATATAAAAAATCACTAGAAAAATAAAGGACGTAATGAAAATAGTGATATGATTTAAACTTACAAGAACATCTAATTTCGATACTGTTAGTTGAAAACCAACTGGATGATGATGTAGCAGGTTGCCAACATATGTCTAGTGATATGATAATACCATGGCATGTAGTCAGGGTAATCATCATCTCACCATCGAATGAGGCTCCATCGACAATATGGGCTTGACAATCTTCCCACTTGCTTTCTTGGGCTGCATGTATGGTACTCTAATCATTTCCCACTCTTCTACGACAATCAATGCAATGCAAATCCAAATTAATGTAGGCATCAACCGATACATCTTGTTGGAAAGCAAAGTGTCTCACAACCCTCTTTGGGAAATGGAACTCGATGAGCTCAAAGCAAATTAGTGGAATAAATGAACACCAAATATGCCAACTCTATAGACAGGAGGCCAGCAATGCTTCTAACTTCCTATCTAAGTAAGACATCTAGATGAACTGAGAATGAGATGACAAAATATCAATCTAACATATAGTAATGAACTCAATAGGACAATGAATTGCAGTATGATAGTCATGCATGTGTTTCCTAAATGTACAATTTCTAACTGGATTTGATCAACAAAATGCACATAGTAAGGTAACTTACCCCATCATCTCTCATGTGGTCCAACTGATCGTGGTAACTCCAAAAAACATGTTGTTCAATAGTAGCAAAGCTATACGAAATATCCCATCTGTTTCAAAATATCGCAAAAATAAATAGGCAGTGATACCAACAAAAAAAAGAACTATGTCAATATAGCTTATAGTGATCCTCTAGGCCCGCTTGGCATATTCGGTCCAATTGGCATTGGATTAGCCACATGGCATTACACCCGAGTAAACATGGACAATCGTTCCCACATAGCTAGTCACAGATGCAAATAAAATGAAGTTAGGGGATGCAGATGAAATGTATGCACAAGAAAGGATAATTTGAAATAAGTTACGATACCTGTAGAAGTAAAATTGGCCTTACAATTTGCTTAACTCTATTAACACAAATCCAACATAAAACCCTTTACAATGAAGCCTAAACAGCACTGTCCCAACTAAGTGAACCGGCTACATCTTAGTCTCACAAGAATTCTAAATATATTAACTTTACCTTCAACCTGAACTTGTAACCCATAATGTTCCCCAACAATTGCATAATGTGTCCTTACACATAAAAGATAGCCATGACTACATCAGACATGAGGCATAGAGGCTACAAATCCAAAGTAGTCATAATTGGTCGCCATCAAAGTCCTCTGGCCTGGGAACAAAACCCATAAGGTGAAGACATATATCTTATTACTCAGCATTGGAATGCTGAATGTCGGTCTCGATCACTGGCTCTCTATCAATAGGTAATTCCCTTAGAACTATAACATCCTATAATGTAACTATGGCCTCACCCACTAGTTGATGGAAAGTATGAGTCTTGTGTCTCCATCTCTCGACCAATATTGTAACGAGTGAATGATCAAACTAAATATGACTACACCTGTAAACACCATAGAAACTGACCCATAGCAATACATGCTATATCTAAACATCCAGTAGCCGAGCAGGCCAAAATCTATAATTAGATATCTTAATATCTAATGGGATATCATAACCAATCTCCCAGATAGTCTAAGATCAATGTGCTACCTACATGCTTAAAATGGTAGGGTCACGCGGCCCAGACGTAACTCTGGTATGGGTTCATCCCTATGTTGATAGTCATGCCTGTCCATCATCAATAAAATGTCTCATTACATGCAGTTTCACATGTCAATTTCAAATGCAAATAAGAATGGTGTATACAAAACAATATTAACAAATGATGGTTGAGTCACAAGATGTCTTTCTCTCAAGAATAGAAAAGTACATAACAATCATAATAATTCATCACGATCCAACAAATGAATATAGTCCCACGATTACAATACATACGTGTTTCAAAACTTAAGTGTAAAAAAAAAAAAAAAAGTACACAACAATCTATTAGTTTAAGTGGGTCCTCTCTCTCAACCACTCCATATTTGGGCAATTATTATGATTATGTTTATATTCATCACAAATCTTGCAACTTAGTCTATCCATCTTATTCCTAATTCAAGTGCTACGATGTCTCACTAGGTGATGGTTGAGCCATAAAACATTTGCCATTAGGTGAAACGGACTTGGAAATTGGTAGTTCTTGTGTACCAAAGGATGAAATTGCCTAGCATAAGTAACACCATGAATTGGGAAGTGTGGAACTTGTCCACAAGTCTGACAAAATCTCATCCCATGTTCTTGCAAACCTTCCACATATGCGAGCATCGGAGTTTAAATCTTGTGTACTTATCACATGTATAGGAACATTCATTCATAATGACTTTGTACTCATGCCCATCTCTACCCTGTGAACTCCGGTGGTAATTTTATACTCCTTTGTGGCCCTAGTAAAAGTAGTGATACAAGAGTATTTTGATTTGTATTTCTTTCTCAACAATTTATCCTTCACGATATTGGCCATGTCTTGCCATCCTATATGTAGGTTTTTGCTTTGTTTTGACATTTATTAAAACAAGTCACCATATGGTACAAGGCTGTTCGAACACATGCAATTATCGATTGCTTTCTAACCCTTTGGAGAAACACCTATTCGTTGTCATATTGTCCCATTTTCGTCCACCATCATAACACAAAGTCCACTTTTCAAGAGGAATTTCTATCATTCAGCTATGTGCAGGCTCACTCAATTCTTTAATCTTGTTTATCATAGCATCAAATTTTCTAACTTGTTAGGTTTCAACAGCCTTATGCATTAGCTGCACCAACGACATTTTTTTTAACTGCCGGTTGAAATTTGCTTTCAGGTGCTGCAAATAAATTCTATGGTAAACCGGTAGTGGTTGGAAATTAAGATTCCTCTCAATGTATCGTAGTATCTCGGATGCCCAATTATATATGCAAATCTAGTGCACTCGCCAATAACATGCACTCTCATATTATGTAAGAATCAATACCAATTCACCGACTTTCCTCATTCACAATAACAAAAGCTAGTGAAAGTACGTGATTTGTCGATTGAACCCCCACATAAAAAGAATCTTCTCATTATATCTGTCATACTAAAAAGTTCCGCAATATTAATTACGAGCTTATAATGCTTGAAACTGTTAATATACGGCTTGAATTCCTATAACACTAAGTGCAATACTCTATGACTGGCTCCGAGTGTTCAGTATATCTCTATTCGACTATAGTTCCAGAATTAGTTGCTGGTAAAGTAACTATGAATTAGGGCAATAGTGCGTACAAAGTTTCCCAATTGTTATATACCAACTTAAATATCACCTCATCTAGGCCTTTTTGTATGACATCTTTATAACATAGGCTCTCACATTCTCAACAATATCACACACTTTATACAACACATTTTCTTTAACATGGTTCTTGATCAATCAGCCAATCATGTGTGAGTCCAAATTTAGGTGATCTGTCATAGGCTATTCAAGAAGTTAGTGTGTGATAATAGGTTCCTTTGACATGCCTTCTTTGTGATAAATTTTTGTGATCTCAAAGAAACCATGACTTTTTTAGTTTTGCCCACCCATGCCATATGAAGTATTTTTAGTGTAGAAGGAACACCACATGAACCAAGTTAGTGTACACTCATACACTTTGTAGAACTTGTGTTATCATATCGTCTGGCAGTTAATAGCATGTTGAACCTCCTCCTTTTTTTTTAAACACCATGTCAATATCTAGAACTAATGTGTGATCATTTTCCTACGTAGACAGGTCGTATCGAAGTCATCAACTATATAGTTGCCTTCACCCATATCAGATAAGAGTGGAATTTCAGCCCCCTCATTATCTAACTGTATCTGCACATCATCACCGTCACCCCTTAAAACTGCATCTTGGGTATTAATGAATGCCTCTAAATGATCGATGTCATTATAGTGTGGAGTATTCAACGTAGCAACGTTTTTGCTTCTACTAGGCTACCTGGCATCATTTGCATGGTTGGGCATTCACTATTGTTTGGAATATGCAATATAACATCACTTGTTAGAAATGCCCCATAATGGGCCAAGTCATCTCAAATGAGCTTGCTTCTAATTGCCTCATTAACTGTGTGTATGTTACAGCACTAAGTTTGCTTCCAGTTGCCTCATTCATAAACTGTGTATATATCCCAACATTAGTCTCACCACCACAATTTGGTCTCTAAGGTACAAAACTTTGTGTTCCATATGGGGTCTCTAAGATGAATGACTAATTCTTTCCGATCCCACTTGAACAACTCGCATGAGATGGCCCTCTAGGTGCAACCAGAATAGGCTCCCGCTCCAGGAATAGGTTAATGGCCTTCCGTCGTGGAAAATATTTTGGGACTGATAACATTTCTGGCAACAAATCGTCATTATCAATGGGTACTAGAGTATAATTAAATGATAGCCTATGTTCTCCATAACGGGGTGTATCTACATTTGACTTTTTACTTGAATTGTATACAAGCAATTCCAATTTTTTTATGTCAAAATTGTATTAATTGCAACCTTCTGATTTTACTATCAATGTCGATACTTATTTATGGGGCTATATTATACTCAAATCCATTTGGGCCTCTTATAATCTTGCTGCCCCAAGAATAAATAGCTTAACTCAATTGTCACCCATATTTGCTTTTTATATTATCATAACAAAAACAATAGCAAAAAATGATAGAACCCCATCAAGAAGTGTCGAAAAAATTCCCAAAGTGGACATTATACTCAAATCATTTTTTTTTTTAAAAAAAATACTTTCATTAGAAAAATAAAAAAAAAAATTAGCTGTTCACCGAAAAGAAGAATTCTACTCTCATGAATGCTAGAAATAGAGGATGTGATGACCAGTACAGTGACTTTTAGAGTGTTATAAATGGAGAATGTCAAGTTGCACTTGTCAATGGCTGAGTGGGATGCCATGTTACAGTCGTCAATGCCAGAAATGGAGTAGAAAAGCTACACTCATCAACGGAGAATGTCGGAAATAGAGGATGTTAAGCTCTGTCAGGAATTGTCAGCAAGGATTTGCCATCGTATCGCCTTCGAGAAGGTAGAGGTTTTCTTTTTTTTTTTTTTTAAATCTCATTGACGCCAATAGAAAAATGACAGACTTAAGTGGATTTAAGGACTTTGAAGTTGAAAAATCAACTTCAGAAAACAATATCTTGGAGAGCACTTTCTCAAGTCCATTTCTCAGAAATCGACTTTTAAGAAATCAATTTTTCAATTTTTTGCCATTTTTGCTATTTTTTGAAATTTGTGAAAATTATTTTTTGAAAGCTATTTCTAAGAAATCAACTTCAGAAAGCGATTTCCTAGAAGTTATTTTCAACATCTATGTGAAAATAATAATACCAATATTATTTTCAATCCTAAATTCAATATTAAAGGAAATAACCCCTCAAAAAAGATATGGATTTGTTAAAGAGAACTTACAAGAGTTGTTCGTTCTAGAAAATAGCGATTATGGATATGATTCTAAGACTTACGAAGAAGCTATGTCAAACATAGATTACTCGAAATGGCAAGAAGTTATGAATCTAAGATGGACTCCACATATGTAGATCTAAGTCTAGTATATTGTCGATGTGACTGAAGGGATAATACCTATCACGAACAAATGGGTTTTCAAGAGAAAGAGCGGTCCAAATGAAAAGGTGGAAGCCTTTAAGGTAAGCCTAGTGTTGAAAGAGATATTGCCAAGACAAGGGGTTTACTATGAGGAACCTTCTTGCTTGTGGTCATGTTCAAGTCTATTTGGTTTCTTTAAACTATAGCTACAAATTATGCTTTGAATTCTAGCAAATTGATGTCAAGACCAACACATTGAGGTAAATATATTAATGATTCTTGTAATCATATCTCATAGTTTTGAATCGAATTATAGATCCACAATGAGCAAGATTAAGAGAATTGTTTTACGGTCTTAAACAAGTATCAAGATGTTAGAATCTTTAGTTTGATGAAGCCATAAAGCATTATGGATTTATCAAGAACAAATATGAGTCATCTATGTAGAAGAATGTGCATACAAAAAAGTTAGTGGGAGTACATAACTTTCCTAGTCTTGTATGTTGACGATATTTTAATGATTGGAAATGGTATTGGTAATTGGCTATCAAGGACTTTTTACATTAAGGATTTAAGAGAAATAACCCACATTCTAGGCATTCGAATATGTAGAGATAGAGTGAAAAGGTTGATTGTGTAGAGATAGATCGAAAAGGTTGATAGATCTCTCCATTATGCATGGAGTTTATCTTTTTATGACTAAAATTCCCAAGCTGCATGAGGAAAGAGATAGAACGGCCAAGAATATATATGCTTCAGCTATATGGAGTTTGATGTACGAAATATTATGTACAAAGCAAACAATGAAGTATGATTGGCAGATCTCAGTCTAACATTGAAGAGCAATACTAGGTACTATCAATTCCATCTTTAAGTACCTGAAACGTACTGATAATTTAGTTTTAATATATGAGAAAGGTTAATTTAGACTAGACAGGTTTACAAACTTTGACTTCCAAATGGATATGGATGACCAAAAATTATATTCTAATTTTATTTTTAATTATAATATAGGGGCAGTGACTTGGAAAAGTTCCAAACATCCAACAACTACTAATTCAATATCACAACAGTAGGTAATCACATGACCCTTATCGCCTGCCCATCAATATATCATACCTCATATAAAATTTAACCATAACTAACTTTTAACTACTATTCATGCTTGCCACTACTATTGTCAAACATGCATAAATATAAAGGTGACAAGTCATGTCACGTCAAAACTAATCAAACTATAACTTCACTTATTTCCACAAACATAAAGATTGCAAACCCTGTCATACCGAAACTCATTAAATTTATAATTTAACTCATACATCATTTCACATTCAAGCCTTAGACATTAACAAGGGCATCTAGAGTCAAAACCTACTCTTGCTACTTGATGTCCCACACTCTGGTTTCACAGGACCTTAGATATTTAACAAAAAGGGTTAGCAAACTACTTGAGCAAGCATCCCTTTTCAAGGCACTCACATAGCATACATATTACATAAAACGGGTAATTATGCATGTAACATGATTCGTGTATGATATTATATCATACGAGAATCACAATACAATAATATCGATGTAATCATAATAAAAGAACATAATGGAACACAATGGTAAAGATATCACTAGGTCTTTATCATTGGTTGCTTATTGTTTGTCAATTCTCCTTGTTTTTCTTTGCTTGCATTGTCATATTTGTTATCTTTTCTAGCTCACTTACTCTACTAGCTTGCATGTCCAACATGTTTTTTTTTTTTATTCTCTTTCTTTGCATTCATAATTTTATTAGACTTCGTATTAGAAAGGAGAACTAGAATTTGAAACTTCTTGAAAAAGGCCTAGAGGTCAAACTCTCAAACTACTGAAGTTAATTTCTGTATCTATCCTCCAAGGGAGAAGTTAGTATTTTAATTATCTTTTGTATATTTTCTATTTAGTTAATTATTTATTTTTCTTTACTTTACATTAATTTCATTTCTTCACACCTGAGTATGTGCAAAATAACACCACATAGCTTGACTCAAGGGAAGTGATTAACTCTTCAACCTTTGTTCTTGTGTGAGAGTACACACATCATATGTCTTGAAGTTCCATTTGATATAACATGGTTTGAGGTTTTGTTCCATGGTTAATCTCAACTGGGACTTATAACATCACATTCTATATAGCTTTGCATGAAGACAACTATATAAAGAGCATTAACATAAAAGAGCAATAATATTACATTAGCACACCGTTTATATCAATTTCATTTAAGTTTAAAAAGTAATCATTATCAAGTAAATGGTCATTCTTACAATTAAAGTAAAATTAGTGTGCAAATTATTATAATTGAGGATTTATGAATTTCATTTATTTATTAGCATATGTAACCTTCAAGCTCATAGCTAAATTTATTTTCATTCTCATATATTGTTATAAAAAGGATAATTAACCATAGAGAATTAATGTAGCCATACTAGCACATTTTAGAGCCACGAAGGGCATACTCTAATGTATCTAAAGTTTCAATCATTGCGTGAATATTATACTTCAAACATAACTAGTTTATTTAGGGATTTTACGAGTATATTTTCTCCTCATTCTAGAAATCTCAGCCTCCACAAGAACATGACTTAGATTATTCTTTTTTCAGATCTTATGATTAAATAACATACCTAGTAAACTTTTTGTGTAAAAATCTCAATGTTTAAAGACATTCAAGGCAAAAAACACAATATTAACAAATGTGAATATCATAATAAGGAAGGAACACATAATAATCATCCCAAAGAAGTAAAGTCATACAACCATAAAAAATACTTGCCTTTTGTGTGTCATAATTGAAGCACCTAATGTTAACTCATTGTTTTTGCCCAAACTTGAGTGACAAACTTCTGTCACTTCCTTAAACTATCCTTAAAGTATATATCGGAAGTAATACCATTGAACCCTTTGTCCTGCTTATCATTCAATGGCTGCAGTACTTTGTGTAATCTTTGGGCGTGCCCTTTCTTAGAATAAAATCATATATAATCAAAATTCACTGCTACATTGATGATAAATCCATTTTATACATATATTTTGGCCTTAAAATCTATGACTTTTCATGTATTTTGGATAGATTTGTAAGATCTCCTACTCAATTTATAGAATATTGCTATCAGATTTGAAATGGAGTGGAAATCAGTAATCAAGCCCAAAACACAGAGAATTCGCATCAAAGGGCGAATATTGAATATTTTGCAAAGCAAAGGATTATAGCCAATATCACTATTTTGAAAATTATAACTTGAGTTACAGTTATGGGATTGAGGCGATTCAGGATACATATGAATGCTTGAAAATAACACTACAAAACTCTAGATCTTTACTTTCTTAGATTCCCCCTAAAAATAGGAGAAAAATTATAGCTGAAATTAGATTTGAGGTCAGGAAAAATGATAAGAAGAAAGGGAAATTATTCATCGAAATCAGACCACTAACATAAGAGGTATTTAGGCCAAATCATTAACACTTGTTGCTTTTGTTTCCAAGTCAACTAAGCTCAATTTAGTCAAATTCAAATAATTCAAGCCCACATTCAATTCACTCTAAAGATTCAAGCCTAACAAGTTCATACCCAAAAAATGAAACAAGGAACGTGCAATTGAAGAGAAGTTCTATGGACAAGAGAAGACCAGAGAACAAGAATGGTGGATTTGAACATGGAAAACATAACTTAAACCAATTCAACTTGAAAGAAGAGTTAGAATTCAAGTGGAATTGGAAACGGAAGTTCTCACAATCTACGATTAGAGAATTATATAAGTAGAAGAAGGACAAAAGAGAAGGTGGTCCACGGCTAGTGATATAAGTAAAACGGCTTAAAACCATTTTTCGTACTTCCTATTTCGTTTCTCTTTCAATTGCTCTAGTGTTTATGTTTAATTTCTTTTCAATCTTAGAAGCCATGTTCAATCTTTCAAGTTTGTGTTTCACATTCACTACCAAGTATTGCCAATTTTGATTTCATTGCCATTAGTGTTATTTGATTCTTCGTTGTCAATTCCACTGCTGTTTGAGAAGTTCATCTGCCACCAATTTCTGTGTCCATCATTATTCAATTCCATCAGTCTTCAAGTTCCTATCCACTAGTCTTCCTTGCTAGTAGCTGTTGTTTCATCGCCATTAGCTGTTGTACTTCATCGTTATAGAACGAGTGCTTCAACGGTCTATTAGTCTTTGTTTTCATAGCCACTAATTTATCACCGTCGTCTCCACTTTTTTGATTTCAATTCTACCATTATTTCATTGTTTTTTTCTTCAAAATCATAATCCTCAGCCACCATTTGTTTGTTATCTTTACTTTCATTGCGTTGATTTAACTTCGACATCATCACCATTTAATCGCATTTGATTCTATTCTGCCACTCAATTTCAATACCATCATCAAATTTACCGCTTGGAGTTCATCATTGTTGCCATTTTCATCCCATCCTCACCATTAAATGCCAATTTTTGTCACCTTTTCCACCATTGTTGCTGTCCAATCTTTGATTCCACCATTACTTCTTTCAATTGGGAGTTATGACTCACTGATTAGGAGTTCTCTATATTTAATTTCTTTATCTATCACTTCAAACATCATCCCAACATCTGAGCCAACATTGAACTCTCTGTTTGCTTTTTGTTGTTTCCCATTCCTCAATTTGACATTTAATCTAGCAACTTCTTTGGTTAATTGTGCTTATTTTCAATGTCTTGCAGTAATTTCATTATTCACGGTCTAATTTCATTATCGTATTGGGTTTAATTTTTAGATTTTATTTTACAATTATTTTCTTTAGGATTTTAAACTCCATCTATATTTGATCCCAAAATGTAAGCATCCTTTTAACACAGTCGATTCCAATCCTAGGTAAAGGAAGAGAGTTATGGTAAGTTGACAAATAGCGTAAAAATTTTGTCAACACCATACGAGACCAAAATACAAAATTTGTTGGGGTATTCCGTTCATAACGATGCGTTGCATCGGATCCTGGTGTAGTGAAAAGTTGGCTAGGACTGCTAGGGCATTGCCCAAAAGTGATGTACCATATCATCGCATGGATGTGGTGACAAAAAAATGAGGGTCCCATATTTATATGGATTGGTGCGGGTAAAGAAGTTAGTCCACAGTGATAGGAGTCGTCTAAATGTTTGAACAACAAGATGCATAATCGGTAAGTTAGGAGAGATAGGAGAAGTGGTGATTAGACAGAAGATTAATATTATACGTCTACAAGAAACTAAGTGGGTGAATAAGAAGGCTAGAAAAGCAGTCTTATGGCCATAAGTTTTTATTTACTAGTAATGATAAAACTAAGAATGAAAAAGGAATAATTATGAACAAGGACTTACAATGGAGATCAAAAAGAAGGTGGATACAATCTTGTATGTCAAGCTAGTTAGTGAATAAGACATAATTAATATAGTTATTATTTATACACCTCAAATAATATATATGTAATTTGTAAACAACAGTTCGGGAAGATCTATATGAATTTATGTAAGCCACAACTGATAGGGAGAAGTTATTTATCGTAAGAGATCGAAATGAGTACGTAGGTAAGAATAATGAGAGATTTGAAACTGGACATGCAAATTTTGGTTTGGGTAGTAAAAATGAGGTGGGGTACTATTTTTAAATTTGCCACGATATTTAATTTGATACTCACAAATACTTTTTTTAAAAAAAAGAGAGTCGCACATAGTCATATACATGAGTGTGTTGAATACTAATTAAATAGATTTCTTTCTCACCAAGAGTCAATAGAATGACCTGTAGATATTGTAAGGTTATACTAGGTGAGAATGTAATAATTCAATATAAATTTTTAGTTTTAGATGTGTATGTGTGTGTACCTAAAAGACAAAAAAAAAAAAAGGATTGCAAATTTATGAAGTTAAGAATTAAGAGGTAGAACCCGAAAAAGAGAAATGTGACAACCTTTTCAGACAAGTTAACTCAAAAGGCTATCTGATCTACTAATGATGAATTGGAAACCATATAGGTAGAAATGTCTAATAATATGAAAAAATTAGGTAAGGAAGTTCTTAGCATATTCAGAGATCGCACAACAAAAAAATACGATTTTAGCGATGGAAAAAATTCATCGTCATTTTGCGATGAAATTAGCGACGAATAGGACTTTTGTCGCTAATTAGCAATGAAAATGTTTCGTGGCAAAATTAGCAATGAAAAACTTATTCGTGATTAAATTTGTTGCCAATTAGCCGCGAAAATATTTTTGTCATAAATTTTATTGCTAATTAGTGACAAATACAGTTTTCGTGACTAAATTTTGCTATGAATCTTGTTTTTTAAATTTAGCGACGAAAGTAATTTCGTGGTAAAATTCTTCACTAATTAGCTACAAAAAATTTCCGTGACTAAAGTCGTCACTAATTACCGATGAAAATCTTTTCATTGCAAAATTTAGTAATGTACTATAATATTCGTGGTTAAAGTTGTCGCTAAATTTTTTCTACAATCTATTATGAAATATTTTCAATCGTATCTCTCTTTTTGATCCTTTCTGAATAACGAAATCAAGTTGAATATATAGTGACTATTACAATTCTCACCAAATTAATTATTTTCGACAATAAATAATTCAATCAATCTCTAGCAAACAATTTTCCATCAATCGTTGTCGTCGAGTTCACCCTTCGTGTTTTTCGTCTTCTACACTCATTCACTTCTCTCATTAATAGTTTAATCATTTACGAAAGTTCAGTCGTTCATCTTCCATCATCAACAAGGAAAACAGTAGATCAAAACTCTGCATAAAGTTTCAAAGTGATCAGACAGTAGATCAGACATCCACATCCGATGATCCATCTTATCCGGCAAGTAGATCTAATAGTAGTTTTCAAGGGATGACAATAATGAGATGGATGGCTATTGAAAGATGGTCATTCGTTTACAGAGTCTTTTAGGGTTTCGAAAAAATAAAATAAAAATGAAAAATAATAAAATAATAATAAAATAATGAAAGAAAAGAAAAAAATAATAAAATAAAATATAAAATGCTAATTTTTCAAAAATAATAAAAAAAGAGATTTAGCAACGGATTATGTGATCTGTCGCTAACTTAGCGATGGAGACTCTAATCTGTCTCTAGCTTAGCGACGAAGACTCTAATCCGTCACTAAAATTTAGCAACGGATTTTATATTCCGTCGCAAAAATTTAGGGATGGATTTTTGAATCCATTGCTAGGTTAGTGATGGATTTTAATATCCGTCGCTAAGTCCTTTTAGATTAGAACCCCTAGCCCTAATCTATTATCTCTCTTCTCGACTCTTCTCTTTTCTTCGGCCGACTACTACATCAATCACCTTACAAACCTTTGTTTAATCGCCTTACATCAGTCGCTATATCATTCGACAGAAAATCGATGATACGCTGTCCCTCCCTCTCTCTCTTGTTTCAATCATTGACAAAGTCTCTCTCTATGGGCTTTTTTTTTCAATCATCGTCTCCTGTCTCTCATGTTTCAATTGCCTTAATCTATTGGGTTTTCTTAATCTTAACTAGTTCATAGTTTTAATCTATAGGCTCTTGTTTTCAAGTTTGGAGATCTTCCCACACACGGCCTCTCGAAGTCTTTCTCTCTACGCTAATCTCTCAGCTCTTCAATGGGCTAATACATTTTCAATCGTCGATCAATTCTCAATCGCCATTCTCAATTGTCGATCCATTTTCTCTCAACTCTTCGACGGCCTCTCAAAGTATCTCTCTTGTCTCAATCGCCATTGTTCAAGTAATGGTTGAATTTTGATTGTCGATTACTGGTTATTGTTCGGTATTTTTTAATCGAATTCATTTATAGCATGTCTGAACTTTACCTGTTTGATAAAATGTCTATCTCAGAGGAGTGAGCCTTATGCATCAATTTTCTCTTTGTAGGCACTACGGAGTGTTACCCCAAAAGGATTTACAACCATCTATATGTGTAAACACTCAAATAGACCTTTGGCCCCACTTGAAGAGAAGTTATTGGTTATCACTCCTTTGGGGGAATGGTTGAACAGGGACACCGTGTACAAGGCGTTTGAAATAGTAGTAAAGGGAGAGATTCTTAAAGTAGATTTGATTTATTGGAAATAAAGGACTTCGATGCCATACTAGGTATAGATTGGTTACACCTCCATCAAGCTACATTGAATTGCTTTACTAAGGAGGTGGAGTTCTGTAGACATGAATGTTCTCCACTTGTATTTATTGGTGAACGGTAAGTCTTATCTAGCTGTGTAATCTTAGCATTGAAGGTACAAAAATTAGTGTATAAGGGTTGTGAAGCTTACCTAACCCATATTATTGACACCATGATGGGAAGTCTGGAGTTGAGGGATACTCCAGTGGTGAATGAATTTCTAAATGTCCTCCTAGACAAGTTGTCCGGTTTGCCTCCAATTCGGGAGTTCGACTTTGCTATTGACTTGACTCCCAGAACTATACCTATTTCTATCCCTCCATATAGGATGGCACCTGCGGAGTTGAAAAAATTGAATGTCTAACTTCAGGAGTTGTTGGACAAGAGGTTTATCCGATCGAGTAGCTCACCTTGGGGTGCTCCGGTTTTATTCATAAAGAAGAAGGATGATATTCTCCGGTTGTGTATTGACTATCGGCAGTTGAACAAGGTGACCATTAAGAATAAATACCCCTTGCCATGGATTGATTACTTATTCGATCAACTCTAAGGGACTAGTATCTTTTTGAAAATCGATTTAAGGTTGGGCTACTACCAGCTGAGGATAAAAGAGGAGGATGTCCACAAGGCTGCATTTGGGACGTAGTATGGGCACTACAAGTTTCAAGTGATGCCCTTCGGTTTGACGAATGCTCCTATAGCTTTCATAGACCTCATGAATCGAGTCTTCCATCCCTACTTGACATGTTCATCATAGTATTCATTGACGATATTTTGGTGTATTCCAAAAATGATGGGGAACACTCATAACATCTTTAAATTATCCTACAAACTCTTCGAGAGAAGCAACTGTATGTCAAGTTCTCTAAGTGCAAATTTTGGTTTAGGGAGATTGGCTTCTTAAGGCATATTATATCCGTGGATGGGATATTAGTTGACCCGAAAAAGGTTGAGGCAATTTTAGAATAGGAACAGTCTAAGAATGTCACTGAGATGAGAAGTTTTCTCGGATTAGCAGACTATTACCGGGGATTTGTACAAGGATTCTCCAAAGTTGCAGCTCCGTTGTCAAGTTTGACTCGGAAAATGAGTTAAATTTGAATGAAATTTTAAGTGTGAGTAGAGTTTTCAAGAAATAAAAAAGAGACTCACGTCTGCTTCAATACTTGTTCTTTCTATTGGCAGTGATGATTATATGGTTTATAGTGACACCAACAAACAAAGGTTGGGATCATGTGTTGCAACACCACCTCCACACTTATAAATTTTTCTAAGTCATGATAAGGTGAATAGACTAGGGTAAAACTATAAGTTAACTTGGCCATTTGCCTCAAGTGATTATGTGTGTTGTGGCCTAATGCAATGGCTTGTGGCATGTGGCTTGTGGCATGCAAATGCTCATGTGAAATGTTAGTGCCATTCTTGTGCCATGCCAAAGCCTTGCTTGTGCCATGCTAATGTCATTCCAATGTCACGCTCATGCAATGATCATGCTAGGTTCATGTCACACAGGTGCTATGCTCATGCAATGTTCATGTATTACACTAAATACCTAGCACATGAGCCGACTGCCGGTAAAGTGCAAGTTGACTAGGTTGACTTTCCTATGAGCTATTCTATGTCCTTAGCACATCTCATCATCAAGTGTCTATACCCAAATATGTGCTTTTTTAGATCATTTATGCTTCAAGTAGGTGAGTCGACTTGATGTCCTAAACAAGTCGATTGGCGCCAACATGTGTATGCAATGAGGTCCAGTGGCATGTGTACTGCTTATGTTATGATATGCATTTGGCCCATAGCTTGACTTATATCTTGACATGTGTCGCAGCATGTGACGCGCTATTTGCTATGTTAAATATTAAGCTAAGTGTCGGCCTACTATCAATGCTTGTGATGTGTATCACAACTCATCTCTTATGTGCAATGCCATGTGCTTAGTGAGCTAACATATGTGTGTGGCCCTTGCTTGTATGAGTTTGTCTGTGTATTAAGATTGCACATCGACTTGAGCTTAACGGTGGTCAACTATAATGTGTCCTATTTCCATTTTAACCCTGATTATTCGACCATTAAGATTTCAAAAATTCGTTAATTTAATTAAGCTAACTATGTGAGTCGACTAGATCTCCTAAACTAGTTGACTAGTGGATTGTGCTAGGTTTAACTTAAACTTGTGTAGGCTAAGCAAGTCGACTGCCATTATAGTGTTGGTCGACTAGATTCCTATAGCAAATTGCCTAGGTGTTTTGAATCAGGCCTAAATCATTTTAGTTCAATCTTTCATTAGTTTAACACTTTCTTTTCATTGTTGGCACATTCTAAACTCTTCATTTGCTTATCATCAAAATTCATTTTGCCAACATCACAAATAATGAGATTAGTCACTCTGGATAAAATAAAGATAAGTTTCCATGATTACATAACTTGACATTTGGTAGAAATTCGTTGGCTAAAATGTCTTATTAGAAAGGAGTTTATGTATTAACTAAAATGTTAATTATATGAGAACATATGATTTAAGTATAAAAGGCTTGATTCAAATCCTTGACACAAGTTGGAATCAAGATATTGAGATAAAAAGATTCAAGTACACAGCAAACCGTGATCATGAGTTCACTTAAATGTACCAATTCTTTTCAAAAATATCAATTACTAAATGGGCATTGTGAAACAATATGTTAAGTACCAATCATACTTATGAAAAATCTAAGGGTGATTTAGTCATATTGCCAAAAGATTTTTTTTTTTTTTTTTTTTGATTGGCTATTGAAACTAGAAAATCACACACAATAAAATGATGCATAGCTAAAAGGGAATGAGATTCTCAAACTTGATTTGTAATTATAGAAATCACAAAGTTTCTAGCATAACTTGAAATCAAGTTAAGAAACTAAACTCCAAGTCAAAGTTTGAATAAGATTTAGAAGAACTAATTAGGGTGAAAAAGTTTTTAAAATATTAAATATTCTAATTTGGAAAAGAGTTTCAAAATTAGAAGGTTTTGTATTAGTGTTTTGATATTGTGACACGTGCTGAAATCCAATGAGACAATTTAATGCTCTTGGATAATTTGAGGAGACAAATAAAAGAGTTTTTGGAAGCCCTCTTTAGGGGTTTATAAGTGGAACCCTCATTAACAAGTGTCGATTGGCCTTGCAAGTATGGTGTGTGACCTTAAACCCGTGCTTGCACATATGCCTATGTATGCGATGCATGTGCATTCAATGGCCAGTATGTGCTTTTAAGGCCCAAGCACAAGCATTGGTCCATGTTGTAGCACGGGCTAAAAGAGCACAGATGTCACGTCCCGAACCGGGATCGTGAACAGCCGCCCGTTGCCCTGGATGCCGGCAGTATTTCTACAGAAAATCGGATAGAACCTCCCCATAAAACGGAGGTCTCCCATGTACAATTTAAACCTGTATAAACCTGTACATTTACATGATCCTGTAAATAAAATAAAATGGTCATCCCAGCCTCAAAACCATCCACCAAATTCCACAACCGACATCCAGACAACGCAAGGCTAAATAAATCCCCAACAGTCCTAATCACAGACCTCTACTGTCATGCTCAACTAGAGCATGAGCAGCCGCTACACCGAGCGGGCCTAAATTTATACAAATGTATAACAAATTTCCCAAGTAACCTTCAAATACGTAAAATCACCTCAATGCAAATGAAATATGAGAGTTTCGCAAATAAACATACATAAATTATACAGTCATCCCAAAATAAGTACAAGGCCAACTACGGACCTCAACAAGACCTCGCAGGGTCAAAAATATAATACGTAATTCAAATTTCAACTTAAACTTAAAACCTCACCGTTCAGAATAACCAAATCCGTCAACAAGCTATCAAATCCTCTAGAGCCAAATGCGTCGCCCTAGCACCATAATCCTGTCTGGGAAGGGAAAGAAGAGGGGTGAGTATCTATGGGAGGATACTCAGCAAGTGAGGGGAAGGACATCGTGCTATCAATATCAAGTGTGAACTTGGAGTGTCAAAGCATTTAATACAATATCGAGTATATGAAAACAGCGTGCAGTTTTAAACATATCTCAAGGCACACATCACAAAATAACATATGCATCCATCTATGTATCAAATCACATGAGAAGAGCGGCCGAATAAACAACCCCGGCAATGGTCTACCTCGACCAAGAACGGGCGCATTGGGGGTTTTCACAATGCAAATTTCAAAAATGGCTCTCTACCCCAATGTTGGCCACAGGCTACTCCAACTAACCTGTAAATAATAATAATAATAATAATCATATACGTATAAATAGTCAGCCGTGTATGATGCCCCCGCCCAGTACTAGACAGATACAACTCACGTCCTCCCCCGATGAGGGTTCAACCTGGGACAACCATACACACGACAATCTGGCGGATACCTCCGGCCGAAGCGTATCCGGACACAAGGGGTGCCGCTACTAGACGTCCTTCGTAGCTACGGAACAATATCAAATCAGCCGAGCACGTGGCCCCATGCATCCCAACACCATATCAGCCGGGCATATAGCCCCATGCATCGTATAATAATATCAGCCGGGCATACAGCCCAATGTACGTATAAATCCATTCAAATCATGTGCCAATGCAAGTGGAAGCATTTAAAACATATAAATATATTAAAAGGGTGGCACAATATTCAGTTATCAAACTCATGGATGCATATCAATAAAATCAGCAGTTGGGACACTCCAATGGTCACAAAAATATGTACATATATACTTATCAAAATCCAAAAGTTCAATTTTCACACATATAGAAATCATGTCATTTGAAAATCGGTAAAACATGGTTTATCAATCAATAGTAGATGTCGTAGTCCCACTCACTGTATGGGGGAGGGTAGTGCACTCCCCAATAATACCACGAATCGAACCAACTCGACTCCTCGAGTCTCTAAGAAGTCAACCTAATCAAATAATCACGAATTTCATCAATTTTCCAACTAATTTCTGGGTTTATCATTTTCCTTAAATTCGTACAAACCCTAAATTCTTCAATTTATAAATGTATTCCAATGTAATCAATTTTATTTCATTTATAAATAAATAACAAAATCCAAACCAATCTAAATTCAAACACCTAAAACCATTCAAAATCGAAAACCAATCTCAAATAAATAAATTTCCTACAAATTGGAAAAATCCTTTGAAAAATCATACACTTTTCAATTCTCATCCGATTCCTTCAAACCATATGTCATTTTAAAGGTATTGAAGCCTATTTTCATAATACGTAAATTGTATCTTGATTTCCTATATGCAAAACAAACTATAATATAAAACAACGCATCAATCCTTAAGCTCCAACCCTAAATCCAATTACTTTTATGCATATTTTTGAATTAAACTCTAGAGAAACCATTCAAATGAACGAAATTAGATTTCTATTATTCCTTAGCATGCTTCTTCCGTATCAACCGGCCTAATTTACGTAAATGTCTAAACTTAATCCTAGCATTTAATTATAGAGCTTCAGAAATGCATTCAAATCAAATCTAAATACATCCTAAACATATAAAGATCTCTCCATCCTAGATTCACTCAATTTATCAAAGAAATCAGCATTTTACCTCACCAAGGGTTTCCGGATCACAAACCCAGCTTCGGTGCGCTGTTCGATATAGTCCGAACCCTGCAACACTATTAAACCGATGTAAAGTTTAGTAATTTAGCCTAATCATCAAACGAGATCGAAACCCTAGAACTAAAATTCTGAACTCAGCCCTTACCTGCAGAGAATGGAGTTTGCAGGCAGCCTAGGGTTTCTGGGGCTTCTGCGCAGATTGCAGGAGCGCTCTCTACCGAGGAAAACAAGGCTCACGAGCGCACGAGCAAGGAGGAGGCGCTGCAGCCGCGCACGCTAGAGCTGTCGCGCGCTGCAGTCGGGCGCGCAGGGACTGTCGCCCGCTGCAGTCGCGCGCGCAGAGGAGCCGTCGCGCGCTGCGGTCGCGAGCGCGCAGGGAGAGAGAGAGAGAGCCGAGGAAACAGAGGGAGCTAGAGAGTGAGAGAGGGGGTGTCGGTTGGGGGTTGAAGGCGGCGGTGACAGCCGCTCGCGGCGGTGAGAGAGACGAGAGGCCGAGAGTGATTCGCGAGAGATAGAGAGAGAATGCGAAGGAGAAGGAGAGACAGAGTGTTAGAGAGAGAACCAAAAGAGAGTAGGAGTGAAAGATCAGTGGTCGTGGGTGGTTGATGGTGTCGGAGGCGGCGGAACACGGCGGAGGAGGCGGAGGGAGAAATGGGTTTCGATCGAAGGAGGGCGAGAGATCGAGAGAAAGAGGGAGGGAGCGCGACTGTGAGTGAGAGAGAACAGAGGGGAATAGAGAGAGAGAGAGAGTGATCGAGAGAGGAATGGAGATGGTGGCGGCGGCTACGGTGGTTGGCGGAGAAGGCGAGCGGCGGGTGAGGGAGGGCGGCGGCGAGGAGAAAGGGAGAGAGGGAGAGAGAGTGGGAAAAGGGTTAGGGTTTTCTAACCCTAACCCGTTTTCTTTTCTTTTTTTTTTTTTAACTATTATTATTATTATTATTATATATTTAATATATATATATATATAACATTTTATAAATGAATAGATAAGTAATTGATAAATTAATAATTAAATAAATATTCATATATATATATATATATCTTTATACCCATTTTATATTTAAAGTTTAAATTTTTATCAAAACAGAATGTACTTCGAGTCGGAAGCACGAATATTTTAAATATACCAAAAGTTCGATTTAAAAAAAACCCCAAAATCGAAAATCAATAAAAATTAAATATTTTTTTCATATATATATAAATTGAGGATAATTTTATTAAATTTAAAAACGGAAATAATATACGAACACCGTAGTGTCGGTGTTACAACAGATTTCTATTTTTTTGGTTATATAAAAATTTGAATATGAGATCTCTAGATTTGGGGAGGGAGGATGAGCACAAACTTCTTTGCCTCCAAGGAGTTCACACCGATGAGTCTTGCATTAATTGGATTGCTCAATTTTACACAACAACCCTTTTTTTGGTGCCTCGGAATCCACAACAACCCTTTAAATAATCAAAGGCGAATTCTGTTTAGATTAGGGTTTTTCAATATTTGCTTCTAATTTTTTCCTTAAACATGATTATTTTTAAAAACGGTTTAAACATCTACTTAATAGCCACTTGTCCATGTGTTAATTAAGTGCTAATGAACTTACTATCTCTCGAGACATGAAAAAAGAAAATTTCAAAAATTAGATTTTTAGTAAATTTAGAAAAACTTACAAAAACTCTTCTTGCACGCTATTCTATAAATAAAAACCTATAGAGTAGAGAAAATAGAGAGAGAAAGGATGGAGAATTTCAAAATTCTCTTTGAAATTTGAAAGTTTTTTCAAACCTTCACACTTACAATAGTGAGCTTTACTTTTGTTAAAGTATTTTTTGGCTGCTTGCGTCATTCATGTGGGCAAACAAGAGACTTCATAATTGAAAAGTTTAATTAAATTTTTGCATAAATAAAATTATGATTTTTAAACCATTTTTTATATTCATGTTGATTTTCTTCGTGTTTCTAATGATTTATATATTGGTCTAAATTTTATTAAGTCATGTTTTGAACGATATTTGTATTTGATTTGTTTTATTAAATAAACAAAGATTAAAGATTTTAATTTCCAATTTAGGAAAGAGAATAGAGGAAGAGGAATACAAAGTTGACGAAGGCATTTAAAAAAGATAGAAAAAGAGTAGGATAGATAAAAAAAAAAATAGATAGTTTGAAATCGTTATTTTAAATGATAATTTTGAATTACCGTTAATAAATAAAAAAAATTAATTAGGATGGCTATCAAATGATTGAAGTTAGAAATAGTTTTAAAAAATACCAAATGGGGGATTTTTTTGTGCTTTTGAATTGAATTTCATAATTGAAAGTTCTCCTCTAAAATCCGGAAAAGGAAAAGTCTAACTTTTATCATTTTTATCTCTCTTTTTCTTAAAAAAATTTATTTTAATTTTATAATTTATTTATTTTTTAGATTAACGGAAGATGTCCTCCTCCTCCGCCTCCTCCTCTCTCTCTCTCTCTCTCTCTCTCTCTCTCTCTAGTCTAAACCCTAACTTACGTGGTTAATTTAATAAAGAAAGTGAAAGAGGATCAAACCGAGCAAGCCGAGCCGGTGGTTCTTTCCTGGTTGGCTTCACTCACTCAACTCACCGACCTATCGGGGATTGGATTCGTAGAGCACAAGGCAGACAAGTGTGAAATTGCAACTCTCCATTTCTCCGCTTCCCTAATCCCCAACAGCAGCCCCCGATTTCTCTGTCTATGTCCGTGGAATGTTTGTATAGAAAGAAACATATCGGTTAATATTCTACTGTATACAAGAACGAAAATGCTGGTTGAAGGATTTGTGCGACAGTTGGTGCTCGGCT
This sequence comes from Dillenia turbinata, assembly GCA_037126225.1. Lineage (NCBI taxonomy): Eukaryota > Viridiplantae > Streptophyta > Magnoliopsida > Dilleniales > Dilleniaceae > Dillenia > Dillenia turbinata. Next base: position 6,059,044 of record JBAMMX010000022.1, on the reverse strand, counting down.
ACCTTGGCAGATATGTTAAAAACTTCCAGACCGAACAACTCAAGATCGCTCTCTGGAAAGGTACTTCTCACCTCCTTCTCAATTTCCAATCTCCGAGAATTCGTCAACCACGGGGCAGAACTTGAATAGTATCCATGAAATTTGCTTATAATATTTGGTGGGTCTGTGGAATGTGAATTCTTCTGATCTTTTTTTTTTTTTTTTTTTTTTTTTTTTAATTTTTTATGGTGCAGAAGAAGTAGCATTGGAGAATTTTGAACTTATCCTTGAAGCTTTTGATTACCTTCAGTTGCCATTTGCCCTTAAGCGAGGTTCTTTTCATTTTTCTTGCTTATTTTTACTTATAAGCAAAATTGGCTTGTGCCCACTTAGTTTAACAACTTGTTCATAGCTTTCAGATGTGTGATACAGTTAAGGTTTAAAGTCTAACCGTATGACACTTATCCAAGTTGTCAAACTATGTTATGGATCTGATCGGCTCTACTATGGTGTTGTGTCTCAGAAAGTGAAAGAAATGGCCTGGCTGGTTCATGGCAGGAATCATTTTAGAGCTTTTACGATTTTGGACCAATAATTTGATTCTGTATTTGACATACCTTTAGTTGTTGGCAGATGCTCTTTCTAGCTAGGAGTTCTAAGCATTCGTAGTCCCTGGGGCGCCTTTGTTATTTTTGTTTTAATAATTTTTTTGCCCCACCAAAGAGAATGACACCATGTGGTTAAGGGTCCAGCAGGCTTATAATACTAGATCAACACATCTGTGATCATTTTGTTTTTGGATAATTTTCGAAAGGCTTTTGAAAAAAAGGAGGCAGTCTCAAATGGAGTTAAAAATCTGCTGTCATGGCAGTTTCTTTGAGTGCAGGGTGAAATCTGCTTCAAATGCATATGCTTGGTATTTTATATATGTTATGCATATTTTTTTTGGATACTTGCTTGGCAACAGTTTGATCCCATGTGATGCTAACACACACATTATTCCATTCACATTTTCTTTGGAAACTGTAGTACACGCCTTTGCAGTTCACTCTCTCTCTGAGTTATAAATTCCAACACTAAAGATTTTTTAATTTTAGACCAAGTTTCTTGCAATAAAAATGTGGATAATTTTTTATAGGTACTGTTGGGAAATTAAGAATAAAAATTCCCTGGAAAAAGCTAGGCCGGGAACCGATTGTAATAACCTTGGAGGACGTGTTGCTTTGTGCTTGCCCACGAGATGACGAGGAGGTAATAGTTGATCTCTAGCGACAAATAGAGCCTGTTGCTCATATTTCAAGAAGTGAATGTTTTGATTAAATGACTTGCTTATCTATATTGGTTGTTATAATGTTCGGTTGCAAGTTTGTTAACCTCCCCTTTTGTGGCAGTGGAGCATGGAGGCAGTTGAAAGGAGAGAGTTTGCTGGCAAGAAGGCAAAACTTGCTGGTGCAGAGCTAGGAAAATTATCAAGACGTGTATGTGGTGAGCAATTCTTCCTTTATCATTTTATGAATTTGGACTCAAAATCAATTAATGTGCATTTTAGGGAAGACAAGTCCTTGTTTTAATGATAATATCTATAGGGAAATGTTCGGATGTGCAACTTGAAAGTAGTTTTAGCATGTGTGGTTGAAACTTCATCAACGATTGGGGACTTTTGCTGCCTTGCTTCTATCAGACATCTTCACTTCAACGTGCTCCTATCAAAGTTTTTATTTTCAGGATGCTTGTGCTACTTCTCGGAATTTTCATTTGTTTAGAAACCTCTATTGTAAACATGTAGAGAGCTCTTCCTTTGGAGCTTTGTTGCAAGGGGTGAATCCCTCGTTTTCTTTCTAAAAAAGTGACAAACTCTTCATGAAGATGTACTGGATATAAGAAGGATGAGAAATTTAGATTGCTCATAATATTGAATAGTATCCTCAAGTTATTGTAAGAACATAACTCATGCTATCATACTATATGCTAGCTGGCAGCTGGCTGAAGGTGAGGGAAAACAGAGGTTGGTGTTGTGTTGGATAGTTCCATAAAGAAAAGTTCAGGGAAGTGTGATAGAAGATGGCAGGGAACTTTGGACCAAGTGAAAAGATTGATTCTTTGCAGAAAGGGAGAAAGAGCAGGAGAAAATTCATGGGAGATTCTTGATAGTAAAATACTGAAAAGCATAATAAAAGTTGGAGAGCACAGATTTGGAAAATAATCTTTTCATTCAATGCATATGCCTGGACTAGTAAGTTGTGGGAGAGCATTTCCTTAACCATTGGGCAGGTTAATACAGGTTTTTTGTTTTGTCTTGATTTTGTTTATTTATTTTTTTTCTCTTCCTTTTCTTGTTTAAAGATCACTCATTATCAGGGTTCAATCTTCTCTTGCAGACACTCACTTGTTTACGAAATTTACATGTGTATCCATGGTCATCTATTCCTTAGATGGAATTGTTTGGAAGTTCTACTTGTGGAGCTTGCACAAGAATTGGAGATGGAAATGGTTCATTGCCTTATATGATGAAGTTCATAGGGTGGTGTGGCTAGATCATCTCGATTGAGATTTTTAGTTGGTTCTTTGGAGATAATTCCTACTAGGAGAGTAAGGGTTTGTGAACAGGGTGGGAATAAATTGTTGTAGAAAGCCAATTAGAAAGGTAAACAGAATTTAACTTTCTTATACGTCAGGAGGTTGCACGGGGTTGCATTTTCATTTTAGATTTTTTACAGAAGTGAGGTGAAGACTGCTATAGGTTCTCTTTGTGAGATGTAGATAGTAAGCTACTTGGTTGTTTTTAAGTTTGTTTAAGCTGAATTATGGTTTTGGTGGGGTTCATTTAAATGTACATGCCGAAGGGAAACACTAGCTATCATTGATTTACTCTTTCTTTGGGGCCTGTTTTGAGGGAGCATAGCAAAAGGCGCAAGGGGATCTAAGGGCACTGGACATTGTTTGGTGTTCCTAGGTTGTTTTAAATTGTTTATTTTGCAATAAATGCTTGAAGGTGATATAAATTTGGAGTATTTACTTGATACAATAGATTCCCTTTTGATGTACATGGCTTTTGTACTAAAAAGGGAAATTCTTGGTGGCCTTAAAACAGATTATGGGTGTAAGTACTAAGTTAGGCATATAACAAGCTAGAGAGATGAATGACACCGATATATCAGAAGTTGATCTTAATCTGTTTACATATGCTTAACAAGCTAGGCATTTATACTTCCCTTTGGGTCATGCTTTGGGGATTTGTAATGGATTACAGTGTTAAAGATTTGAAGAGAGATTGGTGAACAATTGAATATTTGTCCTTTTATATTGTTTTGATTTTTTTTTTTGAGGATCTTCATCCTTAGGAAACTTTGTACATCCTTTCATACATCTAATATATTTTTCCATATGGTATCTATAAGTTGTGAGATCTAATTCTGAACTACTTTGTGGTGGTTTTCTACAAAGTTTGAGACTACGACTATGATGCTTTGGTTATTGCTCAGTTGACTCTGCATGCTTTTGCTTCCAAAAGTTCCTGAATAATCCCTCTATTTGTTATGAATAGCAAATATGGTTGCTGAATTTTGAGTTTAGTGTAATTTTTCTGTTAAATGTAGTATCCTCATGCTGTGAGGTAGTTTGTCCTCCTTAGGATTCAAAATCAAGCTTATGCCGGTTGAAAGCTCTTAGATTTTCTTCAATGTAATCAATAGTGTTGAGGAAAAGTGTGTTTGCAAGTAATAATTTCTTTGTTGGGATGATTACAGCATATTCTCTTGGGAAGTCATACTTTATAGTCAAACATGATAGGCTTTTCTTAATCCTGGTGTATTACCTGTATGTTTGACTTGAAAATATGAAGATTGCTGTGATTAGTGTTGGTTTATTTCTCTAGTGTCCTTAACCTCATTGTGGAGTCCTGTAACTTGTTCAAGCCATGCACTTATTTATATTTTTATGTTGCTTTGTTGTTGGGGCTTGCATGCTTACTTTAAGTTCTATGTTTCCACAGAGCATCGAATGGGACGTTCTCTTCGTTATGGTCTTTCTTACTTAGCTACAAAGGTGAGGTTAGGTTATTGTGATACATCATAATAGTTGTCCAATTTGACAATTTTTTGTCATGTTTCTCTTTTCAGTATTTCATTTATGCATTTGTAATCATTTTAGAGTTTTATTACATATACTTAGATTAATTTTGATTATGCTCAAGTTGAACTGAAGTCTCTTTCCCTCTGTGTTTTAGATTCTTGAGGGGATCCAAATATCCATTAAAAATGTCCATGTGCAATATTGCAATATGCAAGGCGAGTTGGTATAGCCTCTACTCTTGGTCTGCTCTCTCTCTATATATTTGTTTGTTTTTTAAAGTGGTAGTTTTCTTGTCACATTTTTCTATTTTCCTAAAATTCCTATTGTGAAGCAACTTTTTTGTTAGACTTATTTGGGATTCACATCCAATTGCAATGGGTGTGTGAACATTGGTGTAGAAAGCTGGTTTAATATTGAATTTCTAGTACATAGTTTGCTTGACAAGACATTGTAATTTATATATGTATATGTGTGTGTGGCATTTGTTGAGAATGTAAGCAAAGAATCTGGGCTTGTTTTACGTGCTGAGAGAGAACAACACTCCAAATCTGGAGCGGCCAGTTTGACCCTTGGTATGTTGATTGGCCTCTTTTCAATAGGATAAACTCAGAGAACCACATATTAGAGTTGACATGGAATACTTAGGATCTATGTGAGTCCTAGCATAGAGGACTAGGTGATAATGTAATAGAAGGTCCAGTGTATTTGAAGTAAAAGGATTTGTTCCATAATGGGAGAAGAATGTGTGCACAAGGGGAGAGAGTTGTTCTTGTGCAAAGCCATTTTGAAGTTGTTCTTGTGCAAAGCCATTTTGAAGATTTTATTTCCTTCTAAAGTTTTTAAGCTGCTTGGAGAAAGGTTCTTAAGTCCATTTGCAATAATGGGAAATTTCCCTAGTCAATAGGTGTTTCCTTTGCAGAATGGTGGTGGGTAATAGATCATTTGCTCTTGCGTAGCCCATGGACCAGATGCCTATGGGAGTTGATTTTTGTAGCGCTTGATATCCACTGGATGTTTTGTAAGTGTTTGCGATGACCTGTAGGCGTGGACGAGTTTGAAGTGTTGTACACCGAAGGGATAGCAATGCCTTTTCTATTAATTCTTATTATCTAAGGAATGTGCTCCAGCACATCCCAGACATTTGAGCTGCCCAGGCTATGAATGCTGTAGATACCTGACAAAACCTTAGACTTGAGGTAAGAATGTCATCCTTCAGTTAACAGGAACAAAAATTTCAATGCTCCATTCAAAGAGATGTTTCAGAGCTCTAAAGCTTCTTGAATCTCTGATGACTATAGAAGGATTGAGCATGGATGGTTATATGATGGCGATTTTTCTAGCCTGCTAAACTACTGAAGGCTGGGTTTAAGAGGATCTGTTGCATTTCAGGTAGCTAACAAATGCTCAATGCTTCAAAACTGTCTGTTAAGTAGACAAGTAAATCAAGTTTCTTGCTAAGAACATGCTTTGTCAATGTGCTCTTGTGGCTATTGTTTGGTGTATTTGGAGGGAGCAGAATGTTTTTTAGAAATCACAGCATTGATTCTTCTCTTTTGGCACAAGACTATTTTCTATGCTCCTCTTTGCTCTCATGTTTCAGGTGCTTATGGATACTATAGTTTAGAGGAGTGAAGAGGAATTGGAGAGTACTCCTTTTCTGCTTTCTGTATGGTTCTTTGTTTTCTCTTACATTTGAGGGCTTCTCGTCCATGGAGCTCTATGTGGCTTTTCTAATACATCTAGTACTGTTCTTTTTGCTATCAAAAAAATTTTTAGGTCAACTGTAAATCATATTTACTAAACTGAAGTGCACATTATCCACATATATTTAGCAGTCATTTCATCATGTGTGCCTCAACTAGCAATCTAGCTTTGAACAGCTGCTCTTAATCGCTATTGCCATCATCTGAGGTCCACTGGAATTCAAATTTGCATGTTCTTTTATGTGGTTCATGTGCTTGCTTAATGCGATGGTAGCCTAGGTGCTTAATGCATATCTGTAGTTGCTTTTCTTGTTGTTGTAAGATTCTATGGATGACGCTGTTGTTTAATATAGAACGTCATTTTATAATAAAGAAAGTAAGATCATAGTTTGTCACTTGATATAAGTAAAGTAAGTTTGAATTGTTTCTTTGCAGCAACAGTAAGGCAATGGATTAGAGTTTCTTCTAGAAGTGTAAATTGTTCATTTTTCTTAATTTTTAGCAGGAGAAGGTTGTATTTGGTCTAGGTTTCTCCAGTCTTACCGTAATGAAGCAAAGTCCTATAGGGTAATTTTCTTTACCTTCTGATTATCAATATGCCAGATCATTATATTCTATCAAAAGAAAAAGAATGTCAGATTATTACATGAAATTTTATTTTTCTATATCAAATAGATGGTGGAATATCATGTGTGGCTTCAACATCAACCGTTAGCTGATGGTCACGCATCCTGTTGTTGAACCTAATGTTGTTGAATTATTGTAAAATGTTGTATTTAGGCAGTTTAGCCATTTCTTTCTTATTCTTTCCCTGTGTTTTTTTTTGTTTTTTTGGGCCAAGCGATTTATTTTTTTGGGGTTAGTCTTTGTGAAGGGCACACAGGATATGAGACATAACATGCGAAAGTTAAAAATAGTTGTTCACAACATGGCATGGGTGCACAAATCTAAAAGATAGTGATACATAGATATGAAAATCAAATAATATCTTCAAACAAGGTAATAAGCATGCGATTACAAATATTTAATTTACGATTATCTCTAGAAACCTTATTGTAACTTCATCTTATGCACATGACAAGCTTTATTTTGAGTTTTTATTAAACCTGGATCTGAGCCCGGCCGGTTGATTTGAACACCTAAAAGGTAGGAAATGCATGCGACTGGTCAAATCTGGTCAAACCCAGCCAGGTCGCATGAATGGGACAGGTTGAGGCAGTTAAACCCGGTTGATCTCTTTCCCCGCGGAAAGGAAGGTGAAAACTAAAGATGAAAGCTTGTGAATCATGCAAATCAATATGAATACCTAAGGAAAATTTCCTTCCACTTTATAGACAATACTTTATTTCCTCCTGCATTAGCAGTAGATTCTGTAGAGAACACATAATATCTCCCCCTTCCTTTTTCTTAGGCTAAATATGTTCTCTCTATCTCTCATTCTCATTAGAAGTCTCCAAATTTCTCCTCCTTTGTTTCTTGTAGCAAAAGAATAAATTCAGCAAAATAACTTTTTTCTTGTATGTTTATTACATAATAGTCAATAGATATACATATATTCAAGTTTATAGTTATTTTAATTGACCCAGGGTTTTGACCCCTGCCATCTGAAGCGACCTGGCCCTCTCGTTGGGTCAACATCTGGTTTGGGTTAAATAACACTGCTTTATACCATCTTCTAGATGCTTAGCCTAGATGTTTTCATGGAGTGAATTTTAAATTGCAGCTGAAAATATTTGGATAATTGTGTTCCTGGAGTGATTTTTAAGTGTCTAGTTGAAAATATGTGGACACGTATAAGATGTTTGTTCACTATGTTGTACAATTGTCATGTTGAGCGGAGATTATTCTGCTCTTGGTTGGTTCTGCTCAATTGTTTTAAATTGCGGTTGCCGTTGTAACAATATTTAGTGCAAAAGGTCTTTTTTAACAATATTTAATTCAATGGGTATTTTGGTTCTGCTCAACAGTTTCTTGGTTCTGCGAATGGGCTCCTTGACATTGCACGCAGTGTTGCTTTGTGTTGTAGCTTTAACAGCTATTTGCGAGCTGTTTTGGCTGTAACAGTTATACAATATGGTTGGCAATGATAATAATATTAGCTGTTATGGTCCATAATAGGCGTTTCTGATTCATTAGTAAAATCGGAGTTTTTTGTTTCTCAAATGGTTGCAGAAGACATTTCCTAAGGTCTTAATAATTACATTTGTATTCAGGTCATAATAATTGCTTCAATTACTTTATTTCTTTGCCTTTTCAGATCCTCAGGAGGGAAAGTGACATGTATAGAGATTCATGGTTTAGAAATTTATTGTTGCGCGTTTGAAGGGAACTTATTTTCCACAAGTATTATTGATGCCACAAAGTTCGAGTTTTGGGCAAGTTTAGATCACGAAAGCAAGAAATGCAACTACATATTGGCTCCACTGGATGTAGCTCTGACTCTTATGGTATGCTTGTTTATCCAGACCATTCTAATTTGTAAGGCTTTGTTCTATTCAATATTTTCTTTTTCTAACTGTTCAGCATGACATCTATGGAACTATGGAGGCTGTGGTTCCCTTCTCCTTACAATATTGTGGAAATTAAGGTCTGCAATTAAGATTGAACCTGTGGTTCCCTTCTAACTGTTCAATATTTACTTTTTCTAAATGTGGAAATTAAGGTTTAATATTTTTTGATACGACATTGAACCTAGGGTCTGCAGTTAAGAGAAGAACAATAAGGAAGAGAAGGGGAATACAATGAAGGGGAATAAGCTGTTTAAAATTAGAACTTTATGTGTACAGTATGCCTATCATTAACACATTTCTAGTAATAATGAAACAACAATATTGTCCTCTTGGTTTGAAAAACTTTCGGCACTATTTCAAAATGAAGTTTGGCAAGTCAAATCCTTTTTATGCTTCCTGGTGAGGATATAACTGTAGTGGCCTCAAATCTGGTACCCTGGTGAGGATCCTGTAAGCACTGGTCACCAGTTTGATGTTCACTTCACTTTTGCTCTAACTTGGGGTGATGTGGCAACGGCAACTCGAGTTGAAGAACCTAGAACAAACACTAGGTGACAAACAAAGCTTAAAAGTTTAGGAGCATCAAGTTCTAGAGAGGAGGGGGGCAAGTGCTTTATGTCATATTAAAGAAGTGCATTGATGTAGTTTAGGAGATAAGGATTTGGATGATTATCTTGATATGGAGATGGAGAATATGGACTTAGATAAAGGAGAGGAAGGCATGGATGATGATTTTCTTGAAGATGAATGAGAAATGATGGTGTATTGTGCTTATTAATTTACCTGACTACTCTTTTTTTTTTTTTTTTTTTTTTTTTTTGAGATTATCTTATTTTGTTGAAGTTTCCTTATATTTGTCTCCCATTTTGTTGACTTACCGTAACCCTATTCCTTTACTCGGGATTGAGACTGGCCATGGCAGAGCTCTTCAAATGGTAATGTATAAAATGAATTAGAAAATATGATGATAATAATAAAAATAGTAAATTTTAAATTACAATTATATCGATGAAATATTTTCAATAATCATGATGATGATGGCAATGGAGGCAGAGATGAAGGCAGAGGGAGAGACAGTCGGAGGTGACGGAGGATGGAAAGAGGATAGAAGATAGAGATGATGGTTGGATATTGTAGCTAGATCTGGTCGGAAATAGTAGGTAGATCTGGTGGGAGATGGTAGCTAGATCAGCAAGGGGGAGAGAGAGATAAGGAGCTGGTCAAAGAAAGTAGTAGAGAGAGAGAGAGATGAGCTTTTGGGGGATAGATCTTATATTTTCCTACAAGATTGAGGTTCTGGGTGGCTAGAATTGGGTTTTTCAAGTGAGATTGTAGCTAGATTTGGGTCTTTCAGATGAGAGAGAGATCAAGAGAGAGAGGTCACTTATACAGAGAGAGAAAGATCTGCCACGAGGGGGGAGTGAGAGAGGGGGGAAAGAGAGAGATTGTGGCTAGATCTTATATTTTTCGGCGAGGTTGAGATTCTCGGTGGCCAGATTTGGGTTTTTCAGGTGAGATTGTAGCTAGATTTGGGTATTTCAGATGTGAGAGAGAGAGATCGTGAGAGGGAGAGGTCGGAGGAAATATATAGCGAGAGAGAAAGATCCACAACGCGAGGGGAGTGAGAGAGAGAGAGAGTAAGAAAGAGAAACTACTTACCTGGAAAATGGCGACCGACACAGTTGGAGACAGTGGTCGAAGAGATAGCGATGGTTGGAGCATTGATCGAGCGATGTAGTTGAAGCGGAGTGGGGGTCAGAAGAGAGAGAGAGAGAGAGAACAATAAAATCCTTCTAACATGCTTTTTACAATAGTGATAGATGAAATCACAAAAAGTATTCAAGACGAAATACCATGGTGTATACTTTTTTACAGATGATATAGTGTTAGTTGATGAAATTAGAGAGGGTATTAGTATTAAATTAGAGTTATGGAGGGTTACACTATAATCCAGAGGATTTAGATTGAACATGTCAAAAACTGAGTATATGAGATGTAAGTTTAGTGATTAGAATGATGAAGAAACGGTTAGATTGGAAGGAAAAGACATACCAAAAAGTGAACGATTTAAATATCTTGGTTCTATCATCCAAAATGATAGCAATATAAATGAGGATATGAATTATAGGATTCAAGAGGGTTAGATGAAATGGAGAAGGCATTTGGAGTTCTTTGTGATCACGCGATACTATTGCATTTGAAGGGATATAGTAAAACCTGTATTATTGTATGATACTGAATGTTGGGTATTAAACAATAATAAAAACATAAAATGGTGGTAGCAGAAATGAGGATGTTTAGGTAGATGTGTGACAAAATTAGAAAAGATAGAATTAGAAACGAAAAGATATATAACAAGTTGGAAATTAATTCAATTGTTGATAAGATACGATAGTATCGTCTGAGGTGGTTTGAGCATGTGTAAAGAAGATCCAAAGACATGCTGATTAAGAGAACCGAGAATTTAAATATAGGAGATTTAGTAAAACGTAGAAATAGACTGTTGAAAATTTAGATACAAGTTATTCGTAAAGACATGATAGTTAATGATTTAGTTGAGGAGATAGTTTTCGATAGGAATGAGTGGCGTAGGAGAATCCGCACAAATTAAACCACATCTTTTTTTTGATTCTATTTTTTTTTTTATTAGATTCTTATTTCTCAAATGGTCGATCTTAAAATTTAGAATTAAGGTCCATGTTGTTATTGTATTTTATTTTGTTAAAGGTTGAAAAATATGAGTTCATATGATTATGTATATGTATTTAGTAGTTTGAATTTTATTTAGATTTTATAATGATCAAATCTTAATATCTTAAACATAATATTTTATTTTGAAAATTTGGCCTGCCTTGCCTCACTCGAGAGGCACCTAGCTAGCACTTAGTGCCTAGTGCCTCTCACAACGATGGATTGATACTCGATGCTTTTGTTTCAAGTCAGGGTTTGATTGGAACACCATTTTATTTTTTGTCAATTGGTGGAGAATAAAGGGGGCGGTGTCTTGGTTTGATTTCTTTAGGCCTACAATGTTCCTGGTTTGTTGGATAAGATTTTATATAATTTGGGAACTTAGTTTCAATTCAAGGCATTCGAAGAGCAATTTAAGGCATTCGAAGAGCCCAGTTAAATCGTCTGGGTGTGTAGGTGTGTGTTCCATTCCTGGAAGTCACATGTTATTTTGGTGGCAGAGACAATGGCAAGGCCTGTTTGCTTTGTAGTGTGGGGTATAGAAGTTGGTATGTCATACATCAGAAACTTGGGGAGATTGTGCAGGTGGAAGAATGAGAGCTTTTATAAGAATATCTATGACGCGTTTAGAATTGCAGAAGAAAAAATGGAGGAAGATTCTAAAGGTAGAAGATGTTCATTCCTGATCAAAACAAAAGGTAAAGGATATTAAACAACAACTGAGATCTTGGTTTGATGTGGTGAAGAATAGGTAGATCAAAAAAAGCAAACTTTTGGTGATGGTATCTCCAGAAAATTAGCAATCTTTGTATCTAATAAAATTCAACACTATTAACAGAAGTTATCAAGATTTCTGTCATATTGGTGGTTAAAATCAAGGGGTTTAATTGCCAATTCAAATTCAAAATTTTTGAAAGGATGATGGTGAAGTTGGGAGATCTGGTCGATGTTGAGTAATTTTTGAAGGACAGGATTATGGTGAGAAGTGTGGGAGTGGTTGAGAGGAGAAGATGGGTAGTAAATGGCTTAAAAGGTTATTGGTCTGGAAGTTATGCTCATAATTGATGGCTCTTGTCAAATTTGCAGGGCCCAACTTACGTCATTGAAACAAAGGGCTAGACTCTTCTTGGAAAAGGTCGGATCATGTGGATAAAAAAGGGCCCAAGCCCAATGATTTAGGTGAAAACAAGTTGACCTATAACTTGTTGGGCAAGAGGGGATCCAACATGGATTTAAAGAGGAGCAAAGGAGATGATGGCAAATACATTGCTGCTTGATGGAAGAAGATCAGAAAATGCCATTAACGGTGAGCTGAGTTTCAGGAGCTGTGTTCAGTTGTTTTGAGCACTGAAGGGTTGTCGCTGCCTATTTAAATCATTGATGAGATCTAAAGGATTTACATAATGAGAGAAGCATTACTCTGGCTCTTTGATCTAGTGAACATAGGGGGAGTGGTTTGGGTATTACAAAGAGGTCAACAAGAAGATTCCAACAAGTAATTGAATCGGGCAGAGAGAAAATCAATACTCATCAGAATCTTACATTCCAATTATTCTCTTTGTTAGTTTGTTCAGTTAGCGTGTGTTGTAGAGGAGATTATTTGTGGTTCTAGTTTTCAGGTTTTTCTTTTTGTATTTTCTGCTCTTATGGATTTCAAAATGCTTTGTGGTCCTTGTACATTCTTTTTACCTCTAATATATGACTATCAAAAGTATTATAAAAAAAAAAGAGAGAGTGGTTCGGCTTGTTTGGTTTGGAAAACTGATCCAGCCATCCTCGAGAGTTGATATAGCCCATGAGAGAGATAACAAAGCTTTGTCATCCGCCGAGGTGGTGTCGGATTCTGCCGTTACCCATCACTAAAGCTCCAAGATCAGTTTCTGCAGGTTGTCTATTCATGGAAAAGGGGACGAATTAGCCATCTGAACATCACTCGAGCACAGAAACAGCCCCTCCATCTAAAAACACAGACTTGCCTCCGAGAAGATCATGTGTTCTTCGTGCTGTCGTCATTGGAGCTGATGGAGGATTACTTAAGGTACACGGTGGGGATAGATTGGAGTCCAAATTCAATCAAGTGTGTTGGTAAGGCTGCAAAAGAGAGGTGGTGTTGTTTCCTGCAACAGGAACCTCAGTTGTTGGTCCGACTAATAGATCAGACCATGAATTTGAGAGGTTTGACGGAGATGGAATCTGTAGGGACCTTGACTTGGATGTGTGGAGCCTTATGGTGTCGAATGAAGGCTTGTCTTTCAAGTTAACCTAGGAGGATGAGGATGAAAACCTGAACGAGTTGCATGCTGAGGATTTGAATGAGGAGTTTAGTTAGCCTCTTCAATTTGGGGCATAAGTTTTTGATTGATAATGCTGCATATTATGGTGTAAGCTCCAGAAGGACTCAACAAGACAGTGGTACAAATGTGTTTAGCACCATGGAGCTTTGTAGCCCTGAAGGAGGTAGAAAACGTTTTTCTTCAACTTCAGTTTCACAAAAATATGTTGATTTACAAAATGGTTTTCAAACTATTTTGCAAAATGAATCAGCTAGGAGTTGTTCTCCGTCTCTTTCTTCTTTTATTCATGATGAAAATAATCAACCCAGTCTTGGCATTTATCATACCTTTGCGGGTGACAACACTTGCTTCAGTAACTCTAACATAATATTAAGTTCTGTAGGTAATCCAATTTTTGCAATTGCCTTAGGTGGTGAGAGGGATAGCTGGGAACAATTTATTCTTCATATATTGGACTTGGGGATGAATGCAATATCACACCCATAGAAGTCAATCCTTTTTTATGGGTTTATGCTAACAAAAGGTAAAGGGACAAAAAGATGACATAGGGTGAGGAGTCTCTAGGGCCTTAAAAAGTGTAGAGCCAGTGTGTACAAAGTGCTTATTTGGAATGTTAGGGGGTTTAGGCAATAAAAGGAAAAAAGAAGTTAAAGATACTATTGTTAGATTTCCCCTGATATTGTTTTTATCCAGGAATCTATGTTAGAGGAAGTGGATGCTTGTTTGGTTAATTGCATTTAGGACTCTAGGTTTAAGGGTTGGGTGTGCCTCCCCTCTTGTGGTTCTTAGGGAAAGATTATTATTATTTGGGATGTTAGAACCTTTTACTGTCGTGATAGCCTCCATATATTCTTTTCCTTATCCATTCTGTTTCAGGTTAGAGGTTGCCATCATTATTGGTTCACTTTTTATATGGTTCGAACACACTACGTCATTCCTTTTGGGAGGAATTGTGTAGAGTTTCTGTATTATGCTTCGTAGATTAGCGTCTGGAAGGAGATTTTAATGTGGTTAGATCCCCTTTGGGGATAGGAGTGTCAATGGTTCTGTTCAGTTCGGTTTAGTGGTCAAACTGAATCAAATCGAAATCCGAAATTTAAAAGAAAAACGTAAATCGAAAACCAAACCAAATTTAATTCGGTTTAAACCTAATTTTTTTATAAAACAAAACTCTAAATATAGTAGACCTAATAAATTGGGGAGAGAGAGAGAGAGAGAGAGAGAGAGAGAGAGAGAGAGAGAGAACCAGGTAAGTAGAGAAGAAGAGGAGAGTTGGCGAGAGGAGGACCACACTCAATTGGAGAAAACCAGTGAGGAGGACCGCACTCAATCGGAGAAAACCGCTACCGCTGAGTTCTTCACGAGAAGAGCCAGTACCACTACTAGAGTATAGATCAAACGATTAGGTTAGATGGACAATATGTACCAAAAAGCGAACGTTTTAGATATGTTGATTCAATCATTCAAAATGATGGCAATATAGATAGTGATGTGAATCATAGGATTCAAATAGATTAGATGAAATGAAGAAGGGCATTCGGAGTTCTTTGCGATTGCACGATGTCACTACATTTGAAGGGAAAGTTCTATACAACCGTGGTAAGACTTGTACTATTGTATGGCATTGAGTGTTGGGTTATTAAATAATAATAAGAACAAAAAATGGCTGTAATAGAAATGACAATGTTTAGGTGGATGTGTGGCAAAATTAGAAGAGTAAAATTAGAAACGAAGAGATTCGTAATAAGTTGGAAGTTAGTTCAATTGTGAATAAAATGTGAGAGTATTGTTTGAGATGGTTTGGACATTTGTAAAGAAGATCTAAAGATGCACCGGTTAGAAGGATCAAGAATTTTGATTTAGGAGGTTTAGTAAAACGTACAGATAAACCGTTGAAAACTTGAATGCAAGTTATCTATAAAGATATGATAGTTAAGAGTTTAGATGAGGAGATGATTTTGGATAAGAATGAGTAGCATAGTAAAATCCGCACAAATTAAACCAACGTCCCTTTTTTTTTGTTTTGTTTTTGTTTTTGTTATTGTTTTTTTTTTAAAATGTTTTCTCATATTTATCTCTCAAATGGCCGGCCCCAATGAGTTGGGATTAAGGTTCAGATTGTTGTTGTAAAAAAAAATCTAACCAAGCTGAAAATTTTGGTTTGGTTTGGTTTGGGTTGTCGGCTTAGCCGAACCCTAAAAGGACCAGAACTATCACTTCTATTAGGATGCTAATTGTCTAACATTTTCCTGTACAATGCTCAATTTACTTATTCTATGTCTGGGAGCATTGGGTCACATCACACATTGATCATTTTCTTTGTTCTAATAATTGGGAGTTCTATTTCCATCATCTTAGACATAATATCCTTACTAGGACCACTTTTGATGTCTTACCTGCTTTGTTGGAGTATTATGTCAATTGGGATCCTACACCTTTTAGGTTTGAAAACATGTGGCTTTCTTATAGAGATCAGAAAGTGGTAGGGAAATCTTGTAGAGATCCCAATGTAGAAGGTGGAAAGGTTTTAAGTTTGTGAGGAAGTCAAAACAATCCCTTAAAAGTATGGAATAGCGAGGTCTTTGGTGATATTAGATATAAGATAAAGTGCTATTTTTGGGGTATTTATGAGATAGATCTAATCAAAGTTGAAACAGGTCTGATCAAGGATCTTTCTACTTGAGGGAAGTCTCAAAAATGATTTTGAGAAGCTTATCCTTAAGGACGAGATTAGCGGGCAGCAATAGACTCAGATGAAGGGGGTTGGGGTGGGGGATTGTAAGTTAGATATTTTCATTGGGTTGCTAATAGTAGGAGGCAAAGAAGCTTTTTAAGAGAATTAGAGGATGACAAGCTTAACGTAATTATGACTGTGTGTATTGTGGAACCATCACTAGTTTCCATAAGGATTTGTACACCAAAGAGCACATGTTATGTTAGGGCTTAATTAGTTTCCTTTTATGAGTTCTAGAGCCTTTGGTTGGACAGACATTTTGAGAAGGATGAAATTCCACGAGGGATTTTTGGTTTTAACAATCCCTGTTTTCAGGACTTTTGAGACTTTTTTTGCGATGATTTGTTTAGAGTTTCAAGTAATTTCATGCTGAGGGAGTAATAGGAAAAAGTATGAACTCTACTTTTATTATTTTTATTGCTAAGAAATCTCATTTGTTGAAGGTGGAGGATTTTAGACAGACTGGCCTCTACCGAATTGTGGCTTAACTTTTAGCTAATAAGTTTATGTGGTGTTAGATGAAACAAGGTTGTTGTTTATGCTTTCTTGCCTGAGGTATTTTCAAGATAATAGTTTAGAGGAGTTGAATATAGATTGCAGATCAATACTGTACCAGTTTACAGATCAATCCTATACCAGTTTATGTATTGCTCCTTTTTTACTCATTTCTATAGATTTCTCATTCTTGGAGTTTTTGTACTTTTGTCTATTCATCTAAAATAATTCTTCTGCTGATTAAAAGAAAAAGCATAATGGAATTTGCCCATTACGAATGGACCTGCTTTTTCTTGGAGTTCTTCTTTGTCTGAATTGCCCTCATAATGGTTCCAATTAACATAGAATTGTTGATAACTGCGCGCTTATTCTTAAATTACAAAATAAAATGTGTGATCCATCATTTGTTATTCGTGTTTTCATCATTTTGGTTTTTGGTTTTAAGGTGGTGCTCTTCATGTAGGTGAATAAATCAGGAAGACTTGAGAATGATGCTCCCCAGTATTCCATGAGCGCGGAGCTTAATGGCTTGGTTGGCTCGGCACAATACAAGTTTTTACTTTCCCATTTTCTTCCTTGGCTATATTTGTTGACTGTTGGTGTGGTTATTTTGTTAGGTCTTGAAATTGAATGAGATTCAGTTGCAGAAAATCTTGTCCCTTTGGGATTATTTAAGCATCTGTCATTTGAGAGAGAAGTAAGTCCAATATTTCACTTTATTTATGCTTAAATTTGAATCTTACATATCCGTAAATCAAGTGGAAGCATTGTAGGCATATAGACATTCAGGGGTGATTTGCTATAGTTATTTTCAACTCTCTTCCTTCTAATTAAACTTTGAGTCATGGGAGACCTGGCCTTGTTTTTTCTAATTAAACTTTGAATCATGGGAGACCTTTCCTTGTTTTTCTTTTATGGCCATGAACCTATGAAAGGAGTATTTGTTTTAGGTTCTGTTTGCTTTTTGGAAAATATCTTGCTGAGGATAATATTTGTTTCGAAATCTTTTTCTGAAAGGCATTTTCCTGAAAAAATTTTTCATTGTTTGGTTATAAAGTTTCAATTTAAAATTTTGTTACAAAATATGTTCATCAGCAGTGACTTGGTAATAAAATTACTTCCGATTTTTTCTTTTTTTGGGAAGTCATTTTCCAGATTTTTGGCTTAATTTTAATGCCAACTGGAATATACTTTCTACTGACCAAGCTTCCAAACATGGGGATAAATGTTTTCTTAGGTCTTTTCTGTTAAATCAATGGAGTCTTAGTAGGGATAAGGGTTCTACTTGGATTAGCATGTGCTTTTGAACAAAGGATGCAGCGCTTTTTATTTATTAAGTTTAATATGTTATATTTTTCATTATAGTTTCATTAGTTCACGTTTGTAATTGTTTATTGTTAATATATTGAAAATTGCTTGCTTGATCAACTTTGAGCTCCACACTGCTTGTTTTGTTGGATTGTGTAGATATGGACGTTATCGTCCCTGGAGCTATCCTATATCAAGAAAGCCCAGTGGTTGGCAAACAGCTTGGTGGCACTATGCACAAGATTCTGTCCTATCAGATGTACGTAAGAGATTGAAGAAAACATCATGGAGATACCTTGGACAGCGACTGTAAGGCTGCCTTATTTTTGAGAAATTTAATGATATTTAACATTGGAAGCATGTTTTTCTTTTTTGCTTTAGTCTATAAGTTCTATCCAGGGATATTGTCTTTCTGAAAAATTTTCCATTGCTATGTTATTGTATTTTAATTGACTGCTTACTATGGCATTCAGAAACCTTTTGGTTGGATGAAAAGTTAAGCATTAAAAGAAACGAAATGGTTGTTGCCCAAGTATCTATGAGAAAATGTGTGTATAAGATGGCCTGTAATATTTAAATCTAGCAAATCACATTTTTGTTATGGTTCTTGCACATTTCCACCTAAAGAGAAAAAGTGCCGGTCTGGATGCAAAGAGTCAGTTTAAGGGACATGGAAAATGATCGGTTTTCCACTTTTAGTTTGTGTTTTGTGTTTTTTTTTTTTTTTATTGTTTTTTGGGGTATGGTCTTGGAGGATTTCTTGTTCTCTTTGATCTTTGTATCATTTTTCTCTTTTCTGTTTTCTTTTTTCTAGAAAATATGTATATAAGCTGGCCTGTAATATTTAAATCTAGGAAATCACATTTTTGCTATGGTTCTAGCACATTTCCACTGTAAAGAGAAAAAGGACCGGTCTAGATGCAAAGAATCAGTTTTAGTTCTTTTTTTTTTTATTTTTTTTATTTTTTAAATCCTATAATTTTTAAAGCCATTTGTTGTCCAATGAAAAAAAATAAAAAGAAAGAATTGGAATTTTAACCAGATAGGTTTCGCCTTTATGAAAACCATTTGAATCACTGCACTACTAAGGGACATGGAAAATAATTGGTTTTCTACTTATAGTTTGTTTGTTTGTTTGTTTGTTTTGTTCTGTTTTTTTTTTTTTTTAAATATGGTCTTGGAGGATTTCTTTTTCTCTTTGATCTTTGTATCATTTTTCTCTTTTCTCCTCTCTTTTCTATATAATCTTTCTTTTCCATATAAAAATACATGGCACAAAGTAGAACATATTACTTGAATTAGCGTAACTTAATTTTCACATTCAAAAGATGCCTTTTCTTCTGTCATTTAAGCAATGCACTCTGAATGTTGAACAATTAATTATCATTGTGGAAATTTATTATGAATTGATATTGAAAGGTTGTAGACTTTTGGTATTGGCCAAATCCGTATGAAGACCTCATAAGAATTATTCCCCTCCAGAGTGAGGATATACTTTAGGAAATGGAATGCCCTATTGAGGACAAAGTTCTGTATTAGGGTGAAACGTGGATACAAAAGTTTTCTGTGGTGAGTAACTCATTCTAGATTACATCATTTTAGTCAGTCTGCCAAAATGCTGTTTCTTCTATATTTGCAATGATAAGAATTTCTCCATATGCTTTGTTAGTTGCTTATGCATGTGGCTAAATCCCAGAAACAGTCTTTCTGTATAAGGGGTGAGATTGCATTCATTTAACCCTTACCAAATCTTGTTGTTGTTTTCACTTGACATCTTCCGATTGTGGTTCCCTTGTAAATTGGGACTTGTACATTTACCAATTTTCTTGTTGTATTGTTTTATTTGAAAGGATCTGTTTGAACTTAAAGACACCATGGTTGGAAACTAAAAGTATGATGGTTATATTTTTGTCCTACCATATAATACTTGTTAATTATTTTTATTTATTTTCTTTTTTTTTTTCCCCCTAATTGCAGAATTTACCGGCGGAAGTATGTCAACTTGTACAAGTCTAAACTAGATTTTCTTCGCAGAGACCAGGTGAAGCTGTATACATTTAGAGAGCTTCACTTTTCGTTCCATGTACTATTTATATTTCTCGCAGGTTGTTTCCACATATGCATTTGTGTCATACAAGTCTAATCAAGTTGTGGGTTATCTATTTCATGTGATTGGATTTGATTGTTTAGCTTTGCTTTTTCTTTTTTGAAGCTTTCATAATTTGTATTTATTTTTGGGATAGTAAATTCATTAGAAGAGAAGGGATGATAGGGCATCTCTTCTACAAGAACGAAAGAAAGAAAATTAGCGATCGACTGCAGAATCTTCATGCTTATGTCAGCTTCACTTTGAAATATTCTTTCTTGAGCACATTACTCAGGGTGCTGTTCCTTCTCACACTGGAGCACTACATTTGTAGAAGATGAAAGTTTCTCCAAGGATTAAAGACTTCTACATGAACGACAATTCTTACTGTTCTTCTGGAGATATTTATGGTGTGCCTTGTGGCCTCTTAAGGACCCTGTTCCTGATGTTTATGTTCTTGCTAGGGAAATGGAGGCTGTGGTGTGTGAGGTGGATATCATTGATGTGATAGTACGCAGTGGGACATCAGATTCTTGGAACAAGCTAAGCTAATAAATGCAAGTTGAGAAGCTCCTATTCCTTCTTCAATGTCTTGTAAGGGACAGAGGTGGATTAGAACTGGGAAGGCATGGAATTCTTGAAAAGCTGTGAGTCCCCAAAGTTTTGCTGCATTATGATGTTGACACAATTTGCTTGAGTGCTACATTATGATGTTGATTCAATTGGCTTGAGTGTGTGAGAGAGACAGAAAGAGATTACATAGTGAAAGATTGCTGGAGAGGTTACATGGTGAAAGATTGGTTGAGAGGTTACATTGGTGAAAGATTGCTTAAGTGCCACATGCTCTTCGGACATGTTTATACAACAAAGAAGACACCAACAACTAAACACAACTATTTCCTACGATGACTATTCATATTCCATAGAACTTGAAATACCCAATACAAGTCTCTTATTTCTGAGACAGTGTGTTAAATCCCTATTAATATTTCCAACACTCCCCATCAAACTGGAGCATATGGACAATATGCACCGAGCTTGTTACAACATGATGATGTATAATATAAACAGGGCTGGTATAATATAAAGAGGACTAGACTGTGCTGCGGTGACCATCAAAATAAGAAGAGGAAAGGCTGATGAATTGATTGGAGACGATCTAAAATATGAAGAAGAGATAACCTGAAGCTTCAGAAGTTGAATCAAATTCAAATGGACCATTGCTGAATTTTCTGCAGGACTGACTGCATGCTGCAAAGATGACAAGGAGTCTTGGAAGTTTGAGTGCTGCCCGACCAGATGGCAGACCCGCAAGACAGAGAGAAGAATGAGCTCCTGCTGGAGGATGATAAAGAGGGCGGATTAACCAACAATGAGAACGACAATTCAAAGCTTCTACAGGTGCATATGGCAGAAGAAACTTCTGATGGAGACCAAACTTGATGGAGATATGGGGAATCACTTGACCAAATGACAATTCTGATGGAGACCAGACTTGACAGAGATGTGGGGAACTGCTTGACTAGATGGCAGTCCCACAGCCACTCTGAGGAAGGGTGACAAATAAAGGAGAGACAACACAGGATTAAGCTTTAATCAACAGGACTAAGAGAAGAGGATGATAGAATACTACTCTGAGGACCATATTGAGAATGGAGGAAGAGAATAATATACTTATGACTTAGTTGGCTTGAGGGTTTCAT
Source organism: Dillenia turbinata (assembly GCA_037126225.1). Classification (NCBI taxonomy): domain Eukaryota; kingdom Viridiplantae; phylum Streptophyta; class Magnoliopsida; order Dilleniales; family Dilleniaceae; genus Dillenia; species Dillenia turbinata. The sequence goes on along the minus strand of JBAMMX010000022.1, from coordinate 6,037,470 downwards.
TATGATATTTGACTCAAGTGGCTTGAGTGTGTGAGAGAGAGAGATTGCGTGGTTAAAGGTTGCCTGAGAGGTTACATGGTGAAAGATTGCTTCATGTGCCAGCACACATACTTATGCATCAAATAAGTAACTAACAATTAAATACAACAATTTTCTATGATGACTATTCGTACTCCATAGAAATCACAGCATTTAGTACTTTATTCTCTCTCTTCACTTTATTAATATTTCCAACAAAGTTTTTTATCGGTCTAGAGGTCTTTTTTTTTTTTTTTTTGGTTGGGGGAGGGGGGAGGTGGTTGGGAAGAGACTTTCCATGGGATTGGATGTGGGAGATATCAAGTCCTAGGAAGGTCGCCGCCCACGTGTTGGAAGTGGCTTCGGGTAGGATAATTTGAGTCTTTCACAGTCCCTAAGAGAGATGCTTGTGTGAGATTGTTTTTTCTATGCTTCATGTTTATCGAGTGCTCGCAGGAGTGTGTGAGTTTTTAGCTTGCAGTGGGATGAGGTGTTGTATAAGGAGCAGAGTTATTTGATTAATCATTCATGTTATTTTTTGGTTGTGTATAGAAGAGGAACAGAACATCTTGAAGGGATTGAGAAACTTCTCGTCAGGCCACCTTTTTGCAGCTGAGGAGAATGTTGCTTTATCTCTATAGATTCTCTAATTCTACTTTAAGATCTGGATGTACGCAGTTGGTGATTCCTTATATACTTTTTTCCTTGCTTGATTAAGAATTTGTTTAAGACATCAAGTTGGCACAGGCCAGCAGAATTGTCACCTCATGTATCTGTCATGTGCTATTGTAATAGTGAATCATGAGATCTATTTCAGCATTGTTGAGTCCTTTGAAATTGCGATGCAATGTCTTACTTTTGTTATCCTTCTGGTAAAAGGATCATCTGTAGTTCCATTGGTTGTGTGGATGAGGGTTTTATTTTAGATGATATTCTTGTTTCATACTCGCTGCATACCAATGGTGCTGAATTGTGGGTTTCGATAGGTAATGGGGTGTCATATAATGAAGAGGATGTTTACGAGGTTTATCTTTAATTAGTTTTGAGAAATATAGGAAAATTTGGGGATCATTAAGAGGCTTATTAACACTTTTCTAGGTGTTCACCTGGGACTTGTGTTTTGGGCTTATTGTCTTTTCCTTTTCTGCTATCAGTGTTGTAATTTTTTTTTTTTTTTTAATAATTTTCATAGATTGTATGGTTTTTAAGATTGTAAAAAGCAGAACTTTTTTGGCATCCCTTTTTATGTATTTTCTTTATCATAGAAGAAAGAAGAGTATATCCTACAAAAGATGGATACTTTTGTTATGTTAGATAGGGCAGGGGGATTATCTCATGGGCATCGACTGAACCAATGTGTTTGAGGAAATCCTTATGAAAAAGGAGATGAGATAACTTCCCATCCCCATGATTATAAATTAGAAAGAAATAACACGTTAGGAGCCTTTAGGTGCCCTGTAGTCCTCTCTAATGTGTTTTATTCTCCAACATTTTCTCAACTTGGCCAAAAAATAAATGGAACTTAGGGCTTTTCAAAATGATATAAAATTTCTTCATAAATGAGTGTAAAGTAGTCATTATATGAGTAAATTATCATTTGCATGGATTTAATTATGGTAGTAGAGGTTGCCTCTTGTCATTTCCGAACTGCATAATTGTATTTCCTATTGTATTTCCTGGGCATCATATGATGAAACAAAGTATCTTAGCCTTGTATTTTGTCTGTCTGAATTGTGTGGTGGCTCTAGTTGCTCTATGTGATGGTGGAGATGTCATGGTATTATTACCACTGTTGATTGGTGGCTTCTGCTTCTATAATACATCCAAATTGTAGCACCTTGTAGACAGGCAGCCACTTGTTCATTGATGCTGGGAGGTAGCTGTTTGGGTGGTTTTATAATTAAGTTGCGTTTGGTCAGAGCGGTGAGAATAGGGCATCACTGCCTTACTAGTGAGATTGCTGTAACATTGTAATTTATTGGAAAACCACCTGTATCTCAACTGTTGATCATGCCAGAAATTGTTAGATCAAGATCCCAACGACCTGTAGCTTTGATACTTTTTGGTCAGAAAAGCATAGTTGTTGATACATCATGGCTGGTGGCAATTAGGGGAACTCAGTACTTGAATTGTTATTAAACATAAAAGTGTTTATATCTCATTTTTAATATTGCGATGATTTTATAAATTTTATTTTGAAATATATTTACTTAGACACCTCGTCAAAACAATCTTCTCTTTTCGTTCTTTATTATAGGATTCATGATTCTCAGCTTGCTAAGATAGTTTCTTAGCTTGTAGATCTTGTTTAATAAGTCTTTTTCTGATTGCTAAATTGAAGCTATGTGATATTTACTTGCTCCCCATTTGCTAATACACCTGAAATTATCAGCCTGTAGAGGAGTTTATTCTTGGTGAATTGGAGCAAATGGAGAGGGAATCTGATATAGATGACATCTTAAGTTACAGAGCTTCTGCTGAGCAGGAGTTGCAGGTGAGACCTGTGCTGCCTATTTGTCTTATGGTTGAGTTGCTATCTGCTTAATTGGGAAATGTCTGTCATTCTCTTTGCTGACAAAGATTTATGCAATAGTTAACAGATGCTTGTAATATCTACTTCTTTTTACTATTCTCAATTTCTAATGCATTTGTAGGAGTTCCTGTCTAGTGCTTCAACTTCAAACTTGGAATCCACATTAGAGAGGTCACAAAGTGATGATAAGTTGTCGGGTCGTCCTCGAGGATGGTTGAACTGGCTATCCCGTGGCATGCTCGGTGCTGGAGGAACAGATGATTCTAGCCAATTTTCTGGAGTTGTTTCTGATGAAATTATTGAGGTACTTCTGGTCTGGATTGCTGTATCAATTTTTTACTGCAGAGCTTTATAAGCATACACTTTTACAGGATATTTATGAGGCAACCATGTCCAATCCGGTGCCCTTGGTAGATGAAGAAGCTTCTTCAAATGATAAGGTGTATTTATGGGCAATACACTTCAGCATTCAACAGATTTCTGCATCACTGCAGAGCATGTAGGTTTACTTTCCTTTCCCACCCTAACTGATGATGATTTCTGTTGTTTACTGTGCCAGAAAAAGGGGTTGGGGGAGGTTGAAGTTAAAAGCAAAAGATTAAAATTTTAATTCCTTGAATTTTGTTCTTGTTGGTATAACAAAATTAACTAAAAGAACAAATTTTGGCATTTCTTTTTTATGAAGCAAAAGTTTAAACATTTGAAAATGAGTTCTCTCATTTATTTATTTTTATTGGACCTTTTAAGAAAATAAAATTTAGATTATGCTAATAACACTCACTTCTTCTCAGGTATTTTAGTAAACAGTTTGTGAGCAACAAGTAAGTCTCCATTATTTGCATACCCATTGTTCACCACAGTCCTCGAAATTGCATCCAAATCGAACTTTCATTGAGGAAGTCATGTATTTGTTCTTAACATACAAATACATTAAATTTGCACAAAATCATATAGCTCCCAGTGGAAGTTAATAATATCCACGGATTATCTAAACCCAAATTGACATCAGAAAGACCATCACAATAAGAAAGATGGGGAGAAGATTAATGTCAATGGCTTTTAAATGAGTTTATGTTTTGGTGTTTCTATTGCTGGATATGATTATGGTCATGAGCAATGGTTCAATTCTCACAACTGTCCAGAAACTGATCAAGGAGAGAGGGAGAGAGAGGCAAATGTTACTCCCTCAAAAAATTAGGGGAAAAGAATTTGTTTACCAAACACTTTTGAAAGGGGTAAATTACACTTTGCCCTCTATGGTTTGACTGAAATCACATACTACCCCCATGGTTAAAAAATATTCACTTATCTCCATGTGATTTTTTTTTTTTTTTTAAATAGAAAGTAACGGAAATGGTCAAAATTCATGGAAATTGAGAAGCATGTGTGGAAAATTCTGAGTTGATGCACAAGATTAATTTTTTTCCCCAAAATTACCCCAATTCAAATCTTACAAAAATGCTGACGTGACAATTAAAACTCACTTTCTCTCTCCTCTCTCCTCTCTCCTCTCCTGTCCTCTGTTGCCAGCGGCAGCCATGGAAATCAAGCTGCAATCTTCTCTCTCTCTCTCCTCTCCTCTGTCGCCGGTAACAGCCATGGCCGCCATCAAAATCAAGCCCCAATCTTTTCTCTCCTCTCTGTCTCTGTCTCTGTCTCTCCTCTCCTCTATTGCCAGCAGCAGCAGCAAGCGCCCTCTCCTTCTCTCTCTCTCCCCTCCCCTCCCCTCTCCTCTCCTCTCCTCTCCTCTGTTGCCAGCAACAGAAACCCCAATCTTCTCTCTCCTCTCCTCTTCTTTATCTTCTCTATCTTTGGAAATTCGGACTATGCTGAGAAGGATTTTAATTTTATCAAAACCCACATTTAGTTATTTATGATGTGATGATTAAAGGTTATACTAACAATGGGTTTTTCAAGAATGCTATTTAATTGTTTGATGAACTGAGAGTTGAGGGTGTGTGGCCTGATAATTACACATATCCTTTTGTTTTTAAGGCTGTTGACTGTTTGGGAAAGGTTTCAGAGGTTTTGAAGATTCATGGGTTTGCCATGAAACGTGGGGTTATGTTTGACTGTTATGTATGCAACTCAATCATGGATGCTTATGTTGAATTGGGTCTTGTTGGGAAGATGTAATGAAGGTTAGACAGATGGGAAGCTGTGATGAAGGTCTGGAGGTGCATGAAAGCACTTGGGAGTCAAAAAATTCCCTGGTTGCAGTTTTGTTGAAGTTATGAATTTCTGCTAGGAGATGCATCTCATCCAGAGATGACTGGAATTTCTTCTATTTTGAATAGATTGGCTAAACCATTGTTGGGTTTAAAAGAAAATGAATTGGTGAATGAAGATCCAGTTAAAATGGTTTTTTAATGAGTTAACCTTCGAATCATAAGTTCAGGATTTCACCCTGCAGCTTTCTCCTGGTTCTCTCTGCTCTAATGCCTCTCATTTGGCTACCTTTATAAAGGTTATGTAAAGCTGGTAGTGATCTCCCAGTTTTTTTTTTTTTTTATTATCTTTTTGATGGAAAAAAGAAATTTATATTAGAAGTGAACAGGAATGTACAAGGACTCGAAAAAATTTAAATCCTCAAGAATCAATTAAAACTAAATTACAAAAAGAAACCCAAACACTAGTGAAGCACTGCCCTGCAATACCTATTCGTATCTTCTAAACTATAATTATTGTGAACCTAGAGGCATGATTCCCAAAAAAAAAAATATAGAAAACAATCTTATTCCAAAGAAGAGAGGAATCAATAATTAGAGGATTATTATTATTATTATTATTTTTAAAATTCTTGTATCTTGTTCTCTCCAAATACAACAAGGAATAACTGAAAGTGCATATTTCCAAAGTCATTGAGTATTCTTCTTCCCTCCAAAATCCCTAAATTTTGTGAGAAACAAAATGGGGAGATTCTTGTGACTATCCCATGTTATTGCGAAAAGCAAATTAGTGGTTTCACATCTCCCGAGCAACAAAACAGTGTAGAAATAAGTGGTCTTTACACTCGGAACAATTTAAACATGTGAGACAAACATCTTGATTTATAAGTTATCTTTTGAAATAAATCATTAGTATTAATCTTATTAAGCACCATATACCAAATAAAAGCTTTAATCTAAATAGGAACTTTAGTCCTCCAAGTAAATTTATTTGACAAACAGCCTGTGTTCTTTGGAAGACTAATCAAGATGATGAAACAAAGATTTGCAAGTAAACACACCTGAAGTATCAATTTTCTAAATTCAAGTATGCGAGATGTTGTGAGAAGGTTCATTTTTGTAAGAGGGAAATTATAAGAAAACTCAACAATTTTTCTGTCATTAAGATTTCTAATAAAATGAAAATCCCAAGAAATTGAAATGCTCTCCTATCAAAGATAAAAGTCTTTGATAGGAGCAAAATCTAGCTTAGATAGCCTATAGATGTGAGGACAAGAAGTGGACAAAGATGAATGTCTAATCCATGGATCCTCCGAAAAAGGACACAACATTGCAATAACACACTCTCACTTGGGCGCTGGCACATTCTAACAGAGACCATACTTTTATAACCTTATGCCACAAAGCATTTGGTTCTAAGAGAAATCTACATGATCATTTGCTTCCATAGAATTGTTTTTGGATCCCACTTTACTAAGACTCAGTCCACCTCACTGATCCCAGCTCTGCAAATGTTCTCCGTTCACCAACCTACTACCGGGCCAAAGAAAATCTCCCATCAACTTCTCTATCTTACGTGCTAATCCCATAAGAATTCTAAAAAAGGAGAGAAACTATGAGAGAATATTAGACAAACATGCCACAATAAGAGTAATGCGCTCCCCTATGAAAAACTCTTTTCCATGTATCTAATTTCCTACAAACTTTTGGGGGCTCCTCTAAATAGGAGATGGGTGAATTGCTCTTTGCACCATTCATAATGCCTCCTAGATGAGCATGAATACCACTACACACATTGATGCCAATAATTTCACCCTTAGATCTTAAACCGAAAGATTTTGTTGAAGATACTAAGCAGAGTAATCATATCCCTGAAAAAGAATTGCATCATCAGCAAACTGAAGATGGGTTCAACTCCCACTGTAAGACCAAAGAAAACATTGGTGCAAGCTGCCCTCTCTCTCAATGAAACTACTCAAACGATCCACCACCAAAGTTAAAAGAAAAGGTGGGAGGGTTTCCCTACCTTAATTCTTGGGAAGCTAAGAACCAAGTTTTTGGTTCTCCATTGATGATGACTCAGGAACAAGTTGAACTCAAATATGCTGTAATCCGACTCCATTGAGTCCAAAGCCCCTATTCTCCAACACGTAATCTTGGAAATACAAATTTACCTTATCATAGGCTTTCTTGAAATTAAACTTCAAGACTACACCTGTATCATGCTTCTTAACATAATGGTATTGATACCACACTACGTTGGGAAAACGAACATCATTTCAGTTGACATCTCCAAGTGCCTAGAATTTTTGGCAATCAATGCCATTTCCCACATGTTTGAAGTTCCCTGGTACTAAGTACAAGCAACCTGTTTTGCTGCTGAACATTTTTGCCTCATGCCATAACGTCAGCGGGTAGTTTCCTTGTATCTGCTTGGTGATTGTTTAACTACCATTGCACATGCCTGTACCTTGCCTCTACAGCTAGCCCACGCCCATTGCAACATTTGGAGAGAGAGAGAGAGAGAGAGAGAGAGAGAGAGAGAGGATACTGTTGCTCAAGCGGTGGACTGTGAGACTGGACACTTCATATGTGGTTAGACTTCTGCCACTGTATGACCCAAATGTTGATGAGATTTCAAACTTTTATTGCAGTTGTGCTCACAATTGCAAGCGGCTATAGCATTATTGGGTCATTGTCGCCACTGTGGATGCCTCACAGTATGCCTCCATAACGCTAACTTGTTGTCCATGACATCCAACAATGATTTTGCCATTCCTGTGTTATCATATTGGTCCAGCCCAGGATCCAGCTAGAAAGGGTGTTACATCAACAATTCTGATAATTTTCCAATGTATTTTGATTGATTAGTGAGAAAATCGACAGCAAACATAGTTTGCATTTTCAGGTGAATGAGTGTTTCTACTATATGGGATTTGGGAATTCTAATATATTTTGGTGAGAATTGATATAAAAAGTTTCTGCTGTACTGATTTTGACTTTATCACTGAGCTGGTTAATATTTTCTTCTTATCTTTTTTATGCTTTCCTTTTTTGTATCGGTCGTTATTAATAAAAGTGAACCTTGGGTTTTGGTAAACCTAGGCTTTGAAACTGTCCCATATCTACAAAAATGATAGTGGTAGACTTCCATATTAGGGATGAAATTGGTGGTACACTGTAATTTGAATTTCAGGTAACAACCCTTTTGCTTTCAAATAACAACTACTCTCTCTCTCTCTCCACAATGAATTCTACTTTGCTCTTCCCTAGCCCCCTTTTCCTGTAAATAATTTATTTGGAAGGATAAGGTTCCTGTTGAGGTTAAGACTTTTACTGGGTCCATGGTGCTTAAAAAAGATTAATAACAATGATTTTCTTCCAAAGAGATCTTTAAAACTCTCTTTCGTGATTTTTGTGTCATGTGCTATAATAATTCTGAAAATTGAGACCACTTATTTGTACAATGTTCAATTACTCAATAAAGGTGGAACCATTTATTTGCCATGGGTGACAACGTGTGCGTTTGTCCTAAAGGCCTCCTTGATTTGTTTCTTACGAAATTTGGTGGTTTTGGAGGGTAGAAAGATGCATGTTTGTTTTGTAGATGTGCACTGTTTGCTATTTCCTAGTGCATTTGAGGAGAACAAAATGTCAGAATCTTTAGTACTTGGACTATCAATTTTTTCTCTTTGGGATAAGACTTTTTTTTCTTAAATACCTGTGCTTTGATTCATGCCTCCAGGATTTATAAAGATTTATAGTTTAGAAGAGTTGAGGAGTGACTTGAGGGTAACTGTACACTAGTTGTCTTTATAACTTTTTATTCTTTTTTCTATCTCTGAAGATTTCTCTTCCTTGGATTTATTTGTCTATTTTACATTCTTTAATACACTTAATACTACTTTTTCTACCAAAAAAAAAAAAAAAAAAATACTACGTTTCAAATTTACACCTGTGACTTCAAAGACTCACTTTTTCATAAAAGCTGCTGTTTTCAGATTTTTCTGGAAACTGTTCCTTGATCCCTTTGTAATTATTTTGTAAAATGATTTGGATCCAAATTCCCACTGGCAATGTATATATATATTTCAACTACAATGGTTGTGTTGCAAATTATGCTTATGGTAAAACATGGAAACTATTCCCTAAACCCATTTGTAAGAAACCTCAAGAGGGTCAATGAAATTATTCTTAGAAAATCTTTATATTCTGCAGTACAGTGGACATAATTTCTCTTCGTCACTTTAAATTTGAGTTTCACCAATTCCATATATCCAATATTCAAGGTAAAATTTCTCTCTCTAAAACTATTTTTGTTTAATCTTTGTCTGAAAAATTGCATTTCACTCTAAAATGGTCTTATCAAATGTTTAGATATTCTTCGATCACCATTGATGATTACTCTCCCTTTGAAATCTTTAATTTTCTATTTTTGATCTGCATCTGAGGCATTTGTCATCTTTCTCTGAATTGTGTTTTTCTTTTGTTTATGTATTTTCTAGATATGTAGATTGAGAAACATCACATGCATGGGGTTTGGTTTGGGCCAACCATCTGTATATGAGAATATGCATGCTTGTAATTTTCATTTACACTTGAAATAAACTTCTCTTCCAGGAAATACTTTGATATTTTAATGCACGTAAAAGGATGGGATGTTTGTATATCTCTGGTATTTGTGTCCTTGTGCTTTAGCTTTTTTGCAGTTATGTAGTGCAACCAATATGTTATGTTGTGGCCGTTCTATATAATTTTTGAATTTCTCGATGCCATTTGGTTGCATTTGAGAAACATTATTTAGAATTGAATAATTCTTTTTCATAAACTTTGATTTGAATTTTAGGAAGTTGAAACAAGAAGTTGCTAGTTTGCATTTTGATGGGGTTACTGTTGGTTGTCATTGGGAAGAATCTGCAAGGATTACTGTGTTGGTGAATTCAGTAGAGATGATCCATACATGTGACAAGAGAATCATGCTGTTCGTGGGACAAGTAAGTGTGGTTAATGTCATTTTTTGTCATTCTCTTTTCATATATAGTTTTTATAGAAGTGTTTGCAACACGATTGTAATTGTCTCCATTCTGTCAAAACTTGTTGCTTATCTTAAAAATATGGCTGTATCCGGGCTTATAGGGACATATGACCCGGGGGGATGGTAGCCTTTGAGGAAAAAGTCCCAGGATATCCCTTCATATATAATATTCAAGTTAAGTGATAATGCTTTAAATAGATGTACTATTTAAAATTTTAATTCTTGTTTATATTTCTAAGCCAAATAATATAATCAATCTACCAATTCTAGAGTTTTATTTAGAGTTATCCAGACTCACAATGTAATTTCTATCATCACACTATTTCATTGTCCATTAGAAAGTATATTCTAAAAGATTTTAATATTACTGCAGTTATATAATTTTGTCTTGCAGTCATTCTTTTTTGAGTCACAATAACTTCATGCTTTAATTAAGCCTTCATCTTATTAACTACTTTCCTTTATAGAATTTCAAAATTAGCTTTTACCTTGCTTATATCAAATCTATGTGCTTCTCTATAGTTGTTGGTTTAACAGTAACAGACTAATTTTTTCTTTGTTTTCGCCAAAAAAAAAAAGTAAAAAGAAAAAGTTTGTTGTTTCATGTTTTGCTCAAATCTTATCAATTTGCAAAGCACATACATGAATTAATTCAATACCTATACTGTCCTACATACATTTTTTTTTTTCAGTTTAGTGGTTGTCCAATGTTATTTTGATACATTTGTTAAAACATATTAATGTTGGAAAAGTTATGGTTGTTTCTTTTAATATCGTCTCATGTTTAAACTAGTGTTAAAAATTTTCAAAGTCATTTGCTAATTTTGTCATGTATGATATATTTGAACTAAGAATGAATAGTTTTGCAGTGATGATTTAACTTTTCTTCACAGTATTATTTTTGTCGTTTCTTGGATTAGATTCCTGCTTTTATCACTGTTGGTGCTTATGCTATGGGCAGTTTTTTTGTGCAGACATATTTGCATATTGCCCGAACAGATGGATTGACCTTTTCCATAGAGCATTGAATTTTTGGAATCATTGGTTATTCACATGTAGGATTGACCATGTCAACTGTATTATTGTCACCCAACCCCCATTTCTTTTCCCTTCTTTGCCTGATATTTGTTTGGTAGAGTTTGGTGTATTGCCATGAATATTTTCAAAGTGGTCAGCAACATCCTTTTTTCATCTTCCCACTGAATGTAAGAATTCTTCTTCTTCTCTGGCTGTTGTTGCAGGCTGCTTTTGATGAAGACACTGTGAAAAATGTGCAGCCATCTGTAAGCCTTGAATTTACTCCTGTAAACAGAGATGATGAGTTGCATATAAAGGTAAATTCTTGACCATTAAGTATTTACAATGCATGGTTTTTTGTTTTATTTAGTACTAGAATTTATAGGTATAAGATTCTATTTACCTTGCAGAAAATAGTTTTCTGGAAGATACCTTTCTATTTTTCTACTTTTTTATTTCTTAAAAATGGTTTGGTATGTGAAAAATATATTCCTGTCATGGAGAAATCATGCCAAAGTTTTGGTAAATGACAATGGAAATATGATTTAAGGTAAATGACTTGGCATACATATTTCTAGGAAAAGGCATTACTACTGTGAAATATTTTTCGGTAAAGATTCATTGAAAACTATTTTCATTGGGGAATCATTTCTAGTTGAGGCTTTTTTTTATTTTTTATTTTTATTTTTATTTTTTAAATGATGACTAAACAATGTTTTTCTTCCTTTGATTTGTGCAACAGACTTGGATTCTTTTTTTTTTTTTTTTTTAAATCTGATTATTTGTTTATGTAGGTTGTGCTTCAACCAATCAATGCTACTTGTGATCCAGGAATCGTCTTGAGTTTTGCAGAATTCTATAAGGTGTTGTCTTCATTCAAGTTTCATCATGAAAGGGTAATATATTTTGTCTCCATTTCTTTTGGTCATAAGTCTTTGTAATTCATCTTCTAGTGTAGATTAATTTGCTTTTGCTTTATCAGTACTATTTTCAGTTTATGCATCCACTATGTTCTTGGTTGGTATTTTTTTTTTTTTTGTTTTTTTTTGTTTTTTTTTAACTATCATTTGTTTAAGGTGTAGAGCAATGAGATGCTAATTCTTCTGAAAGATACCATGCTTGACTGGATGAAATCATGATAGTCTAGGATTTGAATTTTCATTTTCCTTTTATATATTCTTTCTTTCCATTTCACTACTAGAAACAAAATATTTAGCTTTTCAAAGATAAAAGAGTTGAGAATATTTCCATTTTCCATGAGATTGATGCTATTAGTACTATTGAGGCTGAGTTGGCTCTGTTAGGTTATGAGGGCTTGAGTGGAGCCTCTTTGGGAATGAGGAGGGTGGAGGGTCTGTTAAGGACCATAAGTCAAGGATTTAACCTTGGGCTGGTATGCTCTGTAATGGCTATCACACACTGGAATTGGTTGTGACTGTGGTGGGCCTTCTATTGAGACAATTGTGATATCTGTATTATGGCCGTGACAGGCCCATTTAATGCCACAATTGACTGCAAGAGCATTGTATAAAAGCCTATCATGAAGCAATACCTCAGTTCCTTTACATTACACCCATTGTGCCGGAAGGTGTTTTCGCTACAACTGGGAGTGGAACTTGCATTTATTCAATAAGTTGATCACAAAAGAGAACACTGTTTTGTTTTGTTTTGTATATATATATTGTTCCCAAGGCTTTTATGAGAAGAGCTTTAATGCCCTAAAAAGGCTTAATGTTACACTCCTTGTAAGGTAGAAAAAAATAGCAAGAGGAGTAATTTTGACTTTGTTTCTCTTCTCCATACAACCCCATAATTCACTTTGCACACTTTGAGCTGGCATCTGATGGATTTGAAGGAGAGAAACCACAAGCTTGCTTAAAAGACTGAGCAACTAAGCAACAAGTGATCTATAGACTCAACAGCTCTTTTGTACAGGCATCATTTACTACCAATAATAAAACCTCTTATTTTGAAGTTTACCTTTAGTCAAAAATCCTTCTGTAACTGCCTTCCACATTAAAAGCAAACTTGGGGGGCATGACAAATATCCAACCGTGGAAGTCATAATCTATGCTTATCTTGAAGCTATCTCAAAGACAAGTAATAATGGCTGAGCATACCGATTGAACATGTAACAAGGTTCTTTGGTGCTAGGGGTGAATTTGTGGAAAAAGATGGTAATAATGCACAAAATTTAACCTATTGGTAAAGTATCTTGCATCTTCAATGACTTATTCTGTTCAATTTTTTGAAGCAGTCTATTCTTGTTTAAAGAACGTATGATTGTCTACGCATTTCATACCATCCGCACAGTGGGATTTATTGAGCATTATGGAGGTTGTTCATATACTTACATTTGATGCAGGGCTGATCTTGATATATATTATTGGCGAATATTGTTACAGTGGGTAATGGTTATGGAGATATAATTTATAGCTAAATGTCTTGTGGCATAAGGTTATTTTTTATAGAGGTTAACCATTTTAGACATAGTGGGACTACAACCAAGTTTGGTCTTCTACTGAAATGATAGGAACTTAAGACTGGTGCAGATATTTCTCACTTGCTTATGTGGAAATTGCCAACTATATACTTCTTTCTTCCCTCTCAAATTCTTTTATGTAGATAATAAGTCGTGTTAAATTCTGGAATAATATTTGGTAAAGTGGAAATTCCCCCTTCTTCCTTTTCCTCGGCTCTTTCACCATTGCTCTTAAAAGTGAGAACATGGCCGTAACCTATAATTCTTATTCTTGGTCAGACCTGGAAAATTAGCCCCCCAAAACACCCAAAAACCGGGAACCAAGCAGTGCAACCTTTGGCCACTCTAACCTGGTGTTTGGATTTCAGGAGTATAAAACCTATGGTGGTCCAGTTTGGTTGTAATTTTCGGAAAGTTTTGCATCTTGAACCTGATTATCACCATGGTCTTTTTCTTTAATTTTATAGAGCAGGGTGTTTTCTTGTCTGTTGTTAGTTGAACCTACTTCACTTTCTTTTTTAATATAGAGAAGGTTATAATTTGCATTTTCTGTTTTGCTTGGCAACAGTAAGGGTCAAGAGTTTTTCTATGACATGACAGGCAAGGGTTTTGTAATACTCAAATGACTATTTGTGCCAGAACTCTTACAAGTTGTTCCCTTTTTTCCCCCCTCTCTTCCCCGTCAATGGGAGGGAGACAAGTCTCAAATCCCCCTCATTTATAATAGGTAATGATTTTGAGTCACTTCGGTAACTATTTGGGCCAAAGTTTTTGGTCCCTTTTCTCTTCTTTTTTATGTTACTTCGAATATCAATTGGTAACAAGTTTATCTTGTGGATAATGATTGTCATGATTTTCTTTAATTGAGAAGGAAGAATATGAAGACATGGGACAATGCTAATCCAAAGCATAATCCTAATCTAAAATGTGTTGATTGATGACAATGCTCATATTTTAATTATATGTATATATTTACATTTATTTATGTTCACAGTCATATTTAAAAATGGTTTGAGTGATAGCTGACAATCTTTTTCTTTTGACTAGCTAGATGTCTTTGCAGCACGTACTTATTATTCTTGGTGACATCTTTTGCACTTATGTCTGGTGTTATTATTGTTTGTCTCATTGTCCAATGATTTTGCTTTCTTGAAGGTCCTCTTGTCATTAAATGGGTTTGATGATGTAAAAGCTCGTCTGTTGGCAAAAGCAGAGTAAGATTCAAACTTCTGCCTGAACTGTATATATAGTTTGTAGATTTTGTCCAAAAAAAGAAAGAAAAAAAGGGGAAAGATAAATTTAATGTAGTTGTACATACATATACATATGTATATATATGTAATATACTAATTACCTGCGCACTGCAGATACATCTTATCAAACCGTAAGAGGATCACCTGGGATGTTAATTTGATGGATATTGTTGTTAGCATTGTATCAAACAAGGGGGATTTGGAGTGTAGTATGGTAAGTATTATTTATTTTATTTTATTTTTTTTCCTAAATCGCTGGCTTAATTAGAAAAGTTAGTTGGAGAGTAAGTATTGTATTAGTCCGTGTGCAATTTTGTTATTAATGTCATTATTCTGTTTGCAATGTTTCTCAGTTATACATGTATTTGTTATGCTTATCTCATGTTTTGTTAATTTTTTGTCTCTTTGGTGGATTTAAGTTGAATGCACAATTTCAATACTTTGGTGACTTTGGATATGTCATACAACATCATTTTTTCCCCCTTTGGACACTAGCATGAAAATATATGATGAAGAAAAAGTCACACTGCACTTTGGTACTGGAATTCTCCATGTTATATGTTCACCCAATTTCATATGATTTCCTCTCCTTGGAGTGGGAGCTTATTTTTCGCTTAAACCCTAGCAGTAATTCAGGGGTTTTTGTTTCCCATCATTATCCTGGTGAGATGCTTTTCCAAAGCATGCTTGTGATATCTTTGAGTAATTAGTTTCTTGTCTTATTGTTTTAGATAATGCAACAATATTTTGTAATGTGGGAAAGATTTGTCCTCTTGGACTCTGTGTTGAAAATAGATTTGTGGTATTTCTCATGCATCATAGTTGATGTTGGAGACTAGCAGTGAAGCTGGTGGTATCACTAAGCTGCAACTCCTAAACAAGGAAATTGTCTAGCAATATCTTCCTCCTACTTAATGGTTGGAATACATATTCTGAGAGAAGAAAGTCTAAGAATGGGTACTCGGTTTCCTATTGTGTTAAGATTTTGAGTCGTTTTTGAGCTTTTTAAATGGATTAGATACTGTTCCATCATAAGAACCTGACCATGGTACCACAGGATTTATGTAGTTTCCCTTTTTCGATAGAAATGTATGTTTTATTTCTTTGTCCTTTGCAACTCTACTCAATGCAACTAAGCCTATGTTTAAAACTATTTGGGTTCAGACATTTTTTGGGGAAAATAGTTGCATGTCTTGATTTAGCAGTCACCCTGAATTCTGGTTGTAGGATTCAGACTACTAACGCCATTGGTCTTTCCTCAAGCAGTTCCCCTTTTATGCTCATCTCATCCAAAATTCTGATGACTAGATGCTCTTTCTTGCTAAATTCATAAGGAATGTCAAGATGCCTTTTAAAATTAAAGATTTTGTTTGGATTTCTCTTTTGTGCTTAAGGGAATTAAGACACTGATGGCTTGTGGTAGATCACTAGATCAAACTGAGGTCTATTACCTTTTATCTGTGTCATGTGTTATGACCATGTTAAATGAGCAGGCATCTTCTTTTTTGCTTTGTTTGGTGCTTTGATATATTCAGAATTGGTTGTTTGATGGTTACATGTTCTCTCGTGAGCTTTGTGCTCATGAATTTTGATTGCTTTGGGGGTAGTATGGATCCCAACATCCACAGTTATGTGGTTAGATCGAAATGCAGTCTTCAAATTGATTTGTTCTGGTATAGGATTATTTTTGTCTCTTCTTATTGCCTTGACTGAGGTGTGTTTCAGGGTTTCTCTTTGAGTGATAAGGAATCCGTTAACTAAAAAAGAGACTTCCTGCTGATGCAGTCTACCTCCTTTGTTCAAGATTGGGATCAGCGGTAGTTATATTTATATATAGAACATGCATTTCATAGGTGGATTTTTTTTTCCCTTTATTCAAGATTGGGACCAGCTTTAGTTACATTTATATATAGAACATGCATTTCATAGGTGGATTTGTTTTCTTTAATTGGAAAAAAGAACGAAATGTCTGTCATATTGAGAGGAGTGGTACAAGAAAGGGAATTTGGAATCCTCTTTTAAAGAGAAAGGATAGAAAAGGCACCAAATAAGAAAATGCTAAAGAGGGTAGAACTCTTCAATCCCCTTCTCCTATCCTCCAAACTATACGTCTTGAGTCCTCATTATGGTAAAAAGACCATAAGGAAGAACTAAAAACAAATCTATCTCATTATGCAGGGACAGGTTTTTTTTTTTTTTTTTTTTTTTTTTTTTTTTTTTTTTTAAATCTAAAAGGACTTATACTATAATGAAAGACTCCACCTAATTCCTCTTGAAAATTCTAGCATCCTGCTCATTCCAAATGCACCAGGGAAGAGCCATGGTAGTACACCTTAAAGGCAAGATGCACCCAGCCTGCCAAAACCTTTAATTTGGTAATGGTAAGGTTTCAGGAACAATATGACCAATGACAAAGAGGGATAATATCATATTGCCTTATCACCCTCAAGTCTCTAACCTTCATCACAACTAAATTATTCATGCCCAATGCTATCAAAAGCAAACAATCTGTTCCTCATATCCTGGCTTGTACAAGAAACCAATGTCTGTTGAACCATCTTTGTCATGGCAAATAATGTAAATATTCGGAGGAAGAGCTTTTATAACCTTCATTCTCTGCAGCAGTTTATATACATGTGTGTGTTACACACACACACATATTAATTTCATTAATAATTGAAGACCATATAAAAGCATGAAGTTTTTAAGGAAACTTTTTCTTAATGGAATTTGCTAGAGGGATAGAACGAGCATTTGGAAGCAAATAAGACAATAAAGAAGGGATTCTTCTTGCACGCTACGGGGAGAGGATATGGTCGGAGTTGATGCTGTAGTCCATCAAATTTTAGGAATTTTGTCTCTGTTCTGCAAAATTCAGCAACCAGGGCAAAAGGAATTCGCAAGAGATGTTAGTCCACCATGTTTGTTGTATGATATTTCTATTTTTCATGTGGAAGTGTGTGATTTGAAGATTGAATCAAAGGTTTTTGAGGTTCACCTCATTGGAAATGCTTTTAGTTTCTGCCAATTGGTGGAGAATAAGGGGGAAAATAAATTGGATTGGTATCTTTACGTTTAGATTGTGCATGATGGTTGAGTGGCCTGTATGATTAAATCTTAGCCCTCTTGCTAAATCAATTTCAGGACGAGGTGTTCAGAGAGCAGAGTCGGGTTATTTAGGTGAATCGAAGAAATAACAATGGAGTTGTGAAGATTATATGCTCCTTGGGAGGTAAGATTAGTGGTAAAGTTTGTCTGCCTTATGTTTTGTCGTAGGGAGATTGGTCTGATTTAAGGCATTTCTATGTTGGGGATCTTAGAACAAGTTGGAAGGAGGATCATGGTAGTTTTGACGTCAAGAATGGCAGAAAACTTTTGTGCATCAGGGTTGAATCCAGAAATTCATCCAGGTGCGAGAGCTTTTAGTAATCAAAAGTTGGATCAATATTGCAAAGTGTTGTGATCATGGGCTGAGGTGGTGAATGGTGACTCACCTGAAGAAGTATCTTATTGACGATGTTGGAACGATAAGGTCCTCGCCTGGTCCCAGCAAGATTGGTTTGGGAATGGAAGGTAAGCAGATTAATCAGTGAAATGGGTGGTTGAAATCACAGCATTAATGTGAAGTTTAATTGGAATTCAGTTTTCGTTGATTTTGGAAGATTTGATCATCATAGAAGCTTTTGGAAAGTCTGTGATGAGCCTTGAAGTTAGGTGACAGCAATGGAGAAATGGGTTTGGGCTGATTGCTACTTCAAAAGAAAGTGGGCTTAACGTAGTTTCATGGGCCAAACAATGGACCAATCAATAATAACCGCTGAAGAATCATGGGGGGAGAAGGTGGGCCAGTCAATTTGGATTAAAAAATGTCAATGTCCACTGAGTTAAGGAACCATTTCAGGTTTGTTGGAAGGGTTGAAGGATACCCTTTATGAAGTCAACAATTAAATAAACAAAAGGGATTGTTAAATTCGGATTAAAATTTGAGTATGAGATTAAGAGGGCTCTGGGGGGGTGGTTGGATAGTGATTGTGATATTGAAACATAGAGAGTTATGGGGTTGGAAGATCACATGCTTTTAGAGGAAAATAAGAGAATTCAGGATGATATTCCAAGTGACTCAAATGGGTTTCATGAGGAGGTTCAACTAGTTGATTTGCTTTTGGGAGGGAAGTTGTGAAATGATGTTGAGAATGATTCACTTCCAGGAAACACACCCACAGTTATTGCCCCAAAAGATAACATGGATAGTTGGAACTAACTCCCTAGTGTTGCCCCTCTAGAAGTCAATTTTGATCTTTGTGTCTATGTATCCAGCAGAGAAAAGGATATCTTAGAAAGGGAGATGCAGATATCTTAAATCTTCATTATGGGATAGATTGGTAGAATTGCTGGTGATTTATTGGAGTGGCGCAGTCGTATACCTGATTTTGTGTTTGCCTTTGTGGTCAATCTTTTAAGTTTTCTTTGGGTCTACTTCAGAAGAGGGGAGGTGAGTTTAAGAAGAGGTTCTCCTTTTGTATTTGTTTTAGTTGCTTATTTTTTGATGATTTCTTATACTTGATGTCTTTTACATCCTTTCCAACAACAACAACAACAACAATGATAATAATAATAAAGGAATAACTTTACATACGAAGTTTCTTGAGCTATCAATATTCCAGATTCTCCTATATGCTTGGGTGAGGGTGAATTTTGGCCCAACAATGGAGTTGCTCCGTTGGTGACCTCGGGTTCGAGACATGGAAACAATCTCTTTGTAAAAATGCAAGGGTAAGGTTGCATACATATACACCCACCCCCCTACTCCCGTACTAAGTCAGGGAGCACTTTGTGTACCGGGTGAGCCCTTCTTCTCCTATATGCAGGGGTACATGAGGAAAAATGAGTCCCTTGAAAGTTGCACTGGAATAATCAAGGAATTGAGATCTTGAGTTTCTTTATCATTGAGATTCATGCGATAATAAATATTCCAAGAAACATAATGCTCATCCAAAGTAAAATTGCTTATAGGGAGATTCTGAATGTGAGATATGCAAAACAGGTGATGGAGGACTACACGGAAAGTTATCTCTCCAGTCCATTAAGTTTGCTGGAATGTGGGATTTGATTCCCATTCGAAAAATAATAAGGAATAATGCATAGTCTGAGAAATTGAAGGGCTATAATGGGGTACTTTTGCACTTGTCCTAATATCCCATTCATTTTAATTGCGGCCATATTTTCTAGGTCTTTCTCTTGTGTCGAGGTGTATAGGATTTAGAGGAAATTTTCAAAGCGATCTACCTACAAGAGCAATGTTTTTGGACCAAATTCCCAAGATGCAGGCCCCATTCATTTTGGCTTAGGAAAGTCCAGATTTACCTTATGATCCTTTTTGTCAATGTCACTCCCAGAACATAGGAGGACTTACACTCCTTTGCCGCTTTAAAGTAGGCTATTTTTGCATTATTGCTTTGATTACTATTAAGGCCTGCCCATCTTTTATATACTTGCATGATAATTTTTACATTTCATGTTCACATTTTATTGCTTATTGGAGCTTCTTGCGTATCTCTAATCTTGGACCTCTATTTTGTGCAGGTACTCGAATTGAGAGGTCTACATTTTTTAGCAAAATGTGATATGAACCGTCTTGCTTCAGATATTGGTGACCAATATCATTTTCTGAAAGCCTCATTTAGTCCAATTTCAACTAGTGATACACTGATGTGCTTCCAGCTTAAAGATCTTTACGATTACTTTGAAATCAATCTAAATGATTTCAAGGTCTGTTTGCATGACTTCTGAAAGGATTCACCCTGATTGACAAAATGAAATCTTAAGGAAGTTGATTTTTGTGCAGATGGCGTTAATGTCAGTCAATTCTCAAGAAGCCTTCCCTGTTCTTGAGAAAGTTTCTGCTTGTATTTCCTTGGCTTCTTGCATTCTCCCAGATGAGTCAATTTTAAGAAAGTTGGAGGTAATCATTAATAGATATATGTGTTAAGGCCACCTTCACAGTAACTGTTTTCAAATTCTAAAAGGTTATGACCATAATTTGGTTTCTGAATTTATCTTTTCAACATACTGAAAATCTTGTTTATGTGGTTTGCCTCATCATCCTCTTAATGTGACTGTACACTTACCTACGAAGCGTACAATGAATTTTATATTTTGTGGGATAGGCTGTCACTTCCAGGTTGCAGGACAGAAGATTTGCTTGGCATAATTTCTTTGGTGTTTCTTTGACATTCTTGCCTAACCACTTTGTATTTATATCTTTTGTTCATGAAGTATGTCTAATATGTTATTTGTTTGAGTTTGATTTCATTGTCTAATCAGTATGCTCAAGCCTAAATCTTATGTGTAGTTTTAATAGTGTTGAATAATCTCGGGCTAAGCTATATTGAAATGACATGATTTGAGTGGTTTTGGTATTTCCAAAAGATGCTGGATTATAATGGAGAAATGTCATGTTTACTTGTGCAAAGACTATTTGAAGGGAGGGAAGCATGCTTACTGCTTATGGAACTGTTTATATGCTTCTTTTTTATGTGTGTGAAGAAGCATGATGCTAGGATTTAGAAATAAGAACTTTGGCTCTTCTCTCCTATCTATAGTTCACTTTAGAATTATAATTTACAGAGATTATAGGCAAGAGGATTTGAACAGGGATCAGAATGCATTCCTTTATTTGGTTTTTTCTCTTTTTGATTCCTGGGACTTCATATCCTAACACTTATGCATACATACATACATACATACATATATATATATATATATGAAAATGAGGAATATATCAAACGTAAGAAAGAATGTACAGAGACTCCTAAGGATGATAAATCTTCCGAAGTAATACAAAACAAATCAATACAAACAACAACAATCTGAACCTTAATCCCAACAATTGAGATCGGTCGTTTGAGAGACAAATATAATAAATAAATAAATAAATAAAATAAAAATAAAAATAAAAATAAAAATAAAAATAAAATTTTTGGTTTAATTTGTGTGAATTCTCCTGCGCCACTCATGCCTATCCAAAGTCATCTCTTTATCTAAACCCTTAACTATCATGTCTTTACGGATAACTTGCGACTAAGTTTTCAACTGTTTATCTTTACGTTTTACTAAATCTCTTATATTTGAGTTCTCGGTTCTGCTAACCGGGGTGTCTTTAAGTCTTCTTTGCACATGATCAGACCAGCTCAGGCGGCACTCGTATTTTCTCCACAATTGAATTAACTCCCAGCTTATTACGAATCATTTTGTTTCTAATTCTATCTTTTCTAGTTTTGTCACACATTCACCTAAATATCCTCATTTCTGTTACTGTCATTTTCTACTCTTCTTGTTGTTTAATAGCCAAACACTTAGTGTCATACGATAGGACAGGTCTTACTACAGTTTTATAGGAAATACAGCGGCATTGTGTGATCGCAAAGGACTTTAGATGCCATTCTTCATTTAATCCAACCCGCTTAAATCCTATGATTCATGTATCCAAGATATCTAAAGCATTCACTTTTTTGTACATTTTTTCCTTCTAACCTGATCGTTTTTTCATCATCTTGATGATTGTCGCTAAATCTACATATCATATATTCAGTTTTCGATATGGTCAAGCTAAATCCTTTGGATTCTAGAAAAAGACTAATACAAAACAAATCAATACACCAGAAAAAGACTAATACACAATTGCTCTCGGGTCACTCTTCGAATCTTTTAGACTATTAAATTACTGAGGCATGAGCACATATGTAGGGCTTGGTGCCCAGAACAGCTTCTTGTTTCCAAAAGTTATCATGAACTAAAATTATTCTTCAAGCCATGTTAACCCTTTAGGGAGCTAAAACTTTTGAGTAGTCATCCATAGAAGGAACATATCCCACTAATATTCTTATCTTTTTTGAGGAACTGAATAGACACAGGAAAAGCCATCAGTCCTTGTCCCAATCTAAATCCATCCTCTGGAGAAGGTTGTAGAAGCTGTAGAGTTCTTCCAATTCCCAACCATTGGCACTCCTTGTGAACTCCAGCTGCCATGCTCTATCACCTGCTTGAAGAGAGCTACCACTATATTAACACTAGCTTCCATGTCCCTAGCAATACTATACTGAAGCATTAATGGGTAACGCCATTCATCATGCCACATGAAGATAACCTCTTGGCGAAAACCTTCCATCCGATCCTCATTACTTCTTACACCAAGAAACCATTTGACGCCATAACCCTTTTGGGCATTTATCCATGATCCACTACTCCATACTTTGTTTCAGTCTGTCTTCCTCAGTGAAAAACCCCCTCCAGAATGAATCTTTATGTGAAGGAATTGCCTTCTTTTGATGCTAGTACAAGCTTTCATGTATTGGTTCACGATCAGTTTGGAATCATGCAAGCATCTTTGCAACAACTGTATCCCTTTTCTCTTGCACTTGTGATAAATATTTCTATCGTGTATCTTATTTGGGAAGACCATGCCCTTCATGCTTGCAATTGTAATTCAAATTGATTCGATGTTAATAGTATACATGTTTGAATGAAAATAATATACTGATTTTTTCCTTTTTATTAAGAGCTATTTTCTTGGCAAGTTAGGAATTGTTGCTTATGGATTAACGAGGTCTGCTGTGAGTCTGTGACCAAGAGTCTTTCTGGTCTAAATTTACCTGCTGATGGGGCTTTTTTATCTTTTATTTGTTTATTGATTCATAACAAGGATTAAAAAAACGAGTTCAAGAGCTAACGGGAAAGAGAGGAGGCTTTGCCTCTTTATAATTTAATCTTTGTTAAGTTAGAAAAACAATATAAACACTTAACAGTTTTGAGCTTTCTGATTGGATGGCTGTTCCACAAATTTTAAGTTGTAGGAGAGCTCTATGGTTTGCCTTGGATGCAAAGAGATTTCTCAGTGGAGCTCATGGTTACTGCATGTATATCAAGATTTAGATGGAAAAATTGCAAAGAGGTGGAGTGCTTTTGCATCAAAGATTAAAGATTTGGTGGGGAGGTGGAGAAATGTGTATTTGAGTTGGATGTGGAGATTGTTAGGTTTGCCCAGCAAAAGTTACATTAATTATTTTGTTGAGAAAAATATACTAAGAAAATAAAAAATGATATTGTGTAAGAAAAGAGAGAAATTGTATTAGTGCATCAATTGTTTAAAGGCATATTTGCTATAGTCATTTTTCGTTGTTATGGTGTTGCTAGACATGTTGCTTCATCGCTGAAATCTCTTTTTTCTATCCCTGAATTTTCTTTTCCCTGGATAGTGCACTATATTGTAAAAGAATTAAATGGTTTCTGTTCTTTTCATACTTATCTTTTTTCCCATTTCAGGTCCATTGTGTTGTATCGCCACTTCGTGCATACTTTTCTACATCGGTATATGGCTTAGCTTTGGAATTAGTTCGACATCTATATGAACCTTTTATGATATCAGAAACTGCACTCTCTGCAAACATAAAATCATCAGACATCTATGCCGCTGGGACAGAAACTCCTTATGGAATCTGTTTCTCCATTACTTCTTGCTTAGAGTTCGTCACCTTGTGTATTGACCTCGAAAATGATGGGAAGAAAAGCACAACTCTCGAGTTAGCTGCACATGAGTTGGATATCCGGTATGTTATGAAGCTTGCTTTTTTGTTATTGTGGTATTCACATTCATCTCCGCAAAATCTTCAGTATCTAGAATCTGATGGTCTTATGTTGGTGCCCATTTATGTGCACACTTAATTAGCCCTCTTTGCTCCATTGAAAGTGTCAAGTGTTGCATCTTTATAAAACCTCACTCACTAACAAGCTAGATGTATTGTAGTTACGCTGTTTTCTATGACTATGTTGTAGATTTTGGAGAAATCAAGGAAGGAATTTTAACTTTTGATTTAAATTGTTGGGTTTTTCTTTTCCTTGTTTTTCCTCCCTTTTGGGGTGGGGAAGGGGCAGGGGCCAGAACCAGAAATTTATATCAGAGGAGGCATGGTATAACATGCAAGGTGTAGGAGGCAGGGACGAAGACATTAGTAGCATTAGGGAGAAAACAACATTCTAAAGGATTTTAAGGCCTTTAGTGGCATTTTGGCATGTCAAAGACTTAGCATTATTTGCTAAATGTCGCTGCAATTGTACATTTATGTTTTTTTTTTTTTGGGGGGGGGAGCGGAGTAAAGAATCAACCAGAACCTAACAAAGCTAGAAGGTGTATGAGAAACATCTGTGGTATAGAAATAAGAAAGATAATACAGAGACAAGTCATGAGTCCTTCAATTATCTCAATGTTAGCTGAACCTCCCCCCATCTTCTGGGGGCAGGGGTTATTTATTGATGATAGACGTAAAACATCTTGGTGAGATTGTGCAGTTTGGAAGGGGATACCTTATGAGATGATCTCGGACTAGAAGTTTGCTCTAGAAAAGGAAAAATTAGTTACAGAAATTTCAAAGTTGAAATTCTGATCGTCACTCGGCTCTTGTTTTACACTTCAGTGATATTGTTGAAGTTCACTGAGAGCTACAGTTTATCTCAGAAATTCTGCATTAAGTATTCTGCCTTCTCATTGTTTGTGCACTTACGGCTTCAGAGTAGATATGGTAGGTCCCTTAAACATAGATGTTTGGAATATGCATGCAGAAACTTTATTAACTGGTGCAGAGCCTTCTCTGCAGAAAATCCTACATCAGGACATTTTTAAGTATTGACTTTGTTTTCATCTCAAGCAGTTGTACTTCCATATTAGTAAATGTGGTTGAAAAGAGAGACTTGTCCAGGGTATCAAGGTGGTGGAATGAAGTTTGTTTTCTGGAAATATAGTTTTATAATATTTGCTTTTGCACAGTGTGAAAAAAAAATTGAAAAATATTCTCCTCCTCCCCCCTCCCCACCAAAAAATAAGGGAAAACAACGTTAGAAAATTTTCAAGATGTTATCTTGCTTGATGAGGGCAGTTGCTGAAAACAAGAAGCTTAACAAATATAACTTATTTTATCTTCAAAAAAAAAAAAAAAAAAAACTGTTCTTTTGGTAACCTTCATTTATAAACCGACAAGAGGAAAATGTAGGAAAAGAAAAGTTCTCCTCGAGAATATTCTTGGAAAATAAATATTTTTTTCAGCAGTGTTTCTCATACTGCAGTTTGGAGCCTTGATACCTCTGGTACTTTCTCTTGCGAATCTTTTTTAATCATCTTATTTTCTCCACACTCCCTCCTCTTCTTCTAACCAATTCATTTGGAAGGTAAAGGTTTCTGCCAAAGTTAATGCTTTACTTGGTCTATAGTACTTAATAAGATAAATGTGTTTTATTATAAAAGGAGACCTTTTAAAGTTATTGCCCCAGATATTTGTGTCAGTGGGTTTGTGCTAAAAGCCTCCCTAATTAGCTTCTGAGAAAATTTAGACTTTTTGGAGGGTTGAGAGATGCTTGTCGCTTTGAAGATGAGCTCTTGTTGCTATTCCTTGGTGTATTTGGAGGGAGTGAAATATTAGGATTAAAAAATCAAAGTATTAGTTCTCCTTTCCTTTGAGACAAGATGGTTTTCACGCTTCTTTATTGGCTTATCCTTTAGGTGCCTATAGAGTCTGTAGTTTAGAGGAGTTAATGAGTGACTGGACAGGAGTCCTTAACTGCTTTATGTTGTGTTCCTTTTTTTCCCTTGCCGTTGGAGCTTTATGATTTTTTTTTTTCTCTAACACATTTAATACAATTTTTTTTTTCTTTTTGATATAAAAAAATGTACTCACGGTGAAAAATTTTCCCTTTGGAAAATACTTGTCGACGAACAAAATGAGCCTTCAAAAGCAGAATACAAAGTGAAATCTGAAGTTGTTTTGCTGGTTTAAATTTCTATAGCTTCATTTCTTATTTGATCCCATCTTTGGTTTTCTGCAAGATTCATAATTTATTTTCCAACTTCTCCAGAATGATCCAAGTTGATTATGGAGAAGCAAACGTTCTGCTTGCATTATAACCACCTCAAATCTTATGTTCCATAAAACCTCGTATTTTTCTTGTCATTTGTTAGGACATATGTTGTGACACCTGGTTTTCATTTGTGCCTGGACAAGTAATGTTTGTGTTTGCAGGTATTCTGTTGCAAATCATGAAGACTGTTGGGTGTCTATGAAGGCACTAAAAATTAGCACTTCCCATTTGGGAGATGAGGGAAATGTCCATGATTTGTTTTCTTCTACAAATCTTTCTTCCACAACTGTGATTCGTCAGCATGCCTTAGGTGATGGACTTAGTTATGAAAGTGAGGGTTCTGCTAATAAAAAGATGCCTGCTGATAGTTGCTTTCTGTTGCATTATGAGGCATGCAGAAATGTGGAGACCATGTGTCCAAAATTTACTGTTCATCTACATGATTTCGATCTTCACTGCTATCCTCATATATTTGGGTTGCTAGTTGGATTCTGTGACAGACTATCTAGGTATGGAGTGCATTGTACTCCTGAGGACTCTACTCCAACTTTAAATGCTAAAAATGTACAAGTTCCTGGTTTTGGGTTTAAGAGGTTTGGTTTCTCAAACTTTCTGGAATCTTGTTCATCTGAATGTTCTGAGATTTCTTTGGATCATTTCCCATTTGTTACAATTTTCAATTCTGGTACACTGAGTAGCCTTGAGGGTTCACTTATTTATGGAACCACTGGCTGGAGGAAAAATTTTACTTTGAGAGATCGGAAAATCAGGAGTCCAGAATTAAGTGGGAAAAGGGGATTCAAATTTGTAAATTCTCTGTCAGTGAAATCTCTGCCTGGATCAGACACATGCGGTCCTGTTGAGGATAGCCACAGTTTCATTGACTTGAATTTGGGTGGGGTCAAAATATATTTTCATGACCAGTCATGCATTATTGCGAGAATTACAATGCCTTGTGCTAAATCTTCAATTGCTTTCCACAGTGACTGTTTTGACATACTGTGCTCTACTGGAGATTTGATCCTCTCTTCGTCTTGGTGGAAACAGAAATTCCAAGACTTTCTTTGGGGGCCCTCATCCCCAAACTTTTCTTCTATACTGAATGTACGCATCAGTAGAAGAGTTTGTGGATCAGGATCAGTGATGGAAATTAGCTTTGGTATTCAGCATGTTTGCTGCATTTTACCAACAGAATTTTTGGCAATATTAATTGGTTACTTTTCTTTGCCTGATTGGACCACTACTGCAGAGAAGCTGCCTGGTGTAGAGAATCATATGGATATTGAAAATGATGACATCATTTTTTACAAGTTTGAAATATTGGACTCCACTCTCATTTCACCTGTAGAAAGCAATGATGATCAGTTTTTGAATCTCGAAATTCCACAGCTGTACTGTAGTTTCATTCATACAGTTTCTCAAATGGATCTGCTTAAGGACATTCCTCCTGAATGTGTAATTCCGGGACTCAAAGGTGCATCTAGAAATGACAGCATCAATGTATTTGGACAGGATTTATCTCTCTCTCTCTTGTTATTTAGCAATGTTGGCAATGTGCCTTTAGTGGGTGATTGTGACTCTGGGCATGCAATTATCAACCTAATATCACCCATTAGTGTTGATGTGTGGGTGAGGTTACCATGTGAGAGTCAATCTTATTTTGTTAATTCTCCTAGCGCAACTTATCTCATGATTAGGGTTTGCAGCTGTCAAATAATAGTTGAAGGTGAGCAACTTTCAATGGTCATTGGGCTTCTTTTCTACCTTTTTTTTTTTTTTTAAATTATAAATAAACTAATGCTTCCTCCTCTTCCTTTGGTGGCAGATAATTTCTTCTTTGAAGGACTCAAAGCTCTGCTTAATGTCATAGATCAGTATTCCTTGGTTGATGATTTGTCCAAGTGTTTTGCAACTGATGTCTTACAATTTCTCCAATCCAAGAAAGTTTTAAAAGAAACGAGTAAAATGCCTCTTGATGTCTCCAGCATGATTTTGACAGAGGCTAGGGTTTGTGTTGATTCACTGTCAATAAAGTTGTATCACTTGATGAGTTCCTTACAGCTGATTGCTGTGGCTGAAACACAATTTACATGCTCTATGTCATTAAAAAATGAAGTACCTATATTGTTGAATATCTCTTTTTCTTTCCTCGAATTACATTCAATGGCTAACGCCGTAATTCTAGCTCAGTGCCCTCCCACCGGCTCACATTCTTCTGCCCTTGATATCCATCTGTCAAGATCAGATGACAGCTGCAATGAACTTCTTGTCTCCCTGCCTGCTCTTGATATCTGGTTACATTTGCCTGCTTGGACTGAGATCATTGAACTTTTAAGTTCATTTACTGTAAAATTAGCTGAAACTGCGACAACGAAAGATTCACTTGATTTTGAGTGTGCCACCTTGGCCCCAATAGACAAAGCTGAAAATGTAGCAGCAGCTGGAAACTTGTTGGATTGTTTTGAATTGGAATACCTGAAGCAAGGCACTGATGTCCTGATTGTGAAGTCAGAGAATATTTGCATATCAGTTCATATCCCTCTCTGGATTAGTGAGGAAGTTTCCAGAAAATCTATGGGACCTGATAGTCTGACTGAAAGGCCACGAACTGTAACCTATAACAGAACGGGTGGAAAGCACTGCAAAATTGATTTTATTGCAAGAGGTAGTGAATTAGTTGTCAAAGGAAGAAACGCAGCTCTAAAGTCCTGTATGGAGAAGCTGAGTGGGCAGGTGCTCATATGTGAGGATTTGGATGTTCACTCCTGGCCTTTCTTTCAGCTGTTTCAAGTCAACATTGACATTGCAACTAATGATATGCACATGAAGGTCCATATTCAGTGTGATCATGCAGATGTGTGGCTTTCTCACCAAGTGCTCTACTTTTGGCATGGCATAGAGTTCAAAATTCCTGGGGAGAAT
This sequence comes from Dillenia turbinata, assembly GCA_037126225.1. Lineage (NCBI taxonomy): Eukaryota > Viridiplantae > Streptophyta > Magnoliopsida > Dilleniales > Dilleniaceae > Dillenia > Dillenia turbinata. The sequence goes on along the minus strand of JBAMMX010000022.1, from coordinate 6,008,138 downwards.
GCATCTCCAAATAAATTCAGTAAGATGGAATGTAAGGTCCAAGCAAGGAAGATTTCATTTCTATTAACTGATGGCCGGGTATCTTTCCTTCTATAACACTAGCATTTCTTCTATAATTTAGCTTTATTGCTTTTGTTTTGAGTCATTTATGAGAGCTTGTACCGTTTTTGTTTTGTCTTGCATTTATGCTATTAATTTTAATTAATTAATGAAAACAATATCTCTATTTGAATTCTTTTATTAGAAAACATTTTAATATAATTATAATAAGTAAATTTTCATAAGATTTTAAATTTGTTAGATGGTTATTTGATGTTAGATGTGTTTATATAACTTTAATTTCCAACACCATGTCACTTTCAAAGACATTTATACACTAGTTGAACCCCATGATGAAGCAAGAGGAAGTGAATGATGCTGTCATTATGATGACACCAGAAACTGTATATTATATTTAGGACAAATATCAACATACCGAAAACTAAATAGGGCTTCTCACACTCCTTTTAAACAAAACAACTATCACTGTTCAGCAAAGTAATTTCCAAGGAAAATATATCGCCAAAAAAATATTAAACTTCTTGTTGTTATGACTAATCACCGAAGCATCGTTTTCATTCATTGATATAGTCAGTTTTCATGTCTCAAGAAGGCATCGTCATGTTCCCACATGCCCCTACTTTAGTTTTTTGACCTTTTTGGACCATTAATTTTAACATCTTGTTTATGTTTTGACCTTTACAAACGGCTCTTTTTATATAGCTGTAGATTGTCGTATATGTGATCTATCATGTATGTTATTTTTTATTTTAAATTTTTTTGCCTAAAAAAATTTATTTTTGATCCTTATAGAATTTGCATATTAATTTGTATTTTATTTCATATGAATTACATCTACGAGCTATTGTACTATATAAATTTTTAAAATTTATGTAATTAAAAAAACTTGTCAATATCCATTTCACTTTTTTCTCTATAGATACAGATAGTTTTTCACCTCTGTATTTTGATTTATGTGATTTTTTTTTTTTAAGAAAAAAGTGAATAAAAGAATGAAAATGAATGTATAATATTTGTTTTTTCTCTTTGCTTTTCTTCTCTTCGGTGAGAGAGAGGGGAGTATCGGTAAGGAGGAGAGTTCTAAATGTGGGCTTGTTTTATTTTTTAAATGCACTACCAGTTACAGGGAGAGAGAAACTTTGTATGTGTGTGTCGGCTAGATTAATACGTCTTTTAGGTAGTTTTTCGTTTTTGTTTTTTAGGGGGGGGGATATGAGAGAGAGAGAGAAAATATTGCTAATTGATACATGCAATAGTTGTATAGACTGATACCAGCATCATTAACACATTTGGATGACAGTAATAACTGATGACACTGTGCCTTAGTGGCTGCTGTGGCTGTTGTGCTTTGTAATTTATGCCCTTGATTCTGTCAAGTTTCTCTAAATGCTCTAGTAGGCTAATGATCATTGGCACACTAAAAATCTTATCCAGCTATAGTTTGCTATATGGATTTTTCTCTGTAAGTATTGGAACAGTGATGAATTTAGAGCTTTCTATGGTGAAAAAAGAGTTTGATAGGGAAAACCATACTTTTTCATGTGAAATTCTTTTGGCCTTGTTGTTGTGAAATTCTTTTAGCCTTGTTGCTATTTATCATATATCGTGGATTTGTCCAGGAGGTGTCCCTGATTTATTTTTGACGAATTTAGAGGTTTTGGTGGCCAAAGAGATGCCTCTTTGCTTTGGGAATGTGCTCGTATAGCTGTTTTTTGGTGTATTGGAGGGAATGTAATGCTAGAATCATTCGAAATGAGAGCATTAATCCCTCTCTCCTTTGTGATACTATTCTTCTTTCATATATGTATCTCTTTGGGCTCATGCTTTACGAGTGTTTAATGATTATAGTTTAAATGATACAAAAAGCGGTTGGAAAATAGTCATTTATTAGCTTTTTTTCTTGATCTCTACTTGTTTAAGCTTTAATTTTTTTCTCAATGCTAGGCCTGTTCTATGTTCTCCTATCTGATTAGTGCAACATTTTTCTATCAGAAGTATCTTCCCTCATCTGGTCCAATATATGTTTCAAAATTGTCGTTCTCTGTCTGTTAATCTGGTCTTTTCATTTTCCTCCGGCAGGAGCTCTGCTCTTCCCTTGGTCTTGTGGGTATGCCAGCTGTTCCAGCAAACGCCCAAAACTTCTAAAACTCCTTGCCATCTCCTCAGTCACCTTAGTAAATGTCTACAACATTTAGTGTCCTGCAAAAAATTCAGCATCAAGTCCAGCAATCTTCACTTGCTCTGTCAACATGATATCAGAGCCTATCATCCTCCAGCGTGTCTCCAGAGAGCTTTAGCAGCTTGTTACTAGCTTGCTGCATATTCTCCATAGGCTCCGGCTTGAGGGTGGAGTGTTGGAAATAACGAAGTATTATTTGTATATATTGGGAATAAGAGAAAAATAATAAGGTCCTTCAGGGAATATGAATAAGAGTCTTAGGAACTCCACTTCGTTTTTGTTGTCTAAGGAATGCTTCTCTTTGATATGTGTAATTATGAATGTGTTGGGTATGTTTAAGCAGTGAATATCATAATGTAGCACTGAAGCCAACTGAGTCATGATAATATTGTTTCTCCTCCAGCATTTTCAACACTATCCCCCAAGAAAAAAAAGAAAGAAAAAAGAAGAAGAAAAACACAATTACAGGAGAATGAGCCAGAATGGTTCTCATATGGAATTTTTGAGAGATGAAAATATAAATGCTAGACAAGAATGTATATCCATGAGCCTGTCTGTTATTGAAATGGAAAAACAAACAGAAGTTCTATGAAGATCTATGGATTATGGGATTTAAAAATAATAGCATTTTCTTGTGGTTGAAATAGGAAACAATCTGGAAAAAATAATAAAGGAGAAACATTACCAACCATACATCCTTCCAATAGTGAATATAAGATCCAACCCCCACTTTATGACCTCCTGAAACAGTGAATGGTTTTGTATATTTGGGAAATAAAATTTCAAACTAAGGGAGAAAGAGACCAAGAAGTGGAGACTAAAGACGGAGAAAGAAATATACAGAATTGCCGAAAGAAATATATAGAATTGCTGAACTAAGGGAAAGAAAGGGAAAAGATCTAAATGATGTTAGGTGTATTAAGAGTGAAACCAATGGTATACTTGTGAGAAATGAGGACATAAGAAAGTATTGGAGGAACTATTTTGATAATCTCTTTAATGTTGAGAGTACAATAGACATAGGACACATTGCGATATCTATCGAAGAGGTTAATAGAGATTTTAAACGTAAAATTCGTCCACATAAAGTAAAGGAGGTTTTAAAAAGAATGAAAAATGATAAAACCATAGAATTTGATGGTATTCTCACTGAAGTGTTGGTTGAAAATTTGGATACAAATTATCCGTAAAGACATGATAGTTATGGGTTTAGTTGAATAGATGGTCTTAGATAGAAATGAATGACGTAGAAAAATAAAGAAATAAATAATCTCTAGTTTCAGAATTGTTGTAACACATGACACATATGTCTAGCTTTATAAGGTCTTCTCTTTTGAAATCATTTGTATTAATTTTATTAACCACCATAGACCAAAATGAACCTTCTTTTTCCAAATAAATTTTACTAAAAAGAAGAATTTTGATAAAACTAGTTAATTGTAAAACTCCCTCTCCAAAAATCAAGACTCTGAAATCCTAGTGTGAGAAATATGTGGAGAAGTTTCATTACCCTAAAAGAGAGAAATTAATGAAGAAAACTACATTGAGAAATCCTAGTATTGCATAGATGAATAATAAATTTTGAAGAACTACATTGAGAAATTCTCACTTCAACATTGGCATCCCATGTATGACGGAGACCATACTTGCTCTTTCCAGTGCTATGGCAAAGAGAATTGGATTTTAGAGGAAATCTCGAAAACCATGCTGGCCAAGGAGATGTTTTTGGATATCACATTACTAACACCCAACCCACTCTCAAATTTAGGTTTAGATACTTGAGCCCAACTAATTAAATGTTCTATTTTATCCATCCCACTGCCAAACCGAAGAAAGTCTTATTAACTTTTCAACCTTAATTGCTACCCCAGCTGGAATTTTAAAAGGGAGAGAAAATATATGGGAATGCTACACAAACAAGCAAGAACTAAGTATTATTATTTGTCCACCAGACAACAATTGCATGGTCTTCTCAATAAGTTCTCCACTTCTAAGAAGAAACTTTGTAAAATAAAATGGGAGCTAGAACGACATAATTTAATTGAGTCTACTATGCTCTCCTTGACAATAAGGAAGCCTTCCCATCATTCAACATTTTAGAAATATTTGGTAGGGGTAATATTTTGAGGTTCTTTTTTTTTTTGGCCCCGCCGGGGGGGGGGGGGGGGGGCTTGTGTTTGAAATAACTGTTCTGGTAGGCTCTTTTATATTTATTTCTTGTTAATTTTTCTTTACACGTTTGATGTAGTGGAGCTGTAATGGACCCTTATTGGAATTTCTTTTGAGGAACTTGATGCTGCATGCTGCCATTGCCGAAACAAACCTGGAGGGTTCAATAAAAGGTGATCTTGAAGTGAACTACAATAATATCCACAAGGTATATTGATAATGACTGTACCAACTCTAATTTTCCCCTTCATATCAATGAAATGTTAATATGGCTGTATTGGTTGAACATGTCCATGATCTTAGGCATTGTGGGAGCCTTTTGTAGAGCCCTGGAAGTTTCAGGTAAAATTGTTGCGGAAGCATGATGCAAGTTCTCTGCTGAATACTTCCATGATGACAGATATCCATCTCAAATCGTCAGAACAGTTGAACCTGAACCTTTCAGAATCCCTTATTGAGGTGCTTGTCTTTTACCATTTTATTTACTGGATTGCCTTTTTATCTTATTAAACTTGCTGTGGTGAACTTTAACCGATTCTGGATTTTGTTTGACAAAGAAGGATCTCTTAAATTTGATCTTATCTCTTATTGTGATTCTGGAAGATAAATGGTCATGAATGGAGGACCTTGCCCCTTGAATTATTCAATGACTATTATGGCAATATCTTTTCATTTATCTATTTTTTTGGTTCAATAGGTGTATCGTGGGTGTAGGGCCACACGATGAGGGTAACACTCCCCATGCATTCACTAAATAAATCAAGCTCACTACTAAGACTCAAAATTGCCTCTAAGAAAGCTACTAGTGCATGAAAAGCCTATGCCCGCATGTGCACCATTATGGCATTATTAACTTGAAAAGAAAGGGGGGAAAAACACCCATACACATGCACACGCAAACATCTTAATGGTATTCATTCGCTTATTCCATTTTATTTCTTAAAGGCTGTCTTCAGGGCAGTGGAGATGATTAGTGCTGCTTGGGGTTTCATGGGACCAGAAAGTCTTCCTCATGGCTTTGCATGCATGAATCATCAGAATAACAAAATTGTAGTAGGCAGATATGCTCCCTACGTGCTTCAAAACTTGACATCATTGCCTCTTGCTTTCCGCGTGTATCAAGGGATGGTAAATGACAATGAAGTTGATATCTCCAAGAGGAATGATGAGAATATTTTGCAGCCAGGTTCTTCTATGCCCATTTATATAAATGAAACACCAGAGGAACAATTTTCTCGGTATAGGCCTGCTAATTCTTCAGACAGACTCAATGAGAAGCAATCAAGTGGGGTGGCTCAGCACTATATCACTATCCAATTTGATGGGACATCTACACCTTCAACACCTATTTCAATGGATCTTGTTGGTCTTACGTATTTTGAGGTGGATTTTTCTAAGGCAACAAATAAGGTGGATACAAACGTGGATGAGGATGCTTCAAAGTGCTACAAAATCACCGAAGGGGAAAATGGAATTGGTGCGGCTGCTGCTTTTGTTGTACCTGTTGTTTTTGATGTCTCCGTGCAACGGTACAGCAAGTTGGTTCGGCTGTACTCAACGGTATGTTTGTAATAATTCAGGAATTGCATGGCTGGATATAATTTAATTTACATCCGGTATTTCTGATTTATAGGTCATCCTCTTAAATGCAACTTCCATGCCTTTGGAGCTGAGATTTGACATACCATTTGGTGTATCCCCAAAGGTATTCACGCCTTATACATCTAAAGAGAACCTTGAGATTGCTGCTTCTCCCCTTGACACTGTATTAATGTTCAGCTTCTTTTTGTTCTTCCAGATCCTAGATCCAGTATACCCTGGGCAGGGATTTCCATTGCCTATTCATTTGGCTGAGGCAGGGCGCATGAGGTGGCGGCCGGTTGGCAACACTTATCTTTGGAGTGAAGCCCATAACCTCTCACATCTACTTTCACAAGAAGGCAGGATTGGACTTCTGAGATCCTTTGTTTGCTACCCCTCTAAGCCAAGTACAGATCCATTTCGCTGCTGCTTATCTCTACAGGATATATGCTTACCTTCATCCACGAAGCCAATGAAGTACTCTTCTGTACACATGGAGGGTGCTACTTTGCAATCACTTGAAATGAATGGTGCAATGCACGATCATGTGGATAGATCCAAGAAGCGACTCATTCACCAAATTACCTTGAGTACCCCTTTAGTAATAAAAAACTACCTTCCAGTGACAGTGTCCTTGACCATTGAAAGTGGGGGAATCAATCGTACTTTACTTCTGTCAGAGGTTTGTGATTTCTTCCCCTTGTGGATATCTGTCAGGCATTTTTGGCTACTTCTGTTGTCTGTAATTTTTTTTTTTAATTGATGATGCTCCATCTAGTCATTAAACTGGTAAATTTGTTCTATCAGGTGGAAACTTCCATTTTCCATGTGGATTCTTCACAGGAACTTGGACTAGATTTTCTTATGAATGGATTCAGACCTACAAATTTGAAGTTCCCACGTGCAGAAACATTTAGTGCAATGGCTAAATTTAGCGGAACCAAGTTTTCTACCTCAGAAATCCTGACCTTTGATTCTATTTCATCTGATGGTAACTAGTAGCACTGGTTTTTTCCTTCTTGGTATTACTATCATATATGGCATTATCATCTAATCTTCTTTCTTTTAGGCAGCACGTATGTTACTGTTGAAAAGGTCATGGATGCTTTCTCTGGTTCTAGAGAAATCTGCATTTTTGTTCCATTTCTGCTGTATAACTGTGCTGGATTTCCGATCACAATTTTGGACTCTGCTGGTGAAATGAGACAGAAAGGCTGCACTATTCCTTCCTGTTATAATTTGTTTGAGGATGTACAAGTTTCGTGCAGTAAAGATGGTCTCGGTCTTGTGAGTTCTATGCAGCTCTCATGCACTACAGCATCACATAGAGATTTTCCAAAGAACTCTTCGACAAAAGATCACATCGTGTCAATCAGAAACAGTACACCTGTGGGGAGGTTCTCAAATCAACCTCTAACTTCTTCTGGGTTCTCTAACATTCTCCATGAAGAGTCAGAAAAAACTGATTTTGGGATTCAAGAAGCTTCTTTAGGAAAACTGGCATTCAGACAAAGCACAACAGTACAGTCCAGTTTAGAACCTTCTGCGAATGTAGATGATAAGCAAAGAAATGTTAGGCCTTACATGTATTCCCCTAATCCAAATTTATCTGCAAGCGAGATAATGGTTAGAGTGCGACAGTGGCTGCCTTATTGTGCTGAGGGAAATATACTAAATTCTTCATGGTCCGCCCCTTTTTTCCTTGTCTCTCCAAGTGGTTCAACTTGTGTTCTTGTGCCACAATCTTCGACAAATGCTGCATTTATAATCTCTGTAACATCTAATCCAGTTGCGGGACCATTTTCTGGTAGAACAAGAGCAATAACCTTCCAGCCTAGGTATTTCTTTGACAAGACTGTGAGAAATTTTTTTTTTTTTTTTTTTTTTTTCCTAATACTACAATTTTTTTTTTTTTTCCTAATACTACAAATTTCTTTATTGTACTTCTTTTTGCATAAACTGATATGTATATGTCTAAATGTATTTTATGTTCTTCTTAATCCATATCTCTGCAGATATGTCATTAGTAATGCATGCACCAAAGACCTGTGTTTTAAGCAGAAGGGAACCGATTTTGTTTCCTATTTGGGCATCGGACAACATTCTCATCTTCATTGGACCGATACAACAAGGTATACAATAGTTGGTTCCAGAAATTCCATAAAATCATGAGCTTACGTTCTGATACTTTGTATACCTATTTGTTGTTCTTTATCATAAATGAGAACATTAGTACTATTTGTAGCAAACATAGAATTTCCTTTTACTCCCCCCCCACCCGGGGGCACAAATAAAGAAGGATGAAACAGATTTCCCAATGACTCTAAACTGCCCGATGGAACAAAATTGTCAAGTCAGTTATGATGGCTCTAATCTGTTAACAATGACTTGAAACTAGCTCTGGGCCTGTCCCTGGTCTTCCACAGCAGAAAAAGATTATACAAAAGACAATAGTTGGGAAGGAGACGAAGATACAAAGAACATAGGGATATCCAAGGATCGTAGTTTTCAATACCATAAGGGTGCACTGAAAGAATGGGAATAATTTGTCGTTTGTCCCAGAGATCTTCCAAATCTACTTTTGAGTAGTTTAGAGGCTTCTGAGGGTAGAAGGATGCTCCTTGCTTTTGGAAATTCTCTTATTTCCCTTTGTAAATGTATCTGGATGGAGCGAAATGCTAGAATCTTATGTTGATGTTCTTGGGGATAAGATTGTATTTTGATTCTCTTTTGGCTCATGAAAATAGGGTCTTCTGAAATTATTGTCTTGAGGATTTGTAGAGGGATTGAAAGCACTCATCCATTTGTTCCGTGCCTTTTTTTTTATTGGTGGTAGCTTCTAAGGGTTTCCAATCCTTGAAGACCTATATATCATTTCTCTTCTCATGAATATAATTCTTTTGCTATTGAAAGACCAAATGATAAAGAGAGGCTAGAAATATAGACCCAGATTAAGTTTACTTTTCCCCTTTTGTATCTGCTTTAGTTCAAAATTGTATGAACATGTTAAATATCTTACAAGCTTGTTGAAGTTGACCATGTCAAGGTCATTACAAAATTATATGTGTAGCTCTTTTGAGGCTCTCTTCTTTTTTCTAGCCTGAGCAACCATTTTATTGAATTCTCTTTCACTTGGTCTAAATGTGCTTGAGGTATTTATATTGCTACATGTAACCGTTGAAAGTGAAAGTGTTGCCTCAGTTTCTGTGTTTAGCAATAGATATTCTTTATCTTGTATTCCCACTCGATAGGATTTACATCCTTATTCTTCCATTTCATTTCTTTTAAATACCTATTAGTTTCTATTAGGAAATAGTAGCACAACCAATTCCTTTGCATTCGTAGGGTGCTTCATTTGTGATGTGAAGTTCAGTCTCTTTACACTTCTTGTTTTTGCCAGCTAAATACATGCACCATTTTATGTTGGTTGTCTTCTGTTTGGTTTCTGGAAGTAGGACCTTATGGTTTGAAGAGTGCAAAGTATGAGTTATCTTGCATGCTTATTAAATTTAACTCTTTTACCAATCTACCAAGTTCTTTATAGATCTAAGTTTGACATCTTTTAAGATTGTCTGATCTTGTTTGAAGTCTTAAAACCTAGATCATCATTAAATAGCTGTGGGTCTTAGTTTCACAATCAGTCTCTTTAATCTTATTTTTTCTGCCCGTTTTGCTTAATAAACCTAACTTGTTTATGATTTTACCAAATTCTTTATAAAACTAATTGTCTGATCTTATTTGAAGTTTCTTCAAAACCTAAATCGTCGTTAAATAACAATAGGTTTTGTATCTTTCCTTCTTTGGATCAGTAATTATCTTTTCTTGCTTATGCACTGCAGACTATTTGCAGTTTTGATGTTTTTTGTGTCAGTATAACAACAACAACAAAAAAAAAAACCGATTCTCAATCCTAAATTTGGGATTAGCCATTTGAGACTAATATAGGATAGGAAAAAAAAAAGAAATAAAAATAAACTATCTATAGAAACTTGACAACAACAACAACAACGATGATGATGATGATGTTGATGATAAAGCATTAATAAAAGTACATTATTTGATGCTATCACATGCAGTCCCTAAAGATATTGTTTAATCTCCATACATGTTATGATGGCAATAAGTCAAAATTAGTTGTTCTGATAGATACTCATCCGATTAAATTTTTGTAAACAAAAAAATAAATTAAAAATTATGAAACTCTATTTTTTTACTCAATAAAGTATATTTGGGTGATTGAGTTTTAATTAATTGAAAGCATGACAGACTTTCATTTTGTTATGAGAGAATTTCTTATTGAATTGATTAGATTGTGTTTTTTCTTTCCGGTTAAAATATGCATAATCTCACATTGCTCATTCAGAATGGCTGAATATCTCACCTAATCACAGAAATCTAACATACTCTTAATTTGTGCAGCAAGAAAGAAAAGAAAAACCATTGTTTCATATGCATATAATTCAACAACTTTCATTTCATAGTTCATTAATACCACTGATTTCTGTGTTATATGGTTGTAATGTTGCAGGGAATTGCTTGTCTCAATTCGTTTTAATGTACCAGGATGGCAGTGGTCAGGCAGCTTTTTGCCTGATCATCTGGGTGACACACAGGTGAAAATGCGTAATTATGTATCTGGTGCATTAAACATGGTAAGGGTTGAAGTGCAAAATGCCGATATGTCACCTAAAGATGAGAAGCTTGTTGGGAGCCCCCATGGTAACTCTGGAACACACTTAATCCTTCTATCTGATGACAACACTGGTTTCATGCCCTACAGAATTGATAATTTCTCCAAGGAGGTTAGTTGTGCTTTATGGACATTATTTTGATATTTCATAGAGCACCATCACTAGTTGGACAGAAGAAAATCTCTATTCTTGATTTTGAAATTTGCTGTGATATATTATTGGGAACTTGCCTATTTGCTTGATGAAGTACAGCTTTACACATGCACGATAGACTAATGATTTTGAAAGATGATAAAAAATATTCTACTATGTATGTTATATATACACATATTCATACACAATATATATACTATATATAAAAATGTGTATCCAATAGAATCATTTTTTCCCAATATTGCCCTCATTAAAAATTGAATTCCTATATTACTCTTATGTATTTTATTAAACATTTAAATCTTTTTCTCTTCTTTTATTCTATCTCTCTCTATTGTCTATTTGGTTTTGTGTATCTTGAAATTACTTATTTCTTTCTTGCACATGCTTATCTATATTCACTTTATAAATGTGCAACAACGTGTAAAATTTGAACCTAGTACATTGTATGTGTGTGCGTGTGTGTGTGTATATGTATATATTTAGTGGATACTGAAATTCTGTGAACCACCAAATGATTATCTGTGTTCCACTTAGGAAAGAGAGGGAGAAAAGAATCAAATAAAATTGTATTTATGCACACTGCCATGCCCTCCGAATCCTTCCTGCATTGGTTTTTGTGCAACATTTTGCTTCAACCGTGAGGTTGAATTTTTATTTCTGCTGCCTAGAAGTTTCACCAGCTGGAAGATTTCCTCCTCTCTCTTCTTTTCTTTCTGTTTAGCTGCTTTTTTTTTTTTTTTGAATTTTCTTCTCCTTCTTCCCCTCTACCATTTGTTTTCTTTGAGAGTACTATCTGTCTCAGCTGCTTTGTCAGCTGTTGCCTCACCATTTTTACCATGTTCTATTGGGCTTGATCCCCCTTTTATCCTCCTCAACCTTTAAGGCCCGAAGATCTAACTGACAATGACATCATCTCACCCGGTGGTGCCTCAGCCCCTAATTTGTGTTGGAAGGCATTATGGCAGTGAAGGTGAAGAAAAGGATACAGGAGTTTACCTGTAATTGTTCTACCCCAACTCAGTTTCTCTTTCCCATTTTAAGCTCGAACACGTTGAAAGGAAGTTGTGTCCTTGTCCAAAACTTCACCTCTCAAAAATGAGTCTCATTAAAAAATTGCTAGACACATTGGGATACACCACAAGGCTTGTCCTGTTTTTTAAAAAATTTCTTTAAAACACACACTCCTTGGATGCATTGAGGAAACTTCTTGTATACTTTATAGATGCTATAAATACTTATTAGAACATTATGATGCTATACCACTTTTGATTATGTATATGAGTCACTTATTCGCCTGCAAATAATGATACTAAAGACAATTGGAATCTATTCAATGCTTATTTTATGATTTGGTAGCATTCATAGACAAAAATAAAGGATTTAATGTAAATTTCAAAATCTTATCCTGTTATATCTTTGTTGTAAGTTGCAACTGTTCCCAAGGTTTTTAAATCAGGATTTTACCCAATAGGTTTGACTACTAGGTTGTTATTATACATCTTTGGAATAGGAGCAATTATAAGATCATAAACTCCGATAAAAATATCGAGATCTTTGTAACTGTTGATGTGTCATACATGTTCTACTTTTCTGTTTTAAATCTAATTGCTCTCTCTCTCTCTCTCTCTCTCTCTCCGTCTCTGTCTCTGTCTCTGTCTCTCTCTCCCTCTCTGTCTCTCTCTTCCCCAAACATAATGTGCCTCTGGATTTTTTTAGTTGTCCATTATCCTTTCTCGATCTCTTCCTCACTTTTCCCCATGGCTTCAATAGCTGGCTTTATATTTTGGATACAGTGAACATACTATGCACTTAGCTTGTTTCTCATTGTAAAAATCAAAGAGCAAGGGAAGGAATTGTTGGAGTGTGTTGTTTAGGTACACCTCTCTCTATAAAATAACTTAATTGTGAAAATTTCATAATTAACCTGTGTCTATTTCTGAATGGTGTATTGGATGGGGAAGACACCACTGTAGCACCTGTAGCAACTGTCATCACTTGGCACCTTAGTGAAACCAAATAAACAGTCACTCACCAATTCAGTAATTGTTCACAGAAAATAGCCATTTGTATGTATAGATTTCGAGATGAAAGCTTTATACATAAACTAAGTGATGGCAATGATTCGCTTTATACACGTAACATACACTTGGATCAACTTCAGGGTGTGGAGGTTGATTTTTTCCCCATATTTTTAGATCTGATCTTAGTGGAAAATCACCACAGTCAAGAAGAAATTTTCGTGTATGGGCAAAGGATATTTGGAGATCTACTCTGCAGGCTAATTGATTGTCATCTTATATAAAGTTGGACTGGGATCCTTGTACAGTTTTCTCCCTTAGAAGTCATTATATTTATGTGTACAAAATGGAGCTGCTTCTGCATGCACTGTCAATGTCTCGACTCCCCAGCTTTAGGTCTTTGGTTTCAGTATATATATATTTGTGTCTGCAAGTTGCAGCTGTGGATTATGATGCGTGTAAAGTGCATATGTTAGCCTCAGCTAAGACCATGTAAAAATACAAGAAGGTTTTTACTTGAAGGCTGATAAATATTTATGGGGTTGAAGTTATGGGTGAGAGATTTATTTGAATTTATCCACATTGCCTTTTTTTTTTTTTTTTTTTGGTGCTGATAACTTTTTGTAAATTTTCTGAGCTCTTAGGAATTCTATTGTTTCTAGTTTTAGATGATGCTTTTTTACTTCATGCCGTCTGATTTATGGTACTGCATTGTGCTTGTCAATCATATAAAATATATTAAAAACTCAGGGAGTTCTTAGATGTTGCCTTTTTACTTCATGCCATCTGATCTTATGCAATTTTTTATGGTAATTAATTTGAATTTGCTCAGAGATTACGAGTTTATCAACAGAAGTGTGAAAATCTTGAAACTACCATTCATCCATACACCTCTTGCCTATATGCTTGGGATGAGCCTTGCTTCCCACATCGTCTCACTGTTGAGGTATTTGTTCTACTTGTTTTCATGCTGATTGTGCTTATTTTTCTCCTTAGCATGTATTTATTATTCTCAATCTTTGTTTTGGAACTATAAGGTGCCTGGAGAGCGTGTTGTGGGATCCTACAATCTTGACGAAGTAAAGGAATTTCCGCCTGTTTACTTATCTTCAACCTCTGAGGTATGTGCCTTTTATTTTGCTGGACACTACAGATAAGATTGTGTCAAATATCATCGTTCTTCTTTTCCTGGCATTAAGTTTGTCCAGAAGGATACACATAGTATTGCTATCTGTCTTGAAAGGATTTCTTGCCTCTACGACATACTTTCAAACTATTGGGATTTTTATATGGCATAGAAAGTCTTGGAGACTAGTTATCTCTTTTTGCTCATCATTCATGACCAAATTGTGTTATAAGTTGCAAGGCAGGTAAGCCATTATACAATCTGTTTGCATAAGCATGGATGGATCTAGGGTTAAGGTTTGGGGAGCCAATATCTTATGAAAGACTAAACATTTTTTGCTACTAATATCAAAATTTAAAAAGTAATTAACTTATTAAATAAATTGTTTCTTGATTACTGCAAGACATAACTGAAGAATCAATATCTTATTCCATATTAAAAAAAAAAAAAAAAATCAAGTTACTAACAGAATTTGTAAAACTTTCTTGTACCATGCCCTTTCTATGTCATTGAATTTATCTATGATACCTATAGGCGTAATAGGCTGCTCACTGTGCAAAAAATACTGGATACGTGTAATTGAAGGTTTTATAGGACTGACCTGTGTCTTGTAGCTATATCCTAGGTTCTAGATTCTTGAGCAATCTGAATTTTACACCTTATGCAATTCCATACCTGTACATTCTCCCAATAAGTTTGAAGGGTTGTGTGTAATTTGCTTCTTTTTTTCTAACGATAAGCCTCATCTTCAGAAACATGAGAGAACATTGCTTTTCTCCGTCCATGCTGAAGGAGCAACGAAGGTGCATTTCTTGTGGTTTCCAATAATATTACTCTAATGTCCTTTTGTCAACCACTCTTATATTCCCTTTACCTCCTTTACAGGTTCTTAGTGTTGTTGATTCAAGTTATCATAATTTAAAAGATATGGAGAATCCAGGTCTGCACTGGCTGAAGCAGAAGTCGGGGCATGAGGAGAAACAGTATAAGATTTGTCATTATACAGAGAGAGTGTCAGTTTTCATTCCATTTATTGGAATTTCCTTGATAAATTCCTATCCACAGGTATGTCAGTAAATAGCCTCCAGCTACATGTTTTTCTGCTATTTTTGACTACTCTCATTTTCCTCGCAGGAACTGCTTTTTGCTTGTGCACGGAACACAGCACTTGATTTGCTCCAAGATGTAGATCAACAGAAGCTTTCATTCCAAATCTCATCCTTGCAGATTGATAACCAATTGCGTGGTGCCTTATATCCTGTTATCTTGTCTTTTGACCATGAACCCAGGAGCAAGTCTATTGTAACAAGGAAAAGGGATGATAGTGCAGATATTGAAAGTGGAAATGAGATACAAGAGATTCCTCACAGCTCATGTGAGCCTGTATTATGCTTGGCTGTGGCGAAGTGGAGAAACAGAGACACATCATTGGTTTCCTTCGAATATCTAAGCTTCAGGTATCTTTTTTGCAGCAAGTATATCTAAAAGTAATGGATGATTCTTCTCATACTTTGTTTGATCTATGTTTGCAGAATAGCAGATCTACACCTTGAGATTGAACAAGAAGTGATACTATGCTTGTTTGACTTCTTTCGAGCAATATCTTCAAGATTCCAAAGTGGAGTCGTGCCATGTTCAGAACTAACTCCCAGTACACTTAAATGTGATATTTGTCCGTGGAGTCAAACTTATGAGTATCCAAAAGCAAAGGAAGATCGTAACTCTTCACCAGATCTCCTGAAGAATTTTGAAAATCGGGAAGGCAGTACATTGCTACCTAAAATAATTCCTATTGGAGCTCCATGGCAGAAAATTTACTTATTAGCAAGGAAACAGAGGAAGATATATGTCCAGATGCTTGATTTGGCCCCATTTAAGTTGACATTAAGGTCTTTGGTTTCTCCCTGGTACATATGTTGTATTGTTTCAGTACTGGTATCCAATGAATTTTCCAACTTGAATTTTCTGCTTTCAGTTTTTCAAGCAACCCGTGGATGCTTCGGAATGGGGTTCTTACATCTGGAGAGTCTCTAATACATGTAAGTACTAATGTAGTTTCATCCTTTTGTGATTTTGGGAATGGCAATATAAGTTCTCTCTTTTTTCGTTGTGGGGGAATGGCTGGCAGTGGTGTTGGCTTGATACATAATACAACAACAACCTAGACCTTCTGTCCCAAGATTTGGGGTCTGCCTGGCTTGATACATAACGTAATTGGGAAAGGTTCATTGAGTACAGAAAACTGGTGTCTAGTCTTTTTTGCTTGAAGAAACTGTTGCTAATTTTGACAATAGCTACTTTTTCTTGTGGCAAGACAAATAGCGCAATGGTGAATTGATGCCAAATGTACAAATATTGGTTATCCCCCGTAATCACTGGTTATATGTTTGTTCATATTGGCCTTAAGGTGTGAATGATTTTGTTGGTCTTTCGACCATCTTAAAACAGTACATATGGGTTTCCCCCACATTTGGCTCATGCCATTCGAGGTGGCCATTCATATGCAAAGGGCAGAAGGAAGACAAGATATGTTGAAAAGACTGTCATTTGAAACTCTAATTTGTGGTAGAAGACAGATTGCTAAATGGTTTCTGTCGGGGAAAATGAGAGATTAATTTGAGGGCAGTGGATTTATCCTATAAAAGGCCTAGATTGGCTATGTTTTTTATAACATTTACTATTGAGAACTAATCAAAATGTTATGGAATCCCTGCATCTTCTAAGAAACTCTGAATTCCTCTTATTTTGATTCTGTCTTTATGGTGGTTCTAGCTTACATTGTAACTTCCTAACGGCAGTGTCTCTCAACTCTAAATTGATTATGATACCCTTGGTATCATGTGGTACATCTATGATCTCTCTATATTATATTCCCAAAAGTTTGGTCTCACCTCTAGATGGTTGTCCACTCATTACGAATTTTAACACCGGTAACTCTTTCAGCATTCTGTAATTTCAGTTTCACAAGTGATATTCTTCATGCAGCATGGCCTACTTTTTTTTTTTTTTTTTTTGCTTAATTAGTGATTTTGGCCTTGGCTACTGGGGGGTGACTGCTGACCTGAGTTGATACTAATTTGTTTCCAAAATCCATTGTCAATCACAGAAGGGTCTTATGGCTGTGGCTGATGTTGAGGGAGCTCAAATCTACTTTAAACAATTGATTATAGCACATCACATGGCTAGCTTGGAGTTGATGCTGGAGATTCTGAGCAGGCATTATGGCCGACAGCTTCTTCATGAGCTATACAAGGTAAAAATTTAAGGTTTTATCCAAATTCTTGATTTACATCCCACACACTCCTGCTAAAAACTGTCATAAAAAATCAAGTTCTTGCATGTTATTGTAGTTGTTCTGTGTCTGATTAACAAAATGTAAATCCTCTACCAAGTCACAAGAGAAAGAGAGGTGAAGTTTGATGCTTCTTTGTGTTATTTTGCCACATTAGATTGGAGGTCTAAAGTTTCTCTAAATTGTAGCATAATTCTTCTCACTTCCTTGAAGGGCTTCATTTGCAACTTTTGACTCTAAAAGAGTATCTGTACAGTGAGATAACATTGAGAGAAACTATGCCCCAAGGCTTTTTTATTCATATCTTAAACTCAAGTTTTACACATGCCTGACACAAGATTTTTATACGATATAAACCAGTAGTTTTCCAACTTCACATAGTCAACCATAAATGGGGCCGAATGGCTGCTACATAAAGTTCTCATCCATGACAGTGGTAATTGCTCCACGATATGCCATAATGGCCTATATTCATGAAGGGCTTTCTTCTGCAGTTTTCTAATTTTTTCTAATCCAAACCAAACCATTCAACCGATGAGCTCTCATAAGATTCAGTCAGTCCTAGATCTAACTGGATGTAGTAGGATAGTTCTTGAACATAGTCCTTGTTTTGCTTTTCATTGTATCAAATCTTCTGCTTTAACTATCTTGTGTTTTATGAGCTTGCAGATTTTAGGTTCTGCTGGTGTCATAGGGAATCCAATGGGCTTTGTAAGGAATGTGGGGCTTGGTATCAAAGATTTCTTATCAGTTCCTGCTAGAACTGTCTTCCAGGTACGTAGTTAATTTATTACAAATGGTTTGTCTTTTATCAGTAATTTATTGCTAGCCGTTGCACTTGCAGAGCCCTACTGGTATTGTTACAGGCATGGCTCAAGGCACCAAAAGTCTTCTTAGTAATACTGTCTATGCAATAAGTGATGCTGCAACTCAGTTTAGTAAAGCTGCTCAAAAGGTATTGACTATCTACTGATGTCTTTTTGGTTTCAATATTGGATCTCTAATTCTTGACATGAATTTGATACAACACCTGTAGGGTATAGTTGCTTTTACATTTGATGATCAAGCTGTTGCTGAATTGGAAAAGCAACAGAAAGGTGTTGCTTCTAGCAAAGGAGTCATTAATGAAGTCTTAGAGGTATCGCCCGCTCATTATTCTAATGTTTATTGCAATTCAATGAATGCGGCCTTTTGGTTCTTTCAATGAAAGGATCTCAATTCTCTTCAACTACATATGATGCAACTTCTGTTCTTTTTCCCCCCTTCCTTTTTTATTCCCTTTTTTTCTTTTTTTTTTCTTTTTTTTTTTTCCTTTTTTACTTTTGTGGTGTCTGTGTTTGTATTTGGGGAGGGTCGTAGAGCATTATGATTCAGGGAAGTTAATATTTAAATTTCCTGATCCTTCGCATGCACACCAGGCTTTCTCTGCTCATGGAGCTTCGTAGACCAGTATACATGAGAAGTCTTTGTACTTAGCAACTACTGTAAAGTGCAATTCTGATTACTCAGCTGTTTGGTTTCTGAGTTGTTCTTTTTTTCATCCTAGGGGCTTACTGGTCTTCTCCAATCCCCAATTAGAGGAGCTGAGAGACATGGCCTTCCGGGAGTGGTCTCAGGTTCAAAATGCACCATCACTTGATAGTTAAGTAGAACCATAAGACCAATTTTTTTCTTCACATTTGTTGACAGTATTTGCCTACTGGTCATTTTCTTGCCTGCAGGAATAGCTCTTGGAATAACTGGCCTTGTGGCAAGACCAGCAGCTAGTATTCTTGAAGTTACAGGAAAAACTGCACAGAGTATTAGAAACCGTAGTAGGCTTTACCAAATGGGTTCTCAGCGCTTTAGGGTTCGTCTTCCAAGGCCTTTAAGCAGAGAACTTCGTCTGAAGCCGTACTCATGGGAAGAAGCAGTTGGAACATCTGTACTGTTTGAGGCTGATGATTGCTTGAAGCTGAAGGACGAGACAATGGTTATATGTAAGGCACTCAAAGAGCCTAGCAAATTTGTCATCATCACAGAGAGGTTAATCTTAGTTGTAAGATGCCCCAGTTTGGTAGAGTTGGGTAAGCCACAGTTTAAAGGCATTGCTGCTGATGTGGAATGGATAATAGAGACAGAGATAGGCTTGGAGAGTGTAATCCATGCTGATGTCGACGAATGTGTGGTTCACATTGTCGGAAGCAGTTCAGAGACTATATTACGGCAGAACCATCTCCAGCTGAAAAAAGGTGGTGGTGCAAGGACGAAGGCGTGGAGCAATCACCCCACTCTCCCACTTTTTCAAACCAACTTAGAATTGGCATCAGCAGAAGAAGCAGATTATTTGTTGCGGGTACTAATGTCAACACTTGAACATGGGAGAGAGCGAGGTTGGGGCAGTGCATATCTTCTCCATCAAAGTAATCTAAAGTGAGCCCCCATATATTTTCTGCATCAATGTAAATCATACTTCATAGTTAGACCATCGACAATATCAACTAGGGGACAAGGGCAAAACTAGGATTTTGTACATAAAATTTTGTGTATAGAACAGCTCATCCCCCTCTCGATGTTTGTATATGACCATGTACACCATGTAATGTACAGTATTCGTTCAGTCTTCTACTTCTATTGACGACACACTTGTCATTGATGACAACCAAACCACCAGCTTTGCTGTACCACCAAGCAGTAATCTGAAGCCACCACCATAGTCCTCTGATAAACTTTTTTTTTGCGGTTTTCTCCAACCATATTAAAGAAACTCTCTTTTAAGGAACATTTTGGTGCCTTTGGGTAATCAAAGAAATGGATCCATTATCATCGCTACAACATAAAGACAGACCTAACACCACCGGCAATGACAAGATACACTTACATGCTTCAAAAAGTTATCATCAGCATGTGGCATCGATTACATCATGAAGATTGAATGCAGAACAGAATCATCATAGACTTCATAACCCTCAAGTCATACCCATAGTTATACTCTGACCCCAAATTTACACCGAAAATTTGGTTTTGAATCCTAGTTAGAGGATTGAAAGTAAGTTTATCATAATCACAGTAGCTCTATTGGGACGTAAAAAGATCATAATTTTTTCATATCCTTGAAAGACACTGAACTTGCTTTTAGAAACGGATTTCTTCAAGTGACAGAAAATCAAGTTAAAATCATTAAAAAAAAAATAGAAAAGAAAGTTTCTTTTGGGGAAATTTATATTTATGTCAACAGCCCTAATTTTGAAATTATACCCAAATTTAAAATCATACCCATGATTCACTCTACCCCTCATTCATTTTAAAATCCCAATCACTTTTTCCTTTCTACTCTTAAGCGGTCGAAACCCAACATAAAGGGAAAATGGAAAATATTTATAGGGAAGAAGGCATGAGGTTTCAAACCTTATTCACGGTTAAGGGGATGAATCCCCGTTGCCATTGAGCAATGTGGTGGAGTTTTGTCACTAAAAACACTTGATAAATGAAATTCCACTTGTTCTAAATGATCTAAAATGTCAAAACCTTGCTTCTCCATAATAAAATAGATTTCCATATTACATTTTAAGACAGACTTCCATCACATTCCACATTTTTTATGTTTTCCTCTTCTATCCTCTCCATAATTTCAGCTGAAAGCTCTATCAACAAGGGACCTATTTTTGGGTACCCGGCCCCTTCGGACCCCGAAAGGTAAGTAACACAGTGATTCTCTCTATTGAGTCTTAAACCCAAAAACAAATTTAGCAAAGGTGGAGTTGATATCGAGACTTTATAGTATTACTACTTCAAACATCTTTAGTAGAAGAATCAAGTTGACGCTGGTGCAAAAGTTAAATGATGTCTGTCTATGGAATTTGGATCACTATCTATAAAAAAGAAGAGCAGGGAAATCAAAAATTATGACGAGGAATTATATCAGTGTCGGTAATGAGACGAGCTGTCACATCTTTTAATCAAATCTCGGATTTAAAAATTAAAAATAAAAAAAAATTATATTGGGCGAACCATCCTCTAAATAGATTCCTATAAATGCTTGAACTAGGTTATTTAAAATATGATTCTAAATATCAGTAATGAAAAAAGATTATATGAGTACCGGCCATCTATTTTCGGAGGTAAGCCATCATTAGTTTCATTTTTAAGAAGTGTGAGTACTGAGAATCTATTCTACACTAACATCTGTTTCAAGTGCAAGTGCACAACAAAGGACAATTACCATTAGAAAACATGTCTCCATTGAGATTTCATTGTGATTTTGGAACAATGCAACCAACCTAAAAAGATTTGAAATTCTTTTTCAATCTTTTTCCATTTGTTATTATTGGCATTGTCTTCGTTGTCGTCGTCGTCGTTATTATTATTTTATTGGAACATGGAATAGTAGGATTGTTGAACTTTCTGATTACCCATCTTTTCATGGAAGGAGGGAAGTGTTATAATTTTAAAAGAATAAAAAAGGGTATTTTTGAGACTTTTAATTAATATTTTATAAGTATTAATTTTCCTTTTTCAAAATTTTGGGGAATGGGGTATCCTTGGCTTTGCAGGTGATTCCATGGATAAAGAAGTCAATACAATAAATTTGCATCTAGTTCAAATATTAACCACCAGGTAATGTGAATAGTGTAGCATACCAATGGATATATGAAAATCGGATATACCGACTGACTGTACCTTCTCAATGCTCCGACGGGATAGTAAATTACCAAGAGATGGTTACCACCGGCTATCGATAAAAAAAATCATATTTTAAAGAAATTAGTTTACTGCATACTAAAATTCCACCGAACAAGTAAATTCTCTTGAAAAGTCAAATTCTACCAAGTGCTAAATAAAAAACACTCAAGTAACCGATGACTCTGATGATCGGTAACATTAAAAATTTAAAGTCTATCGATCAAATATTCAAAGGAGTTTCTAGACAATTCAAAGAGTAGAAATTTATACTTATATTTAAAATAACTACACTTCCATAATTTTTCAAAATATAAAAATTTTAAATAGTCCATTAAAGTACATATCAGAATCTGTATTTGTCAAATGTTACACTTTTTCTATCTCACATCACCATGCCATCGAAAAGGAGAAACGGGACAATGCCTCCAAAGTGATGTCCAAGGCTGGAGGATAGACATCCAACATTATGGAAACTCTTTCATTACCGCCTTCGGCAATTCAGTTGGAAACCTCCATTACTCATGCACAACACCAGGCAGAACCACCCTCACATGGAAATTCTTAGCCTCTTGCCATTCCGCCTCAAACCTATCTGTGCCCTCCCCCTGCTCCGACCTCTCAACTAGGTCCACCGTTCTCAAATAGAAAAACTGGAGTCTCGGATACAAGGGATAAGCAAGCAATTAGAAAAGATCAGTGGTCACGCCCCAATCCACGATCCAGAAGCCATGAACAGTGGTCTGTTACCTTGGATAGTGGTCCAACCGTGTCACCTATCCCAAGGCAACGCAAGACTAATCATAAAACAGTCATATATATTTTCAAAATTATTTTTCCAAATCATTTTTCAACTCAAAGTAATAAATATAAAATTCTAATAAATATACAAAGTACTTAGTCAGTACAAATATGAATTTCAACCGAGAGTTCCATTACTACATATATTTAACCCATATGATCAACTAATAATCTCAAAATACAGCGAAAGTTAATTACCGTAAACGGTCTCCGATACTACGTACGTCGAAATAAATCAACATGTCTCTCCAATGACTAACTCTGTAGAGATTTAAAAATATTGAGGGGTGAGTATAATCAAATACTCAGTGAGTGAAAAATCCGTGACATGTAAATAATAAGTGAGGTGAGGATGGAGTGTCAAAGTCATATATATATCTGTATATCAATACACGACATATTATCAAAATCATAGCAATTTCAACACAGTTTCTCACCAATCAAAATATATGCATCCAAAATCTCATGTCATAAATCATAGGGTCATGCCCAATCATGTTCTCGGCAAAAGTCTACATCGACCAATGACGAGCAACCAATGGGTTTTTGTATATAAACGAAAAATAACGCCAAAGCCTTGGCGTTGGCATCGAGCCTCCCCAAGTGCTAGACTGAAACGCCATTCAGTCCTCCCCTTCCGATTCAACTTGGCTAATCCGAAATCTAATATCGTATATACGCCACCCAATCATGTGGAGTGTCTGCGTCTTGTGATATCGCAAACGTGCGACAATTTATATAACGAGACGGGTCTACTATAGCATACGAGGCGAGTCTGCGCGGGACAACGCTTATCATATCATAGTATCATGGCTATAAGTACTATCCCCGATCTACGATCAAGGGAATTTAGGTACTAATGCCCGAGTATTTAGTCTCTCATCAAAATCATCAATAAATCAACCGTGTCATACATGTCGAGAAAAATCATGAAAATCTGATATATAGTATATTATAGTATATATCATCAAAATACATTTCATGATTTAAAACATGACACATATTTTTCATCAAAATTCATGGATGCATATTTTAAAAATTTTGGAACACTTCATTTATCACAAAGTATGTTACAGTCATTTAACAAAATCATTTTACAAATCATTTCACAAATCATGCTTTGAAAACGATAAAATATAGTTTTACTTATTAATTACATGACAACAGTAAGACCTACTCACTTGACTGAGGAGGGTATGACACTTCCCCTAAATCTCCTCGTTTCTCGAATGAGTTACCCTTCGTATAACTGTGGCTCTACGCCTAAGTCAATAATAAGCATAATTTATTAATTTAATCATTTTGACAACAACGCATCGTCGAACTAGAAATATATACTCTATGCGTCTCTACGGACGTTCCCTTGTTAAGACTTAATTCTCATCATAAAAATACTAGTCTTTATTTCCTACTTAAATATAACAATAAATCAGATCACTTTTATGTTTATAGTAAACTCTTAAATTCCATTTAGCAAAATAATTTTAAATTTCATAATTTTCCTCTTACACAGGTTTAGTAAACTCATAATAACTTTCTCTATTTAAATTGGATTCGAATGATTCAAATTTTTAATTAAACTAAGACATATATCTACATTTTTTATGTTCAACTCATCTTCAAATTCCCATTGCACGAATTTATAAAAATCTATTTTCAATACAGTTCATACTTATATAACTAAATTTGCGCAATTTTGATAGAAAATTCATATCTTAGTATATACATCTCTGATTTACATGATTCAAAGTTTTACTGAAAGATAAGAGATAGATCTACAACTTTCATGTTCAGTATTTCCTTTAATTCTTAGTACAGAATTTTATAAAATTTTATTTCTGTCTCAGTTTCAGTTCTAAATTATGCTCTGCATAGTTTCAGAAAAAAAAAACACCATAACTTCCGGGATACTACTTCAATTCAAGTGAATTTTATCTCATTTTAAAGATAAGACAGAGACCTAAAAGTTTCATGTTTATAGTTTTCCCTAATTTTTTCTAGAAGTTATTTTAATATTTAAATAAAATTACTAGTCATGCACATGATCGTGAATAGAACATCAATTTTTACTGTTTCTACTAAAAATCACCATAATTTCATTTCTTAATGAAAAATTTTGCACCATAGTTCATTTTAAAGCTAAGAGAGTCCAATTTTACAAAACCAAACCAATCTAAATTTCGATCATCACAGAATAAGATATCATAAAATTACTACAGCTTACTAATCATGCTAACTTACTTGAACAAACCTACTTCATGGGACCAATTTAATCCAATGTATACTCAAAGAAGAATGTATTACCTCTTTAATAAGATCTTGACATCCAAATATTCATCACCAATACCATCCTTTAGCACTTGATCACTACATCTTGCAAACACATATACATTAATATAAAAAAAAAAATAAAAAAACTCTACATCATACTAATACTATCTAAAAAATTGAAATCCTATCAACCAAAGATTTTCCTTACCTCTTCAACACCTCAAGTGCTTGGATGAACACAATAATTTCTCACTCCCTACCCTAGAATTCACATCCAAGAGGGTGAATGTTGAGAAGAAAATGAGATCCAATGCTTGAAACAACTCTTTTATGCAAATTTAGCAAAAATTTTGACTATTGATTCATTTTCATGCAAGATCTCTACCCTACACTTGTCCTAAGTCTTTTTCACATACAAGATTGCTTACAAGCTACCTCCATGCACCTCCTTCATGTCAAATTCATTTATGATGAATTTAAGTACAAAGAAAGAGGTTTTTGACCAACCAATAATAATTCATGCAAAGATTTTTCAACCAATGAGATTTCTCTTTGGTGGAATGAGCTTAGATGGCTACTATGTGTGCTCTTGGCCAATGGTTGATCTCCAATTGTCATTCAATGGTTGGTTTTGCAACTTAGTCTCTCAAATTCTCATATTTGCACTTTTAGTCCCTAAACTTTCCAAAATTATAAAATTGATCCTATGCGATTTTTTTTTAAAATCTTCAAATTCACTTCTTTATGCTTATATTTAAGTGTTTTGGTTTCGTTAGCTATTTTTAGTGATTTTAGCGTTTGCTGACATTTTTCGGGAAGATTTTCGCCTTATCAATAGAATTTTCGATTTAAGTGATTTTAAAAGTAAAGTTTTAAAATTTTCAAATCATGTGTATCAAATGGATGTAATATCATATATATGAACATGATGAGAGTACATCATACACCGAGAGTCGGTGTTACAAGTGGTGCCCTTTGACAAGAAGTTTCATCCATCTTTGGGAAGTCGGCGCACTCGCGTTTAAGCAGTTTCAACCCCATATACGCCCAGATGCCTTAGTGACATCTCAATAGGAGCTGGACGATTTAAAGAAGCAAGTTGAAAAGCTTGTGGCCGCTGAACTTCAGCAAGCCAACGTAGGCCGAGATGACTCTGGCCATTATATCCCTAACTCTTCACCATTCGATCCGCCGAGAAGATGTCGCAGAACATTCTCCTTCCCCTTATGGAGATGTACAACGGCACTGCTGACCCCAGAGACCGCACAGCCCATTTTGTCCTGGTCATGATCTCGAGAGACAAATTTAACGCGACCATATATAAGCACTTCCCCACAACCCTAAAGGGGAATGCATTGACATAATTTAATTCACTCCCATCATCCAAGATTAGAGGACTCTCCCAACTCAGGCAATAGTTTGAAGCCCATTTTGTGATTAGTTGAGGAGCTAACAGGAAGTCTACTACCTTCTTATCCCTTTGGCAAAGAGACAATGATATCTTGAAGGATTTACTTGACAAATTCAAAATCGAGATGATGAAGGTCTTAGATTTAGATTATTCGATTGCCTTAAAAGTATTACTTACAAGATTATAGCCTTTGGGGATGAAGACCTTGATCACCAAGAATCCTTCGACCACTATTCAAGAGTTCTACATTCGAGTCAAGAAATACATTGCTGCTAAATAATCTGAAGCATTCGATAGACACTGAAGTGGCAAAGAAAAAAATGAGCACAATCGATTTCCACCACACCAACCTTCACCAAAAAGGAATCGGGCCACACCTTCACCCTCTCACAGGTTTACTAATTACACTTCCTTGAATGACATGCCTTGCTAGATCCTGATGCAGATCAAAAACTGGCCTTACGTCAATGGCCTCCTCCCTCGAGGGCAGATAATTCCAAGAGGGACAAGATCCCAAACTACAGTTTCCATTGAGAATATTGTCACATGATGAATGAATGTTGAAGGCTGAAGGATGAGCTTGAACCCTTAGTCAAGGAAGGAAGGTTATAGAGATTCATTGAGATAAGGCAAGGAGACAATCCCCTACAAAGACATAGAGAAAGGGACTAGCCAAAAGCTAGCCACATCGAACCGACAGAGCCCCTGGTCACAAGTGTCGTCTGATACTACTCAAGGAGTCATCCTCAAGGTGCAGAGAGAAGATCCTTCGAGATGCTCTACTGATTATTTGGTATTTCAGGTGTTTCAAAGTTTAGAGATGCTCCCCCCAAAGAAGTTCTCACTACTCACGTTGAGAGCGGGCAGAAAAGGAAAAGACCAACAATCAACTTTGACAACGAGAAACTAGTAAGAACTGACCTGGAATAATATGGCCCTTTGGTTGTCACTACTAACACATGAAAATTCACCATTAAAAGGATTTTCATCGATCAGGGGACAAGCTGCAACATCATCTACTGGGACACATTCTGATAAATGGGCTTAGCCATGCAAATCTTCAATCTCATGTTGGACCTTTGAAGGGACTCTCTAGTGACTGGATATACTCTAAAGGTACCATCCTACTTTCAATAACTCTAGGAACACCACCTAATCATGCTACAGATACAATCACTTTCAATATAGTTAAACTGGCATGACGATCTGGAAGTATTGCCAAGCACTAGATATATAAAGATTAAATTCAGGACACCTCTCGGCATTGGAGTGCTCAATTGTGATCCAAATCTATCGAAAGCCTCGATCTAGTAACCTCAATCTACAGTTTATCCCTATTCTGTCAATTCGAGAAGCATTTTCATCTTGATATCTCAATTTGGAAATTTTCAAAATAATGATACATTTATTCTACATACATTCTACTTTTTCTCTATAATACTTTATTCAGCAACGAGGAATAGGCCCTATTGGCTCTACATCTCTCAACATGCCAATATATGGAATGTGACTCCCGAGCAGGTAACTCCCACAATCTCTCAACTCCACGCCGCACATGGATTCTACACCTATCCTATCACCAATATATGGGATATAACTCCCAAATAAGTGGCTCCCACAATCTCTCGACTCCGCATTGCATATAGGTTTCGCACCCATTATATCACCAATATACGGGATGCAACTCCCGATCAGGTGGCTCCCAAAATCTCTAAGCTTCGCATCACACATGGGATCCACACCCATCTTATAGCCAATATACAGGATGTGACTTGTGAGCGGGTTTCTTCCACATTCTCTTGGCTCTGCATCGCAATGGGTTTCGCACCTATCCTATCGCCAATATACGAACTGTAACTCACGAGCAGATGGCCCTAGTTTGGTAGAGTTGGGTGAGCCACAGTTTCAAGGCATTGCTACTGATGTGGAAGGGATGATAGAGACAGAGATAGGCTTGGAGAGTGTAATCCATGCTGATGTCGATGAATGTGTGGTACACATTTCGGAAGCAGTTCAGAGACCATACTATGGCAGAACCATCTCCAGCTGAAAAAAGGTGGTGGTGCAAGGACTAAGGGGTGGAGCAATCACCCCACTCTCCCACTTTTTCAAACCAACTTAGAATTGGCATCAACAGAAGAAGCAGATCATTTGTTGTGGGTACTAATGTCAACACTTGAGCATGGGGGAGAACGAGGTTGGGGCAGTGCACATCTTCTTCATCAAAGTAATCTAATGAAGGTTAGAGTACAGCAAAACAACAAGGCCGAGCCCATACATATTTTCTGCATCAATGTAAATCTACTTCATAGTCAAGACCATAGACAATACCAACTAGGGTATGAGGGCAGAACTAGGATTTTGTACATAATTTTTTGTGCATAGAACAACAGCTCATCCCTCTCTCGAGGTTTGTACATGACCATGTACACTACGTAATGTACAGTATTCATTCAATCCCATACTTCTATTGAGGATACACTTGCCGTTGATGACAACCAAACCACCAGCTTTACTTTACCATCAACAATAATCTAAAACCACCAGCATTGTCCGTTGATAAACTTTCTTTTGAGGTCTTTTTTTTCCAACAGTATTGAAGAAACTCTTTTTCAAGAAACATTTTGGTGCCTTTGGGTAATCAAAGAAATGGATCCATTATCATCGCTACAACATAGAGACAGACCCTAACACTACCGGCAATGACAGCATACACTTCGGTGCCTCAATGAGTTATAACCAGCATGTGGCATGTATTACAGCAAAAAGATTGAATAAATGATATTTCTCTCCTATCCAGAACAGAGTCATTACAATCAACAAGCATATGACTTCCATAACCCTCAACTCCTGGCCCCATGTTTACAGTGAAAATTTGTTTTGAATCCTTGTTGGAGGATTGAAAGTAAATTTATCATATTCACAATAGCTTTATTGGGATATATAAAGATTGCAATTTTTTCATATCCTTGACAGACTGAGCTTACTTTTAGAAACGATTTTCTTCAAGTGATAGAGAATCAAAGTTAAAATCATTAAAAAAAAAAAAAAAAACAAATTGAAGTTAATTTGGGGGAAATTTATATTTATGTCAACTGCCTTAATTTTGAAATTATATCCAAATTTAAAATTATACCCATGATTACACTCTACCCCTCATTCAGTTTAAAATCCCAATCACTTTTTCCTTTCTATTCTTGGGCGGCCTAAACCCTAAAAAATATTTATAGGGAAGAGGGCATGAGGTTTCAAACCTTAGACGAGGTGAAGAATTCCCGGTGCCATTAAGTATTATGGTAGAGCTTTTTTTTTTTTTTTTTTTTTTTTTTTTTTTTTCTATTGGTGTCGTGGCTTGGTGTCGTGGGCTTGGTGCACCGTCCAGTATTTAGAATTTCGTTTTGACTATTCTAGATCAAGCCGCTATCAGGTCCCAATCGAAAGAGGGCTCTTTCAACATTTTTTTTTGGTTCCCTAGGAGACTTGAACTCAAAGGTTTGGTTAAACAGTCACAGCATCATTTCCACTACACCAGCCAAACATTGGTATTATGGCAGAGTTTTGCCACTAAAAAGATTCCGCTTATCCTAAATGGTCTAAAATGTCATAACCTTGCTTGCTTCTCCGTAATAAAATAGATTTCCATATTCCATTTTAAGACACACTTCCATTGCTTTCTACATTTCTTATGTCTTCCTCTCAATCCTCTCCCCACCCGAGCAACAAACAAGGGGATGGGGAGCAACGTGTGCCCGAGTGAAATTTGCTATAACAAAAGCAAGCTCGATGCTAAAAGCTCCATTAGCAATGGTGAAGGGAAAGCGTAACAATCTCGTATCATGACCATTTAACAAAATTCATTAACATAAGATCCAACAACCCAGTCATGCTTAAGTACCACTGCAGCTGCCTTCGCATACTGCTTTTGAGACAAATTGCCACAAACAAAAACATGTAACAAAGAACCATAACCAACACGATCAAAAAATAAAAATAAAATAAATAAGGTTGCAAAATAAGCACGTTATCTTTGATTGTTCGCCAGAATTGTTCCCTTTAGTCTTACTGCATGTCCTCCTCTCATGGCCAGTTTCTTCACAAACTCTCCCCTTCAATATGCAAAAGATACCCTTCGTTTTAATTGGCTCCAGGTAGATACCAAAGATCTTAAACCTTTTTCCTCATTGTACTTGAGAGGTTCTCCCCCTTCTCCCAAGGGGACAGTCCAGTGATAACAGTCACTCTCTCTCAACCCTCTAATCCAGGGTTAACCAATAAAAAAAAGGAGGTTCTCCGCCTTTCTCCATCTTCTTAACTTGTTCGGGCATCTCATATTTAAGGTTGGCTTCAGCCATAGGGTGCTGCACTTTCCCCTGATTTCCCAAACATGTTGAATTTTATTTCGTCACACTGACCCATCAACAGCCAAAGCCCGAGGTTTGTAGCCCTATTGCTCTAGCCTTTTTGCTTAACCAAAGAAAAACGGCACACATTTACTTGAAAGTACGATCAACAAGGATTTGAGTGTTTAAGCAAAGCACTCCCATAAGCCACTTCCTTCCCTTCGCAATTCAACCCTGGGTCAGGATTGTGCCACCACCTGACCTCTGGGCCAAGAAAAGCAAGTCCTCTTCAGGGCACAGGAGCTGGAGCTGGAGCTGCTGCCTTCCAAATAGTGGCCATAAAGGAGCCCAGTATCTATCACTGTCCACAACTCACTCTAGGATTTTAACGGGGAATGCCAGTTTCAATTATCATGATATACAAATATTTAGAGACTACAACTTGAAAGTGATGTGGCTGATTGAACCAGCTGCAATCCTTATAAGCTTGAATACATCAAATGTTTATCTGCACCCCTATATCAGTATCAGCAAAAGAATGGCTAGATCTCTCTTAATTTTCCTCCCAAGACTCAACCATACCTACTTCGAAGCTATAACATTCTCTCTTTGGCCTGGTCATACGAATCTGATATTAAAATTTGACAGACTTGATTCATGAACTGCAGCCCCGAAAGAAAGCAAGAACTGTAGTTGGAAAGACATCACAAAGAAAATGATCTGAGGACAATTTATGCATCAGATTTCCATTGTTATCTAGCTAGCGATGTAACAAACGACTAAGCATTTGGTTCAATTGCCAACTGAACATCAAAAGAGAGAGGGAAAAAAAGAAAAGAAAATGAGTCGAGATCAAAACAGAAGTTTTACCCAGCAGAATAAACGTGGATTGAATACAGAAAATTCTTATGATGCCATCCTACCAAGTGTAGAAGAAGAAGAAACAAAGCTAACAGATCTCCATCTGATTTACAATATGGATCTTGTCGATTCCTAAATGAGTAGTTCATGTGAAGATAAAAATGGAGAACAAACATTAATCATCCAAAGCTCAAATCCATAAATGAACAGAGTAGTTCATTTGAATATCTAATGATATGATGAAATGTTCTTTAAATTTATGTTCCAAAGATGACGCACACTAGTTACTTCCTGAATTTTAGCTTCACCATCAAAGTCCATTAGCTATATTTACTTAAAAGAAATCTCTAATGAATGTTTCTAGGGCATGTTTAGCACGGGGAAAGGGTAGAGAGGTATATTTTAGGAAAACAATATTCTGCATGTGAAGTTCCTTGCCCCAGTGGAGGATGCATGCTCTCAACAAGGATTACATCCCCCCCCTCCAAAAAAAAAAAGGATTAAAATCTCCACTCGTTAAAAAAATATTATAAACACAACTCACTTATACTTCAGGTGCTTTTTCCAATAAATCCATGTTTCACCATGTTTTTAGTCTTCCCCTGTACCCTTATTTTTCTTTAAATAATTTTATTTCAAAGGTTAAGATGTTACTGAGGTTAAAACTTTTATTTCATTCATGGTGCTTAACAAGATTATTACCAATGATTTACTCCAAAAGAGGATACCTTATAAAGTTACCTCTCCAAAGGTATGAGTCATGTGCTATAATTGTTCTGAGAATAAACATCACTTATTTATTCATTGTTCTGTTGCACGCGAGATGTGAAACTGCTTGCTCTCTATATATGGCAATAAATGGGTTAGCTCTAAGAGGCTCCCTTATTTGTATCTCACACACTTTACAGGGTTTGGAGAGGAAAGATGCTGAAAGCCTTTGAAAATGTGTATTCCTGGTGGTCCCATGGTTTAGCAAGAACAGAATGTAAGGATTTTAAAAAAATCAGACCATTGATCCCTCTCTTCTTTGGGATAAGGTTGTTCTCTATGCTTCTTTGTGGGCTCATGTTTATGAAGTTCTTGATGACTATAGCTTAGAAGATTTATAGAGAGATTGGAGGGGAGGGTTACAATAGTATCCTGATGTTATCTTTTGGAACTTCTGATTTTCATTTTTTTTGCTCCTAAGGAATTCTCATCTTTTGGGGCCCTTGTATATTCTCTTTACCTCTAATATATATTCTTCTTCTATCAAAAAAGTTATAAAAAAAAAAAAAGAAAAGAAAAAATTCTCACTTATACAATTCTGTTTTCATCAGCTAACAATGAAGGTATCCATTCAAACAAGAGAGAAAAACCATTTTTGATCCCTATACTTCTCTTCAATCGTTTGTTAATCTAAATTCTTATGTTTCAACTTGATCCTGACTTGGGGTTGCTGATCCTAATTTAAGGCAGCCATTTATATGGCCATTTACGCTGGCACTTAAATTTGAGGAACACATGCTTGTCAATTATCCTTTGTCTAATAAAATCCTGCCATGATCATTAGGAGGTTTCCTTTACAGAATAACTAAGCCAATAGTAGAACAAAATCAAAAATCACAGAGACCATATATTCCAAACAATAAGTTTTGCTTTTAACAGGACTGGATTGAAGGGCAAACCTGAACACCAAGTTGATCCAAAAAGGCCTGCATCAACAAGCATTGCCAAGCCCAACTTGATCCTGACTGGGGGTTGTTGATCCAAATTTAACGCAGCCATTTGTATCGCCATTTACGCTGGCACTTAAATTTGAGGAACACATGCTTGTCAATTTTCCCCCGTGCAATAAAATCCTGCCATGATCATTAGGAGGTTTCCTTTACAGAATAAGTAAGCCAACAGTAGAACAAAATCAAAAGTCACAAAGACCATATATTCCAAGGAATAAGTTTTGCTTTTAACAGGACTGGATTGAAGGAAAACAAACCTGAGCACTGAGTTGATCCAAAAGGGCCCGCAACAACAAGCATTGCCAAGCCACGATAATGAACATCCTTAGGTTGTGCAATTTATAGATCATCTCCATAACAACTATAATATAATTAAGATATTTAATATATATTTATTAAATATCATGCAGATAAATGGTATTCATTCTGAAATTAGAAAATTAGACATTGCTGTCACTTCCGCTACAGAATACTATTTGATTTATAGAAGAAATTTGAATATCAAGAAGCATAAATTAAACCTGTGGCAAGATAAGTTCCAATCTGTTCCTACAGTCTCAAATGTGTCTGAGTGAATAAAAGATATTAGTTCATTAACAAAAATAATCAACCTTCAAAATTTTCTTATCAGATACTTTTTGCAACTATACATGAACAGAAGAAATAGACTAAACAATGAATAATATATATGACAATCTTACATTGAAATGGCATCTGCATATCAGGTCCTGCAAGTAAATTGTAGCCCCATCATTAATTTGTGTAACTATGCTCAACATAGAGAACCAGAAATTTTTCATATTTCTCCTTTTCAAAATTGTCAACATTGCTTTCTCATATGTAAACCATAATATCACCAGATATGGACAAAACATTAGCCATTGTTTACACTTAAAAGTGACTTAACCAAAGATAACAAGCAATAAATACAAGTCTCCGAAGAGGGCATCTAACCAGAAAGTTAGCATCTTCAGAAGAATCACAACCATGAGCAAAAAGCTTCTCATTCATCAACATTACTATCCGGCCACCTAAGAAACTTATAACCTTGAAGTGAGGGTGGTAAATAAGTCTGCGATGATGCCGAAGGATTGTCAGGAGGATAGATATACCCCTTTGCATACCCAAGATCCTTCATAAGTTTAGTAGGCGCATTTCGTAAATGCAGAGGCACTCCCTCATTTTGTCCGACTGATTCCCTGACCACTTTCTGTGCAGCCCCTATAGCTCGATAAACAGCAACAGACTTGGGTGCCAAAGCCAAGTAAGCTACACATTGAGCAAGAACCACATTGCACTCTGGCATTCCTATAAAATGGCAAGCTTGATAACAAGCAACAGCCTGTGAGAGCGCATTCGGGTCAGCCAATCCAACATCCTCACTAGCAAACCGTATGAGCCGACGGGCAATGTACAAAGGTTCTTCCCCACCTTCCAGCATTCTTGCCAACCAATAAATGGACGCATC
Organism: Dillenia turbinata; assembly: GCA_037126225.1. NCBI lineage: Eukaryota > Viridiplantae > Streptophyta > Magnoliopsida > Dilleniales > Dilleniaceae > Dillenia > Dillenia turbinata. Next base: position 5,973,337 of record JBAMMX010000022.1, on the reverse strand, counting down.
GGCATCACTCCCTCTCATAGACTTGTGCAATGCACTAATCAGATTATAATGTTCGTCGCCTGCTTTATCATATGCTAGATGCTTACACTGAAATGCCTCCTTTACATCATCCAAAGTCACAATGGCAACCATTGGTTCAACTTCAACCCCATTTTCATCAGCCCCTTCTTCGTCATCCTTTTGCTTAATAGGCAGCCTAGCAGCAGCAGTAATACCCGAAATTTCAAGCACATTCAATGCAACACGAGCATCGCCATCACAATTTGTCGAAATAAATTCCATGGCTTCATCCATCACTTCAACTCTCACTCCCACACTCTTCACCAACCCTCTATCTGAATGGGCAACTGCCCGCCTCAAAATCTTGGCAATCTTTTCGGGCTGCAGAGGATTAAGAGTAAGAACTCGACAACGGGACAACAATGGCGTAATAAGATGAAAAGAAGGGTTCTCGGTAGTAGCACCAATAAAAACAACACTCCCATCTTCAATGACAGGCAAAAAAGAGTCCTGCTGAGACTTATTAAACCTATGAACCTCATCAACAAACAAAACAGTTCTCTTCCCATTTCTGCTCTTCGCTTTCCTAGCTTCATCAACTACGTCTCTCACGTCTTTAACCCCAGAAGTCACAGCAGACAATGAAACGAACCGATAAAACCTCGGCAAATCGCCGGAATTCACAATGGCTTTGGCAATGGAAGTCTTGCCAGTTCCCGGAGGACCCCAGAGGAGAATGGAAGGCAAACGATTGGAATTGATAGCTGAGCGAAGAAGAGAAGTGTTGTTGTTTTCACCTATAAGATGATCTTGCCCAACAATTTCATCGATTTTCTGGGGTCGCATTCGCTCAGCTAAGGGCTCGTTCGGAAGAGAGTTCGTCAATTTGGGTTTTTTGGGTGGAGGCTGGAATTCGAATTTTTGGGGTTCTGGCCTTGCAGTTAAAGTGTCTAGGGCTTCAGGTTTGGAGTGAAATTGGAAGAAGCGATCGAGCTTGGGCTGAAATGGAGGAGGAGGGGGAGGGTTGGAGGAAGAGGAAGAGGAAGAGTTGTTGGCGTTGTTAGTTTTGTGATTGAGAATCCAATCGGTGGCTTTGAGTGTGGATTTGCCGCCGGTGGCTGCCAGTGCTTCTGCTGCTAACTCGTCCGGAAATCCCATGCTCAGTAGCTGGTGCATCTCCATCTCTCTCTCTCGCTCTCTCGGCCTTCCCTCTTGTTGCAAACGCAAGAAAATTAAAATTTGGAGAAAACAACGGAATTGACCCCAAAAAAAAAAAATTAAAAAAAATTATTAAAAAATCATTGGAGAAAAAAAATTCGATTTTTTATGTAAATTGATCAAATTTTAAAAATTTGACCAACGCTATTCATAGATTTATCAAATTTTTAAAACTCGACTAATACTATTCATATATTGTTCACAAATTGATCGAGTGTTCAAAACTCGACCCACCTCTATATGAATAATATTAATCGAGTTTTCAAAACTCGACCAATATATGAATAATACATGAACAGTATTAATCGAGTATTGAAAACTCGACCAATTTATGAATCATGTTAAACAAGTTTTGAAAATTCGACCAATCTGGATTTTTTTTTTTAATATCTTTCATGTAAAAGTTGTTTTAAAATTTATTTTTCTTTTTTAGTCAAATCCGAACGTCTCTCTAAAATTTGGGTTATTTCTCTTGATATTAGCATCAGGAGCCAAATAATAAAATATTGATATATTAATTTAAATCACATAAATATTGAATTTGTTTTTTTAAAAATCAATATTAAATAATTATTTTTTCAAATTTCAAAAAAATAATAAGATTAACAAAAAAGTTAGTATTACTTCAAAGTCGATTTCTAAAAAATCAACTTCAAATTGATTCATCATGGATCGACTTCAACCCACTTAGATTCCAAACCCTCATTTCAGAGTTTTCAATCTAAACTAATTACACAATCTTTAGTTTAAACCAATCACGTAATCTTCGATCCAAACCAATCACACAATCACCTCAACTGACTGAATCAATTAAAATGAAGCGAAAGAACATAATATACAAATTTATGGATAAAATAAGTTTTGATGATAAATAAATGAAAGACAAAAGTAATTACATGATGAGCATAAAATGATAAATTAATAAAATATTAGTTTTGAAGATATTAGGATAAATCAGGAATGATCTAACACACATGAAACTCAAATCTAAAATAATCAACTCACTGTCAAACACACTTAAGCACAAGTCGATTTACTAAGTTTAGAAAGAATGTTATATCAATCGAATCATGAAAAAACATTAGTCAACTCGCCATATACTATAGGCAAACTGAACTTAGATAGTAAGCTACTCAAGTCAACTCACCCCAAAATACTAGAACTTGCTCATTGATGGAATAGCAAGAGTCAAATATTCAAAGCTATAATAGTCAAATATTTGAAAGAATAACCGTAACACTTTCGGGATTTAGAAACCTTTGTGAAGAACAAGTCAATATATGTGCTAGGCCACAAAGCACTCACATGCTAAACTATAGGGCACAAGATACTAGAACATGTCTTGAGTCATAACACGTATCAAGACACTGGCCAAACCTTATAATTTAAGTCATGTATTAAACCAAGTCGACTTACATGTTATCCCAGTTAACTTACAGTATAAGGATTTAGAAAATACATGATAAATGCCATGACATGAACCATGACACAAGCCATGAACCATGACATGGAATAAGGCATATGCCATGACATACAACATAAAGTTTAAGGCACACAAGGCCAAGTCGACACACCAAACATGGTAAGTCAACATAACTTGTCGAGAATGCTCTATAACTCATAGGACATAGGCACCAAGTCGACTCACCCTATACTCTAAGTTAACTCGGGCATTCTAGACTAAGATTTTTTTTAATAAATCATAGCTCAAGTTGACACACAAAGGTTGCTATGTTGACACAACGTGTCCACAATTCAGTATAGCTCATAGGACACTACAACAAGTCAACTCACACTACAACACTGTCGACTTGCATGAAGGTTGCACTTCACAGAACATACCACTAGTCTTTGTGCATGAGTAAACCATGTTACACCAGGCCAAATGACATATAGGCCAATCGAAAGTGTACTAAGTCGACACAATACACTTAGTAAATTGACATGCACATTGTACAATACATATACACTTAAGTAGGAATAGGTGGAAGTCGACTTATCAAGAAGTCCAAGTTAACTCGCACAAGACAAGGAACAAAAATTACTAAGTCCATCAAACTTGTATCAACACAAGGAAGGGCATGAGTTGGCACAACAAGCTCCATAGGCCAAAAACTTGAGTAGAATATGGAACAAGTCAACTTAATGAAAAACACAAGTTGACTTGCACAAGAAACTAAAAAGAAATGTTTAAGCACAGAAAGATGTAAGCCGAAACAAGAAAATAAGTATGTCGACACAAGATTAGAATCCAAGCACAAATGTCTAAACAAAATCGAGAGGCAGTTGACTCATCCTAGCTAGAAGCTTGCATAATTCAAGAATCAGTCACCTCATGAAGAAGAGAAAGTCAACTCGTTGTGAGTAACGACTAGTTGTTCAAAAAGACCGTTTGAGCATAAAATTCAACTCTCAACCACCTCAACGGCTACAAATGTGCATTAAATGCTCTACAACGACTATATCAACATAAAGGGCTATAAATATAACACCAACTGAAGATCAAACAATTGTTTGAACATTCATTGTACTTGATTGCATTAAGATCTTCAAGTGAGCTTTTATTTTTGTATGTTGTATTTGTTTGAGCGACAAAGATCATATATAAACTTCAAGATTCAAGTTTATATTTTTGAATTTTATTCTCTATCCTTGTAATCGACTAGAAAAAGGGTTTTTTTGGTCTAGGATTAGATTATCTTGGTGAAGATAGATTTGCCAGCACTTATGTATACTAGTGTTGAATGTTCAAGTGAAACATTTGTGAGCTTTGACTAGCTCCTGTCTAAACTAGTTAGTTGTAGCTATTTCAACTGAAGATAGTGGATTAGAAAATCTAAGTGTAGTCTGAGAGTGAATATATATTAGGAAGGTGAAACCACTATAAAATCCGTTGTGTCAAATCTTCTCCCTCTGCCTTCTCATCTCTCTTCTCATTTCTTAAACTCCTAGAAAAATACAAAATTTTCAAACAACATGTTCACCCCTTTAAGTTGTTAGAATTCAGTTCTTCAATTGGTATAGAGTGGGCTTCCAGAAGAAAAGGCTTAACATCCTTAGAGGCAAAGATCTGAGATGGTACTTAATGGCGATAACAATCCTTTTGGAGTTTGCTGCATAAATAAAGCTCCATTTTCAATGGAAATAATTTCAACTAATTGAAAAAGCCCATGAGGAGCTTCATTATCGCCTAAGATGCAACTGCTTGAGAGATCATTAAAGAGAGAGTTGAATTCTTGACAAAAGAGATTAATGGAGTAAGTGTTTCTATCAAAATGAAAAATATGACAACAGAGGAGAAGAAGGATTATAGAGCTAACTGTAAAGTTGTGAATCTGTACCATCTTACGTTGAGCTTAAACGAATATAACAAGAATTTTTCTTGCGTAACAGCAAAAGAGATATGGAAAAGACTAGAAATAATATATAAAGGAACCAATCAAGTCAGAAAAGAACAAAATCCAAATGTTGAAACAAGAATATGAAGCATTCAAAATGAGAGATGGTGAATTTGTGAGAGGCATAATCATGAGATTCAACACCATCACCAATGATCTGAGACTATTAGGGAAAGGACTCAACCAAGAAGACATGATAGACAAGGTTTTGAGATGCATACCAAAGTCTTGGGAGGCTAAGGTTACCACTATAGAAGAGTCGAAGAACTTGGAACTCTCACAATGAATCAATTAGTGGGATTACTGACAACCCATGAAATAAAAATGAATTCAAAGGAGACTGGAAAGAAAGAAAAAGGGAAGTCCATGGCCCTTAAAGCAGATAGTGAAGATGATACCTCAAGTGAAGAGGAGGATAAGAAGGATATGGCTCTGCTTACCCTAAAGTTTAAAAGATTTATCATGAGCAAAAGAAACAAAGGCAGAGTAGGGTTCAAGAAATCAATGAAAAATAAAGAAACAAGATACTATAAATGCAAGAAGGTTGGCCACATTAAAACTGAATGTCTAATGCTCAAAAGGGTAGAGAAGAAGGAAAAGAAAGAGAAGAAGAAAGCCCTGGCAGCCTGCGATAAAAATAGTAACTCAAATCACGAGGAAAATGAGCAAAAGAAAACCGATCTATGTTTCATGGCATTGGAAGAGGAACACAACAAGGTATTCTCCTCTTTTTATTTTGCATTTTCTGATTCTAGCTTTGATAATGAATCGTCTGCAAATGAAACTGAGTAAAAAGAATTCATCTTTAAAGAAACTGCTGGTTAAAGTAGAAGAAGAAAAGAATAGATTAAACTCTAAAAATGAAAATTAAAGAAAGATAATGACAATCTGAAGGTAGAAAAGACTAATTTGTATGCTAAATAAAGAATGAGTCGAAAGAAGCACATAAACTAAAAATAGAGTTAGAAAATTTAAGAAAAGCACATGTCTGCAAAGAAACGGATGTGTCTAATTCAACAACTTCAACAAAAAAACTATATCTTGAGAAAGATAAGAATAGGAAACTTAGCTATTTGTTGCATAAACTCATGCAGGGCTAAGAAAAACTATATATGATAAAACTCGATTGGGATATAATCTTGCTGCCACCCAGAAAAGGCTTTATAGCTTCTTTGTTGTTAGCTCCAAGAATATTAAACTAAAGACTAGATGTCATCTATGGATGAAATAGGACACAGTACATAGCACTGCAAGCTTTAAAGATAGACTAACATTAACAAGACCAAAAGGCCAATAATACACCAAAAATGCACACACTGTTATAGGAAGGGACATAGCACGATTGCATGTTGGTTTAGAAGTAGGACACCTAGAAAAATAGCACTACAGTGGATGCCAAAGGAATTAGATAGAACTTTTACTATAACTAGCAATGTTGACCCATAAAGATTTGGGTACCAAAAGCTTAAAAACTTCATTGTGCAGACTTGCCTTAAAGCTAAAGGTTCCAGGAATACATGGTATTTAAACAATGGTTTCTCCAAACAATTGATCAAGGATGCCACAAGGTTCATTTGCCTGGAAGAAAAGAAGAGAGGCAAAGTTGTTTGCAGGTAACTCAAAGGGCAGAATGATTGACATCGAAAATATAGGTAAGTCTCTTACACACATTAAGCATGTTCTCTTAGTTAAGGGCCTGAAGCATAACTTGTTAAGAATTAACAATTGTTTCCCAAAAGATATGTTGTTTTGTTTTATTGTGATTATTGCAAAGTGATAAACAAATTAAGTAAGAAAGGAAATTCATAGGATCTAGACAAGACAACATTTATGTAATCAACCTAAATAACATAGGAGATGTAGAAGAGGCTTATCGAATGGCAATGGGCCATGACAATACCTGGCTATGGCATAGAAGGTTAGATTACGCAATCATGGATCTAATTTCAAAACTAATTAAAAAAAACATAGTTAAAGGTCTCCCTAAATTAAAATATGAGAAAGATAAACTATGTGATCTTGTATGAAGAGAAAACATGTTAGATCATCCTTTAAGCTAAAGAATATAGAGTCAATTAGTAGGCCATTAGAGATGCTACACATAGATCTTTTTAGCCCAACAAGAACTCAGAGCGTAGGGAGAAAGCACTATAAATTTGTTAACATAGATGATTACACTTACTATACTTGGGTGCTATTCCTGGCCAAAAAAGAGGAGGCAAGCAATACCTTAATTAAATTGTGCAAGAAAGTCAAAATGAAAAGAGTTGCACAATAAAAAGCATTAGGAGTGACCATGTCAAGGAATTTGAGAATAAGTTAATGCAGGACTTCTGTGAAGAAAATGGTAGAGATCACAATTTCTCAACTCTTAGGACATTCAACGAAATGGGGTTGCAGAAGAAACGAACAAGACCTTAGAAAAAAATACTTCGGATAATGTCATGTGAACATAATGTATCCAAATATTTCTAGGCAGAAGTTGTAAACATAGTTTGCTATATTCTTAATAGAGTCTTAATAAAACCAATCTTAAAGAAAACCCTATGAGCTGTACAAGGATAGAAAACCTAATATAGTATACTTTCATGTATTTGGATGTAACTGATATGTTCCGAACAATGAAAAGGAGTCCCCTGGAAAATTTGATGCAAAGAGTGATAATGGAATCTTTTTAGAATACTCAATCTCTAATAAAGTCTATAGAGTTTACAATAAGAGAACTATGATGGTTGAAAAATCTATTCATATAGAATTTGATAAGAATGATCTCTCAGGCAAAAATAGTATTGATGATTAGGTATTAGATAAGCCAATTAGTGAACCAAAAGCATTTCAAAATGAGAATGCCAAGGAAGAGGTTAGATTTCCTACACTAAGAAGAAGTGTGGTTGTTGAAAATATCATAAGAAATCTAAAGTTTGAAGTTAGGACTAGATCAGCTTTTCAAAATCAATGTGAATTTGTGACATTCATTTCCCAAATAGAATCTAAGAATGTAGATGAAATACTAGGAGATGAAAACTAGATTCTGGCAATGTAGGAGCTAGACCAATTTAAAAGAAATAATGTTTGGGATTTAGTTTCTAAGTCTGAAGATCAATCTATAATAGAATCTAAGTGGGTCTTTAAAAATAAGTTGGATGAACATGGAATAATCACTAGGAATAAGGCAAGATTGGTAGCTTCGAGCTATGGTCGGGAAGAAAGAATAGATTTTGATGAAACCTATGCCCCTACGCAAGATTGGAAGCTATAAGGATGCTTTTTGAATTCCAAATTATATCAAATGGATTTCAAGAGTGTTTTTCTAAATGGTATAATGAATGACACCATATATGTAGAGCAACATTCTGGTTTTGAACATCCTAATATTTAGACTATGTGTACAAACTGTCCAAAGTTTTGTATGTCGGAAACAAGTTTTGAGAGATTGGTATAAGAGGTTTAGCAATTCTTTGATTGAGAATAAATTTGAGAAATGTAAAGTTGATACGACTTTATTCATTAAGAAAAGAGGCAAAGAAATTCTAATAGTGTAAATTTTTGTAGATAACATAGTATTTGGAGCAAAAATAAAAATCTTTGCCAAGAATTTATTAAGTTCATGCATGTTGAGTTTGAGATGAGCATGATGGGAAAGTTGAACTACTCCTAGGACTGCAAATCAAGCAAATAGAGAAGGGTATATTCATTAGTCAATCCAAATTCACTAAGGAGTTAATTAAGAAGTTTAGACTAGGAGAGGCTAAAGGGATTGCAACTCCAATGAGCACTATAGTTAAATTAGATAAGAATGAGAATGGAAAGCCTGTATGCTCAAAGTTATATAAGAGTATGATATGATCTCTATTGTACTTGACTGCATCAAGACCTCATATCCTCTATAGTGTATACTTGTGTGATAATGTCAGAAAAATAAGTTTTGGTAATGAGTAAATGATAGACAATAGTGAGCATGTGATGAGAACAATATATTAGATTAATGAAAGATTAGATTGGAGAATATTAGGATGAGTTAGCAATAATAAAAGTCATAAATATAAAACTTAGACCTAGAGTAGTCAACTTACCCTTAACAATAGTTGACTCACTAAGTTTAGATAAGTCTTTAAGCTTAGACAAAATGTTAAGCCAGTCGACTCATGTAGGAACATAAGTTGACTCATTATGCAACTTAGGCAAATTGAACTTAGATAGTAAATAGCTCAAGTCAACTCACCCCAAAGGTCTAATAGACTTACCAAGTCCATAAAACAATAAAACTGAGATTCAAAGTTGCAACGGTTGAATATTTAAAATGTTAACGATTAAAAGGAAAAATTGGACACACAAAAGTAGGTTAAGTTGACCTACTAAAGACTGTAAGTTGACTAGCACTTATGAAGAACAAGTTGACATTAAAACATAAAACACATACATACTAGGCCATAGATCACAAGGCATTAGGACATGTGATGAGCTATAGCACGTAATGTCATAGCACGTAATGTCCTGAGCCATAGCACATGTCAAGACATAGACCAAACCTTAGATCTCAAGTCATATACTAGGACAAGATGATTTGTATGTTATCCCAAGTCAACTCACACTTTGAGGACTTAGTCAAACTAAGTATAGCAAGAGCTACGACACATGCCAGGGCATAAGCCTTAGCACGAGCCATAGCATGCCATAACACATGCCATGGCATATGCATGACATGAGCCATGACATGCCATGGCATGAGCCACAACATGGGACATGACACAAGCCATGACATGAGTCACGGCGCAAGCCATGACACATGTCATAGCATTGGACATGATATAGGGTATGGCACACAAGAGTTATGTCGATATAAGTGAAAGTTTATGTCAACACAACTTAGGCACTAGTCGACTTGCCATGTACCCAAGTCGACTCACCCATCTAGGACTTAAAAAAATTTTAGTTAGGAGCGTAGCAAATAGTTATGTTGACATTAGATGTTCTAGATATAGAATAGGCTTATAGGACACAAAGACCAGTCGACTCACATTACACCCTAAATCGACTTGCATAGGCCATGCATATGACACTGAACACACCACTAGCTAAGCATGAGCAAACCATACAAGCATCGAGCCAAACGCTAAATAGCTTGAACCAAATGCAATAAAGCCTGAGCCAAAATATACTAAGCATACGCTAGACACCATGTAAGCCATTTTGCACAGTACACGACATATATACACATAAGTAGGGATAGGAGGCAGTTGACTCACAAGGAAGTCCAAGTCAACTCACACAAAGCTTGGAGCGAAAACGACTAAGTTCTAGAAGCTAATGTCAACATAAGAAAATAGTTATGTTGACATAACCAAGTCTCCAAAGGCCAAAAGCTTAAGCAGTACTAAAGGATAGTCGACTCATGAAGAAAGCAAGTTGACTTGCATTGAATATTGACGAGCAAAGCTTAAGCAATGAAGGAGTTATGTCGACACAAGGAAATAGTTATGTTGACGTAACTTAGAGTTCAAGCTTAGATTTTTTAACATAATCAAGAGGTAGTCAATGCACCACATAGAGGCTATGAACTCATCCTAACTAGAAGCTGAAGAAATTCAAATATCAGTCGACTTGTGAAGAAGAGGTAGTTGACTCAAGATATATAACTTTGAAACCTTAACCATCCTTAATGGCTACAATTTAGCATTAAATGTTCTACAATAGTTAGATCATCAAGAGAGGCTACAAATGTAACATCAATTGGAGATCAAATAGCTTTTGGAACTCTTGACACATTTATTGCTCTTAAGATCTTCACTTTGTTTTTTAGTTCTTAAGCTGTATTTATTGTGAGCCACAAAGATCACATCTAAACATTAAGATTCAAGATTGTGATCTTAATTTTCATTTCATAAGCTTGTCATTGATAGAAGAAAAGGTCTTCTTGGTCAAGGGTTTAGTTGTGTGGGAGAACACAAGTTAGACTTGTTAGCACCTGTGTTAAGCTAGTGGTGAGTGTTTGATTTAAACATTTGGTGAGATTTAACTAGCACCTGTTCAAGCTAGTCATTGTACTATTTTTGAGAAAAATAGTGAATTGAAAATTCAGGTAGAAGTGGACATACACCAAGGAGGGAGGAACCACTATAAAAGAGTTGTGTCAATTCTTCTCTCCATCTCTATTCTCTTCTCTGTTCTTAAACTCTTAAACTCCTAGAAAAATCAAAAAGTACCAAACAATCAATTCACCCCATCTAGGTTTTTCTTTCAACTAGATTTTAAACCAATCTTAAAGAGTTACACATACATGTAGTGAAAAGGATTTTTAGATATCTTAAGGAAACATACAACTTAGGTCTCTGATATGATATGAACTCATATTTCTAGTTGTATAGATATTTTGATACAAACTTTGCTGGGTGTAAGGTAGATAGGAAGAACACAAGTGACACTTGTCAATACTTTGGGAGTATAATAGTCTTGTGATCATTTAAGAAACATAACAGTATTACCACATCAACCACATAAACTGAGTATGTCGCAACTGGTCAATGTTGTGTTCAGATTTTATGGATTAAGCATCAGATAAAGAACTATAGATTGGAGTTAGAATGTATCTCTATTAAGTGTGATAACACAAGTGCCATTAACTTGACCAAAAATCATGTCCATCACTCAAGAACCAAACATATTAAAGGAAGACATCACTACATCAGGGATCATGTATTTAAAAATATCATCATTCTTGAATACATTGAAACAGACAAACAAATAGCGGATATATTTACAAAACCACTAGATAAAAATAAGTTCTATAACTTAAGAAGAGAACTAGGGATGTTGGATTTTGAAGAGTGATGAGTGCTTGATTGATTTGTTGTATGTATGAAATGATTTCTGGCTTCTCTATGCATGAACTTCAAATCTAAGATTAACAAGTCGACTTGTTTAAAGTATGAGTTAACTTTCTTTCGAACAGATAACAACTTGGAAACAAGGAAGTGGACTTTCTCAAATGCATGAGTTGACTTGCCCATATGTCTTAGAGTAAGTTTGGTTCGCGAAAGGGGAGGGGGAGGGGAATGAAGAGATTTATTTCACCTGATAGAAATAAATGTATTTTTTTCATTTTTGTTTGGTACGAATGGAAGAGAAGGAAATGAATGGTACTTTTTTGTATTTAGTTAGAGTGAAAAGTGGAAAGAAATAACACTTAATTTACTATTCTATTCTTATAAAATAATGTTTTTAATATTTAGTATTATATGATTTTTTAATTTTTTAATTTAAAATATTTTTCTAAAAATATATTTTTTCTAAAAAATAATTATTTAATATATTTTTCTTATTTTTTATAAATTATTTTTATTGTTATTTTATATTAAATAAAATTAGAATATTAATATAAAAAGAGTAAAAGGAGTAAAAAAAAGTAAAATTAGAAAAAATAATTTGTCCAGTAAATTTATGAAAGAAATTAAATTTTATTATTTTATATTAAATAAAATTATAATAGTAAAAAATAATAGATAATTTTGTAAATATTAAAAAGGAACGAGAGCAAAATCGTTTAAAAATTTCATTTTCTTTCATTTCCATCCAGTTTATGACAGAAATGATTTCTTAAAAGAAAGGAAAAGAGATTACACCTCACGTTTACTTCTCCTCCACTTTTACCTCTTTACCAAACAAGTGAAATCTTTTATTTCCTTCCACTTTTACTTCCCCTCCCCTTTTCCTTCCACTTTTCACCCCAACCAAACTACTTCTTAATGTTCAGGATCTCATTTGAGCACCATAAGTCGATATATAAATCATCATAAGTCAACACAAAATGGCTAAGAGAATATAGATTATAGGTTATAGGCAACATGAGTTGAGCTCCCATGCATAGGTAGTCGACTTGCTCAGAAACACTTAGGCTAAGAATGTTTTTCTGACACTTCTTGTCGACACACCAACCTTTATAATTCGATACAACCTCAATGCCTTAGGTTTATATCACCTCTTATGACACCACTAGTTAACTTGCTCTAAATAGGGAATCGACTTGTTGTAATTTTGAAAATCGCAAAATTAGACAGTAGAAAACAGGAGTTGACTAATGTAGAATATTAGTCGACTTGTGATAGCCAGAGTCACAAGAATATAAATAGGAAGCCCTAAATTTAGATAATTATTCCCCATTTTAAGCCCAAGCAATCATTGTCCACCTAATCTATCTCTCTATCTCTCTGTCTCTCTCTCTCAGAAGGAAGATATTTGTCCATCAAATAAGCATCAAATCTACCATTAATATGACAAACAATCCTTTAAACTTTAATCACAATGACTTCCAATCTAGAGAAAAGTGTAAGTTATTTAAAGAATAGTTTTCCTATAGGGCTATAAATCATCCTAGGGTATTTGATTGGGATTTTTTAAAAAGTATTAACTTTCCTTATGGTGATTACATTAGGAAATTCTATCCCAGTAGTCTTATTTTCCTATTTTCTCCAACTTGTGACAGATTAGTGAGACTTTTCTATAACAATATAAGAGAATTCAAAGAAAATAAACAAGACAGGAAAGAGAGTAACATTGTCATACAAAATAATGAGCTATCACTCCCAAACTCATTTATAGAATGAACATCCAAGAATGGATAATCTATGATAAATGTGAGGAATATTTGAACACTAACTCATAGTTAATGCAAGGGTTGCCTTTAAAAGCCCAAACCTCCATGAAGTAGACTACAAAGCTGTATACTTGGACCTACATAAAAGATTATTTCATTTGATAGTCACTCACACCTTGAGACCTAGGGCATGGAATCATGCTAAAATCACTACGGAACATTTTTGGTATACAAAACAAGAATCCTAATCTCCATTTTCTGGTTCCTCTTCACATGGTAGCCATAAGAACTTCTAATAGGTGTAACCTCTATTACACCATCATAATCACGATATCTTAAAATTCCATGACATAAATATTTCTAAAGAAACTGGGATAGAATTAAATTCCACATATAGTATTGGACCCTCATCCCTCCTTAAGGCTAAATGGATTGAAGTTGATGGAGTATGGAGAAAAAGAAAAGGAAGGGAATGTAGGGAAAAAGTTAGAGAACATAGTAGAACTTCTGAACCTTCTACAGAACCTACCTAGCCTTCATCCACTTATTTCAACATATCTCAACCACCAGCATTAGTTATATATCAAAAAGGAGATGTTAGAACTCATACTATATCCTCATAACCAATAACATTAGAAATGCTATGAGACTTGCACAGAATGGATGGTAGAGTCTAAAACCAGCTTTCTGGAATGCAAAGTGAATTTTTCAGGATATAGGAGCAACTTCACAAAGTTGAAGACAAGATAGATACATGGCTTATATACAAAGATGTAACGTCAATGAGCCACTTGTCTAAAGAGCTATCCAAAGATCCTACATGATGCTTGTTTTTCTTTCTTTATTTGTTTTTTTCTTTTTATTTGATATTATGTATTGTGGTTTTTTTAACTATATCTTTAGTCACTTGTACTAAACATGGCTTGAGCATTGTATAACCTTTTAGTTGATGTCTATGAAGTTATGTTTTTGGGCCTTTGTATGCTTTTGAACATGCCTGCTTACTTATACTTTCAAGTGTCTTTAGCTTAACAATGCATGCCAATTACAGTGCATGCCAATTACAGTGCTTGCACCTATGACTGCACTCATGCTTATAATTACACCTTTGCATGCTCATGTTCACTCAACACTGTTTGCACTAAAGTCTCTACTTGTGCTTAGAACCACCCCTTTTATTGAGGACAAAAAAGGGAAGAGACATTAATTAGGAGAAGAAAATAATTAGGAGAGTAATTAGGAGAACAATTAGAGAATAATTGGTATGCTAATAAATAATTGGTACCATAGCTTAAATAAGTTAGAAAAAGGGTGCATAAACTAAGGAGAAGTATAGAAGCGTATATTAAAGGGAAGCACATATGCACTTGAGTAGCACTTAGAACACCTAGACAATTCTTTCATTATACATGGTTTTGTCATCATCAAAAAGGAAGGAAATTGTTAGTAAAATAAGTTTTGACAATTAGTAAATGATGGGCAAAAGTAAATACGTGATGTGCATAAAAGGATAGACTAATGAAATATTAGTTTGGAAGATATTAAGATGAGTTAGAAATGATCTAAGACACATATATGAAACCCAGACCTAAATTATTCAAATCACCCTCAAGTGTCCTTAAACACAAGTTGACTCACTAAGTTTAGAAATGTCTTTAACTTTAGACAAAATGTTACGTCAATCAACTCATGAAAAAACATCAGTCGACTCACCATGTATATAATTAAACTGAACTTACACAGTAAGCTATTCAAGTTGACTCACCCCAAAACGTTAGTCGACCCACTCATTGATGGAACAACAAGAGTCAAATATTCAAAGATGTAATGGTCGACTATTTAAAAAAAATAATTGTAAAAATGAAAAATAAAACATATAATGTATAGGTCAAGTTGACCCGATATAGATCATAAATCGGCTAACACTTTCAGGACTTAGAAACTTTTGTGAAAAACAAGTCGACAAATATATTATGCCACAGACCACTCACATGCCAGGCCATAGGGCACAAGGCACTAAGACATGTCATGAGCCATAGCACATGTCTAAACATAGGCCAAATCTTAGAACCTAAGTCATGCACTAAGCCAAGTTCACTTACATGTTATCCTAAGTCAACTTACACTATAAGGACATAAAAAATGGATGAGCATGATACACACCATGATAGGAGCCACAACACAGGACATGACTCATGCCATGACAAAAGCCATGGCACAAGACATGACACATGCCACAACATGAGTCATGACACAAGCCATGATACATGCCACAACACAAGACATAGGCCATGAAATATGCCATGGTACAGCCATGACACAAGGCATAGAGCTTAAGGAACACAAGGCTAAGTCAACACACCAAACATGGTAAGTTGACACAACATGTTCAGAATACTCTATAACTCATAAGCATAGGCACCAAATCAACTCACCCTATGCCCTAAGTCAACTCACACATTCTAGACTTAGAGATTTTTCAATAGATCACAGCATAAGTCGACACACAAAGCTTGCAATGTCAACACAATGTGTCCACAATGTTGTATGGCTTATAGGACTAGAATAAATTGACTCACACTACAACACTAGTCGACTTGCATTAAGATTGCATGTCACAGAGCATATCACTAGTCTTCGTGCATGAACAAACCATGTTGCACCAAGCCAAATAACAAATAGCTCAAGCCAAAGTGCACTAAGTGGATATAATACACTTAGTAAGCCGATCTGCACGTTACACAATGTATATAAACTTAAATAGGAATAAGTGGAAGTTGACTTATCAAGAAGCCTAACTCGACTCGTATAAGACATGGAGCAAAAATGAGTAAGTCCATTAAGCTTGTGTTGACATAAGGAAGAGCATAAGTTGACGTAACAAGCTCCACAGGCCAAAAACTTAAGTAAAATAGGGAACAAGTTGACTCAATGAAAAACACAAGTCAACCTGCCCAAGATACTGAAGATAAAAGCTTAAGCATAGAAAGGCATAAATTTACACAAAAAGATAACTGTGTTAACACAAGAAGAGAATTTAAGCACAAATGTCTGAACACACTCGAGAGGTAGTTGATTCATCACATAAGGGCAGTCGACTCATCCTAGTCAGAAGCTTACATAATTTAAATATTAGTTGTCTCATGAAGAAGAAAAAGTCGACTCATTGTGAATAACGACTAGTTGTTCAAAAAGGCTATTCGAGTATTAAATTAAACTCGCAACCACTTCAACGGCTACAAATGTGCATTAAATGTTCTACAATAGCTATATCATCATCAATGGCTATAAATACAACACCCAACTATAGATCAAACAAATCTTGGAACATTCATTATACTAGACTGCATTAAGATCTTCAACTGAGCTCTTATTTTTCTGTGTTGTATTTGTTTGAACGACAAAGATCATATCTAAACTTCAAGGTTCAAGTTTGTATCTTTGAATTTTTTTCTCTATCCTCGTAATCAAATAGTAGAAAGGATCTTTCTGGTCTGAGATTAGATTGTCTCGGTGAAGACAAGCTAGATTTGCTAGCACATATAAAAGTTAGTGGTGAGTGTTCAAATGAAATACTTGTGAGGTTTGACTAGCACTTATCCAAGTTAGTTGGTTGAAGCTATCTCAATTAAAAATAGTGGATTGGAAACTCTAAGTATAGCATAGGAGTGGATATACACCAGGAAGGTAGAATCACTATAATATCTATTATGCCGAATCTTTTCCCTTTGCCTACTCATTTTTCTTCTCATTTCTTAAACTCCCAGTAAAACCAAAAAGTATCAAACAACCTATTCACTCCATATAGATTGTTAGAATTAGGTTCTTCAGAATCTAAAATATATATACATGTTTCAAGTTGAGTTATACAAATACTTATACACTTGTACTACATACACCATAAGCACCCTACATTACACTAACCTGAGTCTCGCAAGGAGGAGCCTAACATTTCTATGGGTCTGGTGGGTCGTCAACTAGGCATGTAAGAAGGTTGTGCACTCTTATCGAAAGTCGAGAGTATAACTTTATCCAACTCCACATTGTGAGATAATTTATTATGACATCACTGGTACACAGCTATACATGAAGGCACACTAGGTGAAGTGTTGTTCAGTTCCAAGGTCGATGGGAGGTGCATATGGAGTATCATCGTATATGAAGAGCTAATTGGCACTTTAGTTACATCATCTTCAGCAATCTGTCCAAATGTGGATGAATCACCAATATAGTTTGCCAAACCAGAGGTCACAGTCCGATCATCACCAAATACTCCAAGTACATGAGATGATAAATCTCTAAGTTAAATAACTCCAGGATCGGATGCATCAAAGGTAAGCATATCACTGGCAATATGGTACATGTATTTGAGTTGTCGACCCTACAATTAAATACAATGTTAAACAAATAATCGTTAGAAAAAGAAATGATGTAGTAAAAATGGTGATTTGATTTAGACTTATAAGAACATCCAACTTCAATATCATAGGTTGAAAATTGGTTAGATGATGATGCACTGGATTGCCAATATTTGCACATATGATACAATAATACCATGGCATGTAGTAAGAAGTCATTGTCATCTGACCATAGAATGAGGCTCTATTGACAATATGGCCTCGATGTTCCTCCCATCTACATATGTGGGCTGCATACATAGTGCTCCAATCCTTTCTTACTCTCCCACGGCGATTAATGCGATGCAAATCCGAATCAATAAAGGCATCGGTCGATATACCCTCTCGTAACCTTCTCCAAGAAATGGTACTCGAGAGGTCAAAGAAAATCAGTGAGATAAATTCATGCCAGATATCTTGGCTCTATAGACAATAGGTCAACAACGCATCTAACTCCCACTCCGAATAATGCATTCAAACGAACTAAAAATGAGATGATGAATTGCAAACTTGACACTAAGTAATAAACTTAATAGGACAATAAATTGTAGTATGATAGTCATGCATATGTTTTCTGAATATACAATTTTTAACTTGACTTGATCAACTACATGTAAATAGTAAGGTAATTTACCATGTCATGTGGTCCAATGTCATGTAGTCCAACTGATCACAATAATTTTGCAGAACATATTGTCCGACTGTAACAAAACCATATGGAACATCTCATCTGTTTTTAAATACCATAGACTAAATGTGCAATGATACAAAATTGATAATAAAAACTGTGTCATTATATGTCAATATAACTTATAGTGATCCTCAAAGCCAGCTCAGTAAATTTGGTTTAATTGGCACCGGATCAACCACATGTCATCTCATTATAGTAAACATGGGCAACCCTCTTCCACACCCAAAATTGGTCACCGAGGAAATAAAATAAAGCTAGTGGATATAGATAAAGTGTATGTACAAGAAAATGTTGCTTTTAAATAAGTTATGGTATTTAAATAAGGAAATAAAATCTGCTTCACTTCGTCAACACAATACCTTGTACAGTGAAGTCAAAACTACATTGCCCCAACTAAGCTGATTGGTTGCATCTATGTCTCATAGGAGCTCTAAGTAAATTAGCTTCACCTTGGACACGGACTTGTCACCCATAATGTTCCCCAACAACTATATAACGCATTCTTGCGCATAAAACAAGACCATCGCCTACTCAGACTCAGGGTGTAATGTTATAAATTCAAACCAGTCATAATAGCCCTTGTCTTCACCCAATCGTTATCAAAGTCCTCTGGCTAGGGTACGAAACCTATAAGGCTTAGACATATATCCTACCTCTTAGCTATGATATGCTGAATGTTAACCTCGGTCACTGACTCTCAATGAATAGGTAATCCCTATAGGACCTCAACATCCTATAACATAACAGTGGCCTCACCAACAAGTAGATGGAAAGCATGCGTCTTTTATCTTTATCTCTCAACCAATGCTGTAATAAGTGAATTATCGAGCCAAATGTGACCACACCTGTATACACCATAGAAACTAACCCATAATAAAACATAATGTACTCGAACATCCAGTGGCCGTGTAAACCAAAATCCATGATTTGATTATCGAACGTCTAATGGGGTATCACTACCACTCTCCTTGACAAGTCTCTAATCAATGTGTAGCCTGTATATGCAATACACTTGTGTCACGTGGAGCTATACATAACTCCGGAATGGGGTCATCCCTATGATGATAATCGTGCTTGTCCATTGTCAATACAATGTCTTGTTACATGCACTTAAAATGTCAGTCTTGAATGGTGTATATATTAAATAAGTTGATTGATGAAACAAACATGTGTCTTTGTGTTTCACAACTTTAAGTATAATAAGAAAACAACAAATATATTACAATCATAACAATTATAACAAGTCTGACAAAAATGACATTGATAATTTTAAAACAAATATGTCACTTTTCAGGAGTAGAAAAGTATATAACAATCATAACAATCTCAACAATCTTAAGTAAAAAAAAAAAGTACATAACAATTTTAACAAATATGTCTATTTAGGTGTTCTAAACTTAGGTAAAAAAAAATGTACATAACAATCGATTGGTTCAAGTGTGAACTCTCTTAACCGCTCCATATTTGGGTAATTGTTATGGTTATGTTCATATTCTCACAGGCCTTTCAACATTGTGTTTTGCGCCTGTCCATCTCATTACTAATACGAGTGCTTCATTGTCTTCCAAGTTAATAGTTGAGCCGTGAAACATTAGCCACTAGGTGAAGCGGACGTGGAGACTAGTAGTTCTAGTGTTCCCAGCAAAAGTAAGCACAACAAACTGTGAAACGTGAAACTTGTCCACAAGTCTAACAAAATCTCATCTCATGTTCTCGCAAACCTTCGACATATAGGAGCAAGAGAGTTTAAATATTATGTACTTACCACATGTATAGGAGCACTCATTCATAACAACTTTGTGCTTGTGCTTACCTCTGGCCCCGTTAACTGTGGTGGTAAACTCATACTCCCTTGCGGCTTTACCAAAGGCAATGATACAGTAGTATTTTGATTTGTATTTGTTTCTCAACAATTTATCCATCATGACTATCAGCCATGTATTGCCGTTTTGTATGTAGATTTCTGCTTCATTCAGCTATTTATTAAAAACTTATTATACAGAATAAAGTTATCCGAACACATGCAATTATCGATAACTTTCTACTTCATTCAAATTGTCTCATCGTCACCCACCATCATAATACAAAGTCCACTTTTGAATCAAAATTTCCATCAACTATCTGTGCATAGGCTCACTTAATTCGTTAATCTCATTCATCACTACATCAAATTTTTCAACTTGGTGGGCTACAACAGCCTTATACATTAGTTTCATCAATGGCATATTTTTTGAACCACTGGCTAAAAGTTGCTTTAAGATGCCACAAACAAATTCCATAGTAAACCAATGGTGGTTGGAAATTGGGATTCCTCTCAATGGATCATAGTATTTCAGGTGCCCTATCAAATATGATGCAAATCCTGAGACGTCTATTAATTACAATCTTAGATTATCTAGGAACCAAGACCATTTCATCAAACTCTCTTCATCTACAATAGCAAAAGCCAGTGGAAATATAAGATTTGCTAAACCAAACCCATAACAATAAGAATCTTTTGTATACTTGCCATACTAAAATCTTCTGTAAACACTAATCACAGTCTTATAGTGTTTGAAACTATCAATACACGATTTGAATGCCCAAATGACTGACTTCAGGTGATTCAGAATACCTCTAATCGACCATAGTTCCAAGATTAGTTGCTTGCAAAGTAGCCATGTATTGGGGAAATAATGTGTATGAAGTCTCACAATTGTCATATACTAGCTTAATTACTTTCTATTCTCCCATCTAGACCTTTTGTAGGACAAATTTATATGATAAGATCTCACATTCTCTATGACATCATACACCTTGTACAACACATTCTCTTTGATGTGGTTCCTAATCAATCGACCAATCATGTACAAATCTAGATTTGGGTGATTTGCCATAGACTGTTCAAGGAATCAAGTATGTTTGTGATCTCAAAGAAGCTATGACTTTTTTTAGCTTTGCCTGCACATGCCACAAGTAGTTTTTGTCGATATAGAGGAACACTGCATGAACTAGTTGGCATACTCTCGTGCACTCTATAAAATCTATGTTCTCATATCATTTGGCATTTCACAACATGTTGAACCCCTCCTTTGTTTTAAATACCATGACAACCACCAAAATCGATGAGTGATCATTTTTCCATGTAAGTTAATCGTAGTCAGTGAAATCATTAACCAAGCAATCGCCTTCACCCATATAAGATAAGAATGGAATTTTAGCCCCCTTATCGTCCCCTTCAACTATATAGTCATCTTCACCCATATCATCACCGTCACCCCCAAAATCCGTATTTTTGGCATTAATGAATGTCTCTAAAAGATCGTTGTTTTGTCTACTACTACTAGGCTGCTTGGTGTCATTCGCATGGTGGGGTGTGTTATAATAATTGGGAAGAGACAATATTCCATTACCTTTTTCAAATGCCCTATATTGCGCCTCGTCATCTCCTATAGCCCTACTTGCAATTGCCTTATTCATAAACTATGTATGTCCCAGCATTGAGCCTGCTTCCAATTGCCTCATTTTATAAACTATGTGTATGTCCCAACATTGATCTCACCACCATAAGTTGATCTCTGGTATAAAAAATTTTGTGTACCAAATGAGGTCTCTGAGATGAATGCTTGATTCTCTTCGACCCTACTTGAGCAACCCACATGAGGTGGCCCTCCAAATGCATCCGGAATGGGCTCTTGCTTTAAGAACAGGTAAATGGCTTTCAGTTGTGAAAAATATTTTGGGTTTGATAACACTTCAGACAAGAGGCTTTCATCCTCATTTGGTACGAGAGTATAATTAAATGATTGTCTGAGATCCTTGCAAGAATATCTACATGTGACTTTCAACCCAAATTATTTACAACCAATTCTAGTTTTTTTATGTAGAAATTGTATTAACTGATATTATGTTTGATAACAATAATTTTATGCATTTGAATCATATTATTTTAGTACTTGTTTATGAATTTTAGGTCTGTTTTGAACCTTATTTCATAGTATTACATTAATTAAATTCATAGATATTGATTTAGAAAATATTGGGCTTATTTAAGGAAATTTAAACCAGACGAATAGCTGTTAGTATTTTGAGCTTATCTCTCTACTCCGATATCCAATTGAACTGTTGGAAACTAGATTTTGAGTCTTACAAATCTTGTGAAAAGTCCAAAGGCTAATTAAAGCAAGAGCATATTAAAAAATTGGATAAAAATTGATACAGTGATAAAAGTCAAGTTCCTGTTAAACAAGGAATCTAATTGAAGATATCAAATGAGTGATTTTTGGAATCAAGTTGCTGATAAGTCCAAGAGTTATCAAAATCATGGATAAGGAGGAATTTTCCTACTCAAAGTGAAAAACTAAGTTTCCTAAAAGTTCACAACTCCTTGTTGATTTAAGGTTTTAATCCTATAAATAAGAGGCATCCTAGGGCGACAAAGATGATCATCTTTCACACATCTTCTCTTTCTTTTCATGAACCCTAATAGCCACATCAGAGGTCGTGATTTCCACCTTCTTTTTGTGTAAAAGGGTTGTAATGTTTTTATTTTATTTTCTTGTTTTTCTTTAAAATGTCTAGCTAATTATTTTTATTTCTAGAACTTGATAGATTATATTTTTAATTAATTTATTTCTTTTCTTTAAGATTTATTAGTATAATTATTGTGTGATGAGATTTTACTGTTGATCGTAATACTTCAAAACGTTTAAATCTACGTTTTGCATTATTAGAGATGATTGCATATATGACCAATATAATTACATAATATTAGTCCGTAATAATAAAATTCTCATGAAGTTATGATACCGACTGAGAATTCATTTCGTGTGTGGAAATTTATGAGAAATCCTGGATTATAGTTTTTTCATAGAATTTAATGCAATCTAATTTAATCAAAATTACATGACCATTGGATTTTGATTAATTAAATTAGGGATTTTATTGCATGATCATTTGATAAAATTTAATTTTAGGGAATCTACCATTATCAATAATAATTTTTTAGTTAGTAAAGTTAAGAGATTTAAAAAGATTCAGCTGTATAAAAGATTAAAAATAGACAAGGTTGATGATTCATAGATTTTAATCTATTAATATTTTCTTAGTTTTTAATATCTTTATAATCTTGATTTGATTTGTCTAATTTAGATATATTAATTTATACTTGATAATACAAAATATTATTGTAGAATGATACTTGATTTCATTACTATACACAACATTCGACTAGCATATATTTGTCCGAATTCGCGGTCTTTTGATCTTACTATCAAACATGATACCCTTTTTAGGATTATATTATACTTAAATCCATATGCCCAATGAAGCAACAGTCTAACCCAATTATCACCAATATTTGCTTTCTATATCATCACAATAGAAGCAAAAACAAAATGTAGGAAACACATATCATTCTGCGGCATATTGTAATCGAATCAAATTAAAAGAATAAAAAATTGGTACAGTGAATGCTCTTATGCATACAGTAATCGAGCATAGTGGATGCTTTCAATAATTGAATTGAATTAAAAAATTAATAGAACAGAAAAATAATATTTCCCAACGTACATATATTAATCGAATCAAATTTAAAAAAATTAAATTATTACTTCCAGTAGAAAAAGGTAAAAAAAAAATACCTATAGTTGTGAATGCTGAAAATGGAGGATAGCATAGTGACTTTCAAAATACCAGAAGTGGAGGAAATGGAGTGCTAAAAATGAAAGATAGCAAAGTGAATGCTCTCATCGTGTGAGTGGGATGCCAAAAATAGATTTGAAGTTGTCGGAAATGGAGTAAATCTCATTACTGTCAAGCTCCGACTGCAATCACCGATAGAAATTAGTAAGGAGATCGCCTTCACGTCATGAGAGGGGGAGAGTTTCTAAAGTTCACTAAGTCTATAAAATGAGGTCTCAGAAGTCGACGTAAGTAAGTTGACATCAATGTACAAGAAATCAACTTCGGAGCCTTTTTTTTTATCATTTTCGTTATTTTTTGAAATTTACTATTTGAAGTTGATTTCTTAAAAATCAAATTCAATATTTCTGTGACTCGAATTAAAATATTAATATTTTTATTATTTTGACTCCTAGACATAATATTTATGAAAATAACCCATTAAAATTTTATATTAATCCTCATTTTTTAATCAAAAGAATTATACAATAAATTCAATAAAGCAAATTTGAAACACAAAAATGTTATAGTTATCTTCCCATATTAGACATGGAATTAGTAGTTGACATCAACTCCTTGATTTGCTAACCTTTTAACGTAAACAAATCTAAAATCTATAAATTGATTTCTAAAAGCACAAACATTATAAACAACAATTTCGAAATAGTTAAAATGTCTATCAGAATGAGTAACAATGAGTAACGAGTTAAGTAACTAGATTAGCATCTGATTCTACAATCGTTATATCAAAATTCCATCCTTTTAGCCAACTTAATGCTTCTCGAATTTAGCTAGTTTCGAGTCCATAATACTTCGAATTCTCTTACACACAATAGCAACCAGTTCTCCCTTATGGTTTTGCAAGACCCATCCAACTCCCATACTTGGCGATTGACCAAAAATGGTTGTATCCATATTCAACTTCAAGAAACCAACTGAAGGCAACTGTCACTTTTCGACATGAGTAGAGCTTTATTTTCTAACTTGCTGACCATTTTTGAATTGCTACTATTTATGTTGCCATTGCTCAAGAAAATCAGCAGTAGCACTCACAATATTGTCAACAGGAAGATTGTGATTGTTCCAAATTAAATCATTCCTATTCCTGCAAAGAGACCAACATAGCATGCCTCACAAGCAGAAAATTGAAAGAGAAAATTACATATCCATTCTCTAAACTATGCGGTCTGCAAGCAAACATTTTAGTTCGTGAACTTCAAAATGCAATACTTAAGATCTCAAATTTCAAAAAATGTAACAAAATTATCCCTAGTAATGGTGACATGCTTGTTGTTAAAAGCTTAGTCTGATCAATGTTGCTTCTGATGTGCTACATCACTAACTCATTTGGCATCCAACCTAGCAAGTTTTGTTGGTGTGGCAGGCACTATGTCAACAAGTCCCATAACCTCTTCTGCCATGTTAGCCACATGCTGATGTTTAACCTACCATGTCAACAAGTGGCTGACCTTTGGGCCGCATCAGCCACATGCTGACATCTCTCCCTCTTTTTCTCTCTTTATCACAAGCTATCTCTCGCTCTCTCTCTCTCTCTAGTCTACTGCCACCATTACCATCCTTATCTCTGGCCTCCTCCGCCATTAGCTTAATAATCGAAGCTTTGCTCAGAAACAGGTGAACATTTTCTCTCTCTTTCACCCTTTACAGTCACGATCCCCTTCTTGCGATCGCATGTCTTATTCTCTCTTTCAAGCAAATCGAAGCCCTATCCCATCTTTAGACTGGATCTCTCCCTAATCTGTATTTTAATCGTGCCTCTCTTCTCTCTGCCTTGGGTCACCGGAGGCAGCGATAGTGATTCCCTATAACAAAGCCCTGAATTTGCTTTAGCTTCTCTCTTGCTCTCTCTTATGTATTAGATTATCCTCTCTCTCTCTCTCTCTCTCTCTCTAACGGAGGAGATGTTTGATGATGATGATTCTATGATGGCAATTAATGATAGCGACACTCCCAGTAGCGACTGACAAAGGTGGTACTCCTAGTGGCAACCAAAGAAGATGATGGATGATTGGACATGAGTGATTGATGGACGATGCGTCATCTATACAGAACGGTGGTAGATAAAGCTTTTCATCATAATAAACAGTGGACGAATGGAAACCGTATCCAAAACCTAAAAATTTCATGATTTAGGACTTGTGCTCCAGAATGTTTTTTGAGTGTGAAATCAACAATTGTTGTTTGAGGGTGAAATCAAAGAAAAGCAAGGATAAAAGAGAGATTAAAGAGTTTGAGATGAAGGATTTCGCAAAAAAGGAGGTGTAATCTAGAGAGGGTGGAAGAAAGTAAGTGATAGAGAGGAAGGAGAATTAAAATTAATTAATAAAAAATAATTTAAAATTAATAAAGTTTAAAAAATTATATATTTGATGATGTGATATCAGTGTCCCCCACTTACTGACATATGACTTACCACATTGGCAATTCGTTTATATGACATGGACGACTATTAAATTTATTGCACCTGCCACATCAATAACTTGTTCTAGATGTGATACCAAGTCAACAATCGTTCTTTTATATTAGACACCGCATCATACCGGCTCACCATTTAATGGCCATCGTGTGGGTTATTTCGGTAAATAATGTGAAAGTGGCTCAAAATCGAAAAAATATGATGGTTTTTTTTTGTCTTTAAAATATAATGAAGTCGATTTCTTAGAAATCGAATTTTTAGAAATCAACTTTAAACAATATCAGTTTAGTCTATCCATTCCAAAAAAAATAAAAATTGAAATTGATTGCAGTGAAAAGGCGATTTCAATGAAATCGACTTCATACTTAAACCTGGTCAACCCTCTCCTCTGTGCCCCACTATCTTCTCTATTTGCTGTGACATCATTAAACTTTTTTTTCTCCCTTCCCCCACTCTCTTCCCTCAATAATTTGTGCGGATTTACAAATTTATTGATTATGTTTTTTTATTAATTTTATTAATTTTTTTTTTAATTTTTTGATTAGAAATTTAATAATTTATTTTTATTAATTTTCTTCATTTTCTTCATTTTTATTAATTTTTTATTGGTTAATATTTAATTTTTTATTAATTTTAAGTTTTTTTTTTTTAAATTAAAAAGGTAGTTATTAATAATTTTTAATTAATAATAATTTTAATTTTAGGTTTTATTAATAGAGAGAGAGGGGGTGTGGTGGGGCCGCACAAATTATTGAGGGAAGTAGAGAAGAGAGTGGGGAGGGGAGAAGAAAAAAAGGTTGATGAGGTGGGGCACAGAGGAGAGGGTTGATCGGGCTTCACTAGAAGTCGATTTTCCAGTGTTTTTTTTGAACGGATAGGTTGATCTGAAATCAATTTTTAAAAAATCAATTTAAAATCGATTTTTAGAAAAACAATTTTATTACATTTGAAAGATAAAAAAAAAGTCACCATATTTTTTAAATTTTGAGTCACTTTTATATTATTCACGAGTTAAAAAAAAAAAAAAAATCAAAACCCTCAAAGGCGCATCAAATTTTCTTACAATATAATACAAGGAAAAAGGAATAATAGTGATACCAAATTTCATATCCTTTGAAGCATGACAGTAAGGGATTCTAGTACCCCAAACAATTGTTTGGATTGAGCATATTCATGAAACCAAAAGGAAAACAAATGAAAATAAAAATGAAAATCTAGGACATATTCATAAAAATAAAATATTCTCCAACAACACATGCTGAGCTCTTTCCTGAAAATAAACTTCTCTTTTTTGGATTCTAAACTATATACTGATTGTCTTAGTTAAATTGTAATTATAACTAAAGTCCTAAAGATTCTGCACAAACCATGACACATGCTTTCCAAGGGTGAACTGCTTAATGGTAAGGTAGAAATCTGAGTAGCAGAAGGGAAGAAAAATGCGTGACAATTACAATATAATAATTTTATACAATTATTCAGACAATATATTGGTGCTTGAAAACAAATCAACAATGTCACCTTAATGGATTCACAAAGTCGTCTTCTTCTATCATTTTTTTTTTTTTTGCAAATTTGAGACTAAACGATTTTAAAATTATTATTAAAGACAATAGTTTAAATAGGAAAAAAAATCATAAATTCTCTTTTTTATTTGGATTTAATTTCTCAGCAAAAATTTATAGATCAAATAAATTTATCCAAACAAATTTGTCTTTTAATATTGTGATTTTAAATAAAGTCATGCTTTAAAAATGATTTTAATATCATTTTTTAGAGAGGTTATTAGTTTTAAATACTAAATTAATAAAGGAAAAAAATATATATGGATCAAGACTTTTAATCAATATTAATTTAATATTAGACCTAAAATAAGGATTAATTACACTTTCCCCCCAAAAAAACAAAAAAGATGACTTTTTCCTTTTCTTTAAAAGTAGCCCGAAAATTAGGGACAAATTGAAATTTTTGCCAACCTCAAACCACTCATAAACCCAGCTCGGCGCCGTTTCCGGAAGCTTGAAAATAGCGCCCTCAATGGCGTACCTCTAACTTCGCCGATGCCACTGCAGCAGCAGCACATCCTTCGTCAGATCTTCCAAAATCTCTCCTCCGCTCTTGCGAGGAAGACGATCAAAATGTCACAGTCCAGCTGCTTTCATTGGGAAGAGGAGCATCGGGCCAACTCGGCGGCGGCACTGAAGAAATAAGAGATTTTCCAAATCCCGTTTCTTTCTCCTCCTCCCTCTTTCCTTTCATCTCTCTTCCCCAATCTCCGGTCGTCTCTGTGCTGTAGACCCTGTTGGTGCTGTTGAAGTCGGAATTTCATGTGGGTTGTTTCATTCCACGGTCTTGGTGGAAGGGAAGTTGTGGATTTAGGGAAAAGGAGATGGTGCCCGTCTTGGATTTGGTCATGAGAATTCGGTTTTTGAGCCTAGTCTAAACCCTAATTTTGATTGTGGTTTGAAATCTGTTGCTCTCGGGGTTGTTCATTCCATAGCTCTTACCTCTGCCGGCCAGGTCTTCACTTGGTGAGTTCCAAATCCCTCTCTGTCTCTCTCTCTCTATCAGTAGCATTTGAAAGTGCTCATCTAATTAGAGAATTTGATGTCTATTTCTGGGGTGAAGTTTGCAGGGGCTATGGTGATTTTGGGGCACTTGGTCATTCTGTTTATCATAGAGAGCTATCTCCTAGATTGGTGGAGGGACCTTGGGATGGCAGAATCAGCCATGTTGCAACTAGTGGGACGCATACTGCTGCTATTACAGAATCAGGTATTCTGTTGCTTGTTCACTATTTTGGTTTTAAATATGAAGATTTGTATGTTCTTTGGTTCCTGGATTATGTATTTTTGAAACTGGCTTTTAATTAGAGAGAAATATCGATGGGTTGTATTGGGTGAGGCCAAAATTTGTATTGCAGGTTGAATTATAAAATGTAGGGGGTAGGGAACTAGCAATATGTCAAAGAACTTAATAAATCTTTTAGTGGCATTTCTGAAATGCTGCTTAAAGTCAAAATATTATTTTTACCCCCAAAATTCGGGGTGAGGAGTTGGGAGGGGAGGCAGTTGCCTGTGCCTCCTTCCCATGGCTTCACCATAGGAGCCGTGGCTTGGTTCTGAGTGTGATCAATTAGCAAATTGATTATGTGCAATGTTTCGTGACTTGGCTCTTTTTTGTGTTGATTAAAGTTAGTCTGGATAGTCAACATCATTGATAATATATTAGTTGAATGTAACATTAACAATACAGCTTGCAGGTGCCCATACACCATAGTTTGCAAGTTATTCTATGTTATAATCCTTTCCTCAGTTGCCTTCAATGTGTAGAAAACTACATCCAAAAGAGTCTTTGATCCGTCCCTTTGTGACTACAATAATGTTTGGCATAAAGAGTGTTATGTAACAATCCAGTGCTCTTTGACTCTAGCCTCGTGTAATGGAAAAATTGTGATTCTATTGTGGCCATAAGCACTTTTATGTCTTCCTAATTGGGTTGTGGTAGCAGTTGTGAGCTCCTTCTGAAATCTGTCTTTTACCTTTTTGCCCACCTAACCTTCACAAAAGAACCTTCTGCTGAGATATACTGTCTATCCTTCTGCACTAGCAATTGCCTATTTTATGCCCATCCCCTAGTTGTACAAGTATGTTGTAATAAAAATAGAATTATTTTCATCTATCACTAAATATAACAACTCTCACTTTCAATCTTGTTTATTTCACACAGATGTCCTCCTAAATATCCTCCTTTGTGATGATCACATGTGGGAGATTATGAAAGACTTGTTCATCATTGGCCAAAATAAAAACATCAGGGAACAAAGATAATCAGAAATCATTTACGATGCCAAAACAAGTTAAAAATCCTGCCATCTCATAGCCTTTTCATATGCCAACTTATTACAGATCACCATTATCCCCCATTGCCATCTTCCACAGTTGATAGTATTCGGGGACTTGTAGTAGAGTCTCCAAATATGCTGACGATGCTGTTTTGTTTGTAGATAGACTTTGCTCCTCAGTTGGTAGTTTGGATCTCTTTCATATAAAAAAGATTGAGGGGCAATAAATGGTTGGATGATTCCTGTTCCTACTCCTTCTAGAGTATAATGTGCCCTATGATTTGAAAAATCGCAAGTGTATGAGTCGTCTCAAGTAATAAAGTAGTGAATCAAATATTGTTCTCATGAGAATTGTTGTCTAAATGCCAGTTTACCTAGCTACTTGTAATATTTAGAAGGAGAATTCGGGAAGAAAATATTTAAACTAAGGCTAAGCTAAACTGTAGTCAATATCAATAAAAAATAATTAATTCAATGGAAATAAAATCACCAGCAAATCCAATTATATTGCTAAATGATTTGTTCCTGGTATGACATTGTATTGACTCTTTATCTATTGTTAACTAGGATCTTTAATGTATCTTAGTCCACTTTCTCAAAAATCACCAAGTTAATTTCTCTACAACAGATTACCCATCTCTGGGTTAACTATTTGCAAAGAAAGATTAAAACCCTATCCCTTCTAACATTTACAATATGACTTACCTGATAGTTGCATACAACATGCACGAATTCTCATTTATGCATTCAATGTATGTTAATTAACCCCAGAACTAATGTATAAACATCTCTCTTGATTAGTTTATGGAACACATTTTCATCTATTTAGTGATCAAACAAATAGATGCCTTAAACACAAATTTAATCAAATATTAAAAAGACAAACAAGAGTCAATGTAATTAAACACTCAAATCATTACAACAAAAACAAGAGTAGTCCTCGTGACGAGGGTTTTTGCTACTCATGGCTCAATTAACACAAGCAATAAAAAGAATAGATGACATTAAGGAAAAGGGTAAAGAGAGAACTTAGAATTGGGTATTTCTTCTCTTTACCTTTCTGCCAGCTTGTATTGTCCAGTCCAGCCTCCTCTCTAGCCTTCTTCCTATCTTTTTTATACTCTTTTGAAACCCTCAGAACAAGCTAAATTTATTACCCAATGTTCCTAAACTACCCCAACCGCAAAGCTTTACCAATTTCGTCCATAAGTGTGCTTCCAAATATGCCCTCAATTAAGAAATACAGTGAAACATGTTCTGGAGATCTTCGACAATCGCAGCCGCACTCATTGGTTGCAGCTGCACTCTTCTCTTCCTTAATTAACAACTTTTCAATTGCAGCTGCACTCTTGATGTCAGCTGCACTCATCTCTCTGACTTGAGCATTACTTCTTCAGGTGCAGCTGTGCAGCTGCACTGGTGGCGGCTGCATTCATCTCTTCAATCTTCAAGATTTCCATTGCAGCTGTATATTTCAAGTGCTCTTTCAATCTACTTTCCTCTCTGGACTCCATATTTGGGTTCTTTATCACTGAATTGGCTCCAAATAACTAGTACTCCCCATGAATTCAAAAAGACAACCTATTAAGTAACACACACATTCTAATGAACGAGTTAAAAATCCAATAAGATGAGGTTAAATATGTATATAAAGTTCATGCACAACACCCTACTTTTAATGGAATATTCAATTGACTGCCTTTTCTTATACTCTAATGAACAACTTTGTGCGACCATCTTTAGCATCCCTTCACATGATATGTTTCTCAAGTATTTACATCCAAAGTGGCGTAAGTAGCGGGTGGCATCTTGAAATATTGATTAGTTACAACATTCTCAAGCTATAGATTAGTGTGATTCCTAGGTTGCATGGGAACTCATAGAGCTACGGGCATCCGTGTTGGACATATTCTTAGACATGGCACGATACTACCCATTGTAACTTACAATAGTGCAACATCTTTTATAAGTTTATTCTGTTGCCATCTCAGTATCGTGTTGTGTCTCGTGTCTCATGTCCCCTGTCTTGTTTGTTCATGAGTGTGATTTTAAACTATTCAAAAGCCTTTTTAGTTCATAGAGACATCATTAACTAGAGTGTTTGCTAATTATGTGAGAACTTCATCAAGAGGCAATGAACACGTCAAATTGTCATTTTGAGATGAATTCTCCTTGTGCACAAAATTTTTGGTGCATGAGTAAATCCTTGTCAAATTTCTTTCGTTCAGTAATTCAATCGGGGTTTTAGAGTTGAGGAACAAAATGCTTCTTTTGCTTTTATTTATTTGTTCATTTATTTTTTAATTTATTCTATCTCCTTTGTTTTTAAAGAGCTTTGCCTCTTATCCTTGCTATGAAATCTTGAACATGAAGTGGTTTCTACATTACCATGTTAACATGTGTTCCAAAAGGTTTCTTGTTGTTGACTGGGCTTATAATGTTATTTCCGCAATTTGTTGTGCTGTATAGAATTTGAAGGAGCTTGAAACTGGAGTTGGCTTTTGAGTTAGAAAAGATTTGCAAGCAAATAACTTACCTGGTATGCTTGAAGCTAAAGTGGCATTTCCTTGATTAAATTGTTTTAGCTAGATCTGAGAAGTGACATTTGTAAAGGCTGACCTTAGTCAACAAACTTGACTATTGCAAGGTGGAAACCTGCTTACCTATTTAGTTAAATTTGGACAGCTTCTTCTGATTTTCAAGGTGGTTTGGAGGAGTCGCAAATTAAAGGTTATAACAAGGCACAAATACCAATTTTTTACCTAAAAACCTTATAGAGGATGAAACTTGTCTGGGTTTCAAGTGCCGAATTACATGAATCACTGGAAAAGATTGCATTGTTGCATTACATTTCCATTTTCTTTAATTGCTTGAAGTTGAGCAACTTGTCTCTATTGATTCCTTTGGCATGGCTCTAACTAGGTGCTCCCACATCCTTATGCATGTCCATGAGCTGATAGATTTCATCAAGAAAGCATAATGGATCAACTTCTTTCCCCAGATGTTACTTTTTTTTTTTTTTTTTTTTTTTTTTTTTTTTTTTTAAAGCTGTGATGTGTTCTATTTATGTGCCAAATAACCTGAATTTTTTACTGTATGAGGTGGAAATGCTTGAAGGGAAGTAGGGCTATTGCAGAAATGTCAGAGGATTATGGTGCAGATTGTAATAATATGTATCAATATGTCCATATCAGATTGTTAAGTTTCCTGTATTTTTTTCTATTTATGATTGGTTCCCATAGATACTATTCCTTTTGTTTCTTCTTTTTCTGAATGTGGGTTAGCTTTATACCAGGGATCGAGATGAAGGCGATGGCAGACTCAGCGTTGGTCCTGGTTGTGGCCCAAACGAGGTGGTCTTTGAATACCTACCAAGGTAAGGGCTTTGCCTCTGCCCGTGGCTGCTGTTTCCTGTGGGGGATTTTTTTGCAATGGTGCTAACCAAGGAAGGGCAACTCTGGAATTGGGAAGGTAATCGTTGCTCTCTGTCTGTGTAGCTTCTTTAACTTGGTTTTCTTTCTCTATCAAGATGTCTTCTGTGTTTGCATCATTCCCTAACTTAACAAGGTAGGAGTATAGACCCACACTTGCAACTCCATGTAGAAACTTGATAGTAGATTGTGAGAGACAGATGTTGGTATATCTGATTACCTTTCTTGAAAATGATAAAAGACATAAATTTAACTGAAACTGTTATTGTTTACTAAGAAAAGGGTCCTCAGTTGAAATGAATCCCTTTTACGGCTAAAATTCATCCAAGGTTGATTCCTTGTCTTATTAATTAATTTTTCCCTAATATTCAGCTTCATCTTGGGCCATTGCCTGCATTTATGCCATGCTAATAGTTTCACTGCTTTTATGCCTTTTACGACTAAAATTCATCCAAGGTTGATTACTTGTCTTATTAATTAATTTTTCCCTAATATTCAGCTTCATCTTGGGCCATTGCCTTCATTTATTTATTTATTTTAGGTTACATCAAGATTTGAATCCAGGATCACGGGTTGGGGGAGGGGAATTGTGACCATTAGGCTGTCCCATTGGGGACCCATTGCCTGCATTTATGCCATGCTAATACTTGCACTGCTTTGATAGGCAATGTGAAGCATGCAGTCTAGGAAACATGGGTATAACTACAGGACATGGATAAGTTCATTTCTCCATGCTCCTCAAAGTAAAGAAGGGTGGGCAAGGCTACACTAATGTCTTCTCCCACATGTTTGCTTTAGAATCAAAGCAAGTTGAGGCGTCTTCTCCTTTGATTTATAAAGATAGTTATCCATGTGGCAATTGATCTTCTTCCATTGAAGTTGAAGTTTTTCTTTCTTCTATGTTGTGAGCTCCTCCTTTGAAGCTTCAGCACCTTTCTCTTTATTCACTCTGTGGTATCTTTTGGACTCATGAAAATATAAATATTCATTTAAATAGAAGTAATATTTTGTAATCTAGTACTTCTGTTGCATGGACCTAACAGTGAACAATTAATACAATTCAAATAAAAAATCAGATGTCAGAAGATAGAGCAACATGTAAAATAATGCATAATACAACAATTTTTATATTTTATAACAAGTAATTCTGGCTGACAATGCCAACACTATATGTGATTCAGGACAAGAACATAAATTGTAGAATTTTATTTTTTTTAGGGTTTTAAAACCAAAATGCTTTCTTACTATTTAGGATTTCAAATCTACATTTCTTGCATTTTTTTTAATGGTTTTGGCCTATAAAAGGACAAGGGTTTATGTAATAAAATAGGCCATCATGATTGAGTTAAATTCTGTATCTAGTTTAGCAGTGGATTCAGATAGTTGCTTGTAGGTTCCAGTTTCTCTATCTTTTCTCTCTCTTCTTTGGTTTCTCTCTCTTCTCCGTTTATCTTATTAATTTGCACCAATAGGTTTATCCTTTAATTACTATCAACTAGTGACTTTTTTTTGTTAATCATAGTAATGAATAACCCTAATCATCAATTCTCTTTTCTTCTGTCTACCACAAATATTGCCCTTTAACTCTGATCAAATCCATTGCTAATGCTTATGTATCTGGAGGCAACATTTTATCGTGGCTCATGGTTTTAACTGAATGTACTCCTAAAATATCTTAGACTCCCATCTCCGCTCCCTGCTGCCCCTTTTAGACCAATGAAATATGAGGACAGGACACATATGAAATCGACCATACAAATATGGTGAACATATCGATACTTATTACTTAGTCATGTTCTTTAGACATTGTGCTTCGTGGCCAATGATATATAAATTGGCCCAATGAGGACAGGCTGCTATGGGGCATGTTGTGATGCCTCTCACACTTTCTCTTGTTCCACCTATTCAGTGTTATGGCTGCAATTCCATATTAGCATCACAGGGCTTTTGATCAGTGATGGAAGATTTAACAGCTGTTACACTCGCCTCCGGTATTGCTGCTGCTGCTAATGCAAATGCGACAAAATGTAAATACATGATTAGATCTTCCTCATCGAAAGATTCGGAACCGAGTCAGATCCATTACTGATGCGAATTTATATTTAGTGCATGGGGCCTTTCCTTAGCAAAATGGGAAATTTAGGAACTAAGTGCATTGGAGGTCAAAGAAAACAATTAATATTGGATGCAACTCTATGCTCCCAGATACAATCCACGTAAATTGACAATGTATTTGGGAGTCACGTTTCCCTAATCTTTGGCATGATATCCTTACTCGAACCATTTCTGATCATTTCTCTATTCTTTTGGAATCTAATCATATTAGTTGGAGACCTACACCTTTTAGATTTGAAAACAGTGACTCTAGCAAAGAGATCTTAGAAAAGTGGTTGAGAATATGTAGAAGGATGGGAGGCCTTTAAGTTTACGAGGTTATTGAAGATTTTGAAACAAGCTCTTAAAGTTTAGGGAGGTCTTGGTGGGCTATTAGAGAAAAGAAAGTGATATTCTTCTAGAGATTGATGGAATTGATAAGCTTGAAGCTGATAGAGTTTTGTCAAAGCATCTTTCTATTTATGGAGAGAATCTTATGAAAGATCTTGAGGAGCTTATTTAAGGATGAAATTACTTTGCGCTTAAAGACTCACACGAAGTAGTTAGAGAGGGGATTGTAATACGAGGTTTTTCAATTGGATTGCAATTGATAGGAAGCAAAGGAACTTTATTAGAGAATCAGTGGATGATGAAGGCAATGGAATTATGAATCGAGCCTGAATTGAGGACACAATCATTGCTTTCAATAGGGAGTAGTACACAAAAGTGGATAGTGATCACCTTATTATTGAAGGGCTTGATTGGTTTCCTATTATGAATTCTTTGTTGAACATCAAGACAATCAACCATTCATTCAAGCTCTCTAAATGAAGCCCAAAATAACTCAAGTAGCCTGCGCAGAAAATACAAGCAGACTGCCCAGAAGGAAAGCACAGAACTCAGCACATGGGCGTGGCCCAATCTGGCCAGTCCCCTTTCTGCCAAGCTGTAGCAGCCCGCCTTTGACCCACTTAAAGGAGACTTCAAGACCATCAAATGAAGCCCTAATCAAGGCCCAAGATTACTGCACTGCTGGCCCAAAACAAGCCCTCGAGACTGGCCTACAATCTGTCCAGAAATGTTCCCAGAACAAGGCCTAATTCAAGCCATGCTCAAGCCCACTTTGAGGCAGCATTTGGTCCAGCAAGAGCAATCAAGCCCAAATTATGGGCCATATTTTCTCTAAAAGGGAAGAATTCTCACCCAAAAGTGTGGAGAGAAGCCCAGGAAAGCAGCCCAAGCAACCAAGGGCAGAATGGGCAGTTCATATTTCAACAGCTAGTTTTCTAGCCGTTGGAATTTCTAGTTGTTGGGATTCCAACGGCTATATGTCCTTTTCTTCCCCTTTTCTACTGGCTAGTAAGCCTTATTTCTCTATAAATAAGGATCTCACCTCTCATTTGAGGCATGGAGAAAAATTGAGAAGTCTTAGAGAACAATCTCTTCTCTAAGGTGGAACAATCAACTCCACTCTCTCTCTCTAACTTACATATTGAAAGCATTGTAATGCTCATTGTTCTCTTGTAAAATTCTCACACGAATATTGGGCGCTTATCCCACATTCAATTGTTGTACATTCGTGTTTATAAATACAAAGAAGTTCTTCTTCTTCATTCTTTGAGCATTCTTGTTCAATCCTTCTTCATTTTCAAAATTTCTACGTTCCCGTGCCCCTTGGTTAGAGAGACATTTTGAGAGATAAGATTTGAGGTGCAATCTTTGGTTTTGATAGGGATAAGGCCCCTTCTTCTTATGGCCATGGCTCTTTTTTTTTTTTTTTTTTAAATTGGATTTCTTGGATATTGTTTCTGAAGATTTGTTTAGATTTTTGCTGAGTTTTATGCAACTGGGGTGGTAAATAAATATATGAACTCTACTTTTATAACCCTTATTCTCAAGATTTTCATTCCTTGAAAGCGAAGACTTTCGACCTATTAGTCTCACCTCTACGTACTGTGGCTAAGGTGTTAGCTAATTGGGTGACTGTGGTATTAGATGATACCATTTCTTATTATCAAAGTGCTTTTATCAAAGGTAGATAGATTTTGGATGCTTCCCTAGTGGCTAATGAGGTTAAAAAAATAATATGGGTGTAGTTTTGAAGTTAGATTTAGAGAAACCCTATGATAGAGTTAGGTAGTGCTTCCTTGCTAATGTATCGGAGAATAAGGAGTTAAGGACTCGTTGGAGAAGATTAGAGAGTTGTTTGGGTTCAGCTAACTTTTGAGTCATCATTAATGGAGAACCCAAGACATTCTCAGTCTCACATGTGTTAAAGCAGAGAGACCCTCTTTCGTCTTTTATGTTCTCTCTTGTGGTTGACCTTTTATGTAGATTGTTTAATAGAGAAGCTCGTGCTAATGTATTTGGTGTTAGGAGTGGGGGAGGATGACATTTATTCCTCTCATCTTCAGTTTGCTGATAATTGTATTCTCTTTTTGAAAGAGGATAGGGAGGGTTCTGGGTTTCATTTAATAGGTAATCTGAGGAGTGCGCAGTTTTTGGATTTAGTTGTGGATAGAATTTGTAGAGATTAGACTGATGGAAAGGGGCTTTTCTTACCTTAGGTGGGTGTATCATTGTTATCCTTGCACAACTGTCTATTAGTTCTTTTTATTTTCTCTCTTTTTTGGATTTTTGGGGTAGTAGATAAGATTGAGAAATTGACATGTGATTTTCTGGGAGCGGGTTAAGGTTTGTGTCAAAATAATAAATGCTGAAAAGAACAAAAGCCTTAGGTACCTAATGGATCTTGAAGTACTATTTCTACTTCTCCCTGTGAAGGATCATATATTGAATAGGAATCAGTGGGTGGGTTGGATCTCGGTAATGCATTATCCAAGAATATTTCTTTAGTAAGCAAATGGGTTTGGAAATTACCCTTAGAAACCAATTCCCTTTGGCTTTAGTTAGTAAAAAGTAAGTATAATTTTCATGAGAATGGATGGGATACCAATGCTGTAAAGAGAGCTTCTTGTTGCAGTTCTTGGAAATTCATCTCATTTATGTAATAATTTTCTTCTCCTGTGTCCTTGAGAGCGGGTGATCGATCTGGTGCCCACTTATGACTGGATTCATGATTGAGATTTGTCTTTATTCAATTTTTTCCCTCTCTTATAGGTTGCGCTTCATTCTGCTCCTATAAAAAATTTTTATGTTCAGGAGGCTCATTTGATCTCTTGAAACTTTCATTTTTTAATG
This sequence comes from Dillenia turbinata, assembly GCA_037126225.1. Classification (NCBI taxonomy): domain Eukaryota; kingdom Viridiplantae; phylum Streptophyta; class Magnoliopsida; order Dilleniales; family Dilleniaceae; genus Dillenia; species Dillenia turbinata. The sequence goes on along the minus strand of JBAMMX010000022.1, from coordinate 5,934,375 downwards.
TAATCTTAATGATAGAGATGCTGTAGTGTTTTCAAGTTTTCTTCCATAATTTTTTTCTTACAGGGAAATAAACCTTTCAATGATGTTTCAGACACTCGGACCTGGAATCTCAATGACTTGGGTGCTTTAACATGCAAATCTTTATTTTATCATTTTATCAGTCTTTTTTAGTACCCAGATTTTACTTCGTCCACGGTGCTTAACAAGATTAATACTAATGATCTACTCTAAAAGAGGAGATCTATAGTTATCTTCTGGAAGTATGTGTCGTGATATAACAGTTTTCAGAGTAGAGCACACTTATTTTTACACCACTATGCTTTGCGGGGGACGTGGAACCATTTGTTGGCATTGCCTGATAATGTGTAGGTTTGCACTTGCAGTCTTCTGGATTTGTTTCTAGGATTAGGATGGAAGAATGATGTTTGCTTGCTTTGGAGGAGTTTTTTTTTTTTTTTTTTTTGGGCTATCTCTTGGTTTATTTGGAGAGAGTGGAATACAACAATATTTAGAAATCAGACGATTGATTCATCTCTTCTGCAGGATATGATTGCTATTTTCATTGCCTTGTAGGCTTATGCGTCTAGAATTTGTAAGGACAAAAGGTCAAAAGAGTTGAAGAGGGATTGGAGGGCACTTGTATCTTAGCCATTGGTTTTTGTTTTTGCTTGTCTTGTCACCTTTGAGGAATTTTTATATCCTGAAGCTTTTGTATATTCTTTCCTTTATCTAACATAATTCTTTTTTTTTTCTATCTATAAGGAGTGCGTTAGAGGTCTATATATGTATTTATTTTTCAAGTTTCATACTGAGAGAGTAGGCCTTGTTATCAGATTCCGGCATTTCAGGAACAATATTCTTTCCCTGAATATTTATATCATTAGTGTGTGTAGTTGCGTAGGCTTGATCTCATTTGACGCGCCTGAATTCAAACTTTTGAACTTTCACTTCAAATCTGTTAACTTTCCATTACTGTCCATTCTTCATCTTGAGTTATGATTACCCTTTTATATAGTATAAAATCAGGGTACTTAGTGGTGTGTCTTGAAACAGGAACTGGATTTTAAGTAAATGTGAGATTTATCATGGTTGGTTTCCTATTTATCTGGGTTTGAGAAAGTAATACTTTTGTTATTGCATGTGTTTGGTTATCTGATGCAGCCAACTCCAACTATGAACTTGGAAGAGGCAATAAGGTCGGTGGCTGGAAGCCACAACCAATTCCTAGCCTTGAAGATGTTCGAATTGTTCAGATAGCTAGTGGTGGTTATCATTCCTTTGCTCTGACAGGTAAGAACCGTAACTTTGAGTATGTTGTAACCATTTTAATTGTGACTTAGTTGTTCTTATAGTAACTTTAAAGCAATATCACTTGTTCCAGATAAAGGAAAAGTACCTTCATAAGGCCATGGTGGACATGGTCAACTGGATCATTCATCCATCCAGAATCAGCAAATTCCAACTGTAATTGATGCCTTAGCTAGTGAATGTGTAACCTACATTGCATGTGGAGGGTCATCTTCAGCTGCTGTAACCAGCAAGATTCCTAAGCATTTTTTTTTTTAAATTAATAAATTATTATTAGTAGGTCACCAAAATGTTTGAAGTGTTTGTAGTGGTTATTTGGACTTTGGAGTGGTTATTTGGGACGTGAATCAATTCTTCCAAGTTTTTGGAGCTCAAATACTGTTTTTCTTTCTATCCTATACAAGGGTCAAGTCAAATTCATGCATTGTATTACTCAGTTAAGCTTATTTATTATTTATGTAGTATAAATAAACAAATTAAAAATCATTTATTAATATTTTGTTTAGATTTAATTTATTTAATAAACGAATAAAATGAAGTTGAGCCATGCCTAAATGATGAAGAAAGAGGAAGAAGTTGAAAGAAATCTTCACTTCATTGATCTGAAACCAGCTGATTATGCATATAGATGGTAAATGATCTCTAACTTGTAACTAGCTTCAACTTCCCTAGAAAGTCGACTACACTATTGCCCTATGAAGTACATGTAATCTCCCTGACAACTTTTTTTTTTTTTTGGCTGTCCTCTGTTGTCTTTCTTTGCTATTTTCCTCTTTAATTCTTCTGCTTCTCCAGCTAGGCTGTCCATCCGCTAATATTTTTTCTGTGGATGATTCTTGTGTCATTTGTGATCCTTTTGCAGACCATCCTTGATGTAGTATTATGAGACCCAGGCATACCACAAAAATAGACCTTAAAAGAGATCAGCAATACAATTACAGATGATGGAAGCATCACCTGTCAGCTTGAGCTGGAGATGTGACAGAATTAGGGAGCGACAGAATTAGGGAGGAAGGTAGCAGAGAAAGTCAATAGAGGACAGCAAAAAACAACAAAAGTCGGGGACATTGCATGTATTTCAGTATTTCTTAGGGCAATCAACGTAATCAACTTTTTTGGGGTTATTTGAATCTACTCGTTAGTTAGAAGGCATTTGCCTAAGCTTAAAAGCTTTTCAAAACATCTTATAAAATGTTTGAGAGTTTGAGTTTATTAACTTTGTTTTGTAATTTTTTTTTCTTAAAGAGTTTATAAACTCTAAAAATAAGATATTTATAACTTATAAACTGTTATTTATTATTATTTTTTTTAAGTTGCTCCATGCCAACTTTTTTTTAATTCAATTTATAAATTGTTTTATTTTGACCTATAAATTAACTGTTTTAATTCTCATGCCTATTTATATGATATTAATGATATTTTGTCAATATTTATTTTAATACTAAAACGAGTTTATAATAATTATTGTTACCAAATACAACAATAACTTATAAGTGCATAGGATATATTATAAGCAGTTCCATCTTATTTTATACAAACATAACAATTTTTAAGAATAAGAAATATGAGCTTATAAGTTCCAAAAATATCTTATAAGCTTTAAGAGATTATAAGCTATTCAAATCAAGTTCAGTCAAACGGGCGCTTAGTAACTTGGATTGGGGGTGCCACAATGTCCTCTCTGTCGCCATAGGTGCCTCTCATGTCATGTGCTTGGTACTGAGGTCTGGTTGTTGTAAGTTTCCTTGGGATGGGAAGTTATGAGTTAGAGCTTTGAGATGGCGCAAGAGGAAGAGGAGAGCATAATTGAGTTGCTGGCAGGTTGATGTTTCAAAAATATCTTATAAGCTTTAAGAGTTTATAAGCTATTCAAATCAAGTTTAGTCAAATGGGCGCTTAGTTACTTGGATTGGGGTGCCACAATGTCCTCTCTGTTGCCATAGGTGCCTCTCATGCCATGTGTTTGGTACTGGGGTCTGGTTCTTGAAAGTTTCCTTGGGATGGGAAGTTATGAGTTAGAACTTTGAGATGGCGCCAGAGGAAGATGAGAGCATAATTGAGTTGCTGGCAAGTTGAATGACCTAATCTTAATTTGTTGTCAGAAGTGATGGTACTTTACTGGAGGGATTTCCATTATCCAAAAGGTTATGCTACTTTTGTTCATTTTGTCACTGCCTGACCATCCTGACCAGCAACCGACCTTTCTTTTATAATGCCGAGGCTTTCTTATGCCATCTAGGTAGTCAGATTTTCTCTTGTACTGTAGTCAAGTATTCAAATGTTGTAATACAGAAAAGTTGGACGTGGAGTCCCTCAGCAAATTCATGAATTCATCTATCACGTTTTTGTTGAGAGGGTTTAAGAAATTTTTGGTTAGTACCTTTCGGTGAGCATGTTAGGTGAGCTCCCATCTGTATATTCTGCATTAATCAATAATCATGTAGTAGACAAGTACTTTCGCAATCGTGTGTCAATAACGTGGTGGAGGGTATCCAGATTAGTTTTCTGACGTCCTTGTATTTTATTGCTTGGCCAGAAATGTTTTGATGGTTTGTCTTGCAAGTTTTTTGTTGGGGGCTGTGTGAAAGTAGGGGCAGATATGCTTTTACCGTACTGTATAATGTTGGCGTGGAAGAAGTATCTTTTTTGAAGAGGCCAGACGTGATGTTTTTGAAGCTATAGGCGAGATGGGGAGTGGTGTCTTTTCCATTTCCATATGCTTGCGTGCAAGAGACTATCTACAAAAGTAAAAACGTGAAATAGGAAAGAAGGGAGAGGGTGCCAATGGCCGGAGGCCTGCCTGGCGTGGCCCTCACTTGATCGTCTTCTTATGGGGGAGGCAGTGGCAGTGAGCGGAGCAGAAGCTTTGCGTTCTCTAAAATTCAGGAACCACTTTAGACATGACTTTGTGATGGTGACTAATGAAAGCACAATAGTATTGGTGGTGGTCCTTGAAGCTAAATTCAGTAGCGGTGACTCAATGAGATGAAGCAACAATACCCCAACTTAATTTAAATGATTAGTCAAATTGGAAGTGATTCAAGTTTTGAAGTGCGACTACACTTTATCATGTCCCAATCGTGAATTAAGCATAGCCCAACTTAGAAAAACAACAAAAAAACAAAATGGTAATGTTACTTGGCACATTGATATTGGGGGAATCAGCTGCCACGATTCATGCTTGGTGGGAATACAACAAAATTTTCGAAAGAATAAAACATGAAATACATGAGCTGCCAAGGAAATGGTAACAATCAAGACGGCTAATCAGAAATGTCACGACTTGATAGAGTCAAAAGAAATAGTTAAATAAAGTTTTCGTGGCCTAATTTTGAACAAATAGTTAAACCAAAATATGTTGCAATTCCAGGGGATATTGAGTACCGATTTCTTGCGATGGTCCGAGACAAGGTGGTAAACCAAATGATTTCAGCTCGGCGCAAATTTTATTTGGCAATTTTCTGGATTACTTTTCTCCTTTTCACCTTTCATGATAAATTGGTTAAACTAAGCAAATAATACCAAATTCTAAAACCAAAAAATTTTCTAATAAGATCTCTTAAGAATCAAGAACTCCAATCAATAGAATTCCTATTCAAATTAATCATTCACACTGTGTGCTGGTTCCCTTCACTCAAGAAAAACTCAACCTTGAGTTGTCATCTAGATATAAAGGCATCCATCAAGTGGTAGAGACTCTCCACTTCTATCCTCTCTTCCCTAGTTTGATCTTACTTGGTTGCATCTCTTTGTACCAAAAAAAAAAATAAAATTCTCCAATCGATTAATGAAATGGGTAATACGTACACCATGTTAAATGTCTTGAAAATTTCCATTGCATTTGGAAAGTCGACAACATACGTATATCATTTTATTATCATTTATATTCTTTTCGGCAGTATGGCCTATATTTCTTAAAGTGCAACTTACTGTAGGTGCCTACTAGAAATCATTCTCTCAGTCAGAATACCATAATTTGGTCTCCAACTTCAGAAGTGTGCTTTTTACAACGTTGATTATGCTGCTTTTTGTATCTAGCGTTAACTTGTTCCGATTTCTATTTTACCTTGGCTTGAACAACCTACCATTGATTAGCCAAGTGCTCAGAAGCTACACAAGCTTTATGAATTTTTGACAATTTGAGCAAGTCGACAGCATGTTAAGGCGACTTGGTATAGACTACAGAGAAAGGAGATTTATCTATAGCACTATGAATAGCACTGTTGCTCGGCTTGGGCTAATGAAACACCCTGCTGCTTTGGCTTGTCGCCAAAAATAATTCACATAAGATTGCCGAGAGTTCCATTCACCACTTTTTGTTTGACCATCAGTTTGTGGGTGAGCGTGCTACTGTATTTTAGTTTTGAATTGAATATCGTCAACGAAGTCCACCCAAAATGACTAAGGAACTTGTTGTCTTGATTTGAAGTGACTGTTTTCAGCACAACATGGTAGTCGAACAACCTTCTTAAAATGTAATTTTGATCTCCCGCTTACATTTGAGGTCTTCTTGCATGGAATGAAACGTGTCATCTTAGAAAATCTATCAATCAAAGCAAAGACAGAATCCATGCCTCTTCATGTTCTTTTCAAGCCAAGAACAAAATCCATTGATAGGTCTTTTGAAATGTTTTTAGCAATCGACAATGTTATGTACAAACCAAATTGGCCTTTTGTTGGTTGACTTCTGCAACATCTCTACGCAAGCCTGGATACATCTCTTCTCATGTGTGGTCAAAGAGTATTTCTCAGCAACAACAGCTATGGTTTTGCAGCGACCAAATGACCAGCGTGCCCAAGCACACAACAACCACCGTGTGATCTAAAAATACATGTAATCACTGACAAGCACTCTAAGATAATGCCAGACTATGATGATATATTTTTGAGATAAGAAATTCAGTGCATAAAATATTTAAATCTCAAATACATGTAAGAAACAAATAATTATTTAATATTTCAAAGTACGACTCCCAAAATATAAGTTTTAATTTTAGAAAAACACATGTAAAATATGTGAAATATATTGCATAAAAATTTTTTAAAATACCCTTCGATGGGTCCATCTACGTATCTCAAAAATCTTCAACTAAAAAGGACCAATACTAACAGCTGGTCTAGGAAGATTCTCCTCGACTAGATCTGGTTAGCAAGAGAGTGACTTTTATCTCTACACTTTCTCTGAAAAGAATAAAAATGAAGTAATGAATATGAAAATACTTAGTGAATGGAGTGCAATGACATAGTTGTATAAGAAAATGATTGGTAAGTATGAGAGTGTCAAACGATATTTCAAAATCATATTTCTGATTCGAAAAAAAAAATCATGTAGTTATCTTGACATTTCTCAACAAATTTCATAATTTTCTTGAAATATAATAAGTGTTCAATATACACATTTTTTTTTAACCAAGGGATTTGTCTTAAAATCTCTTCACCAAAGGTTTGGAATTGTGGAACCGACAAGCGCTTTCCAAATATTACCAATCATGAACATCACCTCTAATCTTGACGTTAACTTGGGACCTCCAAGGTAAAGCAATCAAGTTAGCCCGATAGGGACGTGGGAAGCATCTTTTTATTGCGCCTACTTTCTCAAGTCTAACACAAGCTCTAACCATGCTGCCCCATTAAATCGGACCGTAAAAGTTTAGAACAATCATTATATATACATGGGTGCTCATACCCTCAGCATGCACCATTTCACAAAAACATAACATGTGGAAAATCAATAAAATTCTTGATTCATAAATTCAATAACAATATCCATAAGAAAATTTAGTATGGTACAAAATATATTTGCAAGTACATAGATTTCATGGCTCAAATCAAAATATTTCTAGAGACACTTCGCATTCACAAAACATTTAATAAATTCAAGTTAAAAATATCATTTTAGAAAACCAAGAGGAGCATTTTCTCATTCACAGACACAATAATCCATACACTCATAATTTTAGGGAGGATAGTCACTCCCAATTTTTCCACAACAAGGGTGTTGCCTCAATCAGTTTCATCCAATTCCTAAGATACATCATCAAGTAACCACAATCATTAATATCAATTAATCCAAGTCAACCCAAAAATTCTAACATTCAAAACCTATTTTTCTCTCACTCCAAATCCAAGTGAACAAGTTGGTAGGCAAATTAAAGTTTGAGATAGGAAAATTAAAATATCTTATTTTCGTCCCCAAAGGATCCCTTCAATTTGGGTTACACTAAATCTCTTGATTCTCTCCTTTTTGTGACAGCTCTATATTCTCATGATTTTCTTCAAAAACAAAGCTAAAATCTAACTTTGGAGAGTTTGATGGGTAGTTTGGAACTTTTGATCTTGAGTTTTAGTGGTAAATCAATTGGATTTGAGAGGAAAGAAAAGAATAGTCTAGAAAGTGGGGGTGGAATGTTTGTCTCGTGGGTTTAGAGCCTCATTTCTACTTTATCTTCAAACTCATTTTCAATATTTGCTTAGTAGCCCTCTTATACTTCTAAATTGCATAAAAAACAAATTTGTTTAATTTAGATCAACTTGTAATAGTCAGGTATGTAATTTTGATATCATGATTTCTGGTATCATACCCTATTCGAGTGTTATGTATAATGTGAGCAAGTGTCGTTCCCGTAATAATATTTTGTATTATCAACTATAAACTACTCTATGTAAATTGAACAAATCAAATCAAAATTGTAATGAAATTGAAAGAAAACTATGATCTATGGATAAAAAACTATAGAACGACAACTTCATCTGTTTTTCATCTTTCAGATGGCCAAATTTTTTCAAACTCCTTAAATTTATTGATTGATGTAGATGATGGTAGTTTCTCTAAAATTAGATTTCACCCAATGGTCTTGTAATGAAATTCCTAATTTGACTAATCAAAACTCAATGGTTATATAATTTTGATTAATTCAGATTATATTAAATTCTATGGAAAACTATAATATAGGATCTACCCTAAATTCTCACACAAAAAATTAATTTTTGGCCCATATTATAACTTCATGTAGATTTATTGTTATGGATTAATATCCTGCAATTATATTGGTCATATATACGTTTAACTTTAAATCATACAAAGCGTATGGTCCTAAAAGTTTTCAAAACATTACGATCAATAATAAAATCTCATTACATAATAATCATACTAATAAAGACTTAAGGAAAAGAGATAAATTCAGTCTATGCAATTAATTAAAAAACAAAATCCATTGAGTCCTAAAAATAAAAGAAATTAGTTAGACATATTAAAGAAAATCAAGAAAAAAAAAGAAAACATTACAACCCTTTTGCACAAAAAGAATGTAGAAAATCACATCCTCTAATGGTGGCTACTAGAGTTCTAAAGATGAAGTCATTTATGTGTCACCTGCCCTAGGGAGGCCTCTTATTTATAAGACTGAAACCCTAATAAGGAGTTGTGAGCTCTCACGAAACTTGGTTTTTTCTCTTTGACTTGGAAACTTGCTATTGTGATAATAGACATTATCTTCTTATTTTCTTAAGATTTAAAAACTTCATCTTTGTCCTCAATTTTGAAAACTCCTAGAGTTATTACCGACTTTATCCCAAAAATCACTAATTAGATAAGCACAATTGGTTTTTTTCTTCAATAAGGATTTGACTTTCAACACTATAGTAACTTCATCTAAATTTTGGGATCTTCTTGCCAGAATTAGCCTCTGGGCTCTTCATAAGATTTGTAGACTTTGAACTCTAATTTCCAACACAATAAGAATCAACTCAATCGGATGTCGGAGTAGAGAGATACAGTCAAAATACTAACAGCTATTTATATGATCTGAATTTTCTTAAATAAGCCCAAAATTTCTTTAATCAAAACCCACGAATTTAATCAGTAAAATGTCACGAAATAAGGTTTAGAACAATCTTAAAATTCATAAATAAGGGATAAAATAATATAATTCAAGTGCATAAAAAATTATTCGTATCAAATACACTCACACTTGAATATTTGTTTGTCCTCAAGCAAGAAAATTTTTTCCAAAACCAATCAACTTTACCAAGATCTGCACCATGTGTATGACAACCCTAAACTAGAATTGTAATCAAGATAACCAATACTTCGTAACATTTAGTACTAGAGTAACTATTACATCCCCGACTTTCTCTTTGAAATCAAGAATAATGCAAGATTTAGCCACCCTCATAATGGATTCACTCAATACACTCAACTTTATTGAAGGGGTATGTGTACCACTCAAATCAACACAATGAGATAACATTACTACAGCTTTGATAATATATCAAATCTCCACCACTCAAATATATGAAATTCATGTACCAATTAAAATGTCTTTTATTTGATTGTAATAGGGTTATGGTTAAGGGTAGGATAAAAATATATATAAATGTTGGGTTAAAAATTCACTAAAAATACTTAAAAATCAACACATGACATTCTTTACACCAAAGTAAGGAAAATGCTAACTTCCATAATTACCAATCTCAAAATATGTATAGTACTTCAACTCCGAATATGTAACGCGATATCTCACTTATCCAAAGCAAAGAATATGTAATGAAACTCCAACTGTCTTCACGCAACTTTTTCTCAAGAACTTTTTTTTTCCAATATATATTTTTTTTTTTTGTAACTGAACATGATAATTCTCTTCTTTTCTACTACACTGAGTCACAATTTGTCACACAATAGGAAAAATAAAAAACTCCAAAATATAAAAACATAATGTCATGCTATTAATTATAAGTATATTAGTGAATTTGTGTTCAAAATTTGGAGTTAGAAAAAAAAGGTCATGGGGAAAATTATGTGGGTAATTTAAAAAAGAAAAGGTCTAGACACAATTGAATTAACTAGGAGAGATAAAATATTAGGGATGATATTTTTTGAAAACCAAAAGGGTATAAATCTAGGTACCTTAATCATTTTGGTGTATGAAAATAAAAAAATGTAGTCTCAACATATATAACAAAGTAAGTTCTAGAATGTTCATTCCAGGTGTGATATATACTCAACAAGAAAAATGAAAGCACAAAATTGCTCTTTAAGACTTAATTCCTCTCTTAGGTAAACTTTGTGTCAAATTTTACATACTTATCTTTTAAATCAACCATTAAAACAATGAATAGTTAATCATGTACCAAATAACCATTAATATCAATCATCTTTCATATAATCCAATTCAAATCAAGTAATACACAAGGACCAGAAAATTTTAAAAAATTTTGTTGGCATGGAAAAATTTTATCAAAAACTTAATTTTTTTTTTCTTTTTTCGAAAGAAACTTTCAAAATTTTTTTATATATGCTTCCCCACACTTAAACTAAGTATTGTCCATAATGTGTAAGATAAATAATAAATGAAATAATAAAATAAATAAATAAGAGCAGAAAACTCCCCTGATAAAATTGGTGAACTACCTTCTTTTTAGTAGCAATTTCTTTTCCTCTCGTGCAAAGGACTTCTTATGCTCGTGAATGTTTGAAATAGTTGGTAGACCCCTCCTCCAAATTGTTCCCATTCTTTTTTTTTTTTTTGGTCCTCTGAACTTGATTCACCGCTAAGTATCCAGAACTTTATTCCAACTAATCTTAACCGAGTTGCTGTCGGATCCCAATTGGGAGGTAGCTCTCCCAACATTGTTTTTGTCACTATCAAGACTCTAACCCCAGTTCTTAGTGTGGGGTGTTAGTACCCTTCCCATTAGACCAACGAAGCGTTGGTGAATTGTTCCCATTCTCATAAATCTTCAAATGATGCCCATTGATTTTGAATTTTTCTCCTTACACATTTGAAAGCTCTACAACTCTATGTGGGAAACTTGTGTCACCATAAACGGTCCACACCATCTTAATCTCAACTTTCCTGGAAAAGTCTCAAATGGGAGTTATACAATAACACTTTATCTCTAACATCAAACTCTCGCTTCTTGATTCTAACATTGTACCATGCCTTTGCCCTTTCCATATAAATTCTTGCATTCTCAAATGCCTTATTCTGCCATTCCTTCAGCTAATTTAATTGCATTTTCCTTTCTTCACCTGCAAAAGATTAATCAAAATTAAGATATTTCATTACCCAATATTTCTTATATTCTAAATCAAATGGAAGATGACAAATCTTATCATAAACTAATCGATAAGGTGACATACAAATTGGAAACTTATATGCTGTCCTATAAACTAAAGGGCATTATCTAATTTTATCGACCAATCCTTATGAGAAAAATGCAAAGTTTTTTCTAAAATGCTTTTTAATTTATGATTAGAAAGATCAACTTGCCCACTAATTCGGGGATGCTAAGCGATAACAATGTTATGGGTAACATCATATTTAGCCAAAAGTTTTTCAAAATTTTTGCAAAAATGTTAACCTCCATCATTAATTATAGCTCTAAGAACACTAAAATGGTAAAAGATATATTTTTTTTAAAAAAATTTATACACTGTTTCAAAGTCACTTTTCACACATATTGAATTTCCTCTACCCACTTACTCACATAATCAACTACAATAAGAATAAATTCATTATTAAAAGATTTTGGAAAAGAACCCATGAAATCTATATCCCAAACATAAAAAAAAAAATCCACAATTTAAATATTGTTTATGGGCATCTCGTGATGATTTGAAATATTTCTAGTTCTTTGATATTGATCACATGCACGGACATAACAATGAGTATCCTTAAACAAAATTGGCCAATAAAATTCAGATTGAAGTACCTTAGCTATTGTACGTGACAGTCTAGGATAGCCACCAAATTCCTTACCATGACAGAAAAATGATATTACTTACCTCCTGTTGGGCACACATCTCCTAATGATATTGTCACCACAAACATTATACAAGTAGGGATCATCCCAGAGATAGTGACTAACATCGAAAAGAAATTTCTTTTTCTACTATCATGTCATTCCCCATGGTTCAATCCTATAAGCAAGATAATTAACAAAATCAGTATACCATGGTTTGTTAGTTTGAGTAACAGAAAATAATTGTTAATTGGGAAAAAGAGTCATTTAAAAGATAATCAATCATTGTCTCAATGAAATCTCCCTTCAGTCGAGATAAATGGTCAACTATTGTATTATCAACTTCTCTTTTATCCATTATCTCAATGTCAAATTTGTGTAACAAGAGAATCCAACACAACAACTTAGGCTTTGTATCCTTTTTTGATATCAAATATTTTAGTGCAGAATAGTCAATATGAATAAAAATTTATACAAGTAACACCGAAATTTTTTAAGAGAAAAGATCATAGCAAGTAGTTCTTTCTCAATAGTGGTGTATAATTTCTAAGCCTCATTCATAGTTCTACTTGCATAATATATAACATGAAATTTCTTATCCATAATTTGGCCCAAAACTACACCTATAGTGTTACCACTCGCATCGTAGTAAATATCAAAAGGAAAATCCCATCTAGGTAGTTGCACAATGGGAGTCTCAATCAATTTTGATTTTAGGTAATTAAAAACACTCAAGTAAGAATCATCAATCACAAAAAGTGTATCTTTTACTAAAAGATTGGTTAGAGGTTTAGTAATTTTAGAAAAATTCTTGATGAACCTACAATAAAAACTTGTATATCCTAGAAATCCTCTAACATCTTTTAGTAATTTAGGGGGGGAGGAAGTTTTTCAATTAGTTTGACTTTTACTTTATCAACTTCTATTTCCCCTAGAAGATACCTTATGACCCAAAACAATGCTTTCTTTTACCATAAAATGACATTTCTCCCATTTAACCACCAAATTGGTTTCCTCACACCTCTTTAAAACTTGCTTCAAGTTATTCAAATAATTATCAAATGAGAAACCAAATATAGAAAAATCACCTATAAAAACTTCCATAAAATCATCAATGAATTCAGCAAAGATAGATTCATGCATCTCTGAAAAGTAGCTAAGGCATTATAAAGACCAAAAGGCATACGTCTAAATGCAAAGGTACCATATGGATATGTGAACGTGATTTTTCTTGGTCAACAGAATCAATAGCAATTTGCAAATAATCAGAAAAACCATCAAGAAAACAATAAAATATATGGCCAACCAATTTTTTAACATGTTGATCAAGAAAGAGGAGGGGAAATGATATTTCTTAGTATTATCATTCAATTTCCTATAATCAACACAAACCCTCTAACCCGTGATAATATGTATAGGAATCAATTCATTTTTATCATTTTCAACTACAGTTGTTTCACCTTTCTTAAGCACAACTTGTAAAGAACTTACCCAAACAGAATCTGAGATAGGAATGATAATATTTGCATCAAGCTATTTATCGATCTCCTTCTTTGCTACCTTTTTAAGATGCTTATTCAGCCTCCTTTTTGGTTAAGCTATGGCTTTAAACCCGTTTTTCAGTAAGATTTTATGCATACAAATCGAGAGACCCATACCATGGATATTGGCGATGGCTTAACTAATTGCTTTCCTATGTTATTACAAGACCTGCTACAATTTCTCCTCCTCGAAACCTATCTGTTCAGAAAACATAATCACTAAAAATATTGAAAAACTATCCAAAAAGACATATTTCAAATGAGAATGAAATGGTTTAAGTTTAGGTACAGAAGATGGTTGAGCAACTTGTTGTGATTTATCACTTTTCTTCTCAACATTTAAAGATTCTTGCGAGCTCTCTATTTGTGTAACAAAGGTATGAAATTCACCTAAATTCACATCCAAAGCAGTACATGCATCAACATGTTCACTGTCTAGAAAATTATGATTCACATGTAACGAATTAATAATGCAATTTTCAATAGAATCATTAGAATAAAAGACATTAAAATCATATTAAACAATACTTTCAATGCAATCAACTTAAAAAAATTCTTGTTTATAAAAATTTTTAATGAAGTGAAAGACATTAAACTCAATTTTTTTTGGCATTAAGTCTCAAAATCAACTTCCCATAAGAAATATCAATCAATTCTCATGTAGTGGTAAGGAAAGGTCAACCTAGAATTAAAGAAGTACTCTCATCATCCTCTATATCCAAGATAACAAAATCAATAGAAAAAATAAATCTATCAAATTTAACAAGTATGTTCTCAATAATACCTCTCGAATAGTATACATTCCTATCAACTAATTGTAATAAAATATTAGTTCGTCGATATTCTCTTAATCCTAACTTCAAGAATATGAAATATGACATCAGATTAACACTAACACCGAGATCACATAAAGCATTAGAAAAATCAGTGAAACCAATGATGCAAGGGATAGAAAAACTCCCTACATCTTTGAGTTTCGTGACAACTTATTTTGCAGAATTGCAGAACATTCCTCCGTAAGTTTGACTGTTGAAACCTCATCTAACTTTCACTTGTTAGTAATCATATCCTTAAGAAATTTTCCATAACTCAGTATTTGCTTGATGGAATTCAAAAGAGGAATGTTAATGTATTATTTCTTAAAAATTTCTAAAAATTTTTCAAACTGCTTTTCTGCATTAGCTCATAACAGATGTTTAGGAAAAGGGATATGGGCTTATATTCACTCAAAAATAAAGTACTTTCCTGTTTTGAATCCGATGCTTTGGATTTCTCACTTGTTGGCTATTTGTTTTTTTTCCTCAGTCTCTTGTTTATTCCGTTCATTCTTGGACCAAATTGGCACCTTTTGTAATTCCTTCCCACTCCTCAATAAAATAGTCTTGGCCTACTCTTTAGGATTCTTCTCAATATCACTTGACAATCAACCTGACACACAAGAATGAAAAGTGTTAGTCAATTGATAAATTTATTTTCAAGATTTTAAAACATTTCATTTGTTACTATTGTCAAACTCTCAATTGTGATCTCCCATGAGGTCTTGTTCTCCCTTGGCTATGGATTTCTTAAGTTAAAACCTAGTGGATTATTACTCTTTGTGGTGCTTCTTGACTCCATGAAAAATATGAAAAATTGGGATGACTTCTCTACCTAGAATTGTACGTATTTGAATAAGGGTTATTATGTGGTCTATCGAAATTGGAAGCAAAGTTTGCTTGCTGTACCTACGGATACTCAGAAACCATATAAGTAGAATTTCCACATGATTCACAAGATAAAATCTGGTTAGTCACAACATTAATTTGATTAGTTTTTATCACATTAATTAAAGAGTCAATTTTTGCATGAAACATGGTAAAACTATCAACCTCATGCGTACCAACTTTTTGTCAAGAAATTCCATGTTCATTAGATCAATCATAGTGATTAGAAGTCATATCATTAAGTAATGCACATGTTTCATTATAAGATTTACTTATAAATGCACCCCTAGTCACAGTATCAATGGTAATTTTAATAGAATATAAAAGACCACCATAAAAAAGTTTACAAAATCAACCAATTGGGTATACCATGATGTTGGCATTTCCTAATCAAATCCTTAAAATGCTTCCAAATATTATATAAAAATTCACCCTTAAATTGCCTAAAACTAATAATATTATTACGTAGTTTAACCATTTTACCAGGTGAAAAATACTTTGCTAGGAATGTTTGAGACAAATTCTTCCAATTTGTAAAATGATTTAGAAAATAAATTAAATCATACCCTTACCTTTCCCTTAAGAGAGAAAGGAAACAATCATAATCTTATTGCACTAGGGTTGACTCCGTTAAGTTTGATTGTATCACAAAAATTTAGAAAATTTTTTAGATGGCTAGGATTTTCATAAATTTCTCCTCCAAACTGATTTGCCTATACCATACCAGTAAGACTCGATTTAAACTCAAGATTTTTTGCTTCCATGGCAGGTTTGCAATGTTAGTCTGTACATCTTATAGTCTAGGCATCAAATACTCTCTCATAACTCTATTATCTTGAGCCATTATTTCTTCCTTGACTTCCCTAGTTTGTTTATGAATGGTTCTCAAAGTTTTCTATATCTCAAGATCAAATTCAATTAGATCAAGATTCTTCATCTTAACATATATTGAAAATAGCTCAAAATTAGAATTTCAAAATAAATTGCAAGAATCAATCAAGAAAACCTAGATCACCTATATAAAAGTATAAATCATGAAAAAATAGCAAAAGATGCACAAAAGACACACAAACAAATAATTGAGAAACTGAAAAATCATGAAAAATAAAAAAAGAGGAAAACCTATGAAAATGATAAAATTTGGTCAAAATAGGGTAGTGCCCACAACAAAGTAGTGGGTTTTGCTCAACACACCAAAATCCTTTGGAGCAAGTAGACATATAACCCTAAATCCTAAGTCAATTTTCGAATAGTAGTTTATCCTAGAAATTTCCGAATCGAATCCAATTGCCCTAAAGACTATTTAACCTAAAAGATTATATACAAAAAAAATATGAAAAAGAAATTAATAAAAAATATAAAAGACAGTGTCTAATCTCAAACAAGATTATTCTAATTGACATACAAGGATATCCTAGACAATGGTACCAAAAAATTTATACTCGATTTTGATATCATGATTTTGAGCAAGTATACCCTAGTCGACTGTTGTGTATGATGTAAACAAGTGTCATTTTTATGAGAATATTTTGTATTATTAACTATAAGCTACCCTATCTATATTGGACAAATCAAATCAAAATAGTAATGAAATTGAAAGACTACGATCAATGGATAAAAAACTCTAAGACGTCAATTTCATTTGTTTTTAATCTTTCACATGGCCGAGTTGTTTCAAACCCCTTAAGTTTATGGATTGATGAATTATTGTAGATGATGGTAATTTCCATAAAATTAGAGTCCACCCAATGGTTATGTAATGAAACCCCTAATTTGACTAATTAAAACCCAATGGTTATTTAATTTTGATTAATTCAAATTGTATTAAATTCTATAAAAAACTATAATTTAGGATTTATTCTAAATTCTTACACACAAAATTAATCTTCGGTCAATATCATAATTTCGCATGGGGACTAATATCCTGTAATTATATTAGTCATACATACATTCAAACCCAAATCATACAAAACATAGTGCCCTAAATGTTTTGAAACATTACGATCAATAATAAAATCTCATCACACAATAATTATACTAATAGAGACTTAAGGAAAAGAAATAAATTTAGTTTATGCAATTAATTAAAGAACATAATCTATTAAGTTCTAAGAACAAAAGAAATTAGTCAGACATATTAAAGAAAATCAACATCACAACTCTTTTGCATAAGAAGAATGTGAAAAATAACATCTTCTGATGGTGGTTACTAGGGTTCTAAAGAGGAAGTCATGTGTGCGTCTCTTGCCCTGGGGAGGCCTCTTATTTAAAGGACAAAAACCTTAATAAGGAGTTGTGAGTTCTCTAGAAACTTGGTTTTTTTTTCCTCTATGACTTGGAATCTTGCGTTTGTGATGATAGATATTACCTTCTTAGTTTCTCAAGTTTGGAAACTTCATCTTTATCGTTAATTTTGAAAATTTCTTGAGTCATCAGCAACTTTATCCCAAAATCACTCACTAGATAAGCTTAACTAGTTTCCTTATGCAGCAAGGGTTTGGCTTTCAACACTACAGTAATTTCATCCAAATTTTTGGATATTTTCAGGCTTAAATTAGCTACTGGACTCTTCTCAAGATTTGTAGGCCTTGAAGTTTAGTTTTTGACATAATAAGAATCAGCTCAATCGGACATTAAAGTAGAGAGATACACCCAAAAAATTAACATCTATTTATCTAGTTCGAATTTTCTTAAATAAGTCCAAAATTTCTTAAATCAAAACCAACGAATTTAATCAGTAAAATATCATGAAATAAGGTTTAGAACAGTCCTACAATTCATAAATAAGGGGTAAAATAATATAATTCAAGTGCATAAAAATTATCGTTATTATAGTCTTGGGTTAACTTAGTTATGTTGCAGACTCATGTTCCTAAGAGTCGTTTGGTTTAGATCGACTCGTTATGTTCCTTGGTTGACTTGATAGGCAAAGTACTAGTACTCTAGTTTGGTAGGTCAACTTATTATTCATCTTGGTCTACAAGATTATATTTCAGAAATAGTTTATGAGGCTGGATTTTGTCAGGTCAACTTGTTATCTTCTTAGGTTAATTTATGATGTTCTATACGTAGTCTACTTTCAAAATTTGCAATCTTAGGTCAACTTTTAGGCATTCAAGGCCAATGAGTTAAATGTTGAGAGTTTATCAATCGAGAGCCTAAGGAAATTTCTGGAGAGCTCAAAGGACAAAATCCATATTTATATCTAAATTAATTATTCTCCTACATTTTACAAGATATAAAAATCTCAAATGGTCTTTTAGAGTCAACATCACAAATACATTTTTTCTGATGTTACACAGCGAGTCCACGACTATGCAAAATATTGAATCGGGCTTTTCTTTTAAAGAAGACAATGGAATACAAAGCTTATTACCTTTCATGAGAAATCCAGCATGAATATGAAAATATTGACTTGTTGGCTTGAGACCATTGATTGTATATTTCATGAAAGTTTTTGTTTGACTTGTATAGCTCCTTGATTAAATTAAAACCTAGGATCTTTTGGCTCATGGTTATCAACAAATCAACATGTCAGTTTAGTGTATCGAGAACTTTATTTTGCATCCTTGCCTTGTGCATCAACTTGAAAGGAGGATTTTTTGCAAAAACTAAAATCATCTTTGATCTACTTTTGGCTGTTTAGATATTTCAAGACTTTATGATTCGAGTAGAGAAAAAATTGCATCCTTGCCTTGTGCATTAACTTGAAAGGAAGGATTTTTTTTTTCTTTTCGCAAAACTGAAACCATCTGACATGCATATCTTTGTTGATTTGCTTTTGGTTGTTCAGTTATTTTAATACTTTATGATTTGGTAGAGAGTAAATGTTTTATTGATCAAGTAATGCTCATAGTTCTTCTATGCACGAATGACCAAATAAAATTCTTTATCATACATGGTCCACTTGCGCTTAGCCTTAGTAAGCCTCTTATTGAAGTAAATTATCAGCTTTTTCTTTTGGGTATGTCGACTTCATGAACATGGCGCTAAGTGCATCAAAGTTAGGTAGTGCCAAAATTGGAGCAGTGCATAACTTTCCCCTTAGCACCACAAAATTGGTGTTGACACTTTTATTCCATTGGAAATTTCCTTTCCTTAGACATTCTGTGATTAACATGGTAACGCCGTTGAAATTCATGATGAATCGTATATAAAATGTAGTCAAACCATGGAAACTTTTAACTTTGATAATTATTTTTGGGATGGCCATTCTCTAATGGCCCGATCTTTCTCTTCATCCACTTGAATTCCATCTGCACCAACTATAAAACCCTATAGCAATTGCTTTTTATCATAAACTTGTACTTCTTCAAGTTAATGTGCAACTTATTCTCCTGTAAGACCATTAGGACTTTGTGCAAATGTAAGAGATATTTCTCTTTCGATTGACTATAAATTAGGATATCATTGAAATAAAGTACTCCAAACTTACCAATAAAGGGTTTGATTACTAATTCATTAGCCGTATGAAAGTTCTTGGTGCCTTCATTAAGCCGATTGGCATCATAACAGTCGTATAACCTTTGTTTTAAAAGCCATCTTCCACTCATCACTAAGTTTTATTCGAATATGGTGATACCCGCTTTAAAGGTCAATTTTTGAAATCACTTTGACACATTGATGTTGATTAATCATCCAACTGAGGGGATTTAGAACTTTTACCCAATGATTTTATTGATGGAAGACTCTTAACACATCCTCCAACTATCATGGAGTCAATAAGACTGGAATTGCGCATGACTCATGCTTTCATGAATATGCTTTTCTGTAATAACTCTTTAACCTTTTCCTTGAATGTTTCACTCTTATATGGACTCATCCTATAATGTGGCAAGTTCAGCAAGTTCGCAGTGGGGATTATGTCAATATAGTGTTGAATATACCTCATGGGCAACAAATCATTAGGTAAGTCTTCTGCCATTACCATGATAAACTTGTCAAGTAATGACTTGATTGCTTTTAGAAGTTCTTTTGATTTCTTCACATGCTAAAACTTCTTTCACAACCAAGCATGCATCTCTCTCAACTCCTTGCATGTTATTCCTATCTCATGCCTTGAACCAATAATGATAAAGAAAGTTCGTCCATCCACTTTAGAAGTTTTGGGTTTTGAGCTTTTTTTCATCAACATTAATGTCAATTTTTTGTCTTCTTTTTCCAACTTGCATGCATTTCTTTCCCTTGATACTTTGTATTGACATCAAACTACCAAGGTTTGCCAAATAACAAGTGACAAGCATCCATATCAACAATATCAAGATACAGCTTGTTCTAGTACTTGTTGATGGAGAATAGAACCTTACATCATTTGATAATGGGTATCTTTTGGATTACATTAATTCAGTTAATGTAGCATGGTTTATGGTGAGTCTTAATCTCTAATCAAAAACTCTCCATAATACCCTTGTTGATTATATTTTCTTCATTGCCACCATTTATAGCAACATTGAACAATTGGCTCAAGATATTACATGTAGTTTTGAATAATTGGAGCCAATAAGTTTCATTGGTTTGTTTTGGCAAGAGCATCCTCCTCCTTAAAATATGACTTTAGCATTTGTTATCATCTTCCTCCTATTTGGTATCATCCCTATTTTGATCACAACAATTCTTGTCTTCCTACTCTTCTCACTCTACCATAGCATTTGTTAACATAAGTATTTGTCAGCTTTGGTATATTTGTGGCTTCCACCACCTTCTACATGTAGGAGTACCTTGGATTACCATACTCTTGTCGATTAAGGTCCTATAATTATCCCCTCATAATTTTTTGAGAATAATCTGATTAACTTTTCTCCTACAACATTAGTTAAGACTTTAGAGCAATGTTACATGCTTTAGATAAAGTTTGTAATACTTGAACCTCTATTTTCTCTTTGACAGTTGATTAGAAGCCATCCAAATATCGAGCTTTGTGTTGTCCTTCTATCTCCCCTGTATCGTTCCTTTTTGCTAGCCTCATAAATTATGTGGTATATTCATGCACTGATCTTTGACCTTGATGCCATTTTGATATTGCTAAATTGGATCTGCTCATGATTATTAGGAGAAAATCCTTTTGCAACAATTGTTTCATTCGGTACCATGTTCTAACTGGTACCTTTTTTTCATGGTTTCTTCTATATTGCAACCTCTCTCACTATGTTGAAATGCTATCTTTCAATTGGTATGCAAGACATCTCAACCTTTTTCCTTCTTGAATCTCTATATACTTATAAAGCTTGTTAATTTTTGCAATCAATTTAGAAGTCTCCCAGTATTAAAATTTCCATTAAAACAAGAAATATCTCCCTTTAGTTTGAATTTAGTGGCCACCCTTTCGCCATATTCAAGCCTTCCAAACTTGTCATTTCTCATAGACATGTCAAAGTATTAGTTTATTGTGCCCTTGAGGGGCATTTTAGGTAATTGATAGGGGTTAGTGGGATAACTCCCACTAGCCCATACCTACCCACTCACCCTTGATTCTCTCAAACGTAGAGTTACAATTAGATTGGGAGACTAACCTCTCCTTTACTCTTGTGTTATTGATTCATAATTGAAGACTTTGCTTGAGAGAAGAAAACACACAATATTGAGAGAAAAATAGAATTCTCTAAAGAGAGAATTTTATTTGAGGGTTTGAGAAATTTTCGTGTAGGAAAATTTCTCCCGTCACGATGATCGCCGGATTGAGGGTTGCGGCATTGTGACATTGCGGTAGTGGTTCGATTAACATCGTGATCACCATTCCGACCGCGAGATCCGATCGAGGGACGTACGGTCGATTTTTGGAGACTGCATATTCGAGATATTTATTATTATACCCGGAACTATTTATTTATTTTTTCTGAAAATTATTTATGAATGCTTCCGCTGCATATAACTCGATTAATTCCAACATTGGTATCAGAGTGATACGTTGGATTAAAAATAATTTTCGGGTTAATTTTTTGGTATAAAAAATTTAGGGTTTAAAATTTGAGATTCGGATCATGGATGAGTTTCATGAATCCGAGAATACCACTATATTACCCATGATCCCTAGAACACGAAAATAATTTTTTCGTAATTTTCTGAGCACGATTACGTGAAGAAAATTCCGATTGAAAGTTTCGGCCGTGAATAGTGACCGACCTATTCAATCTTAGATTTATCGAGTTTTAGGGCAAATCAATGCATGAAATTTATAGATCTGTAATCCTTGTTTCATGCTCTTCAATTTGATATATATATTGCATATGATTGTGGCCGAAAAATGGGGATTAAAAATTGACCGCGGAGGGTCGATTTTTTGGATCCAAAATATGCCGAGTTTAGGATGCAATTATTCCAAAAATTGAGTCAATGATATTTGGAATAAATGAAATTAGAGATTCCATAGAAAATCCGATCAAAATGGTGCCAAAAATGAGGTTTTCCGGCAACCGGGTCGAAAGACCCGGTTATAGAAACCATCGGGTGAAGACGAAGAGGTCCAACCCGCGGGCACGTGCGATACACGCGCGAGGCAGGCGCGTGTAGCAAGCAAGGAAGGGGACGTGTAATTCACGCGCGCACAGGCGCGTGAAATGGACCGGTCGTCCGGGTCGGTTACGACCCGGACACGTGTCCTAGACTCGTGACCCACGGATCCGGACCGGGTTAGGTTCCGACCCGCGCACGCGGGTCGCGCGCATGCAGGCACGTGACTCGCGAGCCTGCTCGTTAGGTGCGTGAGCCGACGCGTAGAGTGCGCGTGTGAGCGCATGCCAGACGCCCAGCGTGTCTAGCACGTGCCAAAAGCTGTTCCCGGCACGTGGAGGCTTGTGGGGACGCGCCGCCGGTGTGTGGCGGCGCGTGGGACCGCCGGCAGCTCGTCAAGTCATCCAGAATTGAAATTTTTCAAATTTTTTGTGGGTCACACATCCATAAAAGTGACTTTTGTGGGTTTTTGTGTACCGAATCCTAGTCCAAATGGTGAGATGCTATCCCGGATTGTGGTGTATGGTGTCTGTTGATTCATACGCTCGTCTTGGGGTCTGTATTCGAATTATTTAGGTCTTGTTGATTCGTAGGGTGCACAAAATGTGAGAATAAGCATCACAAGTCACGACTATCTCATTGACTGCTTCTATAATTGTCGTATTAGATCTTTGTAACGGGGATAAAATTGAATGGTGATAAATACGTGATTTTTCATTGGTAGATTCAATTTATCCTCGGGGAGCAAAATCTAATTAAAATTCTGAGGTAAGAGATGGTGGACTTCGGGGAGGGTAGCACACCTCAGATAGACGGGATTAGGAGATATTACGTGCATGAAAGAGGAATAATAGCCGAGTTAGGGCAATCCTCTTGAGTAGCATGCACGATGATGTGATCCCAGTCTATGAGCAATATCCTACGGTTTTATCGGTTTGGCTCATCCTATAAAGAGTATTATAGTGCTCTTACAGATCCTGAGATGAGAATGCTATCTTATAAGTATAATAACTTATAAGAAAATGGTTGATCATATGATGATGCAACATTTGATAAAAATATCAAGTATGATCGCCGAGTTGGGGAATGTGACTGAGCCCATTTCGGATATGTTTTCTAGTGATGGATGCGATCCAGCTCTTTATCTGATTTATGAGAAATCATGAAAGTCTATTTCACATACGACGAAAGTATTCGCACTTTCACTAATGTGAATAGGCACAATGAGCTCGAATTGGAGCATCTAGAGGCGAGTAGGCTATACTCGGGTCATGCTTATGCGATGGAGTCGAGCAAAGACTCATGTGGGACTCGAGATTCAGGTAAGAAGAAAACATCCGAAAAAAAAAACTGATAATAATAATGCGCAACGAGAAGGAGTTGGATACGACCAAGGTATAATGCTACATGTGTAGTAGACTTGGTCATTTCGCTCGTGAGTGCGACGAGTAAAAATTATCTCTTTCTTGTTTATGTGGTTTGAGTTGCTTTCTGTTTTCTCTCCTTCGTGGATTGTAAACACAGAAACAACCAACCACATAGCTCGAGATAGGAGCGCACTTATATAGTTTCGCCTAGTGAGTCCTCAAGTAGGAGGATTTACTTACTGAAACGGAGTGTTTCGTTGACATCAGAGGGAGTAGCAATTGCAAGTTGGAGTTGCAAAGTTGCTAGACTCTGTATGCTCTTTACGCTCAAAAAGTTCGACGGAACTTGATTTCAGTTTAGGATATGCTCTGTTAATTTAGAAATTTAAAATTTCTATTTGTTACGACAATTCTATGATTGGTTCTATTTTGGTCCATGAGGGACTATATGCACTGGAAATAATTCCTTTCAATGGTATTTCTTGTTATCCTCCTAGTGTGAGAGAGGATGAACCGGTTAGCAGTGAGTGGTTTTGTAGAACCCACTAACCAGTCTTGCCTAGACGGCAAACTTACAAGAAAACCATTCGACAAAGCAATGAGGGCTGGGACTCCATTGCAGTCGGTTCACTCCAACATCTGTGGCCTTATGAACGTGAGAACCTGAAATGGTGTTGGATACTCGATTACGTTCATAGACAAATACACATGTTTCGATTATTTCTATCTAATCTCGCGTAAGTCTGAGGCATTGAGATGCTTCAGGAGGTTTACTAGCGAGCTTGATAATCAGTTACTTGAGAGTAGAGACTCTCAGAATCGATTGAGGGCGCGAGTATTTGTCTGAAGAGCTCAGTTTCAAAAAGGGCATTACGAGAAACTGACTATTCATTGCTACTCAATGGAGTAGAGTAGCTGTGAGAGAGGAATAAGACTTTGTTTGAGACGGTGAGGTTGATGATGGCGCAAGCCAATTTACTCATTTCCCATTAGGGAGATGTGTTATTGGCTACAACCTACATCCTCAATCGTGTTCTATAGAAATCCGTAGTCAGTGCTCCATATGAGTTTTGGACAGGGAGACAGCCTGACCTTAGCCATTTGAGATTATGGAGTTGTGTCGCGTATGTTCACTATTTCTCGTATTTACACGGCGAGTTAGGCCTGCGAGAAAAGATATATATCTTTATGAGATACTCAGAACACTCCAGGGGTTATGTTCTAATGAGCATGCAAACGACACTCTTACTGAGATTGAGTCTCATGATGCCGAGATTCTTGAAAGTGATTTCCCTATGAGAGGTGAAATCAATTGGGACTTTACCTTCTATGAGATGGATGAGTCTAGTGGTTGGCTAATCCCAATGGTAGGATCCAAGAATCCATTACGGATCTCGGTCATAGTGGGAGCAATTCATCTAGAGGTAAAAAGGTTTCCCCTCCTCTTAAGAGTAGTCGAGAACGCGTACCTAATCGTCGCTTCTCGATTAAGGGAGAGGCTCTCAGTGACTCTTGAGGATTACGAAAAACCTTTAACGGTTTAGAGTTTCTTGAGGGTTCTGTGAAGGACCATTGATTATAGGCCATGGGTGAGAGGAGTTGATGAGAATCAACGGGATCTGGGATCTAGTTAATTTACCTGAGGGTAATAGGACCGTTGGGAACATGTGAGTTCTCAACATCAAGAAAAAGGCTGACGGATCGATGTAGAGGCATAAGGCCCGTCTGATAGACTGAGGGCGAGATTATCTCGATCCATTTACTTTTAGCGATTGTCATGGACATAATATGGATCTGGAGTGAGACTAGATAAACATTGAGACTGTTCTCCTGAGTGGGACTTTTGGATGAGAAGCTCTACAAAGAACGACCATCTGGCTTTATTCTTGTAGATCTAGATGATAAGGTTTGTCGACTTCAGAAGTTAACATACGACCTTAATCATCAATCCAGGCAGTGACGTTTGAGATTTCACGAGAAGGTGATATCTTACGGTTTCGTGATAATCGAGGAGGATCATCGCGTATACCTTTTACGTTATTTTGATTCTTTTGTGATCATGTCCTCATGTGAATGATATTTTGTTGACTGAGAACAACAGAGAGTATCTAATGACCACGATGACGTGAATATTGTCGAGTCTTGATGTGAAGAACATGGGTGAGACTCAGTTCTTCCTCCAAGTTAAGATCCAGAGGGATCACTCGAGACAGGTGTTGACTCTTTTACAGGAGTCAAACATCAAGGGAGTTCTCGAGTGCTTCGAGAAGATCGACTACAACCTTAAAGATACTTTTATTGCTAAAAGGTTAAAGCCTAATTCTTGACATATGCCCTAAGACTTAGAAAAGAACAAGGAAAATGAGTACAATCCCTTATTCTAGTGCATTGAGTAGTATGATCTACGTAGTGTTACGTATACGATCAGATGCTCGCTTTGCAGTCAGTATGGTGATTAGGTATCGATCAAATCCTAGAAGGGATCACTGGAGAGCAGTGAAAGGATTTCGAGATATCTTGAGGGAACTGCGGACCTCTTCTAGTGTTACGGAGGAGGTGATTTGCATTTTATTGGGTATTCAGATACCAACTGGATTGGTGATCTGAACTTATGCAAATCGATATCAGGTTTTGCTGTCTTGGAGTAGCAAGAAGCAAACCTGTATATCTCTAGCTACGATAGCGACTGAGCTTATGAGATGCTCAGCAGCAGTTCAGGGGAGTGTTTAGCTCCGGAGATTTTCGGATCACTTAGGGGTTGTGGCAAACAGTGGGAGGCCAGTGAAAGATTTATTGAGGAAATCAGGCCGCCATTGACCACACTTGAGACCCTAAGTATCAGTAAGTCCAAACACATTGATACCTAATACCATGTTATGAGAGATATCACCGAGAAGGGTGAATTGATAAATTAAGTACATTACTATACAGCGTGTTGGCTGATCCCTTCAATAAACCCATTGTGAGAGATTCCTGTATGAGATATAGGAATCATTGGGTTTTGCATGTATATTGACATTTCTCACTTTATACTGATGCTTATTGTGTTATATATATGACATGTGTGCATGATTGGGTCACCTATTTATAGCACTATTTTATTGTCATATATTTTGTGATATGTTGTGATAAATGATATGTCAGGCATGCGTGGTCGACTCTCTCACACGAGTGACCACCTCCAGCTCTGAGTGAGCGGAGAAGAGACAATTTTTAGGTGTAAGAGACTTTGAGAGTAGCCCTACTAAAACATAAGTCGCCCTGATATATGTTCAGGATGAGATCATATGCGATATGATCGGTATGGACATACCCACATCCATGTTGCCTGTAAGTAGTCACGTTTGAGATCTCAAATATCACCTGCGATTAGTGATATTGTCTCTGAGATACTCTCTCTGAGATCTCTGGGTAAAGTCTTATGTGTAGACTGAGTCCCATAGCTGCACAGTGTTAGAGAAATCTGACATATGCTCTTTGAGAGATGGGGGAATAACGTTGTGGCATGCATTTCATACCGCATGTGATATGTCGATTAGGGATAGTGGGAGCATTATTTAAGACACTGATATGTTTTTTGATCCCCGTTCCCACTGTGTGAGACTTGAGGTCCATTGGATGAGATCTCTTGTACCCTTATCACTTTCGGCTGTTTCTAGAAGTCTTGGCTTAGTGTTGCTATTTTAGTCTGTTTACCGACAGCGCGAAAAATAAATTGAGGTTTGAGAGACAGGTCTAGGAAAGCAGCTGAATTGAGGCTAATAGATTCGAGTTTGGGAAAAGGAAAATCAATTGACATTACATCATTGTGTTGTATTTACTAGCTAGCCTATTATGTCTGTCCATGTTGGGATGTAAGCATAATAGTGGATATACAGTCGAGCATTTATTGGGGATTACTTTCTTTGAGGAAAGTAACTCGATGGATGTAATTAGTCTTGGATCTGGGGTGCAGCGAGCTATTTTGATACTAACGATGGCTTCTCGATCATCCTAACAGGTGTATCGAGTGGTCTTTACTTGCAAGTGTACTCGCAAGTCACACGACGCCCAATTCTGTATGAAAGTCCAGTAGGGTGATGTGATCGCATGAGTTGTGATCTTGTGACGGACGTATAATGCCCTCAAGTGCAAGTGAGAGATATTAGTTTATTGTACCCTAGAGGGGCATTTTAGGTAATTGATAGTGGTTAGTGGGATAACTCCCACTAACCCATACCTACCCACTCACCCTTGATTCTCTCAAACGTAGAGTTACAATTAGATTGGGAGACTAACCTCTCCTTCACTCTTGTGTTATTGATTCATAATTGAAGACTTTACTTGAGAGAAGAAAACACACAATATTGAGAGAAAAATAGAATTCTCTAAAGACAGAATTTTATTTGAGGGTTTGAGAAATTTTCGCGTAGGAAAATTTTTCCCGTCACGATGATCGTCGGACTGAGGGTTGCGACGATGTGACATTGCGGTGGTGGTTCGATTAACATCGTGATTACCATCCCAACCGCGAGATCCGATCGAGGGACGCACGGTCAATTTTTGGAGACTGCATATTCGAGGTATTTATTATTATACCCGAAACTATGTATTTATTTTTTTCAAAAATTATTTATGAATACTTCCGCTGCATGTAACTCGATTAATTCCAACACAAAGTAATTATCTTCTTTGCTTAAGTCTTCCACATAGATATGGTGTCTACGATGATGTTCATGAATAGTTTTGCTAATAGGCTGCTCACGAATGAAGTCATCTTGGGATCAAAATCAATCATTTTTGCTCTTTTTATTGACATCAATGCTTATAGCATCTAGCTAATATGCAATTTCTTCGAAATGGCATTCTATATGCTCAAATTTGAAATCCATTCACTGCTCTAAAGCCTTCAATGCCACCCCTTGATGTTGTGATCGAGAGGTCTCAGCTTTTTGAATTTTGGCCACTACCAACTATAGCCGGCTTATTTGACATGTTGAAATGGGTGAAATGAACCCAGTTTGATATCAACTAATGTATGAAGCAGGTATGATAAAATCTAATCATTTGATTATGTTAAAAAAATAAAAAAGTTTCAATCTAAACATGTAGAGAAAAATACAAAAATCCAACAATTAATTGAATAAATTAAGAATAAAATACTCTACAATAAAAAATACCTTATTTACAAAGTGAAAAATAATATGCTCTTATCAGAATTAGAAAAATTATTAAGATTATAATTTCTAAAAATAAAGAAATCAACTAAACTGATACCATTTAAGACCAATACAAATCTTAAAACTAAAATAATTTCTAATAAGAATTTTTGAAAAATAAAAATTCTAACTGTTAAAGCCAAAAATGAATCCATAATAGATCGTTCTTCTGGCCTGAATGGGGAACCGTTGAGGCAATATTGTTGTCTCATCTTCAGAAAAGGATCCTGCAAAAAACTTGCCGGATGTGACTTCGATAGAGGAGATTCCGATACTTAAATCAGAAAGAGTAGTAAAAGAGAGAAAGACTAAAAGAGTCGACATCCCCGTATTCTTTGTCCGTAATATGTAGAGAGAGAGATGCATATCTATCAACTTACCTCTGTTTTGTATATATAGCATGCATAGGGGATGTCATATGCACCTGGGGGTGTAAAAACCCTATTTGTCTTGTGGAGAGATTGTTTGAGATCTTTCGAGATTACAGAAATTGTATTTATAGACTTACTGTAGATTTAGGGGTCTTTTGAAATAGGAAAGTTTCAGTTATTACCATGGAGAACAAGGAAGTCTCCATTGTTAGGGGATTCACTGTGTAATCAGGAGAGATCACGGTATATTCATATCAGATTAAGAAATGTTTAAATTTAGTAAAGATTTCTTTCCTTATTGTGTAATTACGACTTAGACGCATTGCATAATAGGAATTATTTTGATAGTGATTGAGGGGATTGTGAGGTCAAAAACCCAAGAGGCTAAGGGGTCCATCTAGCGATGGTCAAGAGATAGTTCGATTTTCTATGGGCTTGGTTGTAGCCTGGTTGGCCCAATGGAGTTTAAACCTCTATGATCAAGCCAAAAGGCTAAGGGGTCCATCCAGTGATGGTCGAGAGACTGTTCAGTTTTCTATACGCTTAGTTGTAGCCTGGTTAGCCAAATGGAGTTTGAACCTCTATGATCATGGGCTGTCAGACCCGATATCATTATTCACCCTCACTTTTGATATTAATTTGGAGAAGTAGCATTAGGAGTAAAGTAAATGCTTAAGTAATTAGGACATAGAAAAAGGTATGAAGCATTATGGGCAAGCGGAAAAGGTGTAATGGGGAAGGATGTGGTTATTAAATGCTTAACATTTATTCTAATTTTCAGGGTGTTTTGATGATATGGTTTCCACCATTTGATTATATATGTCACAATGGTTGATTAGATTGAATAAGGTTATTTGTCAGGTAAAAGTTAGGGAAAGAGCCGTGCTGGTTAGAAAGGTTTGAAGCTTGAAAGAATTTTATCTTTCTATGAGTGTGGTGTCCAAAGGAGGTGTAGCAGCAAAGGCCGCTGGTACAGGGTTCCGTCAATAAAGGAATCGTAGGTAAAAGGTTTCTTCATGGCTGTAGGAAAATCATAGCTTGCTACTTGAACGGGTCTGTGCCAGTAAGTTCCCTTTGGTTTTTTACAGCTCATCATTGCTCTTACGCTCCTTAATTACTAGGATGTCGTTGAATGACCTGCAAGGGCTATCTTTATTTTCTCCTGCCCAACTTTTGTTTAGCATCTACTAGATTTAGTATCTTACTATATGCTGAACTTAAGCATTTAGAGGACTTTTCAGAGAACATTGGATAGCTTGTTGAAAGGAAGAAGTGAGGATTCCGAAGGTTAACTCGATTAGGAAGGTGAAGGGGTTTGTCAGGACACTTCTTTGGTTATGTTTTCTTGTAACCTAATTGGGATGTATATTGGTATATAAATATGCAAATGTAATCCTTCTATTTCATTGTATTCAACTGTGTACTCTGATATATGTTCGTTGCATTGAAATAAAGTCTTTATTACTTGCCAAACTTGTTATTGTCCAAAGAAAAATGCCCAATGCATTCGCAATTTAAGAGAGTTGTATTTGAGGTTCTTGATGGAGAGAACAACCCAAATAGTGAGGATGGAGTGGGTTTGCTAAGGCGTTAAAGCCAGAACGATAGCTTCACTTGCTTACCCGATCGTCAAATTTGATATAATTGCATCCTTAGAACTATACCATTAAGCTGTTAGTTTGGCAGAATGTTGAGATATATATTTAAAAGAATACCGTAAAAGACGCAAAGCCGAGAGACTGTTGGGAGCCACCTACTCGGGAGTTAGATATCGTATAGAGGTTAAGGATGAAAGTAGAGCCCATGTGAAAGATGCAGAGCCTAGAGGTTGTGGTAGTTACCCACTCGAGAGTAAGGTCCCGTACAGAGGCTAAGGATGGGTGTGAACCCAAGTGTAAGGCACGGAGCCAAGAGATTGTGGGACCCACCTGCTCTGGAGTTAGATCCCCTATAGAGGCTAAGGATGAATGCGAAACCTATGTGAAAGGTGGAGCTGAGAGATTATGGAAGCTATCCGCTCAGGAGTTAAATCCCATATTGAGGTTAAGGATGGATGCAGAACCCATGTGAAAGGTGTAGAGCCGAGAGATTGTGGAAGGCACCCACTTAGGAGTTAGATCCCTATAGAGTCTAAGGATAGGTGTGGAACCCATGTGAGAGGTATGAAATCGAGAGATTGTGGGAGTCACTCACTCTAGAGTTAGATCCCATATAGAGGCTAAGGATGGGTGTAGAACCCATGTGAATGGTGTTTCTCCTATGGCTATTCTGGGGGTGGTTCAATAAGCCCAAAGGATCCCACAGAGTTTGCCTACCCATCCGCCCTTTGATCTATCCAAAGCCATTTTAAGCCCTTGGAGGATTATTGGCTTGTCACTTTGGCAAGGCCGCTTGCTCGTGTGTAAGCAATAAAGGTAAAACGAGATTGAATCTCAAGTTTGCTGTAGAACTCCTAGAAGTTTTTATTGTCAAATTGCTTACCATTGTCAATAATAAGGACATCGGATAGACCGAATCTGGTAACGATGGACGTTCATATGAATGCTTCGATTTTGCCTGCTATTATTCGACTTCCATCCACTTAGTGAAGTAATCTATGGTGACGATGATAAATTTTCATTGTCTGGTTATTGGTGGAAAAGGTCCCAGCATGTTTATTCCCTGTTGCGTGAATGGCCATGGGTATATGAGGGGATAAAGCTTGGAGGAAGGTCAATGAGGAGCTGAGGAGAAGCACTGGAACTGGTCGCATTACTTGACGTATGCTTCTACATCGATTCTCCTAGTAGGTCAATAGTACCCTTGTCATAAGGCCTTGTTGCTAGGTTTCAGGTACCTAAGGGGTTATTGCATATACCCTCATAGATTTCTCATAGTCTCCTTCTTCGATTGTCAAACATTTGAAATAAAGATGAGTGAAGAATTTCTTGCAGGGCTATCCATCGATGATGGCATAGTGTGTGGCTTTGCACTTGACCTTTATCGCTTCCTATTGGGAGTCCGACAATTCCCCATTTTGGAAGTTAGTTTGGATTGGATCTTTCCAGCTCGGTGGGCTGACTACCACCAAGATTTGCTCGGGTTTGTCTATGCTTGGGTATGGAAGGCCCTCAACATAGACGGTTCAGCTGGTTTCGACAAATTTTGAACTCGCGATCCTGGAGAGTGTATTTGCCCTCATATTCTCAGTCCTGGGAATTTATTGTATATTGACTTTATTGAATTTAGTTATTACTTCCTGGAGCTTGGAAAGGTATTTTGCCATCATTGGATCTTTTGCATCATAAGTTCCTTCAATATGCTTGACCACAAGTTGGCCATTGGTAAAGACTTGGATGTCCCAAGCTCCTAATAACACTATAGTACGTAGGTTTGTATGCGGTGCTTCATATTTGGCCTAGTTGTTGATGGCTCGAAAGTCGAAATGGAGTGCGAATTCCACCTTGAAACCTTTGGGTTTGACAAGGATGAGTCCTACTATGCTACCTAAAGAGTTGGAGGAGCTAGGTCCTTGGTGGGACCAACCATCCTTCTAGGAGGTTGTCGCTAACCGGCTTGACAGTATTCGGGAAGGTGCACTTAAGGATAAAGTCCGCTAAGGCCTAGCCTTTGATGGCGGGCCTTGGTTAATATTTGATGTCGAATTCTCCAAGCTCGATGCTCCACTTGATAAGGAGGCCCGAGGTGTCTCTTTTTTGTAAGATTGGCTTTAAGGGTTGGTTAGTCAATACTACGATAGTATGTGCCTGAAAGTAGGGGCAGAGGCAACGAGCAGCTGTGACAAGCGTGATGCCACCTTTTCAATGAGCCTATAATTGATTTCTGACTCTTGGAGTACTTGGCTGACAGAATACATGGGATTTTGCATAATGGTCTCCTGCCTCATAAGTACAGAATAGAGAGTTGGTCAAATACAAAAAAGTAAAGATAAAGTTTTTCACCGAGAATGGGCCGACAGAGTAGGGGTGGTGACGAAAGGTACACCTTGAGCTTATCAAAAGTTAGTTGACATTCGGGCATCCATGCAAATATTTATGATTTTTTTAGGGTATCAAAAAAGGGTTTGTATCTTTCTCCTACCTTCAACATAAACCGGTTTAAAGCCACAATTCGTCTAGTGAGACATTGTATCTCCTTCAGTGTTTTGGGTGGAACCATATCTAAAATGGCTTTGAATCTTCTCTGAGTTGACCTCAATCCCTCGACTAGTAATCAGGAAGCCTAAGAACTTGCCGAAAGTAATTTCAAGGGTGCACTTGGCTAGATTTAGTTTCATATTAAAGCTTTCTAATGTCTAGAATGTTTCTTCCAAGTCTTTTGTGTGGCTCTCCTGGCTAGTGCTTCTAACAAGCATGTCATCCACGTAGGTCTCAACGTTCTTGTCAAGTTACTTGCTGGAGATTTTGTTGACCAATCGCTGGAAAGTTGTTTCTGCATTTTTAAGGCTGAACGACATGACTTTGTAGTAATAAGTGTCGAACTCTAAATAAATATGGTTTTTTCCTCGTCTTTAGGGGCTATGTGAACCTAATTATAGCCCGAGTTTGCATCTATGAAACTTAGGAGTTAGTATCCCGACGAGTTGTCCATGAGTTTATCAATATTCAGGAGGGGATAGCTATCCTTGGGACATGCTTTTTTGAGGTTGGTGAAGTCAACATACATCATCCACTTACTATTTGCTTTCTTTATCATGACCATGTTTGCTAGCCATTCGGGATACCTTACCTCTCGGACGAAATTCCCCGCCAATAGTTTCTATACTTCTTGAATTATTCACTAGCGTTCGAGCACAAATACTCTCTTCTTTTGTTTTATAGGTTTGTGGCTAGGATCTACCATCTATTTGTGCATGATCACTGATGGGTGTATTACTGGCATGTCTTTGGGCGACTATGTGAAGACAATAGAATGCCATCATAGGCACTCAACTATGGCATCCCGAAGGGGCATCGGTAAGTGGGATCTGATTTGGACCGTTTGGCTTAGAATATTAGTAATCTGGATTTCTTCTACCTCTTCGCTAGACTTAGGTTTTGTGGACTGATTAATGTCATCTCTGAATTATACAGTATCTATGCTGAAATTATTCTTCTCCTCCTTCGATACGGAGGTATTTGGAGTCGCAAGCGAGTGTTGCAATGTTTAGTGACGTTCTAAACTTGACTTTCTCATGCCTGGTGCTCAGCAGGGCTTTTAGGTCATTTAAGCTAGGGCAGCCCAAGCTAACATTGTATGGAGATGGTAGTTTGATCACATTGAAAGAAATCATAGTGGAAGTATGATTGGACGGTGTCCCCAGAGTTATAGGAAGTAAGATAGTGCCTTTAGGGTATAGTCGCTTATTCGAGAATTCTCGACAGGGGATTGAAAATGTGCTTGGTGGAAACCCATTTGAGAGAAGGTGCCCCAGTAAAGGAGATTGTATTCTGCTCCTTGATTGATCAAAACTTTCTTCACCATATACTGGCCTATTTTGGTTGTGATGATGAGGGGATCGTGTTGACTCAAGTCGGTCTTTTGTAAGTCATCGTCATCAAAGCCAATTGTTGGCTTTCCTCTCTTTAATGACATTTTGATAAGAGGAAATAGGGTGTGAATTTCCTTGGTTAGTCAATCAATTGTTCCTATAGACGATGCTAATCTGTTAAAACCAAAAATAACTTCACAGTCGATCATCTTTCTAGTTTGAACGGAGAACTAGTGAGGCGATGTTTGTTGTCTCATCTTTGAAAAAGGATCTTGCAAAAAAGTCACCAGAGGTGGCACCGACAAATGAAGTTCCAATGATCAAGTCAGAAAATAAAGTAAAAGAGGGAAAGACTGAAAGAGCTGAGTGCTCTGTATAATCTCTATGTGTAATGTATAGAGAAAAAGATGCGTACACGACAAGTTGCCTATGTTTTGTATATATAGCATACATGGGGATTGCCGTATCCTCCTGAGGGTATAGAAACCCTACTTATCTTGTGGGGAGATCGTCTGAGATCTTCCAAGATTGTGAGAATCATAGTAGTAGACTTACTATACATATAGGGGTCTAGCTGTTGCCAAGGAGAACACAGAAGTCTCCATTGTTAGGGGATTTACTACCTAATCAGGAGAGATCGCGGTAAATTCATATCGGATTAAATAAGATTTAAAATTAGTAAAGATTTATTTCCTTATCAAGGTAATTATGACTTAGACGCATCACGTAATAGAAATTATTTTGGTAGTGACCAAGGGGATCGAGAGATCAAAGAGCCGAGAGGCTAAGGGGTCTATCCAGCGATGGCCGAGAGACAGTTCGGTTTTTTGTGGGCTTGATTGTAGCCTGATTGTCCTAGTGGAGTTTGAACCTCTATGATCAAGCTGAGAGGCTAAGGGGTCCATCCAACGATGGCCGAGAAACGGTTCGGTGTTTTATGGGCTTGTTTGTAACCTGGTTGGTGCAGTGGAGTTCAAACCTCTATGATCATGAGCAGTTAGGCTCGCTATCATCACTAACCAATAATACTTTTAACCAAATTAATTATTGAGACTCGGTGTCAAAAATTGTATAATGGACAAAATTCTTTTATAGTAATAATATTTGTAAGAAATAGGTAGGACGGGGTTTCACTCGGTAAGTGAAAGCCACTGGTAGTTTAGGAAATGAAATCAAAAGGCTTTGTCTGTAAAAATTGAATCCAAAGACAAAGGTGGCTATCCCCAACTGGGCAGTCTTGTGACGTGCCGTGGTGCATCTGCTGTCATGTTATTTTGTAGACTTGCACTGTGCAATATAAAACAGGGGACACCGTCTGCGTCACATGCGTCCTTGACAAACTAGAAGCACGTGCAAGCACTCTCCTGTTGCAATTGGCTAGGTCCACTGTCAAGTATCAAGAAACAACATCCTCCGCGACCCCCCCCTCCGCCCCCCACTTGGGCTTTCAAATTCAAGAATATCATATTTTTCTCTTGAGACCCATTATTGGTAATTATGCCCCCTCTTCCCCATTCTTCAATGCTCACACTCTCTCCTCTCGCATGGTAGGCTTCCATGAGCCTTTCCTTAGTTTGGGTGAGATAAATTATATGTACAATTAGGTCAGGTGATGTATTTTATATCACTATATTGATAATTCTATATATTTTATTTTATTTTTTATTACATAAAAATTTAAATTTGATATTTCTAAATCGAGAAAAACAGTTATGACCATTAAACTGTTATTTAAAATACCTTTCATATATTTTATATAATTAAGCATAATATGACAATAAACAAGTTTAATCTTTTATCACACTTATGAATGTGTGCGTGTGTGTTTATTTGTTTTATGAATAGAAAATGTGATATATGGGTAAATTTTTGGCATTATCCCAGAAAAAAGGGAAAAAAAAAAAACTTCAACACGGAGGAATAACAAGAAAGAAGATAAAATAGTAAAAAAGTTTCCCTTGAACACACTCACAAGCACAAAATATCAACATTATAATATACAAGAAAGAGCACTGGGGAAAAAAAGAAGCGCTACCAATATATCTTGATTTTTGGGATTCTTCTAAAAATGTGGAGTAGATGCACATTTGGTGATACTATGGGGGTGGGGTTGTGTGTGTGTGAGATCAATTGCAATTACAATTACAAAACTTGACGAAATTTTTCAAAAAAAAAAAAAAATGAGCTTTATATTTAAAATTAAGCCATGGTGGTGCCATTATTGAAGACAGCACACTGGAAGGCCGGTCTGGACAGCTGACCTCCGGCACTGGCGGGGCAGGCCGAGAGCCCCACGGGAGGGACCATACAGTTATAAGATAAGCAGAGCGAAACAGAGTCCGGCAAATTCAGTCCTTCTTCCATAGGGAACTCTGTAATGTAGTTGTGCTGCAGGTATAGAGTTTTAGTGGTTCCACTGAACACCCTCTTAACGTACTCCTCTGGGACTTTTCCAATCAGATGGTTATTATTTAGGAACAGATTCTCCACTCCTACCAATGTTGCCGGCAGTTCGCCTGTCAAGAAGTTGTGACTTAAATCAATCACGGATCCTGGGCCGTAGGATTCGTCTGCCGGTCCAGGTGGAATCGCGCCGGACAACTTGTTCCGCTGCAGCAGCATGGAATTAAGCGAAGGGCGAAACAGTGAGCTTGGGATGGTTCCGTTAAACGAGTTCATGCTTATATCGAGGAGCACTAACTCGGAGAGCTTTTCTAAACCGTTGAGCGGGCCCCACATCCGGTTCTTTGATAAAGACAAGTAACGGAGAGTTGACGGCAAATTTGACGGAATACGTCCTGCGAAGCCATTCATTTTGAGATCCAAGTGGAGAAGCTGAGTCCACCCGGACGGTAACTCCCCCGTTAGCTGATTTGACGCAAGAATTAGGACCTTCATCTGTGGTAACTCAGTGAGTTCAGCTGGAATTGACCCGGTAAGTTGGTTATAGCTGACATCGAGCGTGTGGAGGTTGGGTAGCGAAGCGAGTGACTGCGGAATCGGACCGGTTAACCGATTATTGGTGAGTGAGATGACTCGGAGATTTTTAAGGAGGCCGAGTTCGGGTGGGATTGGACCGGTGACAATGCCGGGGAAGAGGACGAGTTGGGTTAACTCGGTGAGGTTGGAGAGGTGGGGAGAGAGAGAGCCGAGGAGACCGAGTGAGTCGGAGAGGCCGGTGCCAAGTTGGAGAGCGGTGACTCGGAGAGCGGAAGAGTAGGGATCCGGGGAGCAGGTGAGGCCGGAGAAGGTGGCGCAGGGGTCTGGTGCGGTGAAGTCCCAGGTGGAGAAGAAGTTGGAGCCGGGAATGTCGTCTAGGGTCCGTTTGATAGAGAGCAATGCGGCTCTGTCAATGGAGCTGATGTGCTGTTGATGGGAGCGACGGGGGAGGTGTAGGATAAAGAGCAGTAGAAAGAGGAGAGAGAGTAGTCTATCCATCACTCTGTATTTTGGTTTGCGAAAGCAAAAAGGACTGCTCTGTTTTCTCTCTGTGTAATTTTAGGTTGGGGGGAGAGAGAGAAAATTGAGAAACAAACGGTCAGTTGATTTGATGTAGAAGGAAGAAAATGAGAGAGAGAGAGAGAGAGAGATTTAGATTTGAGAAACAAACGGCCAGTTGATTTGATGTAGGAGTAAGAAAATGACACTTGGGGGGGCATG
Organism: Dillenia turbinata; assembly: GCA_037126225.1. Classification (NCBI taxonomy): domain Eukaryota; kingdom Viridiplantae; phylum Streptophyta; class Magnoliopsida; order Dilleniales; family Dilleniaceae; genus Dillenia; species Dillenia turbinata. The sequence goes on along the minus strand of JBAMMX010000022.1, from coordinate 5,895,568 downwards.
AAATTAAGGTGATCTTTTGGCTTTGCAGGATCCCAAATTTGTGTTGAGATGAGTCGGCGATGAGTGTGCCCACCAATCACCCTCTGCCATGTCACCCCAAATATAGATCACAATGGTATGGGACAGCCCCAATTCCTTTCTTCCCAAATTTTTTCCCCATTCCTATCATACCATTCATATAAAAAATAAATATACATGAGCTCAGAAACATATTTATTTCGTTTTGGAAAAAAAATTATGAAGTCTTTTATCTTGTAAGATTTTGAATAATTCTTTATCGTGATAATTTATGAAAAAAATATATAATTTTTTTTATCAACTCTAAGAAAACTTAAATTTCAGTGTATTCACTAGAATATTAGTTAAAAATAAACTATATTTATTAAAAATATTTGATCTGTTTTAGTGTCAGATATTTATAGGCCAGTTGAAGACAAAATTGTTTATCTAATCCAAAATACACATTAACAAGAGCAAAACCCCTAAAATGATTGTTATGAATAATTCTTCTCATGATAGGTGGGCGGTTAATTAATATACCAAGATACTGTTTAGTACGAGGTAAAAGGAATCTCAAGGATTATCTCGTAATGATTTCTCTGATTTCTCATATTTGATTTGATATGCAAAATTCGATTTGAATATATTATGAAAGAAGCAAAAGCCTTTTCAAATACGCGGTGAAAGCATACCCATTTTAGAAGAGATTAAACACATTACCCCCTTTTAAATAAATTGATAAATTAAATTATTGCATTTTATTTTAGATAGTGAAAAACAAAGATTGTGCTTTCATAGAAAAAAAAAATGAAAACTATGAGTTTAGAGAAAAAATGTGAATTAAACAAATTATTAAAGAGAAAAATTAAATTTAAATTCTCTAAAGAGAAAATTTAAAACCAATGTGTTATAAATAAAACTTTAATCTTTTAAAGAGATAAAAACAATATGTTTAGTTTTAAAGAGAAAAAAAAATAAAATAAAATTTTGGTATTTTCTGAGAGAAAAATTTAAAACCCATGTATTTAAAGAAGGAAAATATGTTCACAGAGATAAAAATTTTAACTCTTTAGAGAGAGAGAAATAATATGTTTGGCTTTATAGAGAGAAAAGATGAATTTGTTGTTTTTAAAAAAGATAAAAATTAATACTAATGTGTTTAGAAAGATAAAATTTTAATTTGTTAGATAGTAAAAATCAATATATTTTGTTTTAGAGGGAGAAGAACAAAATTTGGTGCTATTAAAGAGAGAAAATTTAATATCAATGGATTTGAAGAGAGAAAATATGAATCAAATAAATTTTTTTAAGATGAAAAAACTGATATTTTTTACTTTTAGACAGAAAGAAAACTAAATTTGGTATTTTTAGAGAGAAAAAAAATTTAAATTCAATGTGTTTAGAAGAAATGTGTATTAAATTAATTTTTTTATGGAGAGTTAAAACTAAAGACTTTAGTTTTTTTTTTTAAAAAAATTGAATTTAGCTTTTTTAAAAAAGGAAAATTAAAAATTGATATTTTTAAAGAGAAAATTTAAAATAATCAATTTTTTAAAGAGACAAATAAAATTTAATTTTTTAATAGAGAAAATAAAAAGACTGTAGATGAGATGAGAACACTTAAGTGAATATGTGGTAAAAGTAGAAGAGATAAAAATTAGAGATAAAAAGATACGTATTAAATTGAGAGTGAGCTCAAATATGGATAAGATGTAAGAGTATCGATTGAAATAGTTTGGACATGTGTAACAAAAACTAAAGACCCACCAATTAGGAGAACCGAGAGTTTAAATATAGGAGATTTAGTAAAATATCGAGATAATCCATTGAAAATTTGAATGCAATGTATTTGTTAACATATGTTGGTTAAGTGATTAATTGAGAAAATGACTTTAAATAAAAATGAGTGACATTGGAAAATCCGAATAAATTAAGTTAACTTTTTGTCATTGTAAGTTTATATGGTAGTTAGTTTTGTTTTGTTCTCCCTCTTTTTATATATATATATATCTTCTCTGTTATATGTTAAATTTTTTACTATTTTATATTTGTTTCTTAAATGACCGACTCTAAAATTTGGGATTAAGATTCAAGTTATTGTTGTTATTGTAAAAAACATAAAATAATGAATTAAAGAGATTTTTTAGTCAAAAAAGTAATATATTTAGTTTTAAAGAAAATTAATTTAGTATTTTAGATAAAAAATTTAAAATTAATGTGAGAGATAAAATTTAAAATAATTTAAACATTTTAGATAGAAAATTAACATGCATAGTTTAGATAAAGAATAACTAATTTTATTTTCTTTAGTTAGAGAAAATTCAAAACAAATATATTTAGAGAGAAAAATATGAATTAATTAAATTCATTTTTTAAAGAGAAAAATTAATGTTTTAGTTTTAGGGAGAGAAAGTTGAATTTAATTTTGAGAGATAAGTCTTCAAAAACTTTAATTATTTTAGGATATTGAATTAATTTGATTAGTTTTTAAAAAAGAAAAACTAAATTTCTTTCTTTTAGAGAGAGAGAAAAAATAAAAATAATGTATTTAGAGAAAGAAAAATATAAAATAAAATAAATTTTAAAAAGAGAAAATCAATATGTTTATTTCTAGAGAGATAATTTATAAAATATAAAATAATAGTTAAGTTAAACAGGAGTAAAAGTTATCTAAATGTTAATATATGTACCAAAAATAGAAGAGGAAAGGAGTATCCCTCTACCATTTCCCTGTCCATAATTTTCTTCTTCAACCTTTTATTTGGCATCAAACGCTAATTAAGATTTGATGTGAATCTCATGTCCTTCCACACTAATATGATTTTCCCCTTTATGTTTAGGAAGTAGTAGTGTCCAGTTGATAGGTTATTTTCAACTACTTGAATTCCTATCAAATAAAAATTTTTCTTCTTAAAAGTAAATTTTTTTATAAAAAAAAATAGAAAAATAAATTTAAAAGGAGAACTCGTGAGAGAAACTTTTTCTTCTTCTTTTTTCTTTTCATATGTTATATTTTCCGAAATTATATTTTTTTTTACTTTTGTATTTTCACTTGAATGATATAAAATTTCAAATATACTATATCACTCAATTTTGGAATTTTATTTAAAATTTGAAATTTGAAATATTTTAAATATATCTAAATTTGGATATTCTCTCTCCATCTTTTATTCGATTATCCCAATAACAACAACAATCTAAACCTTCAATCTCAAAAATTTGGGATCGTTCATGTGAGAGACAAATATAAAAAAAAATTACTTTAATTTGTGTGAATTTTCCTTCACTACTCATTCTTATCTAAAACTATCTTTTCAACTAAATTCATAACTATCATATATTTACGAATAACTTGTATTCAAATTTTCAATAACTTATTTCTATATTTTATTAAATCTTTTGTATTTAAATTTTTTCAAATAATATTTTCCCAAATAATTTTTTATTTCAAAAATATTAATTTTTTTTTTCCTAAGATAAAAAGAAATAAAGCTCCGTAAAACATGATTTAAGACTGAACCTTTTGTGCTATAAACCCTCTTCAGCCTTGTTCGACCCGGTGTCAGCCGAACGATGATCACACCTGAACAAGCGTATAAAGGGCACTTTTGGCAAAAACCACATTGCATAAAGAATATGGCTACAAACCTTCTTTTGTTATTAAATCCGGTCATCATATTCATTTAACATTTTTGAATCCAAAAAGTTCAAAATAATTATTTCTGTACATCTAATCAAATAAAGAAAATATTAATTAGCTCACACACATTTGTAGGTTTTAATCTGGTTTGCGTAATTCTTAAATATTGCGATTGAATTCAAAAGGTATGAGCTATGGCCATTAAAAAAGGGACAATCGATCAAGTGAATAATCGTATTAGATATTTTTAATCAAATTTTGTCTAAAAGTTAGATATAAAAAAAATATATTGAGAGAGTTAATCTTTAAAATAGACTCAATAATCGCTCAAATCGGATTAATTGAAATATAGTTTCTGATATCGGTCAGTAAAATATCAAAAAAATGAGAAAAAATTTTTAAAAAAATTGATGTTGGCCCCGTCAGAAATGTATAATCGGTGAATTATGAACCCATTATGTAAAACTTGAGCATTTTATATGCAAAGAGTGAGATGCATTCTTCTGTTTTGTATTCTTCTGTTTTGAAGTATGGTATGTTTGGATGGAGAGTTTTGATGAAAAATGATGAAAAATGGAGGGTTTTAAATAATCTATCATTGTTTGATAAAATAATTAATTAGATGGGAGAGAAAGGGAGAGTTTTTATGAAATTCTCAAAACCCAATTTTTTATAATTCCACCAAATCGATAGATTTTAGAGGGGAATGATTCTATTTTAAAATTATAAATGTTAAATTTATTTTTATATTTTTATATTTTAAAACTCTAATAAAAAATAAATAGGATAAAACAGTAAATTTATATATTTTCTTGATTATATTTCCTATATTTCCCTCATTTAACCAAACATGATTTTTTATTTTACCCCATTTCCCTTTCCCTTTCCCATCCTTTTTCTTTTTCTTTTTCTTTTTCTTTTTCTTTTTACCTCTCTTGCAAAACACACTTTTAGGTGGGCTATCTTCCTCAAATTCCTTTTTTGATTGCACATAACACGTGTGCTACCACAGATTTTTGATGGCAAAAAACAAAATGCCTTGTCTAGGAATGGAATTGCAACTTGCTTTTGATTAATTTACGGGTTGGTTATGTCTTATGTGCTATTATCTAAGGGTAACCCTTTATTTTGTAGAGGACGAAAATTTAAACTGATATTTTAGATACTTTTTAGATAGAGAAAAATTAAATTAAATTTTTTTAAGAAAAAGAAAATTAATATCAATATCTTCAGAGAAAATTTTAATTTAAATTAATTTTTTAGAGAGAAAATATTTTTTTTTTAAAAAAAAAACAAACCAAATGTATTCAAAAAGAGAAAATTTAAATTAAATCAATAAGAAAAATAATTCTTTAAATTTAGGGTGAGAGAATCAATTTAAAATTAATTTTTTTATGAGAGAAAAGTAATGTATTTTATTTGAAAGAGAGAAATTTTAAATTTATTTTTTTTAAAAGAAAGAAAGAGAGAAAATTAATGTATTTAATTTTAGAGAGATTAATTAAGTTATTATTATTTTTTTTAAATAATGTGTGATATTCAAGCATTTTATATTATCCAACCCAACTCAAATTGTAGGACTCAAAATAAATATTGGTTTGTGTATAATCAAAGGTCGATAGAACCACATAAATGCAGTTGTAAGTCCCATATATGTGTTAAGACCATGCTGAGAGACCTTTTAACCATACGTGGGAACGACATTAAAACCTCTTAATCATGTGCAAATTTGACTCCCAATGGGAACGAAGCAAACCACGCTAGGAGATCTTCCCTAAAAAAGAGTTCAACAGTAGATTGATCCAAATTAGTCGAAACAAAATTCTGGATACTAAATGGTCAAAGACAAAAAAAAGAAACAATAATTAACTTTGCGAAGTTAATTGTTTTTTATCAACTTTAATTATTTACAGAATGCGTTGGTTCCTTAACATTTTTGGAATACATCCTAACAGCTTCTTGAATTCAGTACAAGAACTATCCAACATTTAGAGCGGAAGAGAGATTCTTCCCCCCCTCCCCCAATCATTAGGCCATTAGATAGTCTATGACTCTTTCTTTCTTGTGATTTTACCACTACTTTAATGGACCTTGGGTTATCTTTGTTTCATGAAAAATATATTAGATAAAAAATGCTTTTCACATTTTCTGTATTTAATTGTCATAAAATATTCGGATTAGATAAAAATATTTGATGCAATAGGGCAATGAAGAAAAATGTTTAAGATATGTTTCACAAAAGACTACTAGCGAGTCCCACGCAAATTGATTCTATTCATTATAAAGTTTTAAATTATTTGAAAACTAATAACATTTGGTAATTGTTAAGTAAACACACAAAAAGAAAATTTTCGAATTGGAGTTTCTATTATCAAGTTAAAGGGACGAATTTCAATTCAAGTGGCACCTCATTTTCTCTTTATAATAGATTCAGATTCAACTTTCATTATATAAAAGAAAAAGGGGTGAACTGAAAGTTAAGTTTATCGCTTAAAAGGAGGCCGCTATGCACAAGAAAGGATCGTAGAAGCAGCAGTTCGAGCATGGCAAACCGCATCTTGGGCATACCTCTGCCCGCGACCACCGTACCTGCACCTAGTGGATGCAGTTGTACCAACCCAATTTTCAATGTTTCTTTTTAATTTATAGTTTCCTGTATTTTATGACAACTAGTCTTAAGAGTTACGTTACTTCTTTCTTAGGTCCAAAACAGTTGTACTAGAATTCAGTTACTATATATATATGTGTGTGTGTGTGTGTGTATTATTTAAACATGTTTAGGCTATAAAAATCTTATTCTCTTATTGTAATACAAACTTTGATAAATTTTTAATAGAGAAATATTGTTTCTTTTTTGGTAGATGGACTGTGATCACAAAATTTTATGTTTGAGTTTAAAACTTGCCGACTTTTAGAGTTTGTATTTTAACAAATTCCACCGGCACACTTCCACTTTGTCAATTGTATTAGAGTGTGTTTGATCTTGTGATGGAGACAATTACGATAGATCTTTGGGAAGGAGGCAACCATTCTCACGACAATGTGAAGGCTTGTTGAGATTCGTCAGATTTTCGTTATGTAAGCATGAATTGGATGAGGGAGGAATGTACTTAGGCTGCTTCTCATGTCATCGTTCATCGGATTTGATTCGTGGAGGTTATGTATATGATAAAGTTATAAATCTTCTCAATTAAAAGTTTAAGATCTCTAATATTTATGAAGATTTCGATTGAAAAAATTTTTTAGATTGGTTGTATGAGCGTGACAAATATTATGAATATCTTGAGAGTTTTGATTTTTGGATGGTAAGGGTTGTGGAGAAAAAACTATGAGATAGGGCTTTAGATGGGATGTTGGACATTAGAATGGCGGGGGGGGGGGGAGAGAGAGAGAGAGAGAGAGAGAGAGAGTCATGTTGAAATTTGGGGTAAGATGAGAAAATTATTAAAAAAACAAAAGATATCGTCCCAAAATTCAAAATCTGATGCAGTGATAGTGTTGAGTTTGATAAATTCAAAACTATAAAACTTTAGAAATTTGTTCGGTGCAAACTCTAAAACTTCGTAAGGGAATCCACATCAAGGAAGAGTAGACAATGTTTCCCTATTAAAAAAAATATCAAAATATGAACTCTAATTGCAATAGGAAAATCAAGTTTATATAGGCTTACAACAGAGTAACTAATAAGTAAAGCAAACCCTAAAGAAATCTTTTAAAGTTGAAAACAAATAATTTGATTCCTAAACAACTCAAACTAAAAAAAAGAGGAAATAAGTAAAAGTACCATTACAACTTGTATTGGGATTCTAGAAACCCTAGAATACAAAAACTAAAGAAATAAGCAAAGAATAGAAAAACAAAATGCTAATGAGTTTTAACTCAAATGACACCACTCCTCTTTTTCTTATAATAGATTTGGATTCGAGTATACCAAAAAAAAAAAAGAAAAAACAAAACAAAATAGAAATAATAGAAGTTCGTCCCGGGTACATTATGCATCACTGTGGTGGTAATTTAATGAGTATTGCCATAGAGATAATTACTGCCATGGCGATAATTACTGCCATGGTTACTCCAATGGTGGTGATTACCATCCTCACAACTATAATATTAACTTTCATTTGTTCTAAGCTTAATATCGCGATGTTATGATACTCGATAATTTTTTTTTTCCTCGCTTCATATGCTTGTTTGACCTCTTTTTGATGTGTAAATCTGGTCTCTAATCCTCATTTTGAGCTTGAGTTGCAAATCTTGATTTTGTGATTTTCTTGTTCTATGTCAGTCTTTTCCACTTGTGGAAAGCTCGACCTCGAGATCAATTTAAAATCTGAACGTATTCTAACTATATAAAGAGAACCAAAATCTAGAAGGCTTAGTTTCATTTCATGGCCATTATACGCCCTCAAAAAAGGATAATCCAAAAACTTGTTGGAACAAAATCAACAATAACATGATCTTCTTTGGCAACCACTTTTATCTTTGATTTTGTCCCTAATAAAATTTTGGATCCATTGTGTTTGATCCTTTTCGCACAGATATGATGAACAACACGAAGAACCTGTGCCTCTCTGATTTTGGTGTGGTTTTGCTACTAGTGATACCTAGATTTCAAATGAAACTCGAGGTAGAGTTTTTAACAAGTAAAGGACATTACCATAGAACAAAAAATCTTCAAAATTGAAGTTTTTATTATCAACTTAAAGGGGCGAAACTGAGGTCGACTTTAGCTTCCAAAAAGAGGCCATTATGCACGAAAAGATGATGGAAGAAGCAGTTTGAGCATGGCAAGTGATAATGTGCAAAATGTTAAATTTATTGTTATTATTATGAGTTGATTTTGTATTGACTAATGTTCTAATAATTGATTTTATTGATTTTTATTTTTAGGTAATTTGAATCGAAAGATTTGGATAAAATTGGCTTAAAAAGGAGTTTTTATTTTGTTGGGAAAAATTTCCTTTTTAACTAATCATTTAAGAATTCTCTTAAGAAACTGTCGGTTATTCAAAGAAAAAAAAGAAAAATCATTCAAGGAAACACATTCTCAATTCCAAGAAGAGCGGGCTATATTGCATTCTAAAAATGAAAAGGGAAAGGTGTACATTCCAAATTTCCAATTAGGGCCGACTGCTTATTATTCTCATTCTCTCAAGAATACAACAACTGTTCATTATAAAAGGGGCACAAGGACGGCTGCTGCTGGACATTACTCCATATTCTCTCCTCTCTCATAACATTTTTTCTTTATTTCTTTTTGTTTTTGTTTTTGTTTTTTTTTTATTTTTTCTTTTGTTCAAAACTCACCACCATGTGTGGTTAGTTTATTTTTTCTGATTCAAGAGAAATTTTAATCGATTGTTCTTCATTGTGAGATTATGTATTTAATTTAATTTCTTGTCTTTTATTCAAGTATTCGTTGATTCTTGATTTAATTTTAGGAAAACCTAATATTGGTTAATCTGACAATTTAATTCAATATTAGTTTTTCTATTGCTATCCATGAATTCAGTGATCCGTAATTGTCATGAACGAATGGTACAAGTAGCAACTAGGTTATTTTTGTTTATGGATCTTTTACCGGTATTCATATGACTTAGGGAATCAATGAAATAAAATTGAGTAATTGTGGCTATCCCAATTGTTTATATTTTGGTTTAACTGTTTTCACAGAACGTAATGCTATCATTATATTGATATGAAACGCTATCGTACCCAGTCGGTTAATGATAAGTTTTGATTAAATGCTGGGTTTGATCAATTAAATTAGGAAAACACAAGATTTATTGTGGCTATCCTAATAGATCTAAGGTTAAATGCTTGAATCGCAAGAATAATATTTTTAACCAATAATCAATAAGACAATCGAATATATGAACCATTGGATCGGAGTTTGTTGAATTGAATTTCTTCATTAAATTTTAGTATCTTGCATTGTTGATTTGTTTCTTATTTTTAGGTTATTAATTTTTATTTAGCAATTTTTATTTTAGTAAATTGTTTGAAAACCCCCTCAATTTTATTTTTAATATTAACTAATAGATTAAATTAATTAGTTCCCTTGGAATTCGACCTGGTAACTACTATTGCTACAATTTGTCGCATTGGGAGAATCAGTATTAATTTGAGGGTTTCGACAACCAGACCAAATTTTGACGCCGTTGCCGGGGAACTACATTAATTTCTTAGTTTGTATTTTTTTTCATTTGTTTGTTGATTTTTGAAGATGAGGAAAAGATGGCAATGTGTGCAGGAATTTTGAATCAACAACCCTTGTGCACCGGGTATCCAACTCTTGAGGTAAGTCATTCGAATTTTGAAACTCAAATTTCTGAACTAACTGCTTTGGTTCGTCAGTTGGCTATAGGACAATTGCAAACAGTTAAAGTTTGTGACATATGTTCAACTCTCGGATATCCTACGGATATGTGTCCAATGTTACAAGAAAAACCTTTTTATACATATGATCCTTATTTTAGCAATTACAATTTTGAATGGAGGGAACATTCAAATTTGGGCTATGAGAATCAAGGAGAATAGCCAAGACCTCCATCTCAATTTTTTAATGGACCATCACCAGTACCAACACAATCATTTAATTCAGGTATGTCACTAGAAGATATTGTAAAAGCTCTCGCGACTAACATACCACAATTTCAACAGGAAACGAGAGCCAGCTTTCAAGAAACGAGAGCCAGCATTCAGGAAACGAGGGTGAACTTACAAGGCTTGGGGAATCAAATCACTCAACTAGCAATTTCGGTTAGTAATTTGGAGGTTCGAATTTCAGGAAAGTTACCTTCACAAACGGTCGTGAATCCCAAAGACAATGTCAGTGCGATAATGTTGAAAAGTGGGAAGAAATTTCACTCGATCTCTACTCCATCTAAAAATATGGATGAAGGGAAGAACGTTGACAAGGAAAATGAATGCATGTATGAAAATTTAATTAAGGTAACATTCGAATCCTCTTTGTCTAACACTTCTAGTGCAGTTGTACCACTTTTTCTTAGTAAGTTGAAAAATTTAGAGAACGAAGTTAAAAAGACAAGAGGTGATAAGATGGGTGAGAATGTGTCTGATGTAATCAAAGGAACTTTATCTGAAAAATATACGGATCCAGGTATGTTCACTCTACCTTGTGTTATTGATAAGAAAAAAATTGAGTATGCCATACTAGATTTAGGAGCACCCATAAATATCATACCTTATTCAATTTATAACGCTCTGAAATTGGGTCCCTTAAAAGAAACTGAAATTTTTATTCAATTGGTTGGCTATTCTTATATTTACCCGGAGAGGATTGTTGAATATATTTTGGTATAGGTTAGCGAATTAATTTTTTCGACTAATTTTTATATCTTGAAAATGGAAGGAGATACCATCATAGATTCAGCTCTACTTCTATTAGGAAGACCATTCATGAAGATATCAAAGAATAAAATAGATGTGGACGAGTGTACTCTCTCCGTCGAGTTCGACGGTGAAATTGTTAAATTTATTATTTTTGATCTTATGAAGTACCCAAATGAATGTCGATCAATTTGTTTTGTTAATGTTGTTGATTTAATTGTGCATGAAATTTATGAAGAAAAATGTGATATTTATTTTGATTTGAATGTACAATTAGATATGGAAGGGAAGTTATATGAATCTCCCAAATTGAAATTGAAGTCTCCTTGAAAAAAATAAAAAAAATAAAAAAAAAACGTCAAGTATAAAGATGTTAAACAATTGCACTTGTTGGGAGGCAACATAATATTTTTTTCTTGAATTTGTTTAGTTTGTTATTTAATTTCTTAATTAATTAAAAGTATTTGATTAGTATCATTTGTTTCTTCTTTTCATTTTTGTAGGTGCCCAAGGTGTTTAATTCAATCACCCAAGTCATGGTTCAACACAGAATTTTCGGAGGCAGAAGCAGTCTTGGTGTTAAGAGATGATCACGTGGTTTCTGAAGGAAGTTCAAATTTGGACAGAAGCAGTCTTTGCATTACCAGATGATCAGGCGGATTTCAGAAGAGAAAATAAAAAATTTTTGATAGAAACACTCTCTCTCTCCCGTATGATCACGCGATTTTAAGAACTCACATCTTTATCTTCGCGGTTCAATTTTTTCAAAACCCTCCGTAATCTCACCATCACCATAGGGGAGTTTTCTCTTTTCTCTCTTTTTTTTGTCTTATTTTTATATATTGCATTGGGTGATTTTTTGAGACTTACTATGATTTTAAAATTGTGCTAATTTTTTTTTGGGTTGCATGCTAGTTTCTTTTCTTTTTTCTCACCTTTTGCATACATTGAGGACAATGTAGAATTTAGGTGTGGAGGAGGATTTTATGCATCCATGCCATTTTTTCTATTTTTCTTGGAACTTCATACTCTTTTGATTTTTGTCTGAAAATAATTTTTGAGTTAGTATACATTGTCGATTTGAGTTGGAACTCATGAAAGAGACAAGTGTGATTAGTTGTATTTTGGATAAAAATTGTTTTAAGCATCCTATTGATTTTGATAATTGAATTAGATGCAAATGTGCAAAATTCGATACAATATTACACACTTTTGTGAGCATTTGAACTTTGAGAGCATATAATCATTTTTACTTTAATTTTTTTCATGAGTGTGCATCAATCATAGTGTGTTTATTCTAAAACTTGCTTTGTAATGCTTTTTAAGACCACATTAATGAATTTATGCATTAATATGATGGAGGCAATTAGGTTTACACACTTTATTTATCTTAAAAAGACGTTCCCGTGCATATTCATCCCTAGTGAACCAAATTGAGTCTTTATCCTTTTTTTTTTTTATAACCGCACAACTTTACACACAAGTCTTCTTTTTGCGCTTAACCTTCTTTTTGATCCTCATATCAAAGAAACATGTGTTTAGATATTGAATGAGTGGTTATTTGTAAAGGGAATCGAAGAATTTTATATTGGGAATTGTTTTTAGAGATTTATTCATATGATTTGGGGAAATTTATATACGCACTCTTCATTCATTCTCGAGATTATCATTCAAAAAAAATTGAAAAAAATGAAAAAAAATGAAAAAAAAAGAGAAGAAAAAAAAATTCCCAGAAAATTCAGATGAGGGAATTTGAAAAAAAAAAAAAGCTCAAAAATTTTGATCAAGGAATGAGATGATCTTGTTTTCGATATTTTTTTATAGGTTGATTATACTTTATGTTATGGGATGTGTTGATTAGTAGGTCTGTTCTGTAATATTTGACATGTTTCTTTGGTATGTATTATATATCATTTTTATCTTTTACCCTACCTTTACCCAAGCCATTTTACAACCCTTACAAAGACCCCCAGATTTTTGTTTTGAATTCATTTAATCAGTGGTGGAGATTTGGTTAATAAGCAAGTCTATGGTAATAGCATACTATACTTTGATTTTGAGAGTTATCGATAATTCTCTTCTACACATTTTGAGTGCATAGAGTAAAATCCTTGTGAGGGTATTGAATTTTGGTGCATTGAATTCTGATGAAATTATTGAGTTTAATGGGATATCTATATTTTCTTTTAAAAGTTATGAATCTATGATCGCTTGTTTTCTGGATTGTTGTTTTAACTTGAATGTTTCAATATGTGTACTGTTTGGAATTGTTGGATGATGAAATAAAAGAGGGGAAGAAGTGAAGAGGAGAATAGTTGAGAAGCATTTGTATAGTAAATGTTTGAGGACAAGCATTGATTTGATGTGAGAGAATTTGATAATGTGCAAAATGTTAAATTTATTGTTATTATTATGAGTTGATTTTGCATTAACTAATGTTCTAATAATTAATTTTATTGACTTTTATTTTTAGGTAATTGGAATCGAAAGATTTGAACAAAATTGGCTTAAAAATGAGTTTTTATTTTGTTGGGAAATATTTCCTTTTTGAAAAAGGAAACTAATCATTCAAGAATTCTCCCAAGAAGCTGTCGGTTATTCAAAGAAAAGAAAGAAAAATCATTCAAGGAAACACATTTTCAAATCCAAGAAAAGCAGGCTACATTGCATTCTAAAAATTAAAAGGGAAAGATGCACATTCTGAATTTCCAATTAGGGCCGGCTGCTTATTATTCTCATTCTCTCAAGAGGACAACAACTGTTCATTATAAAAGGGGCACAAGGACGGCTACTGCTGGGCATTACTCTATATTCTCTCCTCTCTCATAACATTTTTTCTTTCTTTCTTTTTGTTTTTTTTTCTTTTTATTTTTTCTTTTGTTCAAAACTCACCACCATGTGTTGTTAGTTTATTTTTTCTGATTCAAGGGAAATTTTAATCGATTGTTTTTCATTGTGAGATTAGGTATTTAATTTAATTTCTTGTCTTTTATTCAAGTATTCGTTGATTCTTGATTTAATTTTAGGAAAATCTAATATTGGTTAATCTGACAATTTAATTCAATATTAGTTTTTCTATTGTTATCCAGGAATTCAGTGATTCGTAATTGTCATAAACGAATGGTACAAGTAACAACTAGGTTATTTTTGTTTATGAGTTTTTTACCGGTATTCATATGACCTAAGGAATCAATGAAACAAAATTGAGTAATTGCGGTTATCCCAATTGTTTATATTTTGATTTAACTGTTTTCACAGAACGTAATGCTATCATTATATTGATATGGAACGCTATCGTACCCAGTCAATTAATGATAAGTTTTGATTGGATACTGGGTTTGATCAATTAAATTAGGAAAATACAAGATTTATTACGACTATCCTAATAGATCTAAGGTTAAATGCTTAAATCGTAAGAATAATATTTTTAACCAATGATCAATAAGACAATCGAATATATGAACCCTTGGATCGGAGTTTGGTGAATTAAATTTCTTCCTTAAATTTTAGTATTTTGTATTGTTGATTTGTTTCTTATTTTTAGGTTATTAATTTTTATTTAACAATTTATATTTTAGTAAATTGTTTGAAAACCCCCAATTTTATTTTTAACATTAACTAAGAGATTAAATTAATTAGTTCCATTAGAATTCAATCTGATAGCCACTATTGCTATAATTTATTGTATTGGGGGAATCAGTATTAATTTTAGGGTTTCAACAACCCGACCAGCAAGTTGTAACTTGGGTGCATATGCGCCTATGCCCGGTACGCCTGTACCTAATGGGAGAGCTGCAGCCGACGCTCAGGTTGTTTACTTTCCTTTATTTGAAGATAAGTAACTTAGGAGTTACATTACTTCTTTCTTAGTTCTAGAAGCTTTGCACTAGGGTTTTATTGTTACTTCTTGCGATATTTAGGTTCGTTAAGCCTATAAAAGATCTCGTTCTTATTGTAGTGTAAAATTTGAAAAATGTTTAATAGAGAAACTTTGTTTTTTGTTTTTTTTTTTTTTTTTTTTGGGGTGGCTGAACTCCATTTTTAAGTTTTAGGATTTGGGCCGACTACATTTTAAAGTTTTAAAGTTTATGTTCTAGTAAATCATACCTCACACTTTGGTGAGTTGATATGCACTCATGGCGGCTACTAGACATGGGGGTATGTTGGAACTTCAATCATCTTCTATCCTCTTGATTGTAAACAATAGGAACATTTTTAATTATTTCCCTTATAATGTTTGTCTACTAAGAGCAACAAACTTTTAGCAAGAACCTTATGGTTTTTTTATATTGAACCAAAATAACTATTATATATTACTAACTTTTTTAGCCTTGAAAATCCTCTCATTGAACTTGTGGTTTATCCAAGATCTCAAAAATGTTAAGGAAAGAGCAAAGGTATGATTCAAACATATATATATATATATATTTTGGTTATATAAGGGTTGCAAAAGTTATGAAAATATATTTGCCCATGAAACTTTGAACATGAGATCATAGAGAAGATATTTGAGTAAGAACTCTTTAACACTCGGGTGACCTTATAAGGACTAAAAGGAATCTAAAATTTGATTCAAACATATATAATATCTAATCATATGACCCTTTAATTCATTATTTATTATATTCACATTTTTCCTTTTACATTTTTTTTTGTTTGAAAAATAATAAAAGAGGAACGGAACTTCCCTCAAAGTCAATTGCGGATGCAGAGCATTTAATTGTATTTAAAATGATTAAAGTCCTCCACCTTCCCGTGTAACCAAAAAAAATAAATAAATAAATAAATCCTCCACCTCAATGTACCAATCCTGTTCCATTTTTCGTTGAAGCACTTGACTGGTTGTTTTTGACAATTTTGTGAAAAAAAAAATGAAGAATGAATTTGGACAGTTGCAACTAACATATCATTGAAGAATAGCCGTAGCCGTACCTTGTGAATGCGATTAGAGAAGGAGAATCCGGAGAACGTAGCTACTGCTACCACCAAATTTTGATCTGTTCTATTGGAGAAATTTCCTTTACGATTGGCAAACGAAATGCAACTCCTTTTAAGGATGGAAAATTTTTCGCTTTGTAACATTTTATATTAGAAAATGATTTTTTGCCATTCACATATTTAAATCGGACAAAAATGCCGCCTTTCCCTTTTTCACTCTTTTTTAATTATTTTTTTAGTTACATGAGATTTAAATTTTGAATCACGGGATTGAAAGAAAGGGTTATGATCAATATGTTAAAGGAGGGGTGTTATGAACCCGGGTCTAGGGGCGGCCTTGAAGAACCGGTCAGGGGTGTGAATGGTATGGATTGTGTGGGATGGTTTGAGATTAGGACGGAGTGCACCTCTATCATGGCACCTATATCCTATGATAAGAGGAAGGTTTGAGCAAAGAGGTTGCTTGGTTGGTGAATCGAACGAAGGGCTCGAGCCAAGGATGCTTGGCTAGAGAGTGAAGGGTTGAACAAAACCTTGAGATGGAAATCAAAATCGTGAGCCTTTAGGTAGCTGAGGCTTGCCTAAGAGGCTATGTAAGCGAACTCTAATTTAAAGAATTCAAATACTTGAAGAGTGATTTGTTATTGGCTAAATCATCATTTACATAGTTTGGGATTTGGCCTATTTATAGGTCTAGGGGAGGGGATACTAAAGATTACATCATAATGAGCCATTAATGGTTGTGGCTCTTGGGTTTTCCCTCATTAACATGAGCTAATCCCTACATTTCCCCTAATAATTACCATTTATTGCATGTATTTAAATTCTGTCTTTAATTTTTCAAGACTCATGGCATTCTAAGAAACTTCCTTCATTTGGGCTTGTACTTGGCCTTGGTCCCTTGGTGCTGGTCCCTGGGTGTTAGTTTCTCGATGTTGGGCTCTTGGTGTTGGCTCCTCAGTGACAAAAGACTCCATGTTATCTATGCAATCGTACCGAGTAGCTACTCATCATACTTGCTCACATGCATTACGCAAGACTCTCTTAAGATCCGCAACATTCATCCCCCCTTGAAGTTAGATCTTGCCCTCAAGGTCAAAAGTTGGGTAGCTCTGTGCCAACCCTAGTGTATCTTCCCATGTGGCATCATCTGGACTTAAGCTCCTCTATTTTACCAACACTTCTTGGTGAGTGTGGTCATCCCATTGTATCAAATGTGAGTCCAAGATGTACTCGGACACTAGGACGATGTTACCATCCTCATCTAATTCTGGTAATGTGGCAGTGATATGTGAAGTATCTCCCACATGTCGTCTCAACCAGTTTACATGAAAGACGGGATGAACTTGTCAATTGGTAGGGAGGTTTAACTTGTAGACCAACTTTTTATACTTAGCCAAGATACGATAGGGCCCATAGTATTTTGCCTTTAGCTTCATGGTTCTTTGTCGGGAGTCTTTCCATATTTTCTTATAGTGGTATCGAAGAAAAACCCAGTCTCCAATTCCAAATTCCTCACTTGGTCGGTTTTGGTCATAGATTTTCTTCATCCTGATTTGATGATAACTGGATCTCAAGTCTAACTTGGAGAAGTATCTAGCACCTCCGAGTTTGTTCAGCATGTCGCTATGGTTGGGATGGGAAATTGATCCTTGATGGTGGCCTTGTTGAGTGCTCCGTAGTCAGTGCAAAATCTCCACGACCCATCTTTCTTCTTGGCTAGCAGGATAGGCCATGAAAAGGGACTTGTGCTTGGACGGATTAGTTCAACATTTCTTTCACTTACCTCTTGATCTCTTCCTTTTGGAATGCGTGTATCTATAAGGTGGTACATTTATGACTTGACTGGGATCTTTGAGGGTGATAGGATGTTCATAGTCCCTAGGTGGTGGAAGGCTCTTCGACAACATGATGGTACTTAGCCAACAATGTCTGGATGTCTATATGGATGGGGTTTGTAGTCTCGGGTTGGTCTCCTTGGGTTGGTGAAGAAATTTGGACAGTGATGACCTGTCCTTCTTTGCATATTGCCCACTCAATATTTGAGAACTCCGGTCCTTTAGCCTTGCATGCTTTGAAGTTCATCTTGAATTTCACCCCTTTCCCTTTGTGCATAAACTCTATCTCCATCTTCTTGTAATCAGAAACAATTTTTCCAAGGGTCTCGAGCCATTGCACTCCAAAAACCATATCCAATCCAATAAGAGTCAAGGAGTAGAAGTCAATGATGAGATCATGCCCTTGGATATTGATGCGAACATTGCGATGAACTTCTATACATTGTAGGGTCTCCTTACTAGCCACTCTAATCTCGAAAGGTTCTACCTTCTCCATGGGTAGCCTTAGCATTCCTGTAACTCTATGATTAATAAAATTTAAGGACGATCCATTGTCAATGATGAGAGTTACCTCTCGATTGCCAATGTGTGCCTGTGTGTGCATGGTTCTAGGGCTTTGGATGCTGGCCATGGCATGGATGTAGATCTTGGGCTTCTCTTCTTCCCAATCCTCTTCTGCTGGTTTTTCTTCTTCAAACTTTTTTTCAGGAACCACTTCTTCTTCTTCACTCTTAATCTCAATCATGTAGAGTTTTTGGTATTTGCGCTTGTGGTCCTATATGTATCTCTTATTGCGATTGAAGCAAAGACCCTTAGCATGCCGTGCCTTCATCTCAGCATAGGTCATCCTCTTTATGTTTTGGGGGAATGAGGCTTTGTTCGAGGATGAACTTGCAGCTGGTCGTGAGGGAAGTCTAGTGGTTGGTTTAGAGGTTAAGCTAGAGGAAGTAGTACCTTATGACACTCTTGGTACTTGAGGATGGCCAATCCTTTGGATGTTTTAGAGCTAGTCATCTTTAAGCCGGGCAATCTTCCATATTCTCATGAGAGTTTTAGGCCTTTGAAACTCAACTTCCATAGCTAATTTCCGTTTGAGACCTTCAACAAATGCTCTAATCAATGCCTTTTCTAGCTATTGAACTCTAGTGGACAGCTTCTCGAATTCCTCTTGACATTCTCTCAAAGTGGCATTTTGCTTTAGCCGAGTAAGTGTTTTATCATAGTCCATGTACTCAGTTTCTCCAAACCATTTAGTGATTTCCTTGTAGAGCCGCGACCAAGAAATCGTCCTTTGGCGGGTTCGGTATCTTTCCCTAAACCATTGGTACCATTGTTAGGCAGTGCTTTCTAGATAGAAGCTGGCAATGTTGACTTTCTCATGTCGGTTTGCCGAATAGAAATTGAAGTAGGTCTCAGCTCACGTGATCTAAGTGCTTGGGTCACCGCCTTGAAAGGTGGGGAATTTCAGCCGATGGTGGGCGACCCTTGTTCTATCGTCTCCCTATACTCTTCCTCTTGGCCGGACCCTTTCTTCCCCACTGGAGGGTGAGTCAACATCTTCTTCGCCAGCACTTGATGATGCAGATGAAAGGGGTAGTCCTTAGGCAAGTTGTGTAGCCACTTCAGCATGGTTGGATCCATGTGAGCTCCTAACTAGTTGATTTCCTTGCCCATCCCTTCTTTGTGGTGGCCCAGCTACTTGCATAACTTGTAACAAGGCCGCTATATTTTGCTGAAGTTGATTGAACCTTTGGCTGATATTTGCTTGGACATCCTCAAAAAATGCCTCTATAGTATCGAGGCTTTCTCTTTGGGTGAGAGCTTTTTTGGCCATAGTATGTTATGGGTAGAATGTAAGATGAAGGGAAGGTTGGAATTGAGGGATTTCTCTCAATGAAAGCACAAATTGTTACAAAGTCGAGAATAGGGGTGGCCTAGAAGAACCGGTTAGGGGTGTGAATGGTATGGATTGTGTGGGATGGCTTGAGGTTAGGGCAGAGTGCACCTTGATCGTGACACCTATATCCTACGATAAGAGAAAGGCTTGAGCAAAGAGGTTGCTCAGTTGGTGAATGGAACGAAGGGCTCGAGCAAAGGATGCTTGGCTAGGGAGAGAAGGGTTGAACGCAACCTTGAGATGGAAATCAAGATCGTGAGTCTATTGAACTTAGGTAGCTGAAACTTGCCTAAAAGCGTAAGTAAGAGAACTCTAATTTATAGAATTCAAATACTTGGAGAGGGATTTGTTATTGCCTAAAGGATCATTTATATAGTTTGGCATTTAGCCTATTTATAGGTCTAGGGGAGGGGATACTAAAGGTTACATCATAATGAGCCATTAATGGTTGTGGTTCTTAGGTTTTCCCTCATTAACATGAGCTAATCCCTACATTTCCCCTGATAATTACTATTTATTACATGTATTTAAATTCCCTCTTTAATTTTTCAAGACTTATGGCATTCTAAAAAACTTCCTTCCTTTGGGCTTGTACTTGGCCTTGGTCCTTTGGTGTTAGGCGCTGGATGTCGGTCTCTCAATGTTGGGCTCTTAGTGTTGATTCCTTGGTGACAAGAGACTCCATATTGTTGGTGTAATCGTGCCGAGCAGCTTCTCATCGTTCTTGCTCACGCGCATTGCACAAGGCTCTCTTAAGATCTGCAATATGAGGGTTGTAACCACTAAAGTGCCTCATTTTTCACTCTCTCTTTCTCTATTTGTTTCACACATGATTAAGGTAACACACAGGCTACTGCTCTCTCTTTCTTCTCTCTTTTAAGGATGCAACCATGTTTTCTTTACATTGTTCAAGTTCATATAGTTGATGTAAATTTAAGATTATAAATATATATATATATATATATCGAGATTTCAGGTCTCTCTTCCCCCCTCCTCTTTAAAGTCGATACTTAACCAACAATCTAGAATTTGATCATCAGGTAGACGCGAGCCTGACAAATCTCATGCTTAACCTAATCTTGATACAAAGAAATAATTTACAAACTTTTGCATTTTCAAGAAAATTCCATTAGGTTAAAGTTTTCAATGCATTTTCATCGGTAAGATAAAAAAAATAAATTACATAATAGAGTGACTTTAAATGCAAATTAAGGAGTGTCTTTAAGAGGCTGATCTATTAATTGATTTTAATATAATTTTAAGGTAATTATATACAGAATACTAAACCTTTTATCATTTTTTTTTTAAAATTCAATAATAAAATTTTTAATTTTTTTCCTTTTGAATTCGAAATATTTAGATTTAATTATAGTTTTGGCTCTAGAATAGAATTAATACCGAATTGTAAATTCTAACATTAAAAATGTTAGCCAAATCTTAATGTGAAGAACAATATAAAAAATTAAAAGTTTAGAACTTAATAGAAAATGGGTAAAAGGTTTATGACTCTATATGTAATTATTCCTATAATTTTCATGTATATGGGAGAATTAAATCAATTTATATTAGATAAATCAATTTTGGAATTTCCATTAGTAGCATGGAAAATGCTATCCAGAATTAAACAAAAATGGTTAATTTACATTTGTTTATGTAACACACAAGTTTGCCCCTACCCAACCATAATGTGGTGAATCTAGATGTATTAGGCGAGCTAAAATAAGCAACTAGTGGATGCTTTACTAGATTCATTTCATTTTTGGAGAGAGAGAGAGAGAGAGAGAGAGAGAGAGAGGGGTTTTATTCTCTGCACAAAAATAGCAGTCAAAGATCTGAGTAAGTCGTCTTGGAGACTGTTGTGGTCTTGCATATGTACATATTATCAAAATGATGTTGGTAGAATCTGCTGGCAATTGAGATTTGAAGATTTGCATTATTAGGGCAAATGTCTGTTGTTATATCTCCACATTGACTTGACCATTTTGACTCTGAATCTCAACCTCTAATAATTGATGTGCTAAACCCAACGCACTTGCATCTCGATCTTTACATTTTTTTTTCTTAACATGCATTTTACATTCAACAATAGAGTTGCTTCCTCGAATTGAAGGTCGGTGAGAGAGAGAGAGTGGGTGGGTGTGTGATGGTACAGTAGCGTTCAGTACTAAATGTGAGCAGAGTTCCAATATCATTACTTAATTATATTTAATAACAACTGACCAAGCAAATGTGCAGTCTCTCTCTCTGTGGGTGCTGGTTGTGTGCAATGTCGGCAAGGTTATTATAAGGAGCGCAAATGGTATCTCTGGAGGTGGGGGGACAGAAATTTCGTTACGAAAACGCCATAGTCAGAGAAAAAGGTGTTCTATATTCAGTCATATAATTGGCATGCTTTCTTCAGAAAAGAAGTGCACCACCCCCGACATAAAGCTTGTGGGTCTCTCCATTATTTATTTCTCATCTGTGCAAATGCCTTCACTACTTTATGATACACAAGTTTTTGTGGAATTTCCTCTTTCTTCTTTGGCCCATAATCTGTCTCTGTCCCATATGCCTAACAAGATAAAAGCATGACTACATTTAGCTCCAAGAAAGTAGTATGTCTAATTAGATTTTGACTCTGCCTTTAGGGGCCATTTTGAATTGGACATATGACATTATGCTATAACTCTATGCAACTCCTCCTATTTATAGTCGTCTCCACAAAAAAACGTGGCAACTCTTCCATATATACGAAGGTACGTAGACAACATGAGCTTTAGAAAGAGTTATAACTTTTGATATATGTGTGTCCCAAAGAGTCGGTGACCCAACTGTCACTCCATGGTATCTCGTGAGACTTACCTCTAGTTAAGTTTAAAAGAGATGCGACATTGTATTTATAAATGAGGGTGCATAACTTATACCAAGATGTCTTTCCACAAAGGTTATACTCAATTAACCAGATAGGCCTTTCCAGTGATAATTTTGGATATTCCGTAATGTATAAATCAATCTCTTTATTGACCCCTTTTTAACTTTAGAGAACGTTTTGATGGTTCAAATTTCTTTTTTTTTTTTTTTTTTTTAAATTAAACTCAAATGGGCATGAAGAACTATTGGATGTGAGTTTGGATCTACAGATGATGACTTTGTTAACTTGAACAAGATATCTGGCCATTAAGTGATCTTGACCTATTGGACGTGCAAAAGACTACTGGAGGGGACTCTGGCGAGGAAGACTTGATGCTCAAATTAGAGAATAGTTTTCGAGAAGAGAAGTAGACTGAAAGAGAGTTTTTGTTATGCCTTTGTATGCTTTTTATAAGTTCAGATAGCATACCTGGCTAATTGGCTTAATGGTGTATATATAGTCTCTGCGTGTAAATTTTGTATGCACTTGGAGCATTAAAACTTTAGTTTTCTTACGAAAACATCCCAAGATTATAGGGATCGTGGTGAAAGATTTTCAAAAATTTTAAATATTATTGCTCAAGGAAATTCAGATGGCCAAAGATTCATTTCCTTTCCATAAATTACAAGAAATTGTCTCCACGATTTAAGGGACAGTTAATATTGTCTTTTGCCAAGTGGGGGTACCGAACACTGAGAAGATGTGGGGACCGACCAGTGGACTATTGAGAAGGACCTGACCGGTAAGTATTGAGAGGGTGGGCTGTCCCTTCCCATCTGGGAGATGAATCCAACCCACATTGACGATACATTTTAGTATGTTATGTCCATTGGGCTATGGGTTCAGAGGGCCTCAAGTCTCAGGATAATAGGATTTTGGGCCATGTCCCACCACTTGCTCCCGATTTCTGGTGTCATTCTATAAGATGAGCTTTAGGTGTACAATTAAATGGATAAGAATTTTAAAAGTTGTTAGTGCGTAGCACTAAATGCGGCACATGCTGCTTTGATCTCCACGAATCATCTCCCATACGCTTTATAAGGTGTGGTATCTAATTGGTTCGTGCACTATCATATATTCTTTTCAACAATTTTAACTTTCAAACAGAAAGACAATCCGCAAGTCAATCCTTTTGAAATCTACAAGCAATACTTAGAGATAAAAAATTAGACTAAAGATGGCTAAGGGTTTATCATTGCAGGCTTATCTAGGGATCAACGATATTAGGAGTGTCGTGACAGAAAAGAAATTATGGGATGTCCAGAACGATATGCTGTTAGGGGATGATTACATCCTTTGGTCGGCTACTGATGAAGACAGAGCCAACAGAGCATTGGAGAGCCATGTTCTGATGTATAAACAATGTGTCAAGTACGGATTGAAGGTGTTGTATATAGATGATGTCGTTTGTGTTTTGCTCTGTTGGAACACTTTTCCAATGATACTGATTCCCAGTGCTTGGTGCTCAGTGATAGCAGTGCTCAGTGATAGCGGTGATGTCGTTAGTGAGTTTTTCCCGTCTCTGCTTCGATTTCGACATCTTGGCAGCTGTGCTTTCTTTTAAGAGGAGTGCTTATAGGGGTCCCACAGAAAGGTGGTTTTACCTGCAAACTAGGCCAGAATGTGACTAGAAGTTTCTGTATAAGGACACCATCGATAAGAGTTGGATGCACAAGTATTTCTTTGTAGAGTTCTTGAGCAAGGACCTGATGCCTGTGCTATTAAGGGCTGGTGTGGAGCCGTTTCTTGGGTTAAAGACTCCTTGGCCTTCTCATCATTTAAGATTCATTCGTTCAGTTGGTGGTTTCTATAAGGCCAAGGATCAACATGTTTGGGTGGAGGCCCTTTTAGACAATGAAATTCTAGCTTTGGCAGGTTTGTTGCTGGGAGAAAAGAGAAGATTGAGGGACCTCTCCTAGTGGAGAAGAAGAAGAAAGAGCTCGTGGATATCCTTGCCTCTCTTGAGGAAGATGACCTCAAGGAGATAAACTCTGACAAGTAGATAAAACTCGGGTTAGAGAAAGAGGCTACAGAAGTGGAGAGTACGTCTGATGTGGGTCTCGATATTGTTCCCATCTCGACCCTGTTACAAAAGAAGAGAAGGGTTCAACCATTGAGCTTGTCGAGCGAGATCGTGAGAGGAAACAGAGAACAAAGACTCCCGGGTGCACTGAGGGCTGTCGAGGCTGAGGACTTAGAGTCCGAGGCTCGAGGAGATGTGGAGGTTTGGGTGGAATATCCAGAAGGCGCCAGGGTAGGCAATAAGGAGGCCTAGGAGAAGGAGGAAGAAGGAAATGAAGGAGATAGAGAAGGAGATGAGGAGATTACGGGTTGTCTCCCTAGATGCCTCAAGGAGGAAGAGAGGGAGTAGAGGGAGAAGTTATCGGGGACCTTGAGGGTGATCCTCGAAGGATGACCAAGGAACTCGACGCAGGGCTTTCTTCTGACGTTCCTTTGATACCGGGAAAACAAAGGATATCTACGAGAATCGCTCTCCTTTCTTTCATTCTTGTTTTGTCCTTCGATGGTCGAAGGGGACAGAGGGAATAAGGGACTATAATGATTAGCACGGGTGACCATCACTATAGTTACGTTTACAGTAGCGAGGCGAGGAAGATAGCAGAACGAGTGGATTTCCATCATTCCGATTTGGAGAAGAATAAGCTGTCTCTCAAGCAAGACGATGAGGCTATTATGTCCTCGGGGCTTACGGTATGATTACTTTGGAACATGATTTGTTTGTGTCTCTAGTTTTCACATATGACCCTTCTCGTTTTCATGCAAACTATCATTTTTGTGGAGTTTTAAAGGTTAAGGAGAGAATGGATGATAGACCATCTAAAGCACCAGGCCAACTAAATCGGTATGGAGGTGTCTTGGTTGCAGGATGCTCTATCGTAGAGGGAGAGGGAGATCGAGGAGGAGAAGGCATATGTAACTGCTTGGAATGCTTGAAATGAGAAGGTAGAGAAGCTGAAGGCTGAGCTAAGTGCAACGCTCCAACAGTCTAAGGTAGCCTCTAAGGGGTGCAAAGAGTTGGAGGTGGAGGCTAGGGTGCGCGAGGTACGTTTGCAGGCTATACAGAAGCTGGCCGATCCATGAAGGCCACTGAACGGGAAATTGTTGAGCTGGGGGTGACTATGGTGAGGACAACTGATCAACATGCATGTGCTTGTCGTAAATGGAGTAAGAATCTTAAATGTGCCAAGGAGATTATGTGCCGAGCAGGGCTTTTGGGTGCCATGCCCCAAGATGTTGAGAGTGCTAGCTCTGAAGTGTTTAATTCCAAGCTCGCAATCGTTCCTATGGGCGAGGTTCCCCTAAAAGTAGTGGATGAAGAAGCAATGGCCGATGTTCAAGCCAACTTGGAGTCCCAGGCTCTCCCATATCCTACCCCTCCTTAATTGTAATCTCTGTTCTCGTTTGGTTTAGTTTTTCCTCTATGTACTCTTAACTCTAAAATGTTAATGAAAACTTTTGATTGTTTCATCGTGAGTAAGTGCTTCCTATTGATAGCATGTCTTGTCTAGCTAATAAAATATCGTTGGGGAGATACCTCCCTTGCAAATAGTGTGTTTGTTGAGAGAATCGGCTATGCCTACTCATCAAGGAGGTGGATCCCTTGTCGTTGGCACATTTGTTCGATTGAGTTGGCTATGCCTACGCAGAAGGGAGATACATCCCTTATTTATGATATGTTCATTCGATAGAATGAGTCATGCCTACCTAGCAGGGAGATAAATCCCTAGTTGATAGTACGTTCGTTCGATAAAGCGGACTGTGTCTACCTAATAGGGAGATATATCCTTTATTGATGGCACATTCATTCGATAAAGTGGGCCATGCTTATCCAGTAGGGAGATACGTCCCTTGTTGATAGTACATTCGTTTGATAAAGTGGCTCATGCCTACCTAACAGGGAGATACATCCCTTGTTAATGACATATTCGTTCAATAGTGTAGGTTATGCCTGCCCAACAAGGATATATATCCCTTGTTGATGGCACATTTGTTCAATAGAGTAGACTGTGCCTACCCAACAGGGAGATACATCCCCTGTTGATGGCATGTTCGTTTGATAGAGAGTGCTCGCAATATGTGCTCAGTGTGATCGGTTCATTGCAAGAGATTAATAAGACAAATCGTTACGAGTGAGGTAATCATAGTGTAATCAATGGAAAAAGTAACAAGACTAGGTTCTATAAGATACTCAACCAATAATCCTATGGAAGTAAACATAATAAAGAGAGGTTTAGGAATACTTAAGAGGGTGCACCAGGGATTCCGGATCACAAGACAACGTTCCAATGCCGGTAGAGGTCCTGAACTTGACTTCATATGCTTCACACTCAGCAGTGCCTTCAAGGCATTCAAGCTAAGCCTACCCAGGATGACATTATAGAGTGAACGCAGTTTGACCATGTTGAACATTGTTGTGGCTATTGTATGATTGGCGAAGTCTCGAGGGTGACGAAGAGTGAAATAGTTCCTTCAGGATATATTCATTCATCCGAGAGTGCTTTGATTCGTCTAGTGTGAGGCTGTAAGTCTGTTTAAGCCCATTTACTGAAAAGCATTCCAATAGAAGAGATTACAGCTAGCTCCCTGATTCATGAAGATTCTCCTTACTTCATATTGTCCGATATTTGTAGTGATGACAAGAGAATTATGTCGGTTCGGATTGACTCCTATTAGTTTGTTATCGCTAAAACTGATCATTGGCCTTTTCCACTTAGGCTACTTCTCAAAACACATGGCTAGGACTTCTTTGAATTTAGAGCTTGATGGCTTGGCCTTGTGAAAAATTGGGGCCACTGTCTGCCTAATTTCATTCCGTCATGTATATCCCTGGTCGTGAAATATCATTAAGACGTGAGTCGGAAGATATGGGTCTGAGGGATTGTATTTACTTTGTACTTGGAAAGTCACTCCATCTGGTCGATTGTAGGTATCTCCTGGAGTAGGCTGCTTACCTTGCTCACTCTCTCGCCTCGCAGTGTGTGAGTCCTGAGGTGGTAGGCCTTCCCTCTCCGTACTTATAAACCTTTGGAGTTGATCGCTTCAAATGAAAAACTCGAGTTCATCCTTACACTTCTTGCATTTATTTGTCAGATGGTTATAGTCTCGATAGAAGTGGCAGTATCACATCTTGTCCTTTTTCGAATCGTCTTCGGTGGAACGATGGGGGCCATCTATTGCAAGGCTTGTTCTGGATTTGAAATAGAAGTTGACTTGGTGTCTCGTTCAGAGGGGTGTAACTCATGAACATTCGTTATTGAGGGGATCCTTGTCAGGCCCTCTTAGCCAAGGATTGTCAGGGCGAACGGTTGCATTCGTTCTAAGTTGGTTAGTTTTATCATTTGTTGAACGTATTATCATCTTTCATAGCGATATACATTTCCACGCAAGTGTAAAACTCTTGGATGGTAAACGAGGGGATCCTCATGATAGATATTTTTATTCCTGATGGTCGTAACCGAATGAGTAATGCTGCAAATGCAATGGAATGGTCTAGGCTCAAGACCTTCATCATCCCAGTTTTAAATTTGATGAGAAAATCTCTCAGTGGTTTGTTGTCCCTCTGTCACAATGAGAGGAGGGATGTGGACTTCCTCTTAGCCCCCTACTGATCATGAAGTGTATCTCAAACTACTGTAGAAGTTGAGAGAAATTCTTGATATTGAACAAAGGAAGTGAATTGAACTATGTCAGCACATTGCCCTTCGGAATTGTAAGAAAGTACTTGCACATGACCGCGTTCGTCATATCTCTTGAGACCTTTACAGTCACAAAGTAAGCTACATGGTCTCGGGGGGTCAGCAGTGCCATTGTACCTCTCCATAGGAAGGAGAAGCATATCACGAGGCATTGATTCTGTAAAAATTAGAGTTGAATAGTGAGAGAATGGTAACATATTGAGTGAGTTTGTCTCTTTTTGCATTAGCACGTCTGAGTTCATCTGCCATAAGTTCTTTAACTTGTTTTCTCAGATCATTTGGGTGGTTTTGGGAAGTCACTGATGGTTCTGATGATCTCTGGGTCTAGCCTTTACTGGTGCATGTCGCATGTGAGTTAACCCGCGAGAAGAAGATTGAGCTTCTTGCCTGAGATCACGGCTAAACTCTTCCAACTGTTTGCTCATGCCTTACAACTTGGAGTTGAGTCTCTCTACCTTGGGTCATATGGCTAGTTCTGGAGAGGCAAGAGCAAGGGGCTAAATCGATTAGTTTTGGTGGAAAATCAGTGGTTTACCCTTTGGTAAGTTGGCAATGGTTAGAGCCTCCGTGGGGTTGTCTGGCATTGCCGGTTGGATAGTGTTCATTGTGGTAGCAGTATGTCCTTCCATTGCAGATACAGCTCTTAAAGCATCTGGCTTTTCTCTTAGGAGGCAGAGGGAGAATGGGTTAAGGAATATGCTTCTTTCTAGTTTGTTCCCACAGATGGCATCAATCTATTGGAGGTGGGTTTAGCTATAAGATGATAGCTCTGTTGACTCGAATGGGATATCTGGCTGTCAGGCAATCTTGATTGATGGGTCCTGCAAAAGACTGTTAGAGGGGGCTCCGACGGGGAAGACTTCGATACTCAAGTTAGAGAGAGGTTTTTGAAAAAAGAAATAGACCAAAGAAGAGCTTTTGTTATGCCTTTGTGTGTTTTTTATAAGTTCAGATATCGTACTTGGCTAATTGGTTTAATGGTATATATATAGTCTTTGCGCATGAGTTATGTATGCATTCAGTGCGTTAAAACTCTAGTTTCCTTATGGAAGTATCCCGAGATTACAGGAATCATGGTGAAAGATTCCCAAAAATTTAAAATACTATTGCTCAAGGAAATTCACCAAAGATTCATTTTCTTATCGACAGTAGTTAAAAGTTTCATTCCTGATTACGGGAGATTATCTCTGCAATTTAAGGGAAAGTGAATATTGCCTTTAACTAGGTGGGGGTACCGAACACCGAGAAGATGTGGAGACCGATGAGCGAATTATCGAGAAGGACTTGACTGGTAAGTACCAAGAGGGTGGGCCATGACTACCCATCTAGGAGATGAATTCCATATTGACGACACACTTTGATAAATTATGTCCATTGGGCTATGTGTTCAGAGGGCCTTAAGTCTCGCAATTATAGACCTTTGGGTAATATCCCACCAAGAACCAATTTATATCTATTAATAGATAATTTAGTTCATCCATCAAGTAACTAAATCACATAAAAAAATCAACTTACTTTTAAATTAATTTTAGTAATCTCATAAATTTAGCAATTAAATATTTAACTATTATTTATAAAATTATAAAGAAACTAAAAGAGATTGGAATTTTCCACTCATGCTATAGTAGCTCTAGAGAAAAATGGTTTGGACAATGTAATCAATATTTGGGTTTTGAGCCACGATAAGCAAAGGACAAGACAATACAAGAAAGCATTTGGGGCTAGGTTGTGATCGTTCTTGATACGTGATTTTGATATCACGATTTCGGGTAAGTATACCCTACTCTCGTGTTGCATATAGTGCGAAGCAAGTGTCATTTTCCCAAAAATATATTATACTACCAAATATGAATAAACTTAATCTAAGTTGGACAATTTGAATCAAAATTATGATGATACTAAAAATAAAACTAAAATTAGAATATAAAATTCCTAGATGATGAAAAACTTTAATATGATAAAAACCTTAGAATATTGATTTCATCTATTTTAATTTTTTACATAGTCGAATCTTTTCAAATCCCAATTTTATTGGCTAATGATTTATTATTGACAATGATAGATTTTCCTAGATTAAATTCACCTAATGGTCTTACAATGAATCCTTAATATGATTAACAAAATCCAATGGTCATATGATTTTGATTAATCAGATTGCATTAAATTCTATGAAAATCTGTAATTTAAGGTTTTCCTTAAAGCTCCACACATGAAATTAATTCAATGGTCATACTCATAATCTTATATGAATTTTATTGTTCGAAATAATCTTATATAATTATATGAGTCATGTATGCACTCGATTTCAAATTGTGTAAAACCCAGGCCTAAATGTTTCGAAACATTAAGTTCAATAATAAAATCTCATCAAATAATAATCACGCCAATGAAATTTAAAGGAAAGAATTAAATCAACTCATATAATTAATTAAAATAGAATTTATCGAGTTCTAGGAACAAAAGAAATTAGTTATACATTGAAAAGAAAAACCAAAAAAATAAATAAAACATTACAACCCTTGTTTGCACGAGCATGGCTATGGAAGATGTGAGGAGCTGGCTATTAGGGATTTTAATTGGTGGAGGATTGAAAGAAAATAAAGGAGGCATGAATGATGAGTCCATCCCACAGCTGCCCTACCAATGTTATATATAGAGAACTACAACCATAGAAGGATTGGGAAACATGTACTTTTTGGAAGCTTGTACTATTTGGAAGCTTGGTTGTTGTCTTTGATTTGAAAACTTCTTCTTGCTGCATGATAAGGATCTTTAGCTTTCCCAAAATGTTTAAAACTTCTTCTTTCTTGAATTAGGAGACTTTTGAAAATTTTAGTAAGTGAATTCCGCAAACATCTCCCCAATGCACAATTAGTAGTTTCCTTTTTCAACGTGTATTCCTTTTCAGCGCTGCAACAACTTTGGTTCAATTTTTAGACATGCTTCTGCCTAAATCAACCTCTAGGGTATTCGCAAAATTTGTAAAGTCTTCTTTCTAACGCCATAAGAGTCACCTCAATTAGATGTTGGAGTAGAAAGTTATTGCCAAAATACTAACAGCTGCTCATCTAGTCTAATTTAAGAAAGCAAACTGAAAATTTCGTAAGTCATTAACCACGAAATTAAATCAGTGTAATATCATAAAATATAACTTAAATCAATCTTAAAACACATAAATAAATACTAAAAAAATATAATTCAAATATATAAAAATATTACTATCAGTCCTTCATATTGCTAAATGCAAGTAGTAAGACTAATCACTACAGCAATTTACAATTTGAACAAGAAGTAGAGATGAAATGTTTGTGAATAGTTGAAAAGGCTGAGTTCACATGATGGTTATGTCTCAAATTTTAGGAGATACATTAATTTGAGTAAGCGCATAGGTAAAGGAAATGAAAGGTTATGATTACCATATCTTAATAGGATTATTAATTCTAATAGTATTCAAAATTTTTTATGAAATTATGTATGGAGCACGACAATAGACTTGAGTTCTTTCTTGCATATCATTTGCCTATAGTGTTGGGAGTGTCACATATGCATAAATTGAATATGGATATTCCTCTCATTCTATCATAAATTGGATAGGATTTATCCTTTCCT
This sequence comes from Dillenia turbinata, assembly GCA_037126225.1. Classification (NCBI taxonomy): domain Eukaryota; kingdom Viridiplantae; phylum Streptophyta; class Magnoliopsida; order Dilleniales; family Dilleniaceae; genus Dillenia; species Dillenia turbinata. Next base: position 5,863,683 of record JBAMMX010000022.1, on the reverse strand, counting down.
CAATTTTTTTTTTTTAATTCTAATGTTACAGGGCTCAACAACCTATTACCATAAAATCTAGTGATTATTGAGTCCACTAAACTATAACTACAAAGCCTACAAACCACTCGGTGAGCACTCGAGATGACCAAGTGAGAGCTTGGTTGAACACTCTCAATCAAGCCTCTTGGGGAACTACTCAGTTGAACACTCAGTTAAATCTCTCAACCATCACGTGCTCGAGATCTCTCGAGTTGAGCCTTTCGACCACTACCAATTATTCTTCCATCAAATAGCATCTCCTAGACATGTCATCAGGCCAGTGGGCCGGGCCCGGGCCTGGGCTTAGGCCCGATCCGGTTCGAAGATGGTTCCAGGAACCGTGGGCTGGGTTGGCTGCAATTTCTAGGCTAGCTAAGGCCATGCCGGGCTGGTTCCAGAAATATTAATTCTCAAACCAGCCCGGCCCGGTGAACCTGAACCGGTGTGCTGGGTCAGGTCGGGTCGGGCCTGGTTCAGGTTTTTTTTTTTTTTCGTTTTTTTTTAACTCTCACACTTTTTTTCCTTTATTGATTTCCTTTTTAGGCAAGCTTTTTTTGTTGGAACCTTTTTTTTAACTCCCTTATTTTCTTTTTTATTTTGTAACTCTTATTTTTTTTACTCTCTATTGTGTTCTTTTTTTTCTTTTTTTTTTTTTAACTCTCTTGTTGTTGTTGTTTTTTTTTTCCTTAACTCTCTTGTTGTGACATTTTTCTTCACTTCGTATTTTTTTTTTTATGAAAATTCACTTTTTATGAATAAATAGATAAAAAATTAGAGACACAAAATTTTTAGAGTGGTTCCATCGAATTCGGTGTACGTCTACTACCAATCTCTTCACTTAGATTTTAAAATTCATGAATTTTTTATGGTTACATTATATTGAATTTTACACAAAGTTGATTTTTTTTTTTTAATATTTACATAATGATTCTTATAAAAAAAATAAATTATACTTCTTCTTCTTCTACTTCTTCATTTTCTTTAGAGGCCTTGACAATGCTTTGCATCCTTTTATCTGTATCCTTCTATCTTTAATACAAATTAATGCTTTCAAAGTATCATCCGCCAAATTTGTATGCTTATTGGTTAATACTCGACCACCTACACTAAAAGTGCATTTTGATGGCACTGTGGATACTAGAGGAGTTAGTATATCTTTGATCACTTGAACCAAAATTAGATAGTATGATGAATTCTTTTTTCACCAATCTAATATATAAAAAAATTATTATCATTGAAACTTTTTAATCTAGGTATTTATTTGTATAAAAGTAATTCATTAAATATTGATGAAGAAATTCTTTGTTTTTTCCCTAACATATGTAAAGGATTAAAAGAAATTGAATATGATCTAGTTGTTGTACTACTACTATTACTACTACCTACATCACTAGTTTTTAAATTATTATATTTTTTTTCATATAATTCAAATATAACTTGTAAAGTATTAAATATTTGTTGTTCTAAATGTTATCGATTAAAATATATTTCTGTTAGAAAAACTTGTGCAAAACAATCTATTAACATTTCAATACCTTCAATTTTAACACGTGGATCTAAAGTACTTGTTATTAAATACAAAATAGAAATTTTATCATAATATTTTAGAAATTTTATTTTCATTAAATCAACAATGTCATTAAATCTATATTCTTCTTCAAATTGAGTAAATACATAACAAATTTTACAAGGATTAGGTAACATCAAATGAGTTGTTAGATAGTAAATTTCAGAAAATAAATTTTTATATGTATAAATTTTTTTTAATAATTTAGTTAATGTGGTTACAAAATCAAAAGCGATATTATCAATAAAACTAAATTCATAATTAGAATTTACAAATTCAAGTAAAATATTTCTAAAAGAAAGTATTTCTTGTAATATATCATAAGTTGAATTCCATATAATATCACATTCTAATTTAAAATTTTTATTATTTAATTGACATATTTGTCTAAATTCTTGAGTTTTTACAAAAAAATTTCTAATTTGATAAATCATGTCATGAATGGGTTTTAAAATTATTTTTATCATTTGTAATCCATCTCTAACACATAAATTTATAATATAACATGCACATCTGATATAAAAAAAATGTTACATCTAAACAAGTTTTTATAGTTTATTTTAAAGTATTAACGGTATTAGTATTAACCGAAATATTATTAAAAATATAGAAAAAATTCTATTATTAATTCCTTATTCATGAACAATATTCGTAATTACTCTAACTATGTGAGAACCGTTATATGGATTATCTCAACATTGAAAAGCTAATATTCTTTTTTCTAAAACCCATGAATTATTAATCCAATGACATATTACTATAATATAATATTCTTTTTTATGTTCATTTTTTCAAGTTTCCAAAATTAATGAAAATTTATAATGACAACTCATAAATTGTGCAATTATAGCATCTTTTAATTCTTGATACCGATCTATTGACGTTCTCCTACAGGATGCTCTACTAATTTTTTATAACCTAATTGTAAATATTTTTAAACACATTTTTAAAAAAGGGACATGCAGCTATACTAAATGGTAATTCTTTTCTAACTATCCATTCAATTTGATCAATTTTTTTCTTTATCCGTATTATATTTAAATATACCCGTGACATTTCCTCCCCCGGTAGCTATTTGTGTTTGTCTTGTTTGAAATAATTTATTTGGATGATTTCTATCTAAGTGTCTCTTAAGTATGCCTACTCTTCAACCATTCAAAAATTTATATTTTTTGTGACAAAATTTTATAAGTTGCCTTTTGTTCATCAATATTTTTAATAAAAAATTCTCATACATTAATATTATCTTTTTTAGTATGTGTTGTGTTAGATTGTGTGTTAATAGGTTGAATTTTTTCTAAAAAATTTTCAATATCTATATTTTCTAGAATTTCATATTGAAAAAATGAAAATGAGGGAAGAGGAAATTGTTAAGAATTTTGAGAAGAATTTGTTCTGGTTATTTTTCTTTTTAAAAATTGAGATTAATTTTAAAAAAAAAAATTATATGTAATGAAAACACACATAAATAATATATATTATGCACAAAAAAAATTTAAAAACAGAAAAATAATAAATATACCGACTTGACAGAGATCGCAGTTATTTTTTGCCAAATCTTGAATTTGAGCTTCTAATCTTGAAATCTTATCAAATCTTGATCAATGTTGTAGGGGTGGTGGTGGAAATGGTAGAGTTGAGAATGAGAAATTGGAATTGTGAAAATAGTTAAATTATGAAAATGGTGGAAATGAAAAATGTGAAATGGTGGAAATGTATTGAATGTGATTAAGAGAAGATGAAAATGATAGTATAGAAAATTGAAATTGTATTCGAGAGAGTGTAGTAGTATTGAGAGAATATGAATATAAGAGAGAATATGAAATTTTGTTGTGACGATTTTGGAAATAAGATGTAACCTATTTATAGGAAATTTTTTTGATCTTTTGGACCAAAATACCCCTAAACTAACCGTTTTATAACTATTGGAAACTAGCCATTGGAACCAGCCGAACTAGGCCACTTCTAACTAGACGTTGGAACCAGCTGGACTAGGCTAGTTCTAACTAGACGTTGGAACCGGCGGGCCGGTTCCTAGCTTGGTCCGGCTCAATGCCAGTCCCAGGCCAGGGTCGGGCCGGTTCCTGATTCCAAAAAGCAGTGAACCGGATCGGCCCGCTCTATAGTCGGGCTGGTTCGGTTCAAGTTCATTGTTCACTTGGTATGGTTCATGGATCGGGCTTTTTCGGGCCGACTGAGTTGGTTTTCGGGCCCAATCCGGCCCGGTTACATCTCTAGCATCTCTGCCAAGTAAATCACGATCATGATTATACAAGATATGAATCTCCTTTAATTTCGAAAGTAATCTTGTCCAATAAGGAAAAAAATCTCTATGACAATTTGAATTTTCCTTAATCCAATATGATCCTAAATCTCTTAAAAAATCTTTAATTACAATCCTTATAATCTTAGAAGATTTGTAATGATCTCTCCATAAGATAATTAGAGTTTTTACACCCCTAAACAAGAGACTTGTCATGCATAGACATGCAATATATACTGAGCAAAGACAACCCATCAGATACGTTCTTTTTACACCACATACCCACATTACACAAAGGCAATAAAGGCAAAACTAAAACTCTTTGCAATCTATTCTCTCTTTGTCATTACTTCATCTAAGTTAAGCATCGAACCTTCCTCTGTCAGACCACCTCCGGTGGGTATTTTGTAAGTTTTTCCATCCACGAAGATCTAGGATGCATCTACACTGGTTTTCCATTTGAATCAGCAAAGTAGTTTATTTATGGAGCATATTCACCTCTAATAAATTGTCGTCGTCTATGGGAACAGATTGTCTATTTAGCAAAAAAAACTCCATACCCTATTTCATGTCTCTCCTATCACTATGACACCAATAACTTTGGTTCATTAGGGGAAAACTCCCTCAGTGTAATAATCTTGACCTACAATGTTGGTCACACCCGTATTCTTAAAGATCGAGACTCCCGTTTCTAGCCACGTTTTCACCATGCACGCCGAGAAGTAATGGGTAAGTTTAACAAGATTAATATCCAACAAATTCCTTGATTTGAGAACACCAAAGATCACAAGCTATCCAAACTTGTAAATTTGGATTTTGTTTCTACCAGTCAAACGGACTACAACAAAAGCCTCCCATACCCAAGTATTGACAAACCAGAGAAATCATGATGGCTGATGACTCATCGAACTAGGAAGGTCCCTTGTAAATGGGTCGGGCCCTTGTTACATAATAACATTATTCTCTTATTACATAATATCATCTATCTAATAAGTTGTAAATAGCTCGGACCCATGTACTATAACGACCCGTAATCCAGGTGTCGCACCCCTAGCAAAAGGAAACAGACATATAAATGCAAAATCAACCAACACGATTAAATTGTGACGTCTGGATTTACGATAATCACACTTCCCATGTGTGATAACACGAAAATAAATTTATATTAAAAGAAAATAAGTTATTTGTTCTTTTCAAATGAAATATCGGTAAAGTCTCCCTTATTTAGTGATTATTTAGCCACCAAGGGTAAATATAAAACCTAATAAAGCAAACAAAACACCTCTAATATCAAACAGACAAGCATTAATAGCTCTCCCGGCCATTCGATAATACACTATAGTATATAATCATAGTATAAACAAAACTCCACATATTGGGCTCCCTTTGGCCTGCAATTATATATCTACATATAAAACATAACTCATACAAATCTGAAAGAAACACAAGAATGATAGAATGGTAGGTCAGTTGACTGAAGGCAAAAAATAAGTTGACTCACCATGTATCATAGGCAGATGGAACTTACACATTTAATAAAACAGTAAAGTCACATTTGGTTGTCTTGTTCTCCCATTTGTTTTAAGCATACTATCGAATAACACCTTTTAAGACAACATTTGAATGTTTCTAAAATATTCCTCCAATATTCACTTATGTCCGAATTCAAATTTGGATGATTGCCCTAGGAATGTCTGAGTAACTTCCTTAGACATCCAAAATCATCAAGCTATATATACAAAATCAATTGCATCTTCATATGTTAACCTATGGAAGTTCCCAAGTCGACCTAATGTGTTCTCAAGTTGACTCATTAGATTCACAAGTTGACTTGTCTCCCTGAGCAGTCAATTCCCATTCTCGATTGTATCAAACAATGTTGTCCGGGCTAACCTTAATGACACTTCACCATTTTTAGTATTCACAACCCATTTATGATTATTTAGTGAATGCTTTAATTAGTTTTCATAAATAATCACAACTGTCCATAGCTACCTATGTTTCTTGCCAAATGACACCTAATGTTCGGCTAACTCTTATCTCATTCTCTTGGTCTAAGCAAGCCACCAACAAATTCTCTTCTTTGAATCACCCTTGGAAATGTTGCACTTTGCTCGAAACCAAACATCACAAACTCCTGAGATACAACAAATTGCTTATATGTCTAAGGGTGTGACACCTTAGCACATGCTAAGCCAACAGCCAGACCATAGAGCTGAAGTTATGCACCAGGTATAAATTGACATGCCATATATAGGTCAACTCGACTTGATATAAACCGTAAGTCAACTAACATAAGTCAATACATATGTTAGGCTATAAGAACACTCACATGCTAGGTCATAAGATACAGTGCATTAAAACATGTCATGAGTCATAGCATGTGTCAAGACATAGGCCACATCTTAGATCTTAATACATGCACTAGGCCAAGTCAACTTAGATGTTACCCTAAGTCGACTCACTATAAGGACTTAAAAAATAAGTACAACATAAACCACGACACATGCCATGGCATATGCATGACATGAGCCACGACATAGACCATAACACGAGCCTTGGTATATCACGACATGAGCCACGACATGAGCCACAACACATGCCATGGCATAGGCCACGACACTAAGCACAGAGCCTGTGGCACACAAGGTTATGTCAACACATGAAAAATGTTATGTCGACACAACATTTAGGCACAAGTCGACTTGCTATATACCCAAGTCGACTTGTCCATCTAGGACTTAGAAAAATTCTAAGTAAGAACAAATTTACATCAACAAAAGGAAATAGTTATGTCAACATAAGATGTCCTAGATATAGAATGGCTCACAAGACACTAGAGGAAGTCGACTTACACTACATTCTAAGTTAACTTGCATAGGCCATGCATGTGACACTGAACAGAACACTAGTTCAGCATAAGCAAATCTACTTGCACCGAGCTAAATGCAGTATAGCCTGAGCTAAATGCCATATAGCTTGACCCAAAATGCACTAGACAATTTGTAAGTTGTCCTGCACATTACACAATGCATATACATATAAGCAAGGACAAGTGACAGTTGACTCACAAAAAAGTCCAAGTCGACTTATGCAAAACTTGGAGCAAATATGACTATGTACTAGAAGCTTATGTCGGCATAAGGAAATAGTTATCTCAATACAATCAAGTCACCAAAGGCCAAAAGTTTAAGTATAACTGAAAGGCAGTCAACTCATGAAGAATTCCAATTGACTTGCATAGGGTACTAATGAGCAAAGGGTAAGCAAAGGAGTTACGTCAACCCAAGACAATAGTTATGTTGACGTAACATAGAGTTCAGACTTAGATTTTTGAACAGAATCGAAAGGCAGTCGACACACCACATAAAGGCAGTTGACTCATCCTAGCCAAAAGCTAAAGAAATTCAAACAGTAGTCAACTCATGAAGAAGAGGCAGTTAACTCATTATGATTAATGGTTAGTTGTTTAAAGAAACTATTCGAGCCATAAATGAACTCCCAACCTTCTTAATGGCTTCAAATAAGCATTAAATGATCTCAAATGGCTATACAGGGCTATAAAAACAACACTTTAACAAGAAGAACATGAGGATTGAACAAAAGAAATATATGACAAACTGAAAAACATGTTTTGAACCGAAATTTTCATTTGTGTTGTATTGTTCTTTGAGCTGTATTGATATATTAGAGGTAAAAGCTTCATTGTATCCTTGTTATTTACTCAAACCTTGTAAAAGTCCAAAAGGAAGGGTGCCTTTGGTCTAGGCATTAAAATAGTGTTGACTGAAATATGAGATATTTGGTTTACTAGTTCTTGTACAAAACCAGTATGGAGTGCTTGAGAGAAACACTTGTAAGATTTAACTAACACTTGTGAAAACTAGTTGGTTGTACTATTTTGGAAGAAAATAGTGGATTAGAAAATCAGATAAAATTTGAGAGTGAACGTATACTGGAAAAGAAGAACCACTATAAATTGTTTGTGTCGATTTCTTTCTTTCTTTTATCAACTCTTCCAAATGTTAGAAAACTTCAAAAGTGCCAAACAAACTATTTACTCTGCAAAAGATTTCTTACGCATCAGTAGTAGGGAGTGCTATGTATGCTCAGATTTGTACACATCTGGATATTGCAAATATAACAGGGATGTTAGGCAGGTACTTAATTAATCCAAAATAGACCAATAGAAAGCAACCAAACAGGTTTTCGTAGTACTTACAGAGAATAAAAAAATAAATGCTCACATATCGGATGTAAGATCAATTTGAGATTGTTAGATATACTACAATTTTGCTAGATGCTGAAATAGTATAAAATCTACGTCGAGTCGTATCTACGTACTAGTTGGGGTGCTATTTTTTGGAAGAGTGCTAAATAGTCTCTTATAGCCTTTGTGCTAAACAGTCTCTTATAACTATTTCTATCAAAGCGGTAGAATTTATAACGCGTTATGAAGTATCCAATCATAGAATGTGGTTACGAAAATTTGTCGTGGGGCTATGCATAGTGGTTAGGATTGATAGACTACTTAATTTATTTTGTGACAATAAGTTGACAATCTTATATTCCAGTAATAATGAGAGCTCAATGAAGTCAAAGTGTATGGACTCCAAGTTCCAAGTTATCAATAAAAGATTCCACAGTTGACAATTGTCTGTGGAGCACATTGGTTCAAACTCCATAATTGCTGATCTGTTTATTAATGGATTGCCACCCAAAATATTTCATGAGCACACTGCTCATATGGGTGTGATGCAATTTGAGGATATTTAGTTTTAGTAGGAGTTTATAATTTTAAATGCTATTCTATTGGTCATTTTTTTTTTATTTCAGTTTATGGTATTTTTATGATTTTTTTCTACAGAAATAAAGTTTTGATTATTTACACTCTGATTTTGGTATGATTTGATCTCAATAAGGTTTAAGGTGGACCAATTAGAAATAAGCATGCTAAGATCACATTACATGAAATTTTTAAACTACACATCTGCATCATGATCTATGTCGGCATATGTGACCATTGATGGATCAAATTACGACAAATGTAATTAAGATCATTTTAATCCTATGTTAGTATGATTGACGGATTGAATTGGTTATAAATACATTTTGATAATGACAGCAAAGTTAATCTCATATGGTTATTTTTGTAATGTATAATTATAAAGTTACATGTACAGTTTAAGTGAGAGATTGTTGGATCTTTAATCCAACGTTTGACTTATAAGTGAATAATTATATGTTACAAATTGTAATATAAGTTTGAGTCCATTTAAAAGTAATTTATTAAAATTTTAGATAATTTGTACTCTAAAATATCTCATATGGTGTGTTCCTTTAATGTTTAGAGAGTTAAGGGGTAATTCTTATCTTTGTGATGGGTTAAAATAAGAATACTAAGAGATAAAAAGTTATCAAGATAGGAATACTAAAAGATAACAAAGTTATTTAGATATAGTGGTTATAGTAATGAGATCACATGTAAGTTTCATTTCTTCTAGCATCCCAAAAGAAAATTAAAAGAGAAGTTAAAGGGTTCTCTTGAGAAAAATGTGCGAACCTGGAAGGTCAATCACACAACTCTTGATATTATTTGGTCACCATGGATTCATGTACATCTCTGCTTAAAATTTATTAATAATTTAATATGAGATTTTGGATATAAATTATATTTGTCTAACAAATTACACCCAAATGGTTGTCCCCATTCATTCATTTTCTCGGTACAATATTCCAGGTTACTGCATTTTTCAGGTGATTTCATATATTATAAATTATTGGCATTTCCATGGGATTTAAGAAATAAACTGAACAATAAAGGTGAAATTGCAATAACTTAAATATCTGCTTTGTGCACAAGTAGACATATTTTAATAAATAGTGAATACAATAGTTTTCTTCAAGGGGTATATTCATGTGCTAGTAATAAATTTTATTTAATTAATAATTCTATATAAAACTATTATTTATCATCTACAAACTTGAAACTACAAACTATGTGAGAAGATCATTCGTTTACATGAGGCCCAAAACGGCCTTCTAAAGATGACCTTGGGCCCATAAACGTTTCACCGAGATTTGATCCGCCTCTTCATTTGAATTCTGCGTGTTTCTCAAATTCTAATTTTGGCTCTTATTCTTGATTTTTATTTTGGGGGAATGTTTTTGTATTTGGCAAGGAGAGTTGTATGGTACAATTAGAAGCCTGGTATCCTTGAACTGCTATGGAATTTCATGAATTGGTATGGAATTTTGCTGAAGCTGGGGATTCCGTGGTGAGCTGTGGGCTCAGGAAATGTAGATTTGAATAGGGGTTTATTTTGCAGTCAGATAAAATATGCTATTTTATGCTTGTGTCAAGGAATTTGAGTGAAAATCTTTGCATGTCGAATGTAGGGTTTTAAGGAAGGGTGGAGAAGAGATGGATTTGTTGCAGCAACAAGGGATTCAACTGAAAGTGATTCCAGGTATTCTACTTGTAATAGACTTGTCATAGTCCCAACTCAATTTTTGATTGTTCTTGCTGTTTTTGCTTTTGCTACTGTTAAGGATTATGTTTTTCTGGTTGGCACTTAGTACTTTGTTAGTTACAACCCTGACTTCAATTTATGATATTGGTCATTGAATTAATCAAGCATGTAGACAATAAAAATTCAATGACTTCAGAGAATGGTAATCAAAAACCCACAATCCAAACAACTCTTGTTGCATTGTTTCTTGAAAAAAGTGCTATAAATATTGGATCATTTGAATAAGAGGGGTATAAAGATAAAGTTTGAATGGTATAACTGAATTTGGTAGTGTTTGATCAAGTCAAATAAATGGCCATCTGTTATAGATATGATCCTTGAACGAATGCAAGTACAATCTGGCCCAATTAAGTGACAATCGGTCCATGCATTTTATTTTATTGCTTTATTTATTTCTACTATTTGTAGATATTGTTTGATCATTCAACAACCATGACAATCATGACTGTGTATACTGTTTGAAGTGCTTATATAATACATAATGCCTATTGCTTACTTAGCTTGACTAATTATATAATAATATAATGATATGAAATTCAAATGCTATGTTAAATTTCTTTCTTCGGAGTGATCTGAATAGGTAGTCCAGCAGTAGGTACCGGTAGTGGATCTCGCATGAAGAGATCATCGCAGCACAATTTCCATGTGAATCGAGTGACAAAATAGTGAATTGCAACAAGTGTTTCGACCTTTGCAAACTCATACCCTGGGCAAACACGAGGGCCACCTCCAAATGCAACAAAGGAGTAGGGCGGAATTGCTGCTTGGTTCTTAAATCGTGAGGGATCGAACTTTGAAGGATTTGGGAATATGTTATTGTCCATGTGGGTCATGCTTGCAGCCCAAAATACCTACAACCACTCGAAACTTCTCTCTTAAGAATTTGGCATAGAGAAACAGAAGCAACTATAGTTAGATATGATACTTGTTTCCTTAGTAAAGTTAATAATAATAAAAAAGAAGGATTCTAATGAGAGTGGTACCTGCCATCCTTTTGGAATAAGGTATCCGTCATACTGAATATCTTCCAGAACTGTTCTGAAGTTTCCAATTATAGGAGGAATCGTCCTTAGAGTCTCCATCGCAACATTCCAAGTGTACTTCATCTTAGAGAGGTCTTCCCATGCTAAAAGCTCGCCAGAGGCTTTAGATTTTGCAATTTCTTTTTGCTCTGCGCAAGTCCAAATCCAAGTATGTAGGCACTCTCAACTTGTCTTTCCAAGCAAAAGCAATGTGTACCTAAACGACACAATGCCTGCCATACCTTATGCGAATCTAACATCTAGTAATAACTTTCACCATACATATGTGGTTCATGCTTTTTGGGTGCAAGTGTCATTCACGCAATGCCCCTAAGATTTTCTCCTCTTTCTAATTTTTCTGTAACTATTATAGCTTCATGAATAGCATGTGCCGCAAGTATAATGCTCTATCTTCTTTTTTTTTTTTGGGGGGGGGGGGGGAGAGAGAGAGAGAGAGAGAGAGAGAGACCTTGAAGAATGGCTGCATAAACAGATGGATCGCTGCCTAAAAGACGAACAAGAAAAGTAAGAAGGATAGACGAAGTATCATGTCCTCCAACCATAACAAGCATTACATTCTCTATGATCTCTTTCTCAGTCATGACATTTTCTCCATCATCATCTTTGATGCTAAGCAAACTACTGATAAGATCATGATGAGGAAAAATTCTCCTTTGCTCGAGTTCTATCCTTTTCTTATTCAGCAGTCCTTTCAATAGAATTTGGATCTTTGTGCTGGCCTGTAGACTGCGATTATAGCGTGTAAAAGGCAAGTTGATGGGAATAGACCACACTCCATCCATCAAGTCTTCAAACAATTTTACGAGCTCGTCTCTATAAGCTCCTTTCTCTACCCCCATGAGAAGAGAGCACATTATGTCAAATGTTAGAGTCCTCATCAGAGGCCACACCTGCAAGTGAAATGCAACAACTTTATAATGTTTCAATTCTATTGTGTGTCTTGATTTACTGGTAAATGAAAATCCAGATTTTTATAGCCAGTTATGATCACAAAACTTTTACTTTTCATAAATTTTTCATGAGGAATATCATTAATGGAGAATTTTTTTATTTAAATCCTTATAATTTTTCATATGTTTTCTTAGACAATGTAAAGTTGTAGAGAAAAAAGTTTGACATTCAAAATAACATAAGAAAAAAGTTATGTCAAGCTAGTTTTGTGAGTCTAATCTAGACAAAAAAGAAATAGTTATTCCAAGTTAACTTTACTCAAAACCCTATATTAAATATCATTTGTGTGTGAGTGCGTGTGTGTGTGTGCACGTGCGCGCATGTTCAAGGGAGGCAACATTCCATAAAGACCACTACAAAGAAACTGCCTAACGCATCCTGGGGAATAAGCTCCTTTTGGACTTAGAAAACGCGAGGGTAATCTCAAAGACCCAGAAAACCGGCACCTACCAAGATGCAAAACTCTTGAAAATCTGACCTAACACTATGAGGAAGAAGACAAGCACACAACGGTTTTAACACAAAATTTTTCCAGTCTCAGTAAGCAGAGCCGTCAAAAACAACAAAACCTAAGCTTAGCTCCGAGATGAAACCCATGATGAACGACATCAGTAGCAATCTGACCAGCCTCTAGAGAAGACAACCTCCCCTCCTCCCCCCAAATGGAAGCCTAGTGAGAGAACACTGGCAAACCAAAACCACCGATAAAGAGTCGTCCCTGAAGAGACACAACCATAGTTAGAACCCTAAGGCTGAAGCCCTAGGTAGGAGATAAAGGAGATGAAGGTTTATTTTCTCTTGGTGTACATTAGTGAACGTACCTCGAGGCCATCAGTCTTGACCTTCTACAAAATATGACCATCCTCTCATGAAAAAATGTAACCTAACTCATCGTTTAGCCTAGAGTAGATTTAATCCCTAGGCAAAAGGACTGGAACAGATTTCCAGTGACGCACAATAGTGTTAAACCTAGAGAATCGTCAAGAATTTGGACCTAATGGAGCAACATCAGCGGAACTGTCCTTGGCAGATCTTCCCCAGCAGACTGCCGGGGACAGAAATCTCCTTGACTCTGGCCGTAAAGCATGAAACTTCTGTTGAAGATAAAGGAGGTGAAGTTTTTTGCGACGATGCACCTAAAGACCCTCTCGTAATTGCCCTTTTGATCCTCTTCCTCTGTATTTAAATTTCTGAACATTGTGTAGATGTTGTAAAAACCTATGTTGTCAGAAAAGAAAAGGTTAAAAAAAAAAAGGCACATGAAGGAGAGTGTGTTTGTTCTCACGGTGACCGTCTGCTTGCCATGCCAATGCATTTCAAGGTGCTTCTTAATGATCTCATCCATCTTCCCAACATATTGCTTCAATGAATTTGGAGTCAAGAATGACATAAGTGCTCCTCTAACTCTCTTGTGATCTTCCCCGCTTAGCTCCAACAAGTTCCGTTGCCCCATTACTCTCTGAACAGAAGGAGGTTGATTGTTGCCAAGACTAGTTGCACCTCTTCCAAAAATGAACTTGTTCGCATCCTGACCGTATATGAAAAGTGTTGGCTTGCCCAGAAGGCTTAGCTTTGAGACTGGTCCACATTTTTCCACTCTCTCTTTGAGCCATTTATCTGTTGTGTTGGTGCGCATGGACCGGAAGAATTGCAAGGAGTGGCCAATGATGGGTATTCCTAATGAACCTGGAGGAAGTCTTTTTGATGATTCTCTTTTCTTTTTAATCAGAAGGATGAAAATGGGGAGGAGGAGGAGAGCGAAGGTGATAATATTTGTGATCATGGTTGAAGAATGTAGGAGATATTTTGGTGTTGATGAGAGTGTTAAGAGAAATTTTAACAGAATGGAAGTAATAAATTTTCAATTAAAATCTATGTTGAGTTTATATAGAAAATCAATGTTAGTGCAACAGTCAATATTCGAATCTTCCCGTGGTAGAGCCTAATTTAAACATGACATGAGGTGGCCAGAAAACCATGTGATAAATTTGGGGAGATGAATTTGATCAGCTATGGTTGCCGAGAAAAGTAAAACATTGGCGTAGGTGAACCTAAATTGTGTCTTTAGAGTGGTCAAAGGTTGCTTTTGCCTCCCAATATGGACCTTTAATAAGAATTTCCAAGATAATATTAGTCTTTTCCGAACAATTACATCACAATGTGGAAAATTTGATTTCAGATTTCCAAGATAATATCAGACTTTTCCGAACAATTACTTCACAATGTAGAAAATTTGATTTTCGGATTTTTTGTTTTTTTGGTCTAATAAAAGTCGTAGATAATCTCCTGCTCTAATTTGTACACGCTAACGCCTGACGAAGGAAACATTATTTAATAATAAAAAAGTACCTTGTCAATTTGATAAAATTATCCCTTTTTTCTTTAATATTTGGTATGCCAGATTTAATTTAAGATATATTGTGAAGGGAATAAAAGTATTTCTAAATAAAATGTAAAAGCATAATTATTTTTTTAGAGGTTAAACCCCTTTGAGAATAAAATAATAAATTAAATTAATATGCTTTATTTTAGAAATTCAAAAATTAAAATTTTGTTTTCAGTAAGAGAAAAATAAAACTAATTTTTCAGATAGAGAAAATAGGAGTTAATTTTTTTAGAGAAAGAAAATTGATATGCTTAGTTTTAGAGGGAGAAAAATTAAAATAAATGTACTTAGATAAAAAAAAAATACAGATCTAATTAATTTTTTCCAGTGAGAAATCGATTTTCTTAATTTTATGAAGAGAAAACTGATTTTTTTTAAGAAATCTTAAAATCAATATATTTAAAGAAAAAATAAAAATTAAATTTATTTTTTTACAAAATTAAAATAAATATGTTTAATTTTAGAAAAAAACCAAATTGATAAGTGAAGGAAAAAAAAAAAAAAAAAAAACCATTTTATAGTCACTTGACGAGCTATCATCTTGTGAATTTTAGTAGGTCCAACCATTTGTCATGCAAATGGCACACAAATGATGGGGCTATGAGAACTGAAACCTTTCACAAGATTATCGAAATGAAAGCATAATGAGGAACAATAGTGAAACATAAAGGTAGATGAACACTTTCAAACAAAAAACTCTAGCACCCCAGGTCAAATTAAGCAGGTAAATCTCATTCGATACTAGTAGTGATTCAATGTTGTACTGAGCATTCCCATTCGATTTTGGGGTTGTATTTGTTCAACTATCATTTTCCCAATATGAGTCGTCAATTATTTCCTTGAATGTTCTTCAAACACCTCAAAAGGCATCTTAAAAGCAACTATTCTTTGATTACTATGTACCAACAGTACTATCATGAAAATAATGCTGGCACGAACGGTCAATTGGTGTAGTAGGTAGGGATGTTAACTTTTTTAACCAAATTTTGGATTGGTTATACCAAAAATTGAACCTAACAATGTTTGAACTAAATTAATTGGAATATAATATCGAATACCAATTGGTTATTAAAAAAAAATAATAATAATAATGCTTGACCATAATAATATTAATTTCAGGAAGATAAATCTTTTTACGAGCAATGGTACAAAGTACATGTGATTTTACTAATTTACAAGAGAGTTCAGATTGATCAAGGTGGTGGCAGCTGTTGAGAAGATCATCACTCATGTAAGCAATTGCAAGTGAAGGTGAAAAAAATTCAAAATAGAAAAAATAAAAAAGTATATAGAAAATCAGGACTCATATCATCAAGATCTGTTTTTGTAAAATTGAAAGGATGGAACAAATGCTAGGTTCTGCAAGAAAAACAACGTTTGATTAGCTATGGATGAAAAGGGAAACCATAGAAGAGATCTGAATACAAAAACAACTTCATAGGCTACATATGTTGTAACTACAGTCTACAGCTAATATGTACAGCTTCAAGACTGCAGTTTTTGTTGCAATGTCATTCCTCGTAACTAATCTTTTTGCCTGGTCCTTTTTCATTTATATGCAAACAGATCCCAACAGATACCACCCACCCTCTTTCAATCTTATCATGTCTGCTGTTTGAACTTTTCTACACAGGCTTGCATTAGGCCAATATGTCATCGAGTATTCCTACAGCCACCTCCATCCCAACCATACGCAACACTATTGCCAACGAAATATCATATTTAGCTCATTCGTTGCCTATAAAGATTATTACTCAAAGAAAGTTAGCTTCTTATGGTCGATCTATTTCTTTTTTGGTCATGGTCAGAGTGATCGCAAACAAAACTAACAATTGACCTTCATAAGCCCTGTGAGCAGAACAACTCAAACTCAGGTTAATATTTTAGTTCATGAGCTGTGCAACTCAAACTCAAACCCCAGATATGCTAAGCATAAAACGAAAAATGCCACAAACCAAAAGTAGAATTACATTTCAATTACATAATCATTTTATGTTATCAGGAGCAATGAGATTGAAACGTTGAGTTTATTACTTAACTGGGGTTAATACCAATAAATTAGTATTACATAAGTTAATGTAGGACAGGGAATCTGCATAATATACAATTTTCTTCTCATGAAAACCCTAGGATTTCATACCGCCCACCCCCCCCCCGCAAAAAAAAAATATATTCTCCATTGTTCTGCAGATGTGTTATTCCAATCAACCAGCAAAGTATAAGAGAGGCAAATTAAGCCCTATTATCAGCGTGCTTGAATAAACCCTAAAATATATTTACTCGTCATTTTTAAATTCAAGTAAAAAAAAAAAAAATCAACTCAGTTAAATTCACACAGGCACAAGTTTAGACAATGCATAAAGAGTTGCCATTATAGAAAGTTGGGTTGAAGAATGTTGATACATGGCCGAAAGTCCATTACCATCTCACTATCAAACGAATCGAAACCTCATTTTGGGCCCTTTAAACCGAGATCATCCAATCAAAACCACCTATAGCTCATTGGTCATCTTAGTCCTCGGTACTCAAGTTCCTTGGTTATTCCACTTCTTGCAACCACGTTCTACTCAACCAATATGATTAGTACAGGCATATCAAATAAGGCAGGAAGCTCCCATGATTACAAGACTTTCTCTAACCTTCAAGGTGGCGTATCTCTGAAGGATCTTTGATTATGTTTCTCGCAATCTCAGAGATTCTCAATAATCTTTCCATAAGGAAACTAGAGTTTCAAGACTCATAGCACCCTATAGTACTTTCCAAGAACCACAAGTATAAATGCACGATAGTGGCTATCACCTCGGTAAGTTCCCTTGGAACCTTGTAAGTTCCCTTGGAACCTTACTCATCAAACACATAGGCAACATAGAGTTGAGACACCTCTCTTCTCAGTTAGTGTACCATATTATGAAAATAACTTTTCTAACTTGAGTGTCGGAGTTTTCCCTGCTAGAGCATTCTCTGGTAGTTTTTTATAGGTTCCAAGTTTCGGATCATCTTTCATTCTGGGACTACCTCTCAGACAAGTAGGGTAGGTATCTGAGGAGAAAATTCTCCTCCTTCACATTGTCACTGTCTGAGGAAAATAGGCTAGGAAGAAACTTACTCAAATTTCTGAAGTTACACAGGGGAGAACCAAGTGTATGGATGTCTAAAGCCAAGACTTACTTCAGCTACTATCCTACAAACATATATGAGAGGGTTAGGATCACTGTATTCTAACTCGAAAATAAATAGCAAAAATGGATATCGTGGCTCAAAGAGCAGTAACATGCAAGTCACAAAAGTTTGTTATGAAATCGATTTGACAAAGAGATGATGAAACATTTTGGTGACACAAATTATGTTGATTACAATGAGGCAATCTCGATGTTGAGACAAATAGGTTTCTTGAGGGATTACCAAGAAGAACTTGAAAAGCTTTCCACTTGAGCTCGTAGCAGCACACCACGGCCCTTTGGCTCATCAACCATGAGTATAGCCATGTATAACCACCCCCAAAACTCTACCTTTATCAACTAAGAAGCTATTTTACTCAAAGATAGAGAGTAGAAGAGAAAAGGGTTATGTTTTAATTGTGATGGCAAGTTTCAGCCCGGCCACAAGTGTAAAACCCTAGGAATCTACATGGTGGAGCCCGTTAGTGATAAGGAAGTTGAACATTCCACAGATCCAAAAGTCCAAGAGCCTTTTTCTATGAAACTATGGCTTAATAGGATGAAAATCATAAGGAGGATTCACCGGTTGCCATCCATACTATGGCTAGAATCAAAAGACCCAAGACAGTACGCTCTAGTACACAGATTGGCAAGAAAGAAGTAACCATGCTGATCGACAATGGATCTGCCCTCAATTTCATCAATCTTAGGTCCTTAGATTACCTGTTGAAAGAGTGGAATAGCTTGAAGTTTGACTGGCAAGTGGAGAAAAGCTCAAATGTCATAAAGTGCATAGAAAAGTGAATCTACGAATCCAACATTCGGAGTTACAAGTCAATCCCTATTCTTTACAACTAGTAGGCTTGGATGTTATTCTCGGAGTGCAATGGCTTTAGAAATTAGGCCAAATTGTTGTTGGCTACAAGTTTATGGAGATGGAATTCTTTACAAAAAGGCCAATGCATTAAGTTGAAGATGGACTAATATGCTCTACTAGTATGCTCACTTTGTGCCCATTTATCAACTCGATACAGCAAAGTCCATTGCCCAATTATATGTGGACTATGTTATGAAGTTACATGGTATACCAAAGAGTATAGTCACAAATTGAGATAGGATCTTCATGAGAAACATTTGAAAGGAGTTCTTTAAAATGTTAGGTACCACTTTGGCTAGAAGCTCAGCTTACCATCCTTAAATTGATGGCCAGATGGAGGTTACTAATAAGATCCTTGAGCAATATCTAAGGTGTTTTGTCTACCTCAAACTGAGAAAGTGGGAAGAGCGCTTGCCTTAGGTTGAGTATTGGTATAATACTAGCATTCATTCAGCCATAGAAATGACTCTATTTAAAGCTTTATATGGGAGAGTACCACCAACTTTACCGTCCTATGCTAAAGAGGCTACCACTAATGATTTGGTTAATATGGAATTGAGGGCCCGAGATAAGATTTTATTCAATCTCAAAGTCAATTTGTAGCAAGCTCAAGCAAGGACGAAACGAATGCATGACAAGAATTGGTCACATGAAGAGTTTGAAGTTAGAGATTAGGTTTTTCAATATTCTCCTAATCAAAAGTGTAGAAAATTCAAGGGAGAACTTGGAAAACTTCAAGCCAAATTCTTTGGACTGTTCCAAATTATTACTAAGTATGGGAAACTCGCTCACAAGCTAATTCTACCATCAATTTACCTCATATGTCCTATTTTCCATTTGAGTTGGCTAAGAAGAAGGGCTGGAGATAGAATGAGAAGTATCACAACCTTGCCCGAGACAGATGAGAGTGGAAATATCATTCTAGTACTGGAAGACTTCCAGAGCAGCTGAGAAGTTAGACATGGAGGTAAAAAAAAAACTAGAAGTTTTGGTGAAATGGAAAGACCTTGGAGAAGAGGATGCCACATGAGAAGACAAACATCACTTCAACCAAGCTTATCACATATTCAACCTTGAGGGCAAGGTCATTCTCCAAGGGGTTGACTAGTATGGACCTAACACAAGACATGAGAGTAGCCGGGTAAGATCTCGACGAGCAACAGCCTATAGGAGCCATTGAGCTAATTGCATAAACCACAACACACACAGGCAACACATGCACATGGCACTTAGGCAACGAGCACCCTAATGTTACCACCCAAAACACATGAATAGAGGAGTTTTAGAGGAATCAGGACATTTAAGAACTATAAAGAATACAAGAAAGCATGCAGAAGTAGAGTCGAGACCAACTATGGCACGTAGAGCCCGTGCCAACCTGCACGCCAAGGTGTCCTACTCAGAGATGGCTTCTTCAGTAACCCCATGCAGTCATAAGGAAATTGGAGTTTTGACTTGAGCATTTGAGAAGAATCGAAAAAAGGCTCAAGGAAACTGGAGGAAAAGAAAAGACAATGAGGATTACCTAATGAACCAGAATCTCACCGGTGGACCTAATGCTAACGTCGATCAATCTGATCAGTCACTGGGTAGACATGTGTAGAAGTATTCTAAAACCCTAGAAGGCTCAGAGGATGAGATAAACTCTGGAGAAGAAGGACAGTCGATCGAGCACTCAAAACATGAAGAAACCCCTAGTTTGTATGAGCATTCGGGAGATGGGCTGTGTGACCAGGGAGCTGAACCAAGAGCTAAATGGCAATCATGGAAGAGTTTTAGGACAACTAAGGAATACTAGAAACACTAGAGAAGTAGTAGCCAAGAAGGAGAGTTCAAGTCCTGAAGATTTATAGAGTCCTATGCCCATACAAACTCTTAGAAATCTTAGCTAGCTAGTCTTTGATCCAGGTAAAGAATCGTTAAGCAATCTCAAATCTTAGGAGTCCATCTCAGCTGAGAGTTTTAGAGCAAGGGGAAGCTCCATTCAAGCTAGAAGTCCAAGAGCAGTACAAGTCCTAACCGTGAGGAATACTAATAGATTAGGAAATTATCTTATCTTATCTTGTTTTGAATAGATTTTGACACTAGTAGGAAGTTAATTTGGTTGACAGTTCTAATTATTAGAATTCTAGTTAGAGTACTGCTCTTGAAGTATGATTAAGCTCATAAATATTTCATAAAGGCTTGAGTTATAAGTATGTAGAATTTAGTTATTCACTTTGATTAATAAAGTTAGTTTTTCCTTTTAAGTGAGAGCTTTCTTAGGACCATAGAGAAGAGAAAAACCCTTCTTTGTGTTGCACCACTCTCTAGATCCCTGTGGTATAAAGAGGTGATAATCATGATCAAATCTAATGTGAGAGAGTCATCCACAATTCTCTCTAAACTTAACCCCAATCCAGTTGGCCAAGCCACCTCTTTCATGTGACATAATTGCTATGAGAGGGATTTATGCACTCCATAACCTTCAGATCAAACAAACCCTACTACCCATTTCCCTAACAATAGGTCCACTTGTCTCTGCATTTGTTCCTTACCTAGGTTGACTCGTTGTTTACTTAGGTTGACTTGCTGTCTTATTGTTTTTTTCTATAGATTTTTAAGCTAGTTTAAACAAACAGTTTATATTTTATCATTGTTAAATAAAATGCTTACATCAAGATGTGCTCATCATCTAAACATATTTGGTCAACATTATTTATAAAGAATAGTGCTTAAGTGTGCACAATTTAGATTGCTGGATTGGTGGAACCTACAACTAGATCTTTAATTAAATATTTTACATGCAAAAATGAAGGAACAAAAAGAGCTTGAGGCCAAAAATATGTATTTTCTCATAAAAGGGTATTTTCAAACTTATAAAAAGACATATATCGAAAATAAGGTATTTTTAAGCATCTTGAGTGGACTATTTTTTTTAATAAATTATATTTTAAGAGATTTTGAACCTCTTGGCACAAGCCCAATCGATTCTTACCATTGTGAATTTTCTTGAATCTCTACTTACTTTCTTTGCTTAAACTAATCTTTTTCACGAATTTTCTTGTAGCCTTAATAATGCACATGTCCGCTGGGGTGATTTATTTATTTTCTTTCCATTTGAGCAATGCAACAAGTGATTCACATGTTTATTAAATTAAATGATGTTTGGTAATATGACATGAAAACCCTAATATTTATTTCTTCTTGCGCCGCTGGACGAAGCAAACACATTGTCTTTTCTCATTCAACCTTATCCTATATAAGCTTGAAACCCTATTGTTTTTCATCATTTCACTGCCGCCGGCAAAAGGAATAGAATTTGATCTCCTTTTTCTTTTAGCCTATCACCTCTTCAAGTAATTTGCTTATCCTAACTAATTATCTTGGAAACTATTTTGATTGACATCCAGGAATTTATGAGAATTCGGAGGAGTTTGGAAGAGATTGAATCTCAAAAGGTTTGAGTCTTTGATTTTTATTTTCTCGCAATTCCCTTTATTTTTTTATTCTCATATATCTCATGATAGAGTTGTTATTTTTCTTGATTGCTTTTTGCAAAGATAATTTTTGGGTGTGCCCAAATTTTATTTTGTTAAATCATGGAACACAAAATAATAAAAAGAGTTTAATTGTACAGGTTAATTAATTTTTCCTTCGAGAATATTACAAGATTTTGACAAGAGAAAGCGGTGTCCCCATTAAATTTGTGTACGTGTTTTTTCATGTGGACCAGATAGAAGGTAAATAATTAACTTATAAGTCAAGCTAAATCTTTGCAATCTGTTTATTATTGCCTTTTGCCTTTGTGTTTTAGGGTTTTGCTCATTTTGTGTATTAATTATGCTTTATTGATTAGGATCATAGATTTTTTTGGCTAATTATTTTTTCCCCTAAGTGTTGCTTTGTTGTTTCTTAAATTTCTGTATCGCTATCAAATTCATCATTTATAATAATTAGTAAGAAAATTTTCTGATGAGATGAAAATAATTTCATGTTTTGTTCATGTCTGAATAGCTAATTTTGTGACTAGGCTATTTAATCTATTAACAAGTTCTTGTTCACTATGTTGCAAAGTAATAAATCTAAGTTCGTTCTATTGGTGAAAATTATCACTAGTATATTTGTGACCATTATGATATTTAGCATATTTTGTTTTTGACTAATGCTATTTGTTTTGTTACTCTATGTCTACCTACATATTTTTTTATGGATTTTAAGATCAATAATAAACAAAACATCTAGACATCACATAATTAAGATTACAAGAGTGATTAGTGTAGTTCATGTTGCAGCTGCAAATGGTACAAATTGCTTTTTCGAAAATTTTACTTTTGCCACTCTTTGTTATGGAAAATTATGATCAATTGAGACTAGCCTGTCAAAATTGGTTGGGTACAAGAAAAAAGATAAATTTTTTTCAAAATTGCCTCTTGATGTTTGCCTAGCAATTTCATAGATTTGGTGTAGTTCGGCATATGTAGGAGTGCCTTTTACAAGGGAATATTGATGTATACCTATTTCAAAAGAGTTAGAAATTTAGCAAAGATTTATCCAACTCAAATTTAGCAAAGATTTATCCAACTCTTCTTGTCTAAAATTTTTAGGATAGGGTAAAAAGGCCAAATCATTTTCCCTATGTGAAATAGGAATTTTTCTCTTGGTGGTGGTCCTAGTTGGCTCATCTTCCTCTCACTCATCTCTACTTGTGCTTGTGGTGTCTCCTCAATGATCTTTTCCGATGCATTTTCCAACTCCTAGTCGCTCTTCAGTGTGATCCCCCATGCTTGCTTATGGGGATTAATTTCAGTGTTGCTATGTAGGCCTCCTTGATTCCGGTCTGTGTTTGAGCCTTGCCTCCAGCTATCCCCACTAATTTCAATTCATGAAGTCTCTAAACATTTGATTCATGCTAGCAAATCGATTGTCGATTTGAGTGAACATATGTCGTAGCTCTCTTTTGATCTTATGGGTTCTAACTTGTGAATCAATAATGTGTCTACACAATCCGATTCTTCCTTCTTGACTTGGGCTAGTGGTCAAAATTCTGGTAGGCCATTGGCTATTGTGTGCTGTTAGCCCCAAAAAAAGTTTGGATGGTTGTACTAGGGGTGTAAGTAAGTCAAACTACTAGCGAGTAGCTCAAACTCGACTCGAGGCATAGTCAAACCCGGCTCGATTTAATCAAGTTTTAGCCGAGTTCGAACCGAATTCGAGTAAATTAATTTAAGTATTGAGTCGAATTCGATTATTAAAATACTCGACTCAAAATATTCACGAACTTAATCGAGTTTTTATATATTATATTATATTTCATAAATTTTAAACTTAAATTTTAGTTTATATTTAAATTCGAACTCAAATTCGAGTTCGAATTCGATCTCTACAAGTATTCGAGTCGAGTCGAGTCGAGTCGAGTCCGAGTATTGTAAAATTTCTTTCTAGTCAAGTTCAAGTTTGAAAATTCAAACTCGATCAAGTTCGAGTCGAGTATCGAGTCAGACAATTTTTAGTCGAGTCGAATTCGAGTAGTGTAGTGTATCGACTCGACTCGATTCAATTACACCCCTAAGTTGTAACAACCCATGTTGTAGGTGTCCCCTCAGGATTATTATTCCCACTCACGTTAGAAACATAGTTAGTATCCAACTTCAAACCAAAAAAAAAAATATAGTTAGTATCCAACCAGGTTAGATGCGTTGCCTCCTGTAAATGGGCTAAAATTTTCTTTGTTTTGACTGTACTGTATGGTCATAGACTTCATCAATAAATTGATGTCCTCCTACTCTCAAACATCTGGTGATTTATGGCTTTGTTCCTTGCTAGACTGGTCATGAACCCAATGACATGATAAATTCCCTGTTTGGTCCTATATGTGGTCCACCGGCATGAACTAGAAGCCATGTCATCAATCAGATCAATACCTTTTCACTCATCTTCTCCATGTGCTCCCTTCTACGACAGCATTAATTGGAGCTCGACTGTTGGGACTTGCGCCATTATAGAATGTTTACACCCATTCCCAAATTGTCATATTTAGGTTTGGGGAACTTCGAAATTAGCTCGTGGAATCTTTCCCTCCCAGGGGCTCATCCTATCCTTGCACAAATATAACAATTTTGTGTATTAGTTTTATAGTTTGTTTTTTTTTTTTTTTTGGTGGAAAATACTTACCGAAAGCTTATCTACCAATTCTACCCAACTGGTGAAGTGCTAGGTTAGAAATAAGTTCAACTACAACTTCGCCTATCCGTCAAGGAAATGGGGAAAGAATTAAAATTGAATCCCCCCATTCATAACACGATGGTGCTTTATCGTATTGCTCTTCTCCCCCATCCATAGGGATCCTGATGAGTCTAGCTACTAAACTTGCTTCGTTTCAACAAATTAATGGTGCTCATGTAGAGCTCAAGGTGGAGCTGTTATCTACTGCCGCCTATTGCTCGTTTCTCCACTAACAAATCTGAGGGTTGCAAGTTCATCGAGTGTTCTTTGAAGAATGATGTTTAGATCGTCCTCCATGTCTTTTTGCTCTCTCCGGCGAGCAACAAAGATTGGTTTGATTTCCAGGTCAAAATCTGCAATGTCTATGTTTTGGTCCTTTGATCTGCACATATGTTTAGGAAATAAAAAAAATAAAAATAAGAGTGAGTAATATTAAGAAAATTTGAAAAACTAAGAAAATTAATCACAAAATCTCTTGAGAACACCGACAATGGTGCCTAAATTTGATGTAACAAATTTAATTAGTAAGATTGTCGATCCCATAAAGATTAGATGATTTTTCCAATTAATGTTGATTTACTCTGATTGTCTAAAATTTCTAATCCTAAAGTTTATTAAAAATAAATAAATCTAATTAAATGCAAAACTCTATTTTTTTTTAAAATCAATGTGTAAAATAACATAAAATACTAATAAAAATTAAAACTTAGATTTTTTTTTTAATTTTTTTGTTTATGTAGCAACCTAAATTAAAACTAAAAATATATAAAATAAAATCCGAAGAGCAAACTACAGAAATCTAGCGAAATCTCAAAATAAGTAATTAACAAAAGAAATAAAATAAAATCAAAACAGAAATTAAAACAGAAGGAGAGTGGTGGCAGTTTGTTGTCTCGATAGTAATGAGTCCCAGACGGTGAAGTGGTTCACAAAGCAAGGATGGTGGTGTCTCAGTCGGGACAAGTGACGGAAATGAAGACAATGAAACGTGAAGGCGATGAGAGGAAGAATCGAACTTCGACAATGATGAGAAATCGAAATTGGCAGAGGAAGATGAACGAAACTCCGGAATCAAATGGTCGCTGATGATGAGTTGAACTTTGGCGGTGGGATCGAAGGCGAATATTTGCTCCAAGAGATGTTTTGTAATCAGTGATGGTGAATTGAACTGGTGGCAAAGGCAATTGAACTGGTGAATTCTCCCCCTTCTATGCACACGGTCATCTCCTTCTAACCTTCTTCTTTATGCGCGAATCCTTTCTTAGTGCTTAGATTTTGTTTCCCTCTTTTTTATTTTTTTCAGTTCCATTGCTCAATATGTTTCCAATTTTTCTTCAGATTTTTGCATAATTCTTCATTTTTCCATGACTGCGCAAGGAGATTTTGTTCCTCCGAGCTCGACTTGTTGGCTGTCCTAGGGTTCTCAAATGAAAGTAGACTTGGACCTCATGGGCTTTTCTCAACTTAGATTTGATCCTTGACTTCAATGCTTCGACTTTGGACCTGAATTGGTCTTAACGTGGGTTTGAAATTGGGCTGAACTTATTTGGGCTTACTTGAGAATAAGTTTTAATTATTATTATTACTTTTTTGGTACCTAGGAGACTCGATTATTCAACCACTCCTAACAATTAGTCCAAATGCATTTTTATGTTTAGTAGTCTGATTATAACAAAAAATTTTCCCTTCTTCCTATTTGAATTAACTCTACCTCAAAGCATGAGAATTGTAGATCTCGATATTCTTTCCAATGCCATTTTTGAATCACCTCAATTGGAGTTTTCTGACTCAAAATATGAATTTTTTTCCCCAGAAACTGCTCCAACAGTACTTTCATGACCCGAGACATAATCTCGTCTCGATGTTTCTCCCACTTGCAGGTTGAATCTGAAAAGTGATGAATTAGAAATTTATCTCTATCTTCAAACTTTTTAGCACATCTTAAATCTCTTCAATCCAATAACCATAACTCAAGCTATGAATTTCTTTTTTCAGAAAGTAGTGCTCTTGGCTATCATTGCTATAGTGTTTTGACTTCTAACATGCTCAATTTTTATCTTTTGATGCGTGTTTTTCTGTCTTTTAGACTCAATATCTATTTTCCACTCCATTTTTAAACCTGAAAGCATAATTTTACTACTTGAATAGAAAATTTAACAAATTTTGCCAAAAATATATGAAAAGTCATAGGAGTTCAATCCAAAATATATGTATAAAAAGGACTTATCAACCTTTTCTTGAATAGCAGAACGAACCTCCCCATGAAACCGCATTCACATCATTCACCATTCTAATCCTCAACTACGTGTTCCCCCAAGTATAGGCAGCTTTGAGAAGGAATCTAACAGCAAGCATAATGCGGTACTCTTCTGGCAGCACAAACTTAGAAAAAGTACTAAGCATCTTTGTCAACTACTGCTCCAGCCTTTTTATGGGTTTGAATCTCCTCTGTACACGGTTGAACTTTGCAAAAGATAAACCCAAATCACGATAGGAAGGGGGAGCCCTCAAATGGAGTATGATCTGACGACTATGGGCTCGGGTTGTGTCTCTATCCCTTATGTTGATGCCTTTGCCCTTAGACTCATCAGCTCGGCCCTCTAACCTACCAACTCAGCCCCTCTGAAACTCTAGTTTGGCCCACAGTACCCCTTGGCATTGTAACTCTTGAACTTCGCACTAGAGTTGTGTGCACTAGTCTTTCAACTTCTCGTCGATATGTATGAACTAGACCTAACCAATCATATGATCATCCTATAATGGTAGAGGTATCTGCCCAATGGGTCGGCATAGAAAGCCTCATTGAAATCCTATAAATATCCCCTAACATGACATCTACAGTTGTTATTAATGACATGACACCCATAGTTGTTATCAATCAGGCCAAGGCATTTTCTAATATGGTACCAACTCCATTGGCCTGAATAGTCAGTATAAGACCTACAACTGGTTGCACCACCTGACGAGGACAAGGAGTGGGTAGCTAAGGCCTATGGCCATGAAACTTGATCCTCAACCAGCTGTTTATCCCTATGTCGATTGTAAGCTCTACCGCGAGTATTAGTTATCTTGCCGAAACCAGGTTCCAATTATGCAAATACATATAGCAAACTATGTCATGCTCAATATTAAACCACCTCCTAATTTAACAATGTCATTCGTTATTCTTCTTTTTTCTTTTTTTTTTTTCTCTACTTCCCACCCTTTTGCAGATACTTTTCATTAGTTTATTTATTTATTTATTTATTTATTTTCTCTCAACTCCCACATCTTACTTTCTCTTTTATCTCTATCACTCACTTTTTCGCGATTATTTTTGTTTCTTAGTTCTCCTCAATTAATTTTTCTTTTTCCTTATTTCTTAAAAACTATTTCGCTTTTGGGTGTTAATGATATTTCCCACAGTCATTCGAAATGGTTGTAGTTATCAAGGCAAAACTCACATGTTAACTTACATTGTCATTCCCTACAAATTCTATTTGTCCAAAATATAAACTCTTTATCACTCCCCAAAACTGTACCCTCTAAAAAAATGTCCCAAATCAAATTTCAAACTCTCCCTCCCCTTTTGCTCCTCACCCTTCTTTTTTTTCTTTTTTTTTTTTTTTTTTTTTCTCATCTATTCGCCCGCAGGGCAGCCATTGGGTTCTAGCAGGAGGAGAGGGTGCCCGGTAGGGTCTGGCACCAGGCACCCACGACCCACGACCTCTGGCCCAGGAGAATCAGCAGACCAATGCCAATGCCCTAGCCATCATAGTGGCACCGGAGATGCCCCAACCGGTACCAACCATGGCGCCACGGAGAAGAGGGAGGCCGGCAGGGCAGCCATCAGGTTCTAGCAGGAGGAGAGGGCGCCCAGTAGGGTCTGGCACCAGGCACCCACGACCTCTTGCCCCACCACCACCCCAGTCTTCATGTAAACAAAATCTTTCTCAATACCTTGTTATATGGTTTTTGATGACTTGGTGGCTGTCTTAGCATGCTTCTATTGTGATTATCTGAAAATTTTTTCCTTTTATATTTCCTTATTGTCTGTTTTCTGTAGTTGCCTTGTGGCAAGCATTTTTAATGTGGGAAAAGAGTGAAGAACTGGATGTGCTCCAAATGTTGACAAGATTTGGGCATGTGTTAGGAATGTAGGATTTCGTAGAACCTCGTTATATTTAATATTCGCAAGGCCTGTTGAGGTAGACTCAGGCATTCCGATGGGCCTTAGAGATAGGCATGGATTATTTCTCATTCAGCCTTTGATGGACCATCCATGTTAGCTTTCTTGACAAGCATTGAATGACTTCATTGAAGTTGATTTTATTTCTATGGTTTTTTTTAAGTGGGTTTTGCCTGAACATAACTGTAAGTTGAATTGCAGTTTGATTGCCTTTACGTGGATATGATTAAAAGATTGAACCTATGATTGTAAAGAGAAGAAAGACAACCATCTTATTCTCTATCTATAAAGAGATTATACTATTTTATTGCAGTAAGGAATGAAAGATAACTCTTACATGTTTTCGAAAGGAAATTCCATGCCTAAAATTAATAATTTATCAGACTTCCATGTCCATGCATACCTCTGCATACACAACAATGCATGATTTTCCAATACATGTTCTCCATTTCAATATGCAGGGCCGATTTTTTATGGTGGAGATTCCCAGAACCTCACAATCATGCTTAAAAGTAGCGAGGTATGTTCAAATTAGACTAGAGTTGGGAGTAGCATGATATTTTGGTACTTTGATTGTTATTAGTAAAAGTAGCCCAGTAACTGAAGTGCGTGTCTGCCTTTTGTTTTTGTAGGCATGCTAATCTTTTCTAGTCCTTTTCACGCTTCCATATGCTTTCCTATTGCTATATTGATGTTTCTTACATGGAATTCCTTTAATTTTAGTTGAATTTTTCTATTGTAGAGTAGTGTTTAATTAAATAGTTTAGGAATTTAGGGTTCAGAAATCAGACTTGAATTTGCTGGCTTATTAATGAATGCAGAAAATACCTCAAATTTGTTGGTGTCAATTACAACCATTTCCAACTTTGCTTTATGTTTTCTTTGTACTTAGAAACACGTTCTTGGGACAATTGTTTATGAGCTCCAACTTTAGTATTTAATCCATTCTGCGATAAACTTTTGGTTGACCCATAGTCCCCCAAAAACCTTCATGATGAGAAGCTGCTGTTGTCATGTATTGAGTCAGAACCTAACCATTGAAGTAGCCATCATGTCTTGATCAAAAATTGAAATTCTCGACGAACCTTTGAGTCCCCCCCCCCAAAACCTGGATATTTGAGAAGTTTAAATCTATTCCTTGTTGGTTATAGAACCCTTCATATTTCTTTTGTGTCGTTGTTGGGCGAGTCCTAGGCTAACTTAATGAGGAAATCATTCGAGCAGAAATATACCAGACTACTGAGTAGTCGTTTCCTTTTGGAATCTCCTAGGTTTTTATCTCGATCTTTTTTCCTTAGTATCACTAAATGCGTTGCACACTTTGAGGTGTTCTAGAAACAGCTAGAAGCTAATATTTTAATATCTGGGCCTTTTCCTTTATTGCTTATGGCATTAGAATTGTCATGCCTTTCTAGGTTTTCTGAATTTAGAAAGAGAGATTTTGAATATATATAGTGTTGTCATCTTGAAGGGCGGACTTGGCGCAACGGTGGAGTTTCTCCATTGTGTCTTGGAGGTCCGGGGTTCGAATCAGCCTCCTTGCAAAAAAAAGCAAAGGGAAGGCTGACTAAGTATTCCCTTCCCCAGAGCCCACAATGTGGGAGCTTCGGTACTGGGTACGCCCTTATAGTGTTGTCATCTTGGATTTCGATGACATTGCAATCCATTGTTATATAAAACATTTGATATTAGATTTTGTACTGGTATATTACTACTTCTATATTGTAAGATTGTCATAATTAGAAAGAGGTGAAAGGAAAGAGATAAAGTAGTTAGCATCATCAATATCATCAATTAAGCCAGTTGTACAGTTTTCAGAATCTCAAAATGTCCCTTATTAGGTTTGGCATTTTTCATGTTAACCCATAATGGGAAGCCGTTGCACCTTGCTCACTTGAATGATCTACCTAGATGATGCCCCTACGCATCCCATTAATTAGGTACAAATAGTTCCAAGTCTAACTTTCATAAACATAAATTAAATTAATGCAAACGGAACTTTGGGATCTTTTGTGACAAGGCCTCCCATTTTACAGGAAGGGAGCTTACTCTAGATCCCTATGCTTGCACAAATGAACATTCCAAACTTTTGTCTAAGAAAAAGCTTGCCTCTAACTTATAACAGAATGCTCATTCTGCAACACCGGGCTGATATGTTTGATAGCAGCCAATGATGATTAGGCTGGTTTGAAGAGCAAGCTTGAAAATAAGTGGAGTGATAATTACTGGGGATGACAATTCTGCCTGAACCTTATAGACCAGCCACATCCTAATAGTTGGTTCGGGAGTCCCATTTAGGTAGCAAGGGATGCGGGTATGGTGTTAAATATGAAGACCTATGTCGGGTTTGGGGTGGGTAATGGTATTTTCTTGATACCCGCCATGCGCTGCCTTGAATATGCTTAATCACGTCTTATTGAGGTGTTCTACACTCCTCATTTTCTGCAACACTTTCTCGTTCCTTTTTTTGGTAAGTTTTCTTCTTCTTTACTTTTTCTTGTTCCTCATCTTGTCGTGCACTTCAAGCCTTTAATTGCACCTTCTCGATTTTTTATTTTGGCCTTACTACAAATCAGCAAATATGGCATGAAATTGTGGCTTTCCAAGTGAAAATTTTTGGTTTTGTCTTCTTGTGTCCTTGTTAACCTTCATGAATTTGCAAAAATTGAGGGAAACCATGCAGCTATTCTACAAGTAAATTAATGATCTCTGTTCTCTCTCCCTCCCAATCAACGTTGTATTTTCACGAAATTGCTTTCTCCTATTCTTTTCTGTTCATTTTTTTTCTTCAGATCATTGCTAGCTTTTCTAGAAGGATGTGCTGTAGATAAGACAATCCCTCTTGCTTCATTGCCATTGTCAATGGAATAGACATGCGATTTATCGATCTGAAAACTAATCCTAGATCTTTCTCCCACCAATTGCATCTCTCTCTCTCTCTCTCTCTCTCTCTCTCTCTCTCTCTTAATATTATTATTTTTTTTTTTTGTGTTTGGACTATATATCTGCTCTGCCCTGCTCCTTTAGGGCTTACAGGGCAGGGTTGGGCACTCCCGTTCTACCAGGGGTGGGGTTAGGGAGAAATTTCCTTCCCTACTGGGGTTTTAACACAATGTCAAAATAAACATGCCTGCTTGCCATCTCTAATAAGCTCTATTAGAAAAAGAACTCACTTTCTTGTATTTGAAGATGCTCTCTGAGATTCTTGATCGTTGGAATGGAATCCTCGCAATTATGGTTCCCCAACACACTTTCTGAATCTATCTTATGAATTAAGAGATTAGAACAATGGTGATTGCAACTAAAGAAAGAAGATGACAGATGTAGCTAACAGTATTGCATCATGGACATAAATTGATAGTTTTTACCATGTGAATTGCTAGAGTGAGAAATTTTCATTGTAGTCATTCAAAATTCATCTCTCAGCTGTATCACACTTTTCATGCTCTTCTGTGATTCAAAGTAGGTGATGGTTCACATGTCTACTAGGGAAGATTCTTGGATCGGAGATTCTCCCTTCTTTATTTCATGTGCTTGCATATTGTATTTTATATTTATTGTCTTTCTGTGCACCCATGTTGGTTTATTGTATTGTATCTTTTTGCCCTACATTTGGTTGCTGCTGTAGTTTGTATTTTCTCTAAGCCTTTGGTGCTAAAATCAGAGGAAAGGAGGACCTGTGAAATTTGACTAAAGTTTTTCAAATGAATTTTCAACCTCCATGACCTTTTTTCTGGCACGGGGGCGGGAGTTGAGTGCGGTTATAAAAGCTTAGATCATGGATAAATTTTGACAATTCACATTCTTTTTCATCTTAAAAGTTCCGTTTAAACTTTAGCAGCCTATTTGATATGTTTCATTAACTGCAAAACATCACGAAGTCTTCTTAAGTTGCTCCTAGGTGAGGTAGAAACATCTATTGTCTGTAGTGGGCATAAAATCAATTGCTGACAATATATGTTCTTTAGGAATTAGGATATAGCTTAATCCAAATTAGACATTCTTTATCTTTAGGGACTGATTGTGTTTGTTTATTAATTTACAAAGCACCCAACCTGTAGAACATTACATGCATCATCGCAAAATCCGGAAATGAGTTTATTACTCCAGTTGGCCTCCATGTGTCACTTGTTTGGTGAATTTTTGTTAGTTGTGTTTGGTATTTATTTCCTCAAGTGAAAGAGATAAACATCTGAAGTTTATGACTTTCATGTACAAATGATCAAATAAGTGTGATTCAAAAGGCCCAAATATCAACAAACATCTTCATAAATTCATTTAAAGTTTATATTTTGTGGTGCAATGTCAATATGAGCCATACAAATGATAGAATATCATAACTAGTATATTCATAATTGTACTGAGCTATATTCCAATTTCCACAAGCTCTCATATAAGCTTTCCTAGAAAATACAAGTTTCACCGTTAAGTTGTTTTGCTTCCATAATGATTATTCTTATTCTTGTTCTTATTTATTTCTTTTTGAGAGGGGGAGGCAGATACAAGGTGACTAAGAGTTATGACAATCTAGATTTTCCTTAGCCAACAAATTTTTATTCATTTCTTTATTTATTAATTTATATTGTATTTGGTTATTTAGGACTTGATGGAATCAGCTTTGAAAGAATCAAGGGTCCTTCAAATCAACTTGGCCCAGGGACAATTATCACTTGTTACCCTTACTCCTGAGGGCCGTTCTAGTACAAGTCCTCGTTCTTGTGAGGTAACTAACTTTTTTTAACAAATTAAGGTTCTTTCAACCTATCTGTCTGTTTGTCTCTCTCTCCCCCCTTTTTTGGGGGGGATTTGATCACATTTTCTTACCAAATCTCCATTTTCTTTGTGTTCATCATGTCTTATATCTGCATGTTGGGATTCTTGAGTATGCCTTCAAAAGCTACTCAGAAACTCTTTATTACAGAGTGAGTTTTTGACCCTCATATCGAGCCAACAATTTGCCTTGACAACATCTTTACGGGGAACATTTATTGCAAAATGGTATTTTTGGCATTTTAAGCCATTGCTTTTTTTTTTTTTTTTTTTTTTTGGTACTGTTGTGGAGGAGTGCTTCTAGCTTAGATGGCATAAAGAAAATTGTATATGACAATTTTCACATTCATTTTGCGCACAGCAAGTCAGCTGCTGCCGAAAATTTTAAGAATGTAAATTGTAACATAAGGGGAGATCATTAGGTGCTGGTGGTGTAGAAGAGTGAGTGTAATATATAGAAGGATTGTGAGCAGAAGAAAGTTAGGGGCTATGATTGCAGTTTGAATATTTGATCATGTAGTCCTTTGTTAAAAATTCAAACATCATAAAAATGCCCATGAGAATGTGTAGTTACACAACATGGTTAGTTCCCAATTTGAGTGCATTGGTAGAAGCATCATTGCATTTCAAATGCACCATGAGTATTGAAGAAGCTAACAAATGGAATATGGTAATAGACCTCTGTTTGGTGAAGTATATGCTAAAGATTAGTGATTGTGTGACTTCAAGTGTCACTTATATATGAATCTGGTATAGAATCATTCTTTCTTGAAATCACTTTATAGGCATGTTTGGAAAAATGTGGGCATGTCTGTCTAAATATTCTCCACTTTTGAAATGTATAAAATTTATGGGGACTGGAATACAGTACATATTCAACATAAGATCTGGTTTTTGACCACTTTCCTCTTGCTATCATACTGCTGCTCCAATTCTTTTATAGTCATATTTAGAGCATGGAAATTGAAAAAGCATGTGTGGATTCTTTCCTTTGGCTAATGTCATAGTGGGTGGGATTTTTGTTTGGTCAGCTTTGGTTTCACCTGAGGATAAAGTGTGAGAAGATGATGTTGTGGAATATAACAGATAAGATTAACCAACAGGACTAGTAAAATATCATCTGTGCTAGAGGAGAAAAAACCCATTCTGGCATAAGATCGCAAGAAAATTTTTAATGCAATTTGCCATCACATTGGAACTCTCAGTTATGATTTAGGATTTTGCTTTACATTTCCTTTTCCTCTACCTCCAGCAGTTTATTTTTATTTATGTAGTTTGTTGTTCTGGGAGTCTATTTTTCTAATCTCTGTGCTTCTTTCTCCTAGGATTGGTGGGAGATACTCTCCCTGACTGGTGTATTTGTGCCAAATAAAAGTGTGGGCATGAATCATCCGATGGGTGGAATGACAATCCGCGTTAGAGGAGCAGGAGAAGCCATTCAGGGCAGAATTGGTGGCTCTGTCATAGTTGCTACAGCAGTGGTGGTATGAACCTATGACAACCCTTCATATCCTCTTTTCATGGAGAAACTTGCTAATTAATATTCCAACCTCCGCGCTTATCGAAAAAGAAAGAAAAAGAAACCACCTTCATCTAACTTCTAGTCTATAAGCACCAAAGTACAGCTAGTACACTCTTGTGAGCCTGACTCTAGTACATACTTGTGAGCCTGATTCAGGTGATAGCTGGTTGGCAGTGGACTATGAAGTCACTCAACCTTGTTAAAGGATGGTCCATAGCGTGTTTCTGACCAACAATGCTTAAGGGTTGTCTTTTTGCCCAGGCTTTCATATGACTACTTGGCATTGTGTTGAAATATTTGCACACTTTCTTAACTCCAGAAGTTTCATTGTTTCAGGTTTGTTTAACCACTTACGACTTGCATGGGGAGGAAAAACGAAAGAGGCAGCACACAGCTGGGCCCGGGGCTGCTGGGCCTAATGCATCAACCAAGGGTGAACTTCCTAGCGTGCATGAAGCACAGACAGGAGGAGAGGAGCTGGCTGCTGCTGGCCCTGAAGCACAGAAAGGAGGAGAGGAGCAGCCTTCTTGATTAAATCTGGTCATGTTGTGTAGCATATGTTTTGACTATAAAACCACAAGTATGTTCAGCACTGCTCATGTGTTGGGATCTAATTCAGTACTTTCAATTTGTAGCAGCCATTTGAGCTGTAACAGCTCATCATTAGTTGAGTATCACTTGGTTTGTTGATATGTTTTCTTGTTTGGCATTTGAATTTTTTACTTTTCTTTTTTACTTCTAACTTTCCTAGTTTTTATTAAAGTATTCGTATCATTCAGAAGTAACCCTTTTTGTATATCTGTCACCTTGAATGAGTTCATCAAAATTTACATGAATATTAATCTTATAGTATATGGTAAATGTAAATTTGACATTCTACATTAGTGTTATATTTCTAAAGATGTTGGTACTAGATATATGTGTCATTAAAAAAAATAATAAGTGAAAAATTACTTGTTTATAATTGAAACAAAATAGAAAATAATCCAATTGAAGATATATATTAATAATTTAAAATCCTTACAATAATAATAAACTATGACTAAATTCCAAATTCAGCATTGATCATTTGAAAGATCAATATAGGAGAAATTTTTTATTATGATTTCTTATATTATAGACAAAAGATTTACCTTGGTTGTGAGCCTACCATAACTCTCCTCTTTTATTGGATGACATCATAAATATATATATATATATTTTTTGGTGAAGAAAAAAAAATATATATATACATATACACACAAGCGAGTTAAATTTGACTTGATTATTTTTTCATGCAAAAATGTTTTTTATTCTTTTTATTTTATTTTCATTTATAATTCCACATCAATCCACGAACACAAATAATAATGACAATGGGCATATATGCTCTCTCTCCCTTTCTCTCTTTAAATACAATCTCTTTTTCATTGGATGTCTATTTCAATTGATTTTCAAAAATTTTGAAGATACTTAGTAGGATATATGAAATTAGAGAATTGAGAGGAAAATTTTGTAAAATTTATCTCTAATATCAATATATGAAAATGAGACAACGTTTGAGATTTTAAAATTTCGATCATGGACGTGAATATTTACCTTATGAATCAAACTATTATCATATAATAATTCGATTTTGTGTTTAAAAATATTATCAGTTAAATTTTAAAACAGTTTTGCATCCTAATTCAATAAATTATATAATTCTAATATACTTAAAAAATTATTTTAAAATACAAACATCAAATACATAAATTGTTGAATTTGTGTCGACAATGGTGTAGTGCGGATTTTCATCTTTATTTGGCTATAACACAGTATGTCTCTATTCCACTTTAAGTATTACTCTTTTCATCACTACAAGTGTTATTTTATAAAATCAAAAATACTAATTATTTCCTTCCATTTTTAGTCCGCTCTTTTTTATTTTTATATTTATTAATTGCTCAATTATAGTATGATAAAATTATTACCGACAAGCATTCATCATAATAATATTGTAGCCCAACAATTCATCAACAAAAACAATTTCGCCCTTTTTTAGGATGTTTGTGTTAAAGAGGAAAAAATGAGATAATGCCTTTGCAATTTTTCTAAACAATGAACAAAGATAGAAAATAGATTGGTATGCAGGAAATGACTAGTTTGATAAGTGTCAAACGGCCTGCATAGGAAAGATGTCTTTGTTTCCATGTTGCCAATTTAGATTCCATTTTCGAAATAATGGGTTCTCTATTGGATATAGCAATCAGCTCTCAGACCATGGCAGCATCGTCAAAGTTCTGCTAGTATTAATTGTTGACGTTAGGGGTGGGTTGTGCCTTCACAAATATCGATTCCTTATTGATTCGAATGGTTACCGTCAAAAGGATGTGAGACCTACAAAAACTGTCGGAGGATGCTCCGACGGAAAAGAATCCGACGCTTAAGTCAGAAAAAGCAGTTTTCGAATATAAAAAAACAAACTGAGAATTCAAAGAGGAAGAGGTTCCCTATAATTAGAGTATTCAATG
Source organism: Dillenia turbinata (assembly GCA_037126225.1). NCBI lineage: Eukaryota > Viridiplantae > Streptophyta > Magnoliopsida > Dilleniales > Dilleniaceae > Dillenia > Dillenia turbinata. The sequence continues at coordinate 5,825,728 of JBAMMX010000022.1, read as the reverse complement.
TGTAAGGTCAAGGGAGCATACTTAACTTAAAGAATTTTAGGATATCTTATACCAGCGAAAGTCGTATGCCGTCGGGATATTTCAACCCTACTTTCTTTATTGAACCGATCCGCAAATCTCTAAAATTCAATATTCTGAATTAGCTGTGATTCTCATCCTATAGGGAATATTCGTTTTCTGAAGGGACCATTTTCTTAACTGAAAGATCTTAAAGATACTACTCTCAAATAGGAAATCGGAGTTATTAGGATATTTTGACTTTCCCTTAGAATCGTTAGAGCTGTTGACTATCGATCAGTCGTTTGACCAATAAAAGGTTTTCAGAATTCATTCGTTCGATGGACTAATGATTGAGTACCTGATCGGGATGGTTACTTTCACTTGATGAATCACGTTTGGTTGGTAAGACGACTGAGACCCTATCATTTAGGATATCAGAGCGACTGAGACCCTTCGGTAGATTGTCATAAATGATAATTGAAATCAGACAATAGCTATCTTTTGTGAACCTCCTACGTGGATCCTGTTGACGTTGACCCTTCCGAATTGGGTCTAGGGCTATATCACATCATTTGCCCCCGACTCATGGCCTTCTTGGTAAAAAGGTACCATGAGTAATGATTATTGAAAATGCACAAAGCTTTTTAGTATGACTTTTGTTGCTTCGGTTTTCAAGAATCGTCTTCTGCACGCTTCATAAGGATTCACGTTCGTCAGAAGATCTCATACTCTAGCTTTCTTACTTGTTGCTCTTTTAATCCTTCTTTGAAGAACTTTTTTCTGCAGACAAAATGTCAAAAAAATTCTACCTTGTCGCGAGGTGTAGACAACATAAGGAGTATAATGACTGAAGAAGAACTGATGGAAGTCCAAAGGGACATGTCACTTGGAAGCGATTTCGAGCTAGTATTGCTCGGTTAGGGGGACAAAGCGAATCATGCCCCCGAGGGTTGTGTCTCAGTATACAAACAGTGTGTAAAGTACGGTTTGAGGATCCCATACACGGGCCCGTTGGCAAAGGTTTTAAGATATTGGAACATCCACTCTTCGCTGTTTATCCTGAGCACTTGGCGTTTTGTGATCATCCTAATTTTCCTACTAGGGTTTTTTCATATTCACTTCGACTTGGAGATTTTGGAGGTTCTTTTTCCTTTGGTGTGGTATAGTACCAAAGATTCTATTCATGGGTGGTATAAACTCCAAACCCATTAGAAGTCTTGATGGAGGTTCTTCTATAGTGAATCTCAGGACAAACGTTAGATGCATAAATTTTTCTATGTGAGATTTCTGAACAGAGACCTTCTTCCAATGCTTCCGGATGCTGATCAAGTGCCCTTCTTGAACATGAAGATTTCGGATCTCCTTCATTATTCTCATCTTTTGTGATTTGTTGGCCGCTACTGTGAGGCTACCCATCAGAGCATCTGGGTGGATTCTTTGATAGAAAACCAAATGTTGTTGTTGTCTGGCTTGTTGGTGGATGAAGTGAGGTAAATCACCAAACCTCTCTTACTGGAGCAACAAAGGAAGGAGTTAGCTGATTTTATGCCATCTGTAAATGCTTCCCTTCTTGAGGAGGTCTCCACCAAGTGGGAAGTGTGGCCAAACGTGAAGTGGAAGGCAGCTGATATTTCCCTTGAGACCCGGCCAAGAAGATCAGAGGTTCGATTGTCTAGCCTACTTGCTGGTGGGGAAGAGCTGGCGGGAACTGGAGAACATGAGTCACCCCGAGAACATTCCAAAACGGGAGAGGGCCAGCCGATCGGCCATCCGCTGACCATTGGTGTACCCCTTAGAGTCGGGGAGGGGGACACTCCAGATGAGGAACTCCTTGAGGCGACTGGGAGTGCTCTAACTCCGAATTCACAACGGCAGGAGGCTGAAGTGCGTGTATAGGAAGCTAGATTAGCTGCCGCTGAAACGTTAGCTCATGTTCAGAAGGAGTCTTTTCAAAATACCGAGCGGGAGTTGACCGATCTCGAGGCATTTATCACCAGAAATGTTAGCGACCACCAGCTTTTCCAGCATAGATTGCTCTAGCGTTCGAGATGTGCTGAGGAGATCCTCCATCAAGTTGGCCAGTATGAGGCTTTACCTCCCTTAGAGGGTTCAACTGAGAAAGCGACAGTGGATCCGGATTCTGCCCCTGCGACCTCTACTGTTCCTTCTGCCCCTTTGTAATCTCATGTTGTTTTGATAATGAAAAGATTTTGTGTGAAGCCATTTGTCTCATGTTCTACTGATATGTAACGGTTCTTTGTGAAAAGAAAACTTTAGAATAATCTTTCCCGTTCGCTTGATAAGGTCGTGGTGACTTATACCCGCCGTATAGTAAGAAACTTTAGATATTAAGACCATATTCACACGATTAGTAGGATCAGGGCGTCTAGGGCCCGACATTCAATTGGAGATTTTAGAGATGAGGATTGCGTCTACCCGTTCGGGGAGTTCCATTCCATTTTGATGACACGTTCGATCAATGAGATCAGAGCGTTTAAGGCCTGACGTTCGATAGAGGTTAGGGTTGTGTCCACCCATTCACGAGTTCTATCTCATTTTGATGACACGTTCATCGATGGGATCAGGGCGTTTAAGGCCTGACGTTCGATAGATGTTAGGGCCGTGTCCACCCGTTCGGAAAGTTCTATCCCATTTTGATGACACGTTCGATCGATGGGATCAGAGCATTTAAGGCCCGACATTCGATAGTGGTTAGGGCCGTGTCCACCCGTTCGGGGGAGTTCTATCTCATTTTGATGACACGTTCGATCGATGGGATCAGGGTGTCTAAGACCCGACATTCGATAGAGGTTATGGTTATGTCCACCCGTTCGAGGAGTTCTATCCTATTTTGATGACACGTTCAACTGATGGGATCAGGGCGTCTAAGACTCGACGTTTAATAGAGGTTAGGGTCGTGATCACCCGTTCGGGGAGTTCTATCCCATTTTGATGATACGTTCGACCGATGGGAGCAGGGTGTCTAAGGCCCGACATTCGATAGAGATTAGGGTCGTATCCACCCGTTCGGGAAGTTCTATCCTATTTTGATAACACGTTTGACCGATGGGATTAGGGAGTTTAAAGCCTGATGTTCGATAGAGATTAGGGCTGTGTCCACCCGTTCGGAGAGTTCTATCCCATTTTGATGGCACGTTCGACCGATGAGATCAGGGCATCTAGGGCTCAACGTTTGATAGAGGTTATGACCATGTCCACCCATTTGGGGAGTTCTATCTTATTTTGATGATACGTTTGACCGATGGGATCAGGGCGTTTGAGACCTAACGTTCGATAGAAAACTATAGACAAGCGATGATTCCTCTGTAAGCTATTAAGAGTCCCGTGTCGCGAACCACCACTGGAATAATCACTAAGTAACGAAAGTGTGCCAAAATCTTTCTCAAGGGAAGAGCGCAGGGAACTCCAGGTCGTATGCTGGGCAAACGCTAGTGGGAACATACGGCTCATGCCAGACGTCTTCGCCGTGGATCTGGAGTATCACCCCTCTTGATTCATCATGCAACGACCTGAGATCTGGTCTGTTAGGCAGCTCATTCTCCCGTGGTGCATTACGCCTGTTGGGGGAAGGTAAATTCCTTCCTTCCATACTAATAAACTTCTGCAATTTACCACTGCGAATCAAAAACTCCAACTCGTCCCTAAGCCTCTTGCACTCATCGGTCATGTGATCGTAATCCCGATAGAAGTGGCAGTATTTGGACTTATCTTTCTTAGGATCTTCCTCTATGGGACGAGGGGGCCACCTGATGTACGATTTGTTTTTGATTTGATATAAAACCCGACTCGGGGTCTCGTTCCACAGAGTATAGGCGTTGAACCTTTGCGAGGGCGGAGCTCCTGGTTTACTCCTCTTTGGAGAAGACTGGCGAGGTGATCGGCTACGTTCCTTTTTGCTAGGACAGTTTCTTCGTCGATCGAACGCCTCCAGTTTTTCTTCCACAATGTACTTCTCAGTTCGGGAATAAAATTCTTGAATGGTTGATGGGGTTTTTTTGTAATAGAGACTTTCATGTCGGAGGAGCACAAACCCGTTAGGAGAGCAGTCAATGTGATAGAATGGTTCAAAGCAGGAACCTTTAACATCTCTGTCTTAAACCTTTCTAAGAATCTTTCAGAGACTCATCTTCCCGCTACCGCAATGATAGCAAGAAAGTAGACTTTTGTTTGGCTCCTTTGCTGATTATAAAATGAGTCCCAAACTGTTATCGGAGTTGAGTGAAACTCTTGATACTAAATAGCAGGAGAGAGTTAAACCATGTTAGGGCATTACCCTTGAGAGTAGTAGGGAAGTGCTTACACATCATTGAGTCCGACAGATTTCTGGAGACCATAACTGCTATGAAGTTGGCAACATGATCACAAGGGTTAGTTGTCCTGTCATATCGCTTCATGGGAGGCAGAAAAACGTCTCTTGACATTGGTTCTGAGGAAATCTTCAGATCAAAAGGCGATTCTTCTGGGGGTGGAGATCTTCCCCCATTTTTGCACCTGCCTTTTTACGCTCGGGGGCTACGAGCTGTTCGACTTGCTTCTTCAGGTCCTCAGAATCGTGTCGAGAAGTCACCGATAGCTCATAATTCACAGGGAGTACTTGCTTCGGTGGTCGTTCATAATCGGACTCTGTCGCGGATGAGTGGCCGTCTAGCGCGAGGGCCCAACTGAGTCCCTCCAGTTGCTTACTCATTCTTCGGAGTCTCAACTCTAATCTTTTCATCTGAGGCTGGCTTGCCTATTCTGGCACTGGGGCTATGACAGGCTGTTCTTGGGTCACAGGCTGTAAAACTTGTTCCAGATGGGATGACCGAGGAGGAAATATGTGGTCATGATTCAAAAGATCGAGTTCCAGAGGGAGGATAGATTTGGCGGGTATAGGGGCACGCACTTCTACAACAGGGGTGGTTCTCGAGGATGCTCTGGTTTTCGGAGGCATGATTGTTAAAATTACAAAAGTTGCTCTAGTCTATTTCCCTCAGACGGTGCCAATTTGTTGGAGGTGGGTTGTGTCTTTACAGATACCGGCTTCTTGTTAACTCGATTGATTACCGTCAAAAGGATGTGAGACCTGCAAAAACCGTCGGAGGGTGTTTTGGTGGGGAGACTCCGATGCTCAAATAAGAAAAAACGGTTTTCGAATGTAAAAAAACAGATTGAGAGTTCAAAGAGAGAAAGATTCCCTGTGATTAGAGTGTTTAATGTGTAAGGCCAATAAAACGTACTTGATTTAAAGAGTTTTGGGATATCTTATACCTGCGAGAGTCGTACGCAGTAGGGGTGCTTCAACTCTACTTTCCTTATCGAACCGATTCAGAAATTTTAGGAGTTTAATATTTCGAATTGGTTGTGATTCTCATCCTACGGGAAACATTCGTTTTTTGGAGGGACCCTTGCCTTAACTGAAAGATGCTAAAGATGCTGCTCTCAAATAGGAAATCGAAATTATTAGGATATTTTGACGTTTCCTTAGAATCGTTAGAGCTGTTGACTATTGATCGGTCATTTGACTGATGGAAGGTTTTCAGAGTTCGTTAGTTCGAAGGACTAATGATTGAGTACTTGATCGGGGCGGTTACTTTCGCTTGATGAATCACGTTCGGTCGGCAAGGCGGTTGAACCCCTATCATTCAGGAGATCTGGGCGACTAAGGCCCTTCGGTGGATTGTCATAGAGGATAGTTGAAGTCAGACAATAGCTGTCTTTTGTGAGCATCCTACGTGGGCCCTGTTGATATTGACCCTTCCGAATTGGGGTTAGGGCTATGTCCCATCAGTTGGATACATTTTATTAGTGTTGTTTTTTAATTCATGTTTCTCGTTTCAATTATTTTTTGATGGACACTTTATGAGTTATAGATTAACTGATATCATCTCGTTTCTCTTAAAACTCTCAAATTCGAACCTTCCTTATTTATTAAAAAAAAAAATTGGCAGACAATTTAGCTAGTCAAGGTGTTTCAGGTTCCAATCTCTTTCTAATTTGGTTGTAATAATATCTTTTCTTTAATAATACTACCACTGTTAAAAAATAAAATAAAATAAAATAACAACAAAATAACTTGTATTTTCATCCCAAATTTTAAAATCGGCAATTTTAGAGACAAATATCAAGAAGATGAAAAAATATGTCAGAATATTGATTTAATTTGTGTAAATTTTCCTATATCACCCATTCTTATCTAAAATCATATTTTCAACTAAACCCATAATTGTCATGTTTTTATGGACAACTTACATTCAAGTTTTCAATGGTTTATTTCTACGTTTTACTAAATCTCTTATATTTAAATTCTCGATACTTCTACTAGGTATATTTTTTGGTTTTCGTTATACAGAGCCAAATCACCTCAAATGGTATTTTCATATTTTATCCACAAGTGAACTAATTTCCAACTTATTACATATCTCTTCGTTTCTAATTCTATTTTTTTTAGTTTGTCATACATCCATCTAAATATTATTATTTCAAATACAACCAATTTATACTTTTACTGTTATTTAATGACTCAACATTTAGTATTATATAATAGTGCAGATCTTATTGCGTTTCTATAAAATTTTCTCTTCAAATGCAATGATATTGTGCGATTACGAAGAATTTTGGATACTTTTCTCTATTTTATTCAATCTGTTTGAATCCTATTGTTCATATTTCCATCTATATTAACATCATTATGAATGATGGAACCAAAATATCTAAAATGTTTAATTTTTCGTACGTCTTTTCCTTCTAAACTAATCATTTCTTAATCATTCTAATAATTATTACTAAATTTATATTTTATATCATTTGCAATTTAAATTCAAATCAATTCAATTTAAATTCTCTGAACTCCAATTTGACTCTCTATAGCTCTAATTGAATACTAATACTCTCTCTAATTTTATCGACCAATATTATATCATTTGCAAAAAGTAAATACCATAGTATTTCATTTTGGATTTTTTTTTTATGATTTCATCTATTACTATTATAAAAATAATAATACTTTATAACGAATCTTGATGGAGTCCAATGTTAATAGGGAAACTATCGCTCAAACCCTAGCAAAAAAAAAAAAAGTCAAAGTTTAAACTAAATTATTTTTTTTAAAATAAAAAATTACTCTACTTAATTTTAAAAGAGAAAGCTAATTTAATTTCCTTAGAGAGAGATTTTTTTTTAACAAAAAAATTAAATAGAGAAAATGTGAACTAAATTACTTTATAATTTTTTCAATTTTAGTGAGAGAAATATTAAATTTAATTTTTTTGAAAGAGGGAAAATTAAAAATGAAGATATTTAGAAGGAAAAAATTTAAATAATTTAATTTTTTAAAGAGAAAAAATTAATATGTTTAGTTTTAGATAGAGAAAGCTATATTTTATCACCACGAGAAAAATAGGTATTAGCGATGTAAATACCCGTCGTTGATACTTAAATTTTTGTCGCTAAACAGAAAATTCCGTCGCTAAAAGTCACTCACTAATTTAGCGACGGAAATTTTCCGTCGCTAAGAAAATCTGTCGATAATTAGTGACGGAAATAATTTTTTATTTTTTCTAATTATTCTGAATTAGCGACAGAAATATTTCCGTTATTGAAGTGAGCAAGAGCCTAAGTGTACATGCTCAAGAGACTGACCCGGCTGCTCGACCCGACCCGTAGCCCTCACATGCACCTGTCCTGGGCCCGGCCCGCCCGCCTGCCTATTGCCCGTCCGTCCGCTTTTAATTGGCTATAAAAATACTCACACTGAGATTCGAACCTAGGTGTAAGAGAGAGATATTGAGATACTTAACTATCACCTTTGTGTTATTAGTTTATTTTTTTTTTTCTATATATATACTTTATTTCTATCTCTCAATATTAAAAATACAATACCCTAATTTAAAAAAATATAAAATTTTATTTAATAAAAACATTAAATTATATTTAAAATATATAAAATTATATTTAATAAAACATAAAATTATATTTAATAAAAATATAAAATTATATTTAATAAAAACATAAAATTATATTTAATAAAAACATAAAATAATTAAAAAAGAAAAGAAAAAAAAAAGAATAAGGGCGATTCCACCGTGACACATGCACGGTGGAACCGTCCTTCTATTTTTAATTTTTTTTTATTTTTTATTTTTAGTTTTGTATTTTTGTATTTTTGTATGATAATGGTAAGTTTGGTTTAAGGTAATTAATAGTAATATAATGATAGTAATAAAAATACAAAAAATAAAAAATATAAAAAACAAAAGAATAAAAAATTAAAAAACACGAATAAAAAAAATGAAAAAGGGCGGTTCCACCGCCTACATGGACGGTGGAACCCCCCTTATTTTTAACTTTTTTTTTTGGTCTTTTATTTTTTATTTATTTTTTTTATTTATTTATTTATTTTTATTTTGTTTTTTATTCTTTTTTTATTAGTTTATTTTTTGAGTTTTTTTTTTTTTAATAAAACAATACCCTACAAAACATAAAATTATATTCAATAAAAATACAAAATTATATTTAATAAAAACATAATATTATATTTAATAAAACATGAAATAATTAAAAAATAAAAGAAAAAAACCAAAAAAGAATAAGGGCTGTTCCACCACGACACATGCACAGTGGAACCGCCCTCCTATTTTAATTTTTTTTATTTTGTATTTTTATTTTTTTATTTTCTTATGATAATGGTAAGTTTGATTTAGGGTAATTAATAGTAATATAATAGTAGTGACCAAAAGCTCGCTTTTCCTTTTTAAAACACGTATTGCGAGGGATATCAATAAATGGTGCTCGAACTTTTTCAATAATTTTCTGGTTCATAAGAGAAGGGTGTATGTAACGATGAAAAGTATCACGATAACCATAAGACGAAACTAGACTCCTAGACAAAGATGAAGACGAAATTGGACTCCTAGATGAAGACGAAACTAGACTCCTAGAATGGAGACATAATATTTTTATATTCTGTTTATACCCTCATTTCAAAATCATAATTACAATCGTATCCTTCTTTCATAATTCCTGATAATTACAACTTTATCCTTCTTTCATAATTCCTGACCATCCTCTTCTCTCCACCACCTGCCTCCCATATTTCGCCATGAACAGACTAATCTCCGACCTCCGGTGACTCACTATCTCCCTATCACTCTTTGTCTCAGTCGAATCCTTTGTCGAAAGGAACTCGATTGCAAGGTTGTTGAGACTAAAATCCCATAATTTGATTATGTTAGTGGTCTTCATGTTATGAGGATTGAATCAGAATTAGATTAGGAAAGTGGGATTGTCGATGTTGGTGATGATGAGGGGGATACAAGGGTTGATGATTTGAGTTATTGGGTTTGTTGGGATTGTTTTGCTTTAGGTAACAATAGAAGCCCGCATGATGAACTCGAGTGGAAGGAAGTGGGGGAAAGGGAAATATGAGTGTTATAAATGGTGGGGATGATGAAGAAATCTCAATTTTAGTTTCATCCAATGTTTTATAAGAAGTGGGTTATGGTGAGGGGTTATGATGAAGAAATATTAATTTATTTTTATTTTGAGAAGTATGTCGGCTTTTGTTTGTTGAACTTTGAGATATGTGTGAACATAGTTAATTTTAGAAAAAATATTAATTTATTTTTAATTTGATCATTAGTGTTTATGTTTTTTTATTGTTGCTGAATAGTTTGTCGTATAGTTATAATATATCTATATCATTTATGATAATTTTAACTAAAATTAGATGTTATATAAATTTTTTTGTTAAACAACTTTTTAGCAAAAAGGAGTAAAAAATGAATGTTTAGAAGTGAAACCATCAAATAGCTTTAACTTTATTATTTTAAGATATTATTTTTATCTTAAACTTTAAAATAGCTTTTAAACTTAAAATAAGTCCTACCAAACAGGCTCAAAACTCAAAATAAATGTATTTAGGTAGGAAGACTAAATTATTTTTACTTTGTGGAGAAAATTGATATGCTTAGTTTTAGAGAAAAAATTAATTTAATGTTTTAAAAAGAAAATTAAAGAGGAAAACTATATTTAGTTATTTTTCATATTAAAAGAAAGAAAACTCAAAACAAATTAAATTAAACTTACCATCCAACATTTTCTCTATAATTTTTTACCACATACCAACACAACATCAATGAGAAATATTATAAAATAAAATATATATTAAAATTTCTAACATGTCCTTCGTTAAATAAAGGAAAATCAAATTAGGGTTACGGATGAATTTTCCTATATTAGGGGGCTATGAATTTGTAATTGAACATCTAAAACCTAATCACCATTTGTTATGGGCTTGGGATATGAATAAATAGAAGGGGTTTGGAAATAGAAATGGTCTTCCCATTCCAAACCCGGCCCGATTGCCATCCCTTCCGGATGGCAGCGGCTTCTTTGGTGGTTGAATACAGAGAAGAAACGATATCCACATGCAATATTTTAGTTTAAGAATCTTATATTTTCTTTGAATTTGCACAAAAATGCACTCTTTTCGCAGGTGCCACTCTTATAAAAAATTTACAATTTTTCTTGCCAAATTATCTTATAAGATGTACCAACTCAATGATTGAGCAATAATATTCTTTAAATAAAATTTTAAATTCGAATATTATGTACTGAAAAAATGAACAAGAGAGTTTTACTTTTTAATAGTTTAATCTGATTTGAATCAAATTTAATCGTATGCAATATAGATATCGAATATCGATTATATATCAAAAAAAATTTGGAACGTAACTATCTGATCCTAATTCATATAAAATAAAATAATAAAATAATCTTTATAATATATATAAAATTTAAAATATGCCAATTTTACCAAAGAAAAATAAAAAATAAATCTCATAAAACCATCCCATTAAATAATTACTAATTTCCTTGTCCCAAAAGTTCACGTACCAAACCATTAGACTTTTATCATAACCAAAATTAACAAGTTTTCCCATTTAGTTCACAATAATAATAATAATAATAACTGCAGCTCAAGAACAGCCGGTTGTGGCCCCAGCACCAGAACAGGTGAGTCATCCCCAGATGGAAAGACTAGAGTCAAAACTCCAAAAAAATGAACAAACAACTGGAGAGACTCAGCTGAGCCCTTGGGCCAGATGGCCACTCATCTACAGTGGGCTCCGAACATGAATGTCCACCGAGGTGAGTACTTCCTGCGAACTATGAACCATCGGTGACCTCTCTTCATGACTCCAAGGATCTGTGAAATCAAATTGAGCAACTCATAGCCGCTAAGCTTAAAAAGGCAGTAGCGAAGAAGGAGGAAGACCCCCTCCACCCTTCGGAAATATCGCCCTTTGATTCAAAGATTTCTCTGAAACCAATGCCAAGAGACGTCTTCCCGTCACCCATGGAGCAGTATGATGGAACAACTGATCCCCGTGACCACGCTACCTACTTCATAATGGTTATGGTCTCTAGAGACCTATCGGATGCAGTGATGTGCAAGCACTTCCCCATCACACTTAAGAGCAATCCCCTGGCGTGGTTTAATTCTCTATTGACATTTAGTATTAAGAGTTTCACCCAACTCTGCCAACAGTTCAAGACTCATTTTATAATTAGCTGAGGGGCCAAATGAAAGCCACTTCTTTACTATTGTTACAGCAACGGGAATACGAGTCTCTGAGAGACATCCTGAAGAGATTTAGAATAGAGATATTAAAGATTTCCGCTCTAGACCATTCCATTGCATTACCTACTCTCCTAACGAGCTTACACTCCTTCGACATGAAAGTCTCCATTACAAAGAAACCCCCTGCAACCATCCAAGAATTTTATTCCTGAGCCGAGAAGTACATTACGGCAGAAGAAGCGGAGGCGTCCGATCGACGAAGAAACCGTCCTAGCAGAAAGGAACACAGCCGATCGCCTTATCAGCTTTCTCCAAAGAGGAGTAAACCAGGGGCTCCGCCCTCGCGAAGGTTCAATGTCTACACTCCGCTAAATGAGACCCCAATCTAGGTTTTATATCAAATCAAAAACAAATCGTATATCAGGTGACCCCTTCGTCCCACAGATGAAGATCCCAAGAAAGATAAATCCAAGTACTGCCACTTCCATCAGGATTACGGTCACATGACCGATGAGTGCAAGAGGTTTAGAGATGAGCTGAAATTCTTGGTTCGCAGTGGTAAACTATAGAGATTCATCAGTACAGAATAAAGGAATTTACCTTCCCCCGACGGACGTAATATACCACGAGAGAATGAGCCGCCTAACCAACCAAACCTCAGGCCGTCACACAATGAGTCAGGAGAGGGGTGATCCTCCAGATCCACGATGAAGACATTTGGCATGAACCCTATGTTTCCACTAACGTTTGTCCGGCATATGACCTGAAGTTTCCCACGCTCTTTCCCTGAGAAAGGTGTCTGTGCCCTCCCGTCATTTAGTGGTTATTCTTGTGGTGGTTCACAATACAAGATTCTCAGTAATTTATGGAGGAATCACCTCCCATCAAAAGTTTCTTATTATACAGCAGGTCTTGGTTGTCCTGATCTTATCAATCAAACGTGTCATCAAAATGGGATGGAACTTCCCGAACAAGTGGACATGACCCTAATATCTAAATTTTTTTATTGTACGTCGGGCCTTAGTCGCTCAGATCTTACCAATCGAACATATCATCAAAATGGGATGAAACTCCCCTAATGGGTGAACACGGCCCTAACATCTAAAGTTTCCTATCGTACGTCGGGTTTTAGTCACCCTAATCTTATTGATCGAACGTATCATCAAAATAGGATGGAACTCCCCGAACAGGTGAACACGACCCTAACATCTAAAGTTTTCTATCGTATGTCGGGTTTTAGTCGCCCTGATCTTATCGATCAAACGTGTTATTAAAATGGGATGAAACTCCTCGAATGGGTGGACACGGTCTTAACATCTAAAGTTTCCTATCGTACGTCAGGTTTTAGTCGCCCTGATCTTACCGATTGAACGTGTCATCAAAATGGGATGGAACTCCCCGATTGGGTGGACATGGCCCTAACATCCAAAGTTTCCTATCGTATGTTGGACCTTAGTCATACTGATTTTACCGATCGAACGTATCATCAAAATGGGATGAAATTCCCCGAATGGCTGGACACGACCCCTCTCTCTAAAAGTTTCCTATCGAACGACGAGTCTAAAACGCTTAGATCCTATCGATCGAACGGGTCATCAAAACGGATGGAACTTCACAAGCGGGTGGACACGTCTAAAGTTCCCTGTCGTGCAAACGGGTCTAAATCACCCTGACCTTATGAAACGAATGAAACTCCCCAAGCGGGACGTAACATTTTAGAGGCTTTTTTTTTGCGGAAGATCATTACACTTCGATGGAGTATTGGACAAATGGCTCAAACAATATGGAAAAAGTCTTTTCATTATCGGGACAATATAAGATTACAAGGGGTTAGAAGGAACAACGGAGGTCACTGGGGTAGGGTTCTAATCCGCTATCACTATCTTGACTGACCCCTCAAGAGGAGGTAGAGTCTCATATTGGTCAACTTGTCATAGAATCTCTTCAGCACACCTCAAACGCTCAAGCAACCTACGTTGAAAAAGCTAGAGGTTGGCAGCATTTGTGGCAATAGACATCTTGAGATCAGCCATCTCCTGTTCGGCATTCTGAAGGGATTCCTCCCGAAGATGAGCTAACGTCTCGGCAGCCTCTAATCACGTTTCTCGTACACGCGTCTCAACTTCTAGCTTTTCGCAATGCTCCTAGGACAGGGTCAAGTCTAACTGAAGGCGTTCAATCTGCTTGTTTTTCTCTCCTTCGGTGTCCCTTTCCTTGTTCTCCAAAATGTCTTTCAATACCACTTGGTTACTCAAACGGACAATTTGCCCATCACGCTCTTTCCTCTGTTGCCTTTGGAGTTCGGTCAAGGCCGTAGTCTGAGAAAAAATGCACGTGATAGTCAGAGTCTTATAATAACAAATCTGGACAGGGCCTAGGCGAGAAGAACACTTACCATAAGGTAAAGAGAGTAGATAGCCTTGTCAATATGGTCCAAAGACATTATATGGAGCGCGAGTTCCTGGCGAAACTCGAACCTTTCGACTAGCTGTAGTGCTTCTCGCAAATTAATAAAGTTATACTGATGGTCCCCCACACAAACCACTACCGATCCTTCTTCTAAATCATCATCCTCTCTGTTGAACGATTTGACCAAAATAGGAGGTGGAACACCAGCCTCATCCTCTATATCTTGTAGGAGTCATTGGGATGTTTGAGGTGACCGTTTAGGTGCTTCTCCCAAAATACGAGCAGAAACGTGTGCCATTGAAGTTTCTTCCTACTGCCATGGATTCAGAGCCAAAGCACTCCCTGTCGTCTCGAGGACTTCCTTGTCCTGAACATCCTCCTCCCCGTCTTTGAGGGGTGTATCAACGATCATTGGGTGAGTGATCGACTGGCCCTCTCTCATCTCCACATACTCCCAAGGAGACTCATGTTCTCTAGTTTCTGGTAGCCCCTCCTTGCCAGCAAGCGGGCCAAACGATCGAACTCTTGGTCTCTTTGATCGAATTTCAAGAGAAGTATCGACCGCCTTTCTATTTGCATTTGGTTACACCTCCCACTTAGTGGAGACATCCTCTAGAAGGAAAGTATTCACAGATGGTAGAAAATCAACCAACTCCTTCTTCTGCTGCTCCAGTAAGAGAGGCTTTATGATCTATCTCGCCTCATCCACTAGCAAGCCAGACAACAGCAACATCTGGTCCTCTATTAAAAAATCTACCCAAATGGTCCAATGAATAGACTCACAATAACGGTCGACAAACTGCAAAAGACGAGAATGATGAAGGAGTTCCAGGATCTTCATGTTCAAAAAGGGTGCTTGATCAGCATTTGAAAGTATCAGAAAAATATCCTTGTTCAAAAATCTCACGTAAAAGAAATTCTGCATCCAATGTTTGTCCAGAGACTCACTGTAAAAGAATTTTTAGCGAGATTTCCGATGGGTTTATAACTTATACCAATTGTGGGTAGAACCTTGGGCATTGCACTACTCCAAGGAAAAAAGGGCCCCTAAGATTTCCAAGTCAAAACGAACGCAAAAAAACACTAATAAGGAAATCAAGGTAATCACAAAACACCAAATACTATGAATGAGCAGCGAAGGGTGGATATTCCAATATCTCAAGACCTCTCCCAGTGGGCCCGTATATGGGATCCTCAAACCGTACTTCACACACTACTTATACATTGGGGAGCAACTGTCGGGGGCATGATTCACTCTGTCTTCTTCATCAGGTAACGCTAGTTCGAAGTTGTTTCCGAGCGACATGTCCCTCCGGATTTCCATCAGTTCCTCTTCAGTCATTGTACTCTGTATGCTGTCTATACCTTGCGACGGAGAAGAACTTTTCGACATTTTTGCAAAAAAAGCTTTTCGCAAAAAAGATTAAGAGAGCAGCAGACAAGAACACTAGGGTATACGATGTCCCGACGAACATGAATCCTTATAAAGGGTACAGAAGAAGGTTCTCGAAAATTGAAGCGACAAAGGTCACCCTCAAAAGCTTTGCATCTTTTTCAATAGTCATAACTCTTGTCGCCTTTCCCAAGAAAGAGCACCATGAGTCAGGAGCAAATGATGAGACATAGCTCTAGACTCAATTCGCAGGGTCAGCGCTTGAAGGGTCCACACGGGAGGCCCACAAAGGACAGCTACCAACCGATGAGTAAGCACAAACGACTACTCTCTACGACCATTCAACTGATTTACCGAAAAGCCTTAGTCACCCCGTCTTCTGAATGATAGGACCGTAGTCGCCCTGACTATCGAATGGAACTTACATCCCCGATCGGGTACTCAACCATTAGTCCTTCGAACGAACGAAGATCCTCCATTGGCCAAACAACAGACCGATAGCCAACAGTTCCACCAATTAAGGAAGGTCAAAACACCCTAACAGTTTCGATTTCCTGCTTAAGATTGATACCCCCGGGATCTTTCAGTTAAGGAAAGAATTTCTCCAGAAAATGAAAATTCCTATACGATAAAGATTATGATCGTTTCGGAATATTGAACTATCGAGATTTTCAAATCGACTCGATGAGAAAAGTAAGGTTGAAACACCCCAATAGCATACGACTCTTGTAGGTATAAGATACCATCAAACCCTCTAAATCAGGTACACTTTCCTGAGTACTCAGATCACAGGAAACATCTCTCTCTTTAAACTCTTAGTCTGATTCTCTTACATTCAAAAATCGCTCTTTCTAACTTGAGCGTCGGAAACTCCCCCGTCGGATCACCTTTCGATGGTTTTTACAGGTTTCACATCCTGTCGACGGCGACCGTTCGAGTCAATGAATGACCGGTATCTATGGAGTCATAACCGACCTCCAACAAACATCATCATCATCATCAATCATTTGGTCATTTTATATCATACAAATTGTCCATAAAAGAGAACAAAGCTCATAAACATCTCACGATTTCCTTTTCTTTTTAAAATTTTTTAGCAGGATAAAGCATGTCATTTATGTTTACACTCGATGTAAGCATAATACTCTTTTCTTTTTTCTTAACAATTTATGTTTGACGTTACCCATATCAAAGGGGGTCCTGTTAATTTTTCATCAGACTCAGATTGTAAAAAGAATTAATTATCTCCTAAATTATGTTATTACATTAAAAGATTTGCATTTCTATGGTTTCAATTGGGAATTTTATATAGTGAGAAAGTAGGAGTGTGGCATGACGCACCAGACCCTTGACCATGTAATTTTTAAGGCTGTGTGATAAATGTGAAAGGGCGGAGGATACTACACTCTAACCAGTAGAATCAGCATAAGCAAACATATCAGCCTCACAGAAATATCATCCTCACATCAATATATGTCAGGGAGGCCCCATAAAGATGTGGTGATAGTGATAGTAATCTGAAGCTCATTGAGGGACAAGAAAACCCCCAAATAATAATAATAATAATAATAATAAGCTACTGACCTTTATGGCGGCGTGAATAGTGAAATGATTAGAATAAAAATGAGAATACTTCTTTTTTTTTTTTTTATTGATACTGATGAGGCACACAGGTCGAGTAGAAAATCACTAGCAGAGAAACAAAGTCGAACATGGGGGCACAAGAAATTCTACAAGTGCAAATCAAATATAGAACTTCTTAATTATCAAATGAGTGCAAGGACCACTGCATAAAACCTTTTTACTCAGGTTAAAATGCTCTTTGTAAATGAAAAAATAGTTATGTAAGTTTCACATATGATCAGCTGTTCCGAATTCAGTGCACAAAGAGAATTGCACATAGAAACCTTCGTCTGCCGATGAGCTATAACATAAGTAGCACAATTTATAAGTAGCACAATTTCTTTATTTTTAGAGATCTCGAATTTGAAAAGTCTTATATATAAAATAAATATATAAATAATCCTTCGTCCAGCAATAGTAAGTCACTGACCAGAGTAGTCATGTAACACTCTCTCTCTAATCAGAAAGAATGTGAGATTGTATGAGAGATACGTGGAGAAATGATGAAAATACATTTTTCCATTAAAGAAAACTTAACCACAGCTTTAGAAAGATAGAAACACGTGAGAGGTATAATGAAACAGTGGCGAAAACAAATACTAGGGAGTACATATTATCAAGCTCTTAGCCAATAAAGCAAACAAATTATTCTTTGTAAGTTAGAGATATATCATATCCTGCACCCACCAAAAATAACAAACTTGAAAGCAGAATTTCTTAGAGAGAGAGAGAGAGAGAATGTATTTAAGCTGGACACTGGAATCCAGCTGGTGGAGTCTTGCCACAGTCAATGAGGACGTCAAGAGCAATGGGTAAAATGATTTTGACGCTGAAAAGCTTCGCTTTGATGGTGGTGCAAAGGCAAAGAGCTGCGTCCAAGTCTACCAGTCCTTGCAACAATGGACAACATGTGTCCTTTGCATTTGGTCCTATTCCAATGTGCACAAAGTCCCCCCAACATGTCCACACAAGCACCTAGCTTAAGGATGTCAATAGGGCATGTTTCTTACTTTGGGGGAGGGAATGGCACTACTTTTGGTGGTGGTGGAGGCGGACATGGCATCTCAGAAGGAGGTGGTGGTGGTTTCACTACTGGTGGAGGCAAAGGCACGACCTTTGGAGGTGGTGGTGGCAATACTGGAACAACAGGAGGAGTTGGAATGACTGGTTGCACATATGATGGTTGTTTACAATAGGAGGTTTTGGTATATGAGGCGGTTTTACGATGGGAGGCTTGGGTACATATGGTGGTTTTAGTATGTAGGGTGGTTTTACCACAAGAGGCTTGGCTACATGAGGTGGTTTTGGTATGTAGGGTGGTTTAAATGGTGGATATTTTGGTGGGAACTTTGGAGGCAATTTGGGTGGTGTTGGAGGTGGGTCACGGCTCTACAGATACCGGCTCCTCGCTGGCTCAAATAGTCACTGTCGATGAGATGTAAGACCTGTAAAAATCGTCGAAAGGTTTTCTGGTGGGGGAGGCTCCGACGTTCAAGTTAGAAAGAACGGTTTTCGAATATAAAAGAAATAGACAGAGAGCTCAGAGGGAGAAGTTCCCTGTGATTAGAGTGCTCAATGTGTAAGATTAAGGGAGAACTCTTCGTTTGGAGGATTTTAAAATATCTTATACCTGTGAGAGGCGTATGCCGTTGGGGTGTTTCATCTCTACTTTCCTTATCGAATCGATTCGAAAATTTCAGGAGTTTAATATTTCGAATTGATCGTGATATTCATTGTATGGAAACTTTCGTTTCCTGGAAAGATCTTTTCCTTAACTGAAAAATTCTGAAGATACTGCTCTTAAATAGGAAATCGGAACTATTAGAATATTTTGACAGTCCCTTAGAATTATCAGGGCCGATGGCTATCGATCGGTTGTTCGATGGACAAATGATTGAGTACCCGATCGGAGAGGTTACTCCTGCTTGGTAAATCTCATTAAGTAAGCGGGGCGACTGAGACCCTATCGTTCGGGAGATCTGGGCGACTAAGACCTTTCGGGTAAATAATCATAGAGAACATTGAATATCGGTCAATGACTACCCTTTGTGGGCCTCCTACGCGGGCTCTTCAGAATTGGATTTAGGGCTACGTCCCATCATTTGTCCCCTACTCAGGGTGGCGTTTCATAGAAAGGCACCATGAGTACTCGTATCGCCACCACGTGCCGTTGTTGGGGTATGCAGATCGTCTCTTGGTGTTTTTACGAGGCCATTCGTTCGTGCGCACTCGGCACTTTCATTCCTTTTCCTTCTTCGAGAGCCATCAGAGAAGTCATTTCTGAAAATAATGATGAAGACATCGGCTACTCAAACTTATCCCGGTATCGGCGATATCACGAGCACCATGTCCATAAAGGAGTTTCAAGAAGTCCAAATTGACATGTTGATGGGAGATGATTACACTTTGGTATCCGCCACGGATGCTGACAGGGCTAACATGGCACCGAAAGGGTGCGTACCAATGTACCACCAATCGGTTAAGTATGGACTAAAAGTTTCCTAAACAGGTCCTTTTGCAGAAGTATTGCGCCATTGGAATATATTCTCAACTCTCCTGATTCCAAGTGCTTAGCGTCTGGTGGTTGCCGTGTCTTCTCTGTTAGGGTTTTATCATCTTCGCTTTGATTTCGACATCTTATCGTCCATCTTCATCTTGATGAGATGTGAAAACAGTGATTTGACCAAGGGCTGGTACAAATTACAAACTCGGCCCGAGTCTAACTGGAGGTTCTGCTACAAGGAGTCCATTGACAAGAACTGGATGCACAAGTTCTTTTTCGTAGAGTTTTCAGATAAGAATTGTATCCTTGTGCTACCAGGTGCCAATGAGGGGCCTTCTTTAGGACTGAAACCCCCAGCCGCATCCAAGTATGGTCGTTTCGTTCGGTCGGTCGGTGGTTATTATAAATCCATCGGTCGAGGTATATGGATTGAATCTTTGCTAGATAATCAGATGGTGTCCTTAGCTGGCCTACTAATTGGGGAGAAGAGGAAGATCTATAGGCCTCCCTTATTAGAAAGAGGAAAGGTTGCGTGGGATGATTCTATGGACACCCTTGATAATGTCGTGCTGGAGAAAATTACCATCGATAGGCAGGATTGGTTGGGTGCGAGGGAATCTCCTCAAGAGTCCATCGGGGTATCCATGGTCCTCTAGGAGTCTTCTTCTCTCTTGTTGAAGAGAAAAAAGATTTCATCACCCTTGCCTTCATTAGGGCGCAAGGTGATTATTCTGTCGGAGTGCTCGGATCCGTAGGGAACCATTCCGATGGAGACCCTTGCCCCGGAAGGAAGCAAGTCAATGGGGAATGAGAGCATTGGTAGGGTTGAACCAGGAAGTTCAGGAGATGTTCCCTTACCTGGCGTTAGGGCAAGGTCTCATGCTTCCGCAACTGTGGTGGAGAAGATGGCAGAGCTTTCATCTGCTATTCTGATTTGGCCTTCACACAAAGGAAAGCGCAAGGTTCCCGATGGGACTGTTTTACCGCCTACCATTCCTGTTCGATCCTTTGACGGATGGAAGGGCTCGAAGGAGTGAGGGACCGTTACGGTTTGTGCTGGGAATGGGCAATTTAGTTATATAGATTTGACCGAGATGAACCGAATTGTGGACCAATTAGATTTTCATCGGTGTGAGCTGGATCTTCACAGGATGTCCCGGAAACAATTTGGCGAGGCCCTTAAATCTCTAAGATTGATGGTATCACCTCCCTTTTTTTATGCTTACTTAACTTCTTTTCCTTCTTGCTCCTTTCCCAATCCATCTTTCTTTTCAGACCATGGCTCTTGCGAAGTTCAAAGAGTGATAGAAGAAGTAGGTGGGAGACCATTTGGAGGGATGCGTTGCTGAACTGAGCGCGCAATATGAAAGGCTGGAAATAGAGGCCAAGGTCCGCGAGGTGTGTCTTCAATCGGTTGAGAGGCTATCTCAACTTTGGGAAGAGTCTCTTTCGATGGCAGAGCGTAAGATTGCTGACCTCAAGGAGTCTCACGCAAGGGATACTACTGTCTTCAAAGATTCCCAATGTAAGTTGGTCAAGAGATTGAAGTGTACTTAAGAGATAATTTGCCGAATGGGTCTGGGTGATGCCTTGCCCCCAGCTGAGGAGGTTATAGCCATCCAAGGCTCGACGATCTCTTCTGTAGCCCCTACTATAGCTCCAACTGCTAGGGGATCTGGTTCTTGATGAATCTCGTTATTCTTGTTCGATTCTTTGTATTCTTCCTTTAGAACTTTGTATCCCCGTACTTTTGTTTTGAACAATCTTTGTTTTACGCCCTCGATTGAGGGCTGTCTTATGATTTGACATTGTAATCCTTACCACATTAGGCTCGACATACTAGCTCACACGGTCATTATAAACTTTAAATAGATGGGAGATTCCATCCGATCAGTAAAAACATCAGATAGGTTGGGCAGTGTCTACCCATTCGGTGAGTTCCATCCCTTATTGATGACACATATGAACGATAGGATTTGGACGATTTAGGCCCACCATTCGGAAGGAAATTTTTAGATAGAGGGGTCGTGTCCATCCATTCAGAGAATTTCATCCCTTATTGACGATATGTACGAATGATGGGATCTAGGCGACTTAGACCCACTATTCGGTAGGAAACTTTTAGATAGAGGGATAGTATCCACCCGTTCGGGGAGTTCCATCCCTTATTGACGACACATACGAACGATAGAATTTGGGCGATTTAGACCCGTCATTCGATAGAAAACTTTTAGACAGGGGGGTTGTGCCCACTCATTCGGGAAGTTTCATCCATTTTTGACGATACGTACGAACGATAGGATCTGAGCGATTTAAACCCGCCATTCGGTAGGAAACTTTTAGATAGAGGGGTCGTTCGGTATGATCAAGGAATATGCTTTCAAGAAGTCCATTGAGTCAATGCCTTACTAATTTGAGAGGTACCCCCACATTCTGGAGAGAGAACCATTAATACTAGACCTTGGTGATCACTGAGGAGCAGAAGTTGGGGGATCCGGATCACATGACAATGTCTCAATCCCTAACAGCATTCTAAAATTAATCTTCACGTGCTTGGTGCTGGGCAGAGCTTCCAGGGTGTTCAAACCCGACCTACCTAAGATGACATTGTAAAGTGAAGGAAGATTCATCACGTTGAACATGACAAGAGCTATCACATGGTCAGGGGGCATTCCGAGGGTGAACGGAGGTGAGATAATACCTTCGAGGTATATCCATTCACCTAAAAGCCCTTTGACTGGGCCTACATGGGGTTAGAGATGAGCAGAAGTAAACCAAATTCGTCTGAAAGCATCCCGGTATAGAAGGTTACAGTCTGCCCCCTGATCGACAAAGATCCTTCTAACTTCATGTTGCCCAATCCTAACGGTCATAACGAGGGGGTCGTGTCGACTTGGGTCTATTCTGACTAGATCTTCGTCCGTGAAACCAATGACGGACCTCTTCCCCCCTTATCGTTTATTGGCATCTATTGCTAGAATTTCTTACGGTGCAAAGGGAAGCGTTTTTAGGAGATAGAAGATCAGAGCGATTAGGTGTCTCGCTTCATTTTCTAACGAATTATCGGAAAAATGGGAAAGCTTCTGAAGGACTCGCCCGTCCTAGATTTGGAGTATTACTCCGTCTCTTCCGTCGGTTGGGGGCCGAGCAGCTTGTCGGTCGTCTATCCAGTAATGTCGCGGCGATTTATGCCGATGACTGGCTGGGGGATCTCTTTCCCTCCTGTCAATGAACTCTTGTAGTCTCCCATTACGCACCAAGAATTCTAATTCATCCTTTAACTTCTTGAATCATTTGTTATGTGGCCGTAATCGCGGTAGAAGTGGCAGTATTTGGTTCCGTCCCTACTGGGGTCATCCTTGGTCGACCGTGGGGGCCATCGGATATACAACTTGTCCTTGATTAAGGCTAAGATCCGGCCAATGGTCTCATTCAGAGGGGTGTAGTTGTTATACCTCCGTGAAGGAGGGAGATTCGCTCGGCTCTTCTTTGGTGGAGACCTTCTAGGCGATCGGTTACGTTCCTTTTGAACGGATCGATCCCTTCTATGATCAGATACCTTAGCATCCTCGATGGCAATATATTTTTCGGCTCGGGTGTAAAATTCTTGAATAGTAATAGGAGGGTTCTTCGTGATCGATACTTTTACACCGGAAGGCTATAATCCTGTTATAACGTAGCCAGTGTGATGGAATGATTTAAAGATAGAATCCTCATTATTTCTGCCTTGAATCTTTCCAGAAAGTCCCTTAGGGGCTCGTTCTCCTTTTAATGTAATGACAGCAGAGAAGTGGACTTTCTCTTGACCTCTCTACTTATCACGAAATATGACTTGAACTGTTCTCGTAGTTGAGAGAAAGTCCTTATGCACTATGGCGGAAGAGAGTTGAACCAAGCTAACGCATTTTCCGTGAGAGTGGTGGGAAAATGTTTACATATGACCGCATCAGACATATCTCTTGAAATCATCACCGTCATGAAATGAGCCACATGATCCCAGGAATCTGTTGTCCCATCGTATCTTTCCATGGGGGGCAGGAGTACGTTGCATGGCATAGGCTCCGAAGAGACCTTCGGATCGAGAGGTGAGGTATAGGAATAGAGGGAAGTTTGGTTTCATTGGGCATTGACCTGTTTGAGTTCGTCGGCAATGAGTTACTCGACCTACTTTCGAAGATCAACGAGGTCTAATCTGGAATTTTTTGACATTTCATGTTGCGGGGGCAATGGTCGTCGCTGGGGACGCCTAGAACCCCTAACAGAAGATTGGCCTTCGGGCCTAAGGGTGCGGCTAAGGCACTCTAATTGTTTGCTCATGTTCTGAATCTTTGACTCCAGTCTCTCCATCTGGGGCGACTGACTTGTTCTAAAAGAGGGGCCACATCGACTGTCCTGGGATCGCAGGCTGCAGGGTCTGTTCCTGATGAGGTGGGCAAAGGGAGGCCCCATGATCACAAATAAAGTGATTGGGCGCTATAGGAAGGGCAACCTCAGAAGGTGTTGCAGTGCGCCCTTTTACAATGGGGACGGCTTTCAAAGATGCTCTGGTTCTAGAAGGCATGGTTGTCAGAGTTACAGAAGTTGCTCTAGTCTGTTCCCACAGATGACGTCAATCTATTGGAGGTGGGTTATGACTCCACAAATATTGGCTCATCACTCGCTCGAACAGTCACTGTCGACGAGATGTAAGACTTGCAAAAACCATCGAAGGGTCCTCCGACGGAGGAAACTCCAACGCTCAAGTCAGAAAGAACGGTTTTCGAATGTCAAAGAAATAAACTGAGAGCTCAGAGAGATAAGTTCCCTATGATTAGAGTACCCAATGTGTAAGACTAAGAGAGCGTACCTAATTTAGAGAATTTTGATATATCTTATACCTGTGAGAGGGGTACACCGTTGGGGTGCGTCAGCCCTATTTTTTTATCAAACTGATATGAAAATTTCGAGAGTTCAATATTTCGAATTGATCGTGATCTTCATCGTATGGGAACTTTCGTTTCCTAAAGAGATCATTTCCTTAACTAAATGATCCTGAAGATACTACTCTTAAGTAGGAAATCGGAGTTATTAGAATGTTTTGACATTTCTTTAGAATTATCAGAGCCACTGGCTATCGATTGGTCGTTCGATGGATAAATGATTGAGTACCCGATCAGGGAGGTTACTCCTGCTTGATAAATCTCATTCGGTAGGCGGGGCGACTGAAATCTTATCATTTGGGAGATTTGGGTGACTAAGACCCTTTGGTAAATAGTCATAGAGAATATTGAACGTCTGTCTATGGCTACCCTTTGTGGGCCTCTTACGTGGGGCCTATTGATACTGGCTCTTCCGAATTGGGATTAGGGCTACGTCCCATCAGGTGGCTTTGCAGGTGGAGTTGGATATGAACAAGAGGAACATGCAAGAGAAGTGAGCAAAGTACCAAAGCCGAAGAGCACTGAGGGATGCAGTAAATTTTGTTTTGCCATTTTGGATTGGTGCATGAATAAGCTCACTTTATGCTTCTTTTATAGAGATGAGTGGCTGTGCGCTTCTCGGGTATGTGTGAATGAGAGAGAGAGACCCCAAGATCCTAAGGTATATGTTCATTGCATTTAATTGGATCATTTGTCGAGATTAGTTGACTTGAGAGACACCAAAAAAGACTCTCGGTTGTAATAATGTAAGGGAGTACAAATCAATTTGAGCTAGGGATTGGGTGGTTAGATAACTTTGTGTTTTTGTTGCCTTGATTTTCAAATTTTTTAGGACAAATCATCTTGGAGACGCGGTTTTAGGGTGGTGGGGACCTATTGTGCCCCTGATATGGAGCCCATGACTGCCCTCCAAAACCACATGTGACACTTTCACTAACCAATCCATAACGATTATAAAATTCCATGCAATGACAAAAATTAGGGAGATTTTTCCCTATTCGATATTGATATCCAATTTTCCGGATACACCTCTCTTTTCAATTTTTCCTCAGTCTTCTCCATGTTGAAAGGGATTCTGCATGTTGGGTGTCGGCAATGATATATAAATGGTAAATTATATGACAAAGCAACTCACTCTAGTTTATTCCACATTTACTCACATGCTATGTAGCTAGCTCTCTAAGTCTTTAATAGAAGAAATATTTTTCTTTAAATAAAACTTGCTATAAAAATTTAGGCAACTGTTTTAGAGAAATATCAAATCAAGACATTCAATTTGTGTTGAGTAAAATTGATTTTGATGAGATTAGGAATATTAAAAATAATTAGGGTTAATTATTTTATCATTTAAAAGAAGTTAAAATTATAAGAATTTAAAAGGAAAATTCTATAGAAGCGCAGTAAGACCTGCTTTATTATATGGTACTGAGTGTTGGGTCATTAAACGGTTACAAGAGTAAAAAATGGCTATAACTGAAATGAGAATGCTTAGGTGGATGCGTGAAAAAACTAAAAATGATAGAATTAAAAATGATGAGATACGTAATAAATTGGGAGTTAGCTCAATTATAGATAAGATAAGAGAGAACCGTCTCAGATAGTTTAGACATGTGCAATGAATACCTAAAGATGCACCTGTTAGGAAGGTAGAGAACTTAAATATAGGAAATTTAATAAAACGTAAGGGTAAACCGTTAAAAACTTGGATGCAAAGTATTCGTAAAGATATAATAGTTATGAATTTAGTTGATGAGATAGATAGAAATGAGTGGCGTAAGAGAATCCGTATAAACTAAATTTTTCTTTCTTCTTCTCTTTTTTTTTTCCAATATTGACCAACCCCAAAATTTGGGATAGAAAGTCTAGGTTGTTGTTGTTATTGTAAAAATGTAAGAATTTAAATTTCACACTAATAAGTCAATTTGCATCATAGACAAGTCGACTTACAGACTTAAATTGCTTAGAATACAGTTTAGATGTCAACCTACTTATGGTATAAGTTGATCTATCGGACCCACAAGTCAACCTCATAATGGATATAGATCAACCTAGGATTTAAAAATTTGAAATTTCACCAAGTATATATTATTATAAGTTGACCTAAGTAGTAGACAACATGACCTAAAAAAAAAGGACTCAGAAACACAACTCTGCAAATAATTAAATCGACCTGTCCATAGATATACATTGACCTGGTCCTAAAACAACATGACCTCAAGTCGACCCATACTTGAAACAAGTCAACCCATCAAATCCATGTCTCAAAAACTAAACCTGTAATATAACTAAGTTGACCTATTACTTCATCAAGTCAACCTGACCCCAAGGCAAACAGACCATGAGTCAACTTTGATTAGACATAAGTTAACCCAACCATATGGGCCTAACCCTAGCCGACTTAATATTCAAACAATGAGTCGACCTACTTCAAAGGGAAGTCTACTTGGATGAACAACACTCAAAATCTTCTAAGTATAAGAAACTATAAGTCGACCTAAGAGTATTTACAAGTCGACTTGGAAAAACATTCTCAGTGCCATTTTTTGAGACTTAATTGAGTCAGCTCAGGTATTATACAAGTCAATCCATCCAACATGTTATACAATTATAAGTCAACTTAACAAACAGACAAGTTAACATGACCTAAGAACAAAATGAACAAGAGTCGACCTAACAATATGACAAGTTGACCTAAATAATCAAACTCTCAGAAAATCATGTCTAAAACATAACTAATTTGACTTAAACTTAAAACAAGTCTGACCTGTCCCTCATGTCAAAATACAATAAGATGGCCTAGCTCATATGTAAGTCAACTTGAAATGTAAGAAACATAACTTATGTTGACTCCATATATGTTTAAGGCGACCTAAGCTTACACAAGTCAACTCAAGGGAAGCACAAGCTGACCATACACTCAGATAGAATGTAACCAAGTTGACCTGCTCTAAGAACAAGTCAACTCAATCTAATTAAAATTCAAATGTTAAGTCGACCTATGGTAGGAACAAGTCAACAACATGTGAGTAATGTATACACATTCAGAAAATCTGTTTGAAATTAAATGTAAACCTGTTCAAATGCTTTCCTATGGCTAAATCATCTTCTCCAGCTATAAATACAACATATGAAGGGATGAACAAGAACTTTTACCGAAAAATAACGAGAGCTTACATTGCTATTTCATCCTCTATTTTTCTATTCTATTTGTTGTATTTGTATTTGTACTGTATGATCACATTTGAAGTTTATTAGTTTCACTCAGTGATTTATTTTCACTTTATTTCTATTGTAAAAAATCAGAAGGGTGGCCTTCTTGATTCTGGTCTAAACTGCACCGAGTGAAATTGTTTGGGTTAGCTTGCTACTAGGAAAGGTAATTGTGAGTGTTGGGGTTAACACTTATGAAGGTTACTAGCACCTGGTCACCTAGTGAAAATACCATTTGTGAAATACTGGATTAAAAAATTCAGATATAATCTGGGAGTAGACATACACCAAGAACGTGGAACCACTACACATCGTAAGTGTCTGTCTTTATTTTCTTTTTCTTTGTTTTTAGATTATTTCTAAAGTTCAAAATAGCCAAGAATTTTTGATAACCTATTCACCCCCTCTAGGTTATCACTCATAGTGGTAACAAGTGATATTAGAGTAGGTCTTCTAGAAAAGGTTTAACAACCTCAGAAGCAAAGATAAAAGAATGGCACTCAACAAAGACAATGTTCCCTTCGAAGCATGTTCCCCAAATAGAGCTCTATTTTCTAATAGAAATAACTATAGTTACCAGAAGCAATGCATGAGAAACTTTATTATCGCGTAAGATGAGACTACATGGGAGATTATAGAAGAAGAAATTGAACTCCCAATAGAAGAAATTGATGAGTTAGATTACTAGTGAAGATGAAGAACATGACCCTTGAGGAGTAGAAAGCCTATAGAGCAAATTACAAGGCCATCAATTTGCTTCACCTAGCACTAAACCTAAATGAGTACAACATAATTTTTTGTTGTATTAGAGCAAAATAAATCTGGGAAAGGTTTGAAACAACTTATGAATACAGCAAGCAAGGAAAAATAAGATAAGGATGCTCAAACAAGAGTACGAGGCATTTAAGATGAAAGATGGTGAAACGGTGAGAGATATGATAATAAAATTCAATACCATCACAAATGAGCTGAGGTTATTGGGCAAAAGAATCAGCCTAGAGGACATAGTTGATAAAATTTTTTGATATATGCCTAAGGCTTGGGAAGCCAAAGTGATTGCCATAGAAGAGTCAAAGAATCTGGAGACATTAACTATGGATCAACTTGTGGGTTTCCATACAAACCACAAAATGAAAATAAGCTCTAAGGGAACAACAAATGAAGAATGAGGCAAATCCATAGCTTTGAAAGTCGATAGTGAAGAAGACAGCTCTAGTGATAATGATAAAGAGGACATGGCTCTTCTGACCACGAAGTTAAAAAAATTTACAATTAGAAAGAAAAATAAAAGAAGAAAAGAATTTAGGAAAACTGAGAAGAAAGAGGAAATCAAGTGTTATAAATGCAAGAAGCCAGGCACATTAATGCTAACTGTTTGATGCTTGAGAAAGCAAAGAAGAAAGAGAAAAAAGGCAAAAAAAAAAAAGCACTTGTAGTATGGAGTGATGAAGAGAACAACTCGAGTGATGAAGAAAAGAACAAGAAACGACAAATCTTTGTTTCATAGCACTTGAGGATCAGTGCAATGAAGAGGTAGCATCTTCCTCCAACTATTTTTCTGATTCTGATGATAAGCTATCCATAAATGAAATGCATGAAATTTTGATGGAGACGATTAGAGATCTTAATAAAATGACTAAGAAGAATAATGCATTGAAAAGAGAAATGGCTAAACTAGAAGATGAGAAAAATAAACTAAGATTCAAAAATGAAAATCGAAAAAAGGAAAATAGTTCCTTAGAACATGATAAAAACTCCTTACATGACAAATTAGAAAACAAAAATAATGAAACAAGTAAGCTGCAATTGGAAATTGAAAACATAAAAATTGAAAAACAAAATGCATACAAAGAAAAGAATAAAAATGAAAGTGTAAAAGAAAATTTAGCCCATAAAAGAAAGAAGAATAAAAGATTAAGTTCTCTACTATACAAATTTGTCTAAGGCTAGGAGAAGTTAAACTTGATGCTAGGATCCCAAAGGGCTATTTACGATAAGGTCGGATTAGGATACAACCCTACTACAACCCAGAAAAACACTCAATAGTTTCTTTATTCTTAACTCACAGGACTCAAATTCAAAAACTTTGTGTCATCTATGCATAAAAACAAGACATAGTTCACACCACTGTAGGCTTAGGAAGAAAAATAGCACTAATCACTCGAAGGGATTTGTAGCTCATACTAAATGTTCTTATTGCTATAGGTTTGTGCATAATATGGATGCATGCTGGTGTAAAAATAGCACCTAAGAAAATCACCATGAAATGGGTACTTAAAGATGGTTTAAGAATTAACCTGCTAGATCCAAAAGAATTTGGGTACCAAAGGCCACTGTTTGATTGATTTCTTGTGCAGACTTGTTTCGAGGCCAAAACTTTTGGAAATACATGATTTCTAGATAGTGAATGCTCTAGACACATGACCGGAGATCCCACAATGTTTAGCAACTTGGAAGAAAAGAAAGGAGCCAAGGTTTTTGGAGACAGCTCTAAGGGTAGAATAATTGGCATTGGTGATGTAGGTAAGTCTCTCACTCAAATAGAATATGTTCTATTAGTTAAGGGTCTAAAACACAATATTCTTAGTATTAATCAATTATGTGATAAAGGTTTTATTATTATTTTTTTACTGCAATTGTTGTGAGATCATAGACAAATTGAGTAAAGAAGTTATATTTAGAGGAAATAGGTAGGGAAATATATATATTATCAACTTAGACAACATAAGTAAAGTTGAAGAAGCATGTTTAATGGCCATAGATAAAGATGATGCTTGGTTATGGTATGGGAGATTAGGATATGCAACCATGGACCTTAGTCCAAATTAGTTTGAAAAGACAGTTAAAGATATACCAAAGTTAAAATATGAAAAAAAAAAAAAACTATGTGATGTTTGCATGAAAGGAAAGCACATTAAAATATCATTCAAATCTAAAAATATAGTATTCACATCTAGATCATTAGAATTGCTTCACATGGATCTCTTTGGACCTATTAGAACACAGAGTCTAGGAGGCAAATACTATAACTTTGTGATCATAAATAACTATTCTAGATACACATGGGTATTATTCCTAGCTAAGAATAAAGGAGCTAGCAGTGCATTTATTACATTATGTAAGGAAATTCAAAAAAGGTGCACAATAGGTAGCATTAGGAGTGACCATGGTAAGGAGATTGAAAATAGATCATTGCAAGAATTTTGTGATGAAAATGGAACTGATCACAAATTTTTTGTATCTAGAATACCCCAACAAAATAGAGTTGTTGAAAGAAAGAATAGAACTCTAGATAAAATGGTTAAGACTATGCTATGTGAGTATAATCTACCCAATACTTTTGGACTGAAACTGTAAACATAATTTGTAATATTCTAAATAGAGCATTAATTAGACCAATTCTTAAGAAAACTCCTTATAAGCTTTATAAAGGAAGAAAACCAAACATATGTTACTTTCATGTTTTTTTATTATAAATGTTATATTTTAAATAATGGAAAAGACAATTTAGGAAAATTTGATACCAAAAGTGACAAAATTCATGTGCAATTTGATGAGAGTGATCTTATGAGTAAAAAGAGTTTTGATAATGAAGTGATTGAAATAGAACAAATAATAGATCAAGGTGCAATAGAAAATAAAGAAATTAAAGAAGAAATAACTAAGGAAATAATAGAAGAGGTGTAGAGAATTGAACAACCACATGATGAGCATGAGGTAAGATACCCATTGTAGGTAACATAGAGGCAGGAGTTAGAACAAGATCTGCAATGCAAAACCAACATGAATTCATAGCCTTTATCTCTCGAATTGAGTCTAAGAACTTTGATGAAGCACTAGGTGATGAAAATTGGATTTTAACTGTGCAAGATGAGTTAAACCAATTTGAGAGAAATGAAATATGGGATCTAGTATCTAAGCCTAAAAATCATTCAGTTATAGGAACTAAATAGGTATTTAAGAAAAAATTAGAAGAAAATGGCACAATCACTAGAAATAAGACAAGATTGGTTGCTCAAGAATATAGCCAATAAGAGGGGATAGATTATGATGAAATATATGTTGTCATAGCTAAACTGGAAATAATTAGAATGTTGCTTGCTTTTGTCTATTTCATGAACTTCAAATTATATCAAATAGACATCAAGAGTGCATTCTTAAATTTTGTAATTAATGAAACGATGTATGTAGAGCAGCCCCTGGATTTAAACATCCAAAATATGCAGACCATGTGTTTAAATTGTCTAAAACACTACATGGTCTAAAACAAACTCCAAGAGTTTGGTATCAAAGACTTAGCAACTTCTTAGTTGAAAACGAATTTGAAAGAGACAAAATTGACATAACCTTATTTATTAAGAGAAAGGGTAAAAAAAATATTAATAGAATAAATCTATGTAAATAACATAGTATTTGGAACAACTAATGAAGATTTTTACCAAGAATTCGCTAAAAACTATGCATGCTAAGTTTGAAATGAGTATGATGTGAAAATTGAATTACTTTCTAGACTTACAAATTAAACAAATTCAAAAAGGTATATTTATAAATCAATCCAAATTCACCAAGGAGTTGGTTAAGAAATTTGGATTTAGTGAGATAAAGGAATATGCTACACGTATGAGCACCTCAATTAAACAAGATATGGATGAAAAAGGCATGGAGGTAAGTCAAAAGCTATATAGAGGTACGATTAGATCTTGTTGTACATATAGTGTTTTGATGATGATTGTGTGAGTCAATTTGAAAAAATAAAGGAAGGACTAACTGGAAATACATTGGAAAGTGAGCACTAAGTGTCTAGGAAAACCACCAAGTGAATAGCTTAAGTCTTGCCTTGGAAAAATTAAAGTTCATTTGATCTATAACTTAGACAGGTTGACCTAAGTGGAGGCTGAACATAGAATATGTCTTCATAAATCCTGAGATGCATAACGCTATATAAGGTTTACTCACTATAGGTCAACCCATGCAAGGAGCAAGACGACCCATTGCACACTTTATCTTAGGAAGGGCAGGTTGACTTACTCTTAAGGATTTTTCAAACATGTCGACCATACATTTAAACCTAGTGACCTAAACTTTGTTTAACTAAGTTTGGTCAAAACAGGTGGACACGCACATAACACGGGTCAACCTGAGTATCACTTAGACAAGAAATCAAGTTGACACTTTAGTATATCATTCGACCTAGTTTAGGTGATCATAGAGCCATAAGAATGACAAGTCGACCCAAACTTTGCTTTAGAAGAAATTTAACACAAGTTTGAGTAGACTGACTCTAGAACATGAACAAATCGACCTAGAGGATAACCAAGTCAACCTAGGCTTAGCAATTGGAAAGGTCGACCCATAGAATTAACAAGTCAACTTAGGCTTCAGGTTAACAAAGATTTTATAACATAAGTCAACCTATCTCTTTAGTTATGTTGACCCTAGAGTATTCACAAGTCAACCCATAGACTCACTCAAGTCAACCCAGATCTTCGATCATCAAATCATTAATACACTATTTGAACCTTGACGAAAGAAAGAGTAAATAGGTCAACACATAAAGTTACACAAGTCGACATAGGGACAGGCTTAACAAAAATTTATAACATAGATCGACCTAAGAGAATCAACATGTCAACCTAATTAGCAACACAAGTCAACCTTAGAATCACACCTGTCAACCCATGTTCGAGTTTCAATGGTCTGTCATCTTGACAAGTCGATTAAGTTGTCGACCTAAAATTTGAGTTAGTAAAAATTATCTCATAGGTCGACCCTAAGAAAGAGACAGGTCCACTTGAAGAGTTTAATGAGTTGATCAAGAAAATAGGAAGGTCGACCCACAAGGATAGTTGGTGTCTAAACGGTCACATAAATTTATAACCAAGTCAACCTAATGTATTTTTGTCTTATCGACCTCAGGAGAGCACAACTTAAAAAATTTAAGTGATTAAGCCTTTGAAAGGTTAAGGAAGACTTGATTAACACTATATAACCTCGATTAACACACTACCAAATGTTTGCTTAAATATTTTATTAGACCAATCAAGCTTATGTAGCAAAAGTAAACAAGAATATTAGCCAACAAACTGAAGCGCCAAAAAGCATTCATGAGCAACGATCAAGACATTTAATTAAAAGGTGAAGAAGCATTAATGGCCAATGTTTATCTTCGCCAACCCTTTAATGACTCTCTTGAATGCTCTTATAAATATGAGTATAAAGGAAAATTAAAGGCTGGAAAACATCACTGGATTTATTGAATGCTCTCTGTTCTCTATTAGGAACAACACTCTATTCTTTAGTTCTTTATTTTATTACTTGAGTGTAAATTTATTGCAAACTTAAAGCTTGTTACATCCGAAGATTAAGTCTCATGCTTTATAACACATCTTTTCCAGTGTACTGATTGTGTTATGGATCAGTGAGAGATTCACCATCTGTGTTTAGAGAAAGAGAATTGCAGCCTATTGAGGTTGGTCAAGTTTGTGTTTGGAAAGAATATTGTAAAGGTTTAACTTGAACTTGGAATAAAATTTGCACAATTGAGCCAATAGTGGAAAATCCAGCAGGTAGTCTAAGAGTGGACGTACACCAGTTTGGGTGGAACCATTATAAATCTTGGTGTTTTCTTTGTCTCCCTTCTTTACTTATTGCTATGACCAATAGCTTTGAGTCTCTAGCATTTTGTAAATTATTAGAAAAAAAAAAATTACTATTTAACTTATTTACCCCCTCTAGATTGAATTTCAGATCTTTACTATACTTGATAGCATCTAGACCGAACGTTTTATATGGTGTATGCTTATATGGTAGGTTTCAATCTAATCCCAAATAGTCACATTTAGCAGCAGACACGAGAATTTTAAGGTATTTGATGGATTCATGCAATCTAGACCTATAGCATGATAGGAATTCTTCATTTGAGTTGCATGGATACTTAGATGCTAATTTTGTAGAATATAGGTTAGATAGAAAGAGTACAAGTAGCATGTATCAATTTTTTGAAAGTATTTAGTGTCATAGTTCTCAATCAAACAAAATATTATTGCTACCTCAACCACAAAAACAGAGTATGTGTCTGCAGGATAGTGTTATGCTGAAATTCTATGAATTAAACATCAGGTTTAGGACTATGGATTAAATCTTGAATGTATACCAATCAAAATAGACAATACAAGTGCTATAAATTTGACTAACAACATTATACATTATTTTAAGATAAAGCACATTAAGGTTAGACATTATTTTATAAGGGATCGTGTACTTAAGAATGATATAATTCTAGAATATGTGAAATCTGAAAAACAAATTACAAATATTTTTACTAAATCATTAGATAGAGAGAGATTTTACAATCTAAGAAAAAAATTAGGTATGATAGAATGAAATTCTTAAGTATGACATGCCTAAGATATGTGACTACAACAATCATGTTCTAATTCTAAAGAATTTCTAAGGACTAAATATGTTTAAGTCAACTTATATTAAAAGGGTAAGTCGGCCTATGAATAGTGTAAGTTGACCTGATGTACAAATTTTGTGAAAAATTGTATGTGTGAGTTGACTTACAAGGTGTGTAAGTCAACATGATGTGTTGAAAGTTAACTCATGACTAGCATAAGTTGACTTTGAATGACTATTTAAGCTACGACAAAAAGACCTATTCAAAGTATAGGTCAACCTGTGAATATCAAGTCCTAGAATAGACTTTTGAAATTAGGCAAGTCCACTTGTGAAATGCACGACTCATTGTCAAATCTTGTGAATAGCAAATCGACTTACTCAATGTATAAGTCGACCAACAAATATCAAGGTATAGAAAAAGATTATGAAAAATAACCGAGTTAACTTAACTCATCAACAAGTCAACCTAGTTATATTCAGAATAGGGTTTCACTCAATTGACTTGCAATTAATATGAGTCAACCTGCTTGAACAAACAGGTTGACCTATTCCACCTACAAGTCAACTTGAGCAGCTCATAGTCCAAATAAAAGCCCTAAAACCCAACCTAAGACTCAAAATCTAGCACACCATGATCCGAATTTGACCTGAAAAAGAACCATCAAGTCGAATAAATACTCTAGAAGAGTTTACCCTTCACACTCCCTCATAAAATTTCAAACTCTCAAATTTTCTCTTGACCTCTCTCTCTAAGATTTCACTCGCCTCTCTCTATTTTACACCAAAACCCTAGCCCTAAATCTTTCCTCATCTCCCTACGATTCAAACTACCACAAGAAAAATGTTCTTCTCTCATAAAAACCCTAACATTCCCCCTCCCTCTCTCTTCTCTCTCACATCTCAAAAGCCCTAAAAAGAAAAGGGTTTATCTCTTTCTCGCGAAGAGCATCTCAATAGGGTTAATAAAGTTGAATTTATTATTTATATTATGGTTTTATTTTGAATTGATTATTGGTCTAATTAATTGATTTTATTGCTTTTATTGCTGGGTGTCTAAAATTGGAAAGATTGAATCAAAGTGGACTTAATGAGGCATTTTAGATCTTAATTACTCAAAACATCAATTTGGGCATATGAAGAAAAGAAGAAGCTTGACAAAATTGGATGATTTTTAGTCTTAGTTAATTTTAGTAGGATTTTACCCTAAGTAAAATTGTTTTAAGAAGTAAACTTTTTATTTTTCTATTTTGGAGGAGCCAATCTTTATCATTTGGATAGAAGACTTTCTTTGGAACTAGAACACTTAAAGGAAAGCATCTTATATGTCTTCTTTTTTTCTACACAAAGAGGAGGACGGCTGCCTTGTCCTTTCTTTTTAAGATTTTTCTTCTTTTCAACTTCATTTTTTATTTTTTTTACTTTTGTTGAAGAACTCAAAGGATGATATTTTCCACCATGAGTGGCTAGTTTTATTTTCTAATTCAAAAGGAATTTTTATTCGATTATTTTCACTGTGAGGTTATGTGTTTAACTTAATTTCTAAACCTTTAAATTCAAATATTTGTTGGTTCTTAATTTTATTTTATATGAAAGATTGATATTAATTAATTTGATAATTTAATTTAATATTATTCTTTTTATTACTATCTAGAAGTTCAATGATCCATAATTATTATGAACAAATGATACAAGTAGTGAATATGTTTTTTTATCTTTATGGGTCTTTTACCAAAATTCATGTTTAGCCTATGGAATCGATGAAACAAAATTAAATAATTGTGACTATCTCAATTATTTAGATTTTGATTTAATTGTTTTCATAGAATTTAGTGCTATCATTATATTGATATGGAATGTTATCGTGTCCATTTGATTAATGATAATTTTGATTGAATGCTACGTTTGATCAATTAATTTAGAAAAATACAAGATTTATTATGGTTATCCTAATAAATTTAAGGTTAAATGCTTGAATTGTAAAATATAACCTATGATCAATGAAACAAATGAATGTGATAAACCCTTCAATCAGAGTTTTGGTAGATTGATTTTCTTTTAATATTTATTATTTTTGCATTGTTAATTTATTTCTTATTTTAAGGATTGTTAATTTTTAATTTAAGAAATTAATTGGTAAACTCCCTATTTTTATTTTAGAATTTAACTAAGAAATTAAATTAATTTAATTTTCTTAGGATTCGATCTGGTACCATTATTGTTATAAAATTTGTTTGTATTGGGAAATTAGTATTAATTTTGAAGGTTTTGACAACCCGTTAAAATTTTGACACCGTTGTTGGAAAACTATATTAATTTCTTAGTTTTTGCTTTTTATTTGTTATTGATTTTTGAAGAAAAAAAAAAAGATGACAATTTACGAAAGAACTCTAAAAGAGTTAGTTGCACTAATTTTGAGCCAACAACCCTTGTGCATCGAGTACCCAGCTCTTGAGGTAGCATTTGAACTCAAATCTACTTTGATTCACTTGCTTCTGATTTTTCATGGTCTCCTAGGTAAGGATCCACATAAATATTTAAAGGAATTTTATGTTGTTTGCTCAAGTATGAAGCCACAAGCTGTGACTGAAGAATAGATAAAATTGAGGGCCTTTCCATTTTCTCTAAAGGATAAGGCAAAAGATTGGTTATACTATCTAACCCCTTGATCAATAAACACAAGGAACGGGATGCAGAGGTTATGTTGGAGAAATTTTTTCCTACATCTAGGGCTGCCAACATTAGAAAAGAAATTTGTGAGATCAGATAGATTAGTGGAGAGACATTGTATGAATATTTTGAGAGGTTCAAGCAACTTTGTGCTAGTTGCTCACATCATAAAATACCAGATCAGCTCTTAATTCAATATTTTTATGAAAAACTTCTACCCATGAATAGAAGTATGGTGATGCAGTTAGTGGCGAAGCTTTGGTTAATAAAACACCCGAAAAAGCCAGTTAGTTGATTTCTAATATGACAGAAAATTCTCAACAATTTGGGATGAGAGTGGATGGAGCTGCCAAATGGGTTAATGAGGTAAGTCACTTGAATCTTGAAAATCAAAATTTTGAACTAACTGTTTTGGTTCATCAATTGGTTGCACAACAATTACAGGTAGTTAAAGTTTGTGGTATATGCTCAATGTCAGGGTATCCTATGGATATGAGTCTATCTTTGCAAGTTCCACTCAACAAGTAAATACTATATGAGGATTTCCTGATCAATCTCAACATACGTATGATCCTTACTCCAACCACTATAATCCTGGATAGAGGGATCATCCATATTTGAGCTATGGAAATCAAGGGAAGACAGTTGGGATGCATCCAAATTTTTTAATAGACCACCACCAGTACCTATACATTCCTCAAATTCAGGTATGTCTCTAAAAGGTATAGTAAAAGATCTTGTGACTAACACTTAACAATTTTAATAAAAAACAAGAGCTAGCATTCAGTGTTTAGGAAACCAAATTACCAAACTAGTAACCTTGGTTACAGGTTGGAGGCACAAAGTTCTGAAAAATTGCTCTCACAAATAGTGGTAAATCCAAAAAAAAAAAAAAAAAAACCTCAATGCAATAATGTTGAAAAATGGGAAGGAACTTCATTCGAGTTCTACTCCATCTAAAAAGGTGGATGATAGTTAGGATCTGGAGACGAAGGATAAAACTACATATGAAAATCTAATCAAGGTAACATTTGACTCCTCTTTATCTAACACTTCTAGTGTAATTGTATCATGTTTTCTTAATAGGTTGGAGACATTGAAGAAAGAAGAATACGAGAAGGAATTTAAGAAGATAAGAGGTGATGAGATGGGTGAGAATGTGTCTGATGTGATCAAGAGAACTCTACTCAAAAAATATATGGATCTAAGTATGTTCACTCTACTTTGTGTTATTAGTGAGAAAAAAATTGAGCATGCCATGCTAGACTTAGGTGCATCCGTTAATATCATGCTATACTCAATTTATAGTGCTCTAAAATTGGGTCCCTTAAGAGAAACTGAGATTGTTATTCAATTAGCTGACCATTCTTATGCTTACCCGGAGAGAATTATTGAAAATATTTTGATATAGGTTAACAAATTGATATTTCCAACAGATTTTTACTTCTTGAAAATGGAAGGAGACACTGTCATAGATTCAACTCCACTTCTATTAGGAAGACCATTTATGAAAACAGGCAAAACAAAAATAGATGTGGATAGGGTACTCTCTCCGTCAAGTTTGACAGTGATATTGTTAAATTTATTATTTTTGATACTATGAAATACCCAAATGAGTGTCAATCAAATTGTTCTACTGATA
Organism: Dillenia turbinata; assembly: GCA_037126225.1. Classification (NCBI taxonomy): domain Eukaryota; kingdom Viridiplantae; phylum Streptophyta; class Magnoliopsida; order Dilleniales; family Dilleniaceae; genus Dillenia; species Dillenia turbinata. The sequence goes on along the minus strand of JBAMMX010000022.1, from coordinate 5,786,377 downwards.
TTGTTGATTTAATTGTACATGAATTTTGTGAGAAAAATGTGATATAAATTTTGAATCAAATGCACAATTAGATACTAATGGGGAGTTATATGAGACTGTTAAGTTAAAGTTGAAGCATCCTTGAAGTGAAACAAGTCGAGAACGTCGAGCATAACGATGTTAAACAATTGCGCTTGTTCGGAGGCAACCTAATATTTTTTTTCTTGAGTTTGATTAATTGTTATTTGATTTCATGTTTTAATTTAGAGATATTTGATTAGTGTCATTAGTTTCTTCCTTTAATTTTTGTCGGTGATCAAGATGGGAGATATAAAAGATGAACCCAACCAAGGTTCAAGAGATGTAATAGATGAATTTCAAAAAAAAAAATTGCGAAGAAGTTCTCTGTGAGATAAGGCATGATCATGCGAAAGATGAAGTTAATTTTACAAATGAATAGAAGCACTCATTTTCATAAGGCGTGATCACGTGCTAGTCTGAAGGTGAATTCAACAAATGGGGCAGAAGCACTCACTTTCATAGGGCATGACATGCAATTTTTCTTAAAAACAACCACACAAAAAAAAGAAAGAGAGAGGAAGAGAGAAAGTTCACAACACCATCCCTTCCCCCTTCGTGAATTCCCCGTTCTCCTTTGCTAAACTTGGTGCATGAACCCTAGATATCAGCATATTTTATGCAAAACCCTTGATTGAAAATTTTGCAAATCATCATCAACAACAAACCTTTGCAAATCCCCCTTTTCTCCTTTGCAAATCCTTTGATCGAAAACCTTGTCTCTTCAATCATCATCATTGATCACCATCACCATAACTCAAAAACTTCAAACCCATGTTTCTTTGCAAACTTGAAATCCATTTTGATCACAGCCCTAAAATTTTGATCGAAGCCCTAAAATTTTGATAGCAATTTCTCTACACAATTTGGATCGAAAACCCTTATTTCTTGATCGAAAGCCATAAAATTCTAGATTGAAATCCTACCCAACCCTCTCCATAAATAAATCCTTAACCTAATTTTCTCCATCTTAGCACCAATTCACCCTAGTTCTTCAAGATTTGTTGCTGCATCCTTGGTCACCAAAGCCCTAATTTGTTGCAATCACCAAATTTCATCACCATGCAGAAGAAGAAGGTTGTTGAACATAGCCTTCTCCTTCAGTGACTTCGTCCATGCAATCGTCTCCACCAACCCCTATGGATCCTTCACGGCAGCAAGAATAACGAGCAGGGCCTCGGATGCGAATGTCTCAACCGAAAGACCCACAAAGGCGACATCGCATTTTACTTCCACATTCTACTGCAGTCTTTACTGGTATTAGCAATCCAAGTGAGACTTCCTCCTTCTTAATGGAATCCGAAGAACCACCAACTTTAGACTAGCAAACACCATCACCCTAGGGGAGTTCTCTCTCTTTTATCTCTTTTTATTGTCTTACTTTTATATATTGTATTAAGTGATTTTCTGCACACATTGAGGATATTGTAGGATTTAGGTGTGGGGGAAGGTTTTTATGCCAATTGTATTATCTTCTATTTTCTTCAGAACTTCGTACTCTTTTGATTTTTGTTTGAAAATAATTTTAAATTAGTATGCATTGTTGGTTTGAATTCAAATGCATAAAAGGGACAAGTGTGATTAGTTATTTTTGGATAAAAAAATATTTTGAGTGTCCCATTGTTCTTAATGATTGTATCAAATGAAAATGTCCAAGATTTGATATAAATTGAAACACCTTTCTGAGTTTTTGAGTCTTAGGAGCATACCATCATCCTTGCTCGTATGCTCATTCTAGAATCTGCTTTGCTATGCATTTTAAGACCACATCCATGAATTCATGCATTAGTATGATGGGGGCACTTAGGTTTAACCTTTTGGCTCTCAAAAAAATACCTTTTCATGCATATTATTTCCCTAGTGAACCCATTTGAGCCTGTACCCTTTTCCTTTGTTATTAACCTCATTAATTGACACATGACCTTCTTTTTTTTTTACACTTATTCTTCTTTTTGGCCCTTTATATCAAAGATACATGTGATTAGATTATAAACGGATGGTTATTTGATAACGGGCACTAGGATAATTTTTATTTTGGGATTATTTTTAGGGATTCAATCATACGTTGGGAATGGTTTGTATATACACTGTATCTCCATTCATCCTCAAGTTTGTTATCTACCAAAAAAAAAAAAAAGATGTTCACAAAAAAAAGAGAAAAAGAAAAAATTCTCAGAAATTGTGATCGAAAAATTTGAAAAAAAAAAGAAAGAGAGAGAAAGGAGTTGTTTTTTTTTTTTGGATTGATTGTACTTTATCATATGAGATGTGTTTGATAGTGAGAAATAGTTTTATGTTTTTTTTTTTTTGGGGGGCATGCTTCTTTTGATATTCATGACACATCACATCTACCCTCTTATCCTACTTTTACCCAAGTCACATTACAACTCTTGTAAAGACCCCCTGATTTTTCTTTTGAATTCATATAATTATTGGTGGAGATTTGATAAATAAGCAAACTTATGATAATGACATACTATATTTTGATTTGAGAACTATTGATAAATTCTCTTAAATACTTTGAGTGTATAGAGAGTGAACCCCTTCTGATGGTATTGGATCTTGATATATTGAATTTTAATAAGATTATTGAGATTGATGGGATGTTTATATTTTCTTTTAAGGTTATGATATTATGATCACTTGTTTTTTAGATTGTTGTTTTAGCTTAAATTTTTTAATGTGTGCTGATTTGAGATTGAATTGAAGAAGGGGAATGAGTAAAGAGGAGAATAGTTATGTGAAATTGGTTTAGTGAATGCTTGAGGACAAACATTAGTTTGATGTGGGGGAATTTGATAGTGTTAATAAAGTTGAATTTCTTGTTTATATTATTGTTTTGTTTTGGATTGATTATTGGTCTAATTAATGGATTTTATTGCTTTTATAGTTAGGTGGCTAAAATTTGAAAGATTGGATCAAAGTGGACTTAAGGAGGCATTTTGAAACTTAATGGTTCAAGTCATCAATTTTGGTCTATGAAGAAAAGAAGAAACTTGACAAAATTGGATGATTTTTAGTCTTTGTTAATTTTAGTGGGATTTTACATTGAGTAAAATTTTTTTTAGAAGTAGACTTTTTTTTTTTGCTATTTTAGAGGATCCAATTTTTATCCTTTGGATGGAAGATTTTCTTTGGAACTAGAACATTTAAAGGAAAGCATCTTGAACGTCTTCTTTTTTTCTATACAAGGAGGAGGATGGTTGCCTCATCCTTTCTTTTTAGGGTTTTTTTTTTCTTTTTAACTTCATTTTTTATTTTTTTACTTTTGTTGAAGAACTCAAAGGATGATATTTTTCATCATGAGTGACTAGTTTTATTTTATGATTTAAGGAAAATTTTCATTCGAATATCTTCATTGTGAGGTTATGTGCTTAACTTAATTTATTATCCTTTTAATTTAAGTATACGTTCATTCTTGATTTTATTTTATATGAAAGATTAATATTGGTTAATCTGACAATTTAATTCAATATTATTCTTTCTATTACTATCCAGAAGTTCAGTGATCCGTAATTGTTATGAATGAATAGTACAAGTAGCGAATATATTATTTATCTTTATGGGTCTTTTATCAATATTCATGTTTAACCTATGGAATTGATGGAATAAAATTAAATTATTGCGGCTATCCCAATTATTTGGATTTAATTGATCTGTTTTCACAAAACTTAGTACTATCATTATATTGATATGGAACGCTATCGTGTCCAGTCAATTAATGATAAGTTTTAATTGAATGTTGGGTTTGATCAATTAATTTAGAAAAATACAAAATTTATTATGGTTATCCTAATAAATTTAAAATTAAATGCTTGAATTACAAGATTATCATTTTAACCTATGATCAGTGAAACAATTGAATGTGGTGAATTCTTAGATCAGAGTTTTTGTAAATTGATTTTCTTTCAATATTTAATATTTTTGTATTGTTAATTTATTTCTTATTTTTAAGATTGTTGATTTTGAAATTATGAATTTTATTAATAAATCCCTTATTTTTATTTTAGTATTTAACTAAGAAATTAAATTAATTTAGTTCCTTTAGAATTTAATCTGATGTCACTATTGCTACAAAATTTTTTTGTATTGGGGAATTAGTATTAATTTTGAGGATTTCGACAACCCATCACTCTCTTAATCCTGGAATGGAATTCCAATGGCACTAAAGACCAAAGTCCTTGCAAAGTATGACAAGAGCAAATTTTCGAGCCTCGAAAAGAGTAAATCCTTCTCTTTCAACTTTTATAGATGGAAATTGAACCTAGGAATGGTCATTGATTGGGAATACCCTAAAAACATAGGGTTTCCATATGAATAGCACCTTAGTCACATTCTGCCTAGTACCTTATTAAGGCCCAATGATAAAATCTATGAGAACTTAGAAAGTTTTACAAGAACTTGGAAGTAATAGAGGAGACCGGGAAACATCTCTTAGAAACACATTATGAATTTGTGAAAGGGATGGAGTCTTGCACATTCAAGACATAAATTGGATGTCATTCAAAGAATGCAAGAAATATATGAAAATGGATTTGCTAAATTATGCAAAAATTGTGTTTTACAATGACAATTTAGAGAACCTAAAGGAAGTCAATACAAATGCTAAGGTATCAGGTGTGCATGAAAGAATTCTTTACTTTATCACCACACATGTCCTTAGACCTAGGGGAGATAATCGTACAACCATTTCCAAATAGGATTTTTGATTAATGGTGTGTATAATGAAAGGGAAAAAATTCCTAGATCACACTTCCTTATTCTATATTTCATGATAGCTATTGTCAAGTCGAATTCCTTCAATCTTCCCTACTGCTCCTTAATCATAGATATCATAATTGTAAATGGGATAGATTTAAAAAATTACATTTGCATTAGATTGTTAATCAAGAATGGGATTGGGAAATCATCTTTGAAAAAGACAAATTGGGTGTGTAAGGATGGTGTTTGGGAAAGAAAGGAAGAGGATAAGGCTGAAGAAGTTTCGAAGAAAAGAAAAAGGGATAAAGAGGGTCCAAGTGAACTACCTAATGAGCCTTCTAGGGAAGCACTTCTTCAAATAATCCTTGCAAGTGTCAGTGAGTCTTCTAACTCTCAATCATCACACTTGAAAAAATTTGAGAGAAATTAGAAACAATTGAGAGCACAACTCACTAACTAAGTTAACAAAACCTCTAACTAAGTAAACACCATGCCCTCTTTACCATTGAATTTAAGAGAATGGAAGAAAATCTGGACTCAATACCTAAAGGCAAACCTTCTCATGACCAGGGACCATATCCCTCAACTTAGTGACCATACAGTTCTTCCAAGTTCTCTATTCCTTTTCATTATCCTCTCACGAGCTACATGTGAAGAAATCCACAATTTTCTTATTTTTTTTTATATTTTCTTAGGTGATGTACTAGCTGCTCTCTATGTAATCAAATAACACTTTTGAATGAATGTTATGTTTTCTTTATTCTTTCTAAATCATGCTTGTGCTTACCAATTTGATTATTTGATCTTGTCCCTGCCTGAATGCCTACGTCCTTAGCTTTGTACCTAAATGACAATATCTATATATGTGCCTATATATGTTTATATGCTGACCTTCTGATAATAGATCAATGACCTTAATCTCGGGCCATACTTTTGCCCTTATAGTTTACTTTTACTTTGTGTTCGCTACCCCATTTTGTTGATGACAAAAAAGGAGAGAAAAGTAGAATAGTAATTGGATGATTTATAAAATGAATGGATTTAGAGTGAATGGATTTAGGGGGACAATTGAATGGATTATAGATTGCATATATAGAATAAACCGGTTAAGAGGGAGAATTAGCCTAGAAATTGATTAAATCAAAGGGGAGTTAAGAATATTAGAAACTAGAAGTGTGAAATGAGTAATGCATAGGTTAAGGGAAGGATAATCTTAGGTTTTCAAAATTTGGAACATTTTTGTTAATTTTTTTATAAGATTTTATCATCATCAAAAGGGAGAGATTGTTGAATTAAATAGGTTTTGATGATGATTAGGAATAATTAAAAATAATTAGGTTAATTATTTTATCATTTAAAAGAAGTTAAAAATGTTAGAATTTAAATTTTATGTAGGCAAGTCAACCTGCATCATAAACAAGTCAACCTACACATTTAAATTGCTTAGGATACTGTTTAGATGTCAACCCACATATAACATAAGTTAACCTATCGAACCCACAAGTCGACCTCATAATAGATACAAATCGATGTAAGATTAAAAAATTTGAAATTTCACTAGGTATAGATCAATTACAAGTCGACCTGAGTAGTGATAAGTCAACCTAAAGAAAATAGGACACAGAAACACAACTTTGCAAATAACTAAGTCAACCTATCAATAGATATAAGTCGACCTGGTCCTAGGACAACATGACCTCAAGTCAACCCAGACTTGAAACGAGTTGACCCGTCAAATCCATGTCTCAGAAACTAAACCTATAATATACCTAAGTCGACCTATTACTTCATCAAGTCAACCTTAACCTTGGGAAATAGACCATAAGTCGACTTTGATTAGAAATAAGTCGACCCAACCATGTAGGCCAAAACCAAGTCGACCTAATATTCAAACAAATGAGTCGACCTACTTTAAAGGGAAGTTAACCTAGATGAACAATACTCAAAATTGTCTAAGTATGGGAAACTATAAGTCAACCTTATAGTATTAACAAATTGACCTAGGAAAATATCATCTCAGAACCATTTTCTAGCCTTAATTGAGTCGACCTAGGTATTACACAAGTTGACCTATCTACACGTTATACAAGTGTAAGTCAACTTAATAAATAGACAGGTCGACCTGACCTAGGAACAAAATGAACATGAGTCAACCTAGCAATATGACAAGTCGAGTTGAATAATCAATCTCTTAGAAAATCATATCTGAAACATGGCTAAGTTAACTTAGGCTTAAAACAAGTCGACCTGTCCCTCATATCAAAATACAATAAGATGACCTAGCTCATATATAAGTCGATTTGACATGAAAGAAACATGACTTATGTCAACTCAATATATTTTTATGGCAATCTAATCTTACACAAGTCGATCAGAGGAAGCACAAGCCGACTAGACACTCACATAGAATGCATCCAAGTTGACCTACTCTAAGAACAAGTTGACCCGATCTAGTTAAAATTCAAAAGTCAAGTCAACTCAAGACAGGAACAAGTTGACTACATGTGAGTAATGTAAACATATTCAGAAAAGCTATTCGAAATTACAACAGCTTCTGTAATGCATTCAATGTTCATAAATGCTTTCCAATGGCTAGATCATCTTCTTCGGATATAAATACAACATATGAAGGGATGAACAAGAACTTTCGCTGAAAAATAACGAGAGCTTACACTACTATTTCATCCTCTTTTTTTCTATTCTATTTGTTGTATTTGTATTTGTACTATAATGATCACATTTGAGGTTTATTAGCTTCACTCAGTGATTTATTTTCACTCTATTTCTGTTGTAAAAAATCAAAAGAGTGGCTTTCTTGATTTTGGTCTAAAATGTATCGAGTGAAATTTTTAGGTTTGCTTGCAGCTAGGAAAGGCAAGTGGGATGTTGGGGCTAGCACTTGTGAAGGTTCCTAGTACTAGTTAAGTTAGTGAATGTACTATTTGTGAAATAGTGGATTAGAAAATTCAGAGATAGTTTGAGAGTGGATGTATACCAGGAAGGTAGAACAAGTATAAATCTTGGGTCTCTATCTCTTCTCTATTTTTAGATTATTTATGAAGTTCAAAATAGCCAAGAAATTTTGATAACCTATTTTCTCCTCTAGGTTATCACTCATAGTGCCAACAATTTGTCTAGAGTAATTTAGTGTATATATGATTTGTGGTTCTTATATGTTTAATCAGTTTATCTTATATACTAGATCGTTAACCACAACGTTCACATCACAGTTTAAAAAAAAAAAAAGAAGTATTTGCAAAGTAGCTAATGAAACATCTTCCTATTCTTCAAGTTATTATTGTAAGATAAATTATTATGCAAGAATTTTGCTTTTGTTTTATTTGATTTCATGTTCTTGGCTTGGCTTCTCCAAGGGATGTATTGGAAGTCTTGTTCCTTTGTTTGCATTCTTGAAGTTGGATTAGTATAGAAAAAATATATGCTTGCGGTTTGTGCAACAAATATTTAACTTGTGAAAAAAAAATAAAAATGAAAAAGAAAAACAACAACCAACAACAACAACAATGTAGTACATCAATTGGTACAAGTACTAAAATTTTCCAACAATTATTTTATTGTTTTCTACATAAAGGAACAAGTGACTTAATGGCGGGGCCGAGTTAAAAGCCTTTCTTAAGGGTATCCGGCCCAACCTAGCCCTAGATACCATGTAGGACTACAACCCTAACAACATAAAAATACTACCCCTAATTTCAAAAGGAAAAATGAGATAAAAGTTTGTCAAAAAAGAAAGCTACTTATTCTGTTCAATGTGATTATAACCTAGCCTTCATACACAATAGACTAGCCAGTTATTCTCACAACTAAATTGAGATATGACAAATTATCTCACTAGAGGTTTAGAAATTCATTTATTTAGCTGAATGAATTGAGTACAAATGGTCCTACTAGCTGGTCCATTGTTAGAGTTTTTAAATTCTTAGATTCCTCTATTGCAATGACCTTTGTTTCCCAGAATTTTGGCATAAATCTAAAAACTTTGTCTACCATGCTCTCCTGACTAATCTCTTTGCAGCCTAAGTTCGTTAATAATAGTATTGAATCTAGTGATCATATCTCTCACAGTGTCACTGTCTCTCATTTTAAATGCTTCAACCTCCTACTTTAATATTCTAATCTTATTTTCCTAACATGATTAGTCTATTCATATGTATTCTCTAAACTTTTCCAAATTTCATTAGCAGTTATGAATGAACAGATTTTATTATATTCATTTTAGCTTAAAGCAAGATGAAGTATATGCCTTCTTTTCTTCTTGAGTCATATTCTCTAATTCACTTGGTCGGGAATTCAATACCTTCTTTAATTATTTTTTAGGTAATATCATCCTAAGCTATGATAAAATTTCTCATTCTCAACTTCCACTAGCTATAATTGTTCCTATTGAAGAATGGTGCTCTATTGGTTGGATATACTTTGAATGGAGCACTATCATTATTAAGTGCTAATTGAAGATTAGAATGTGTAGAACCAAGAGGGAGTGAATTGATTATACCAGCACTTTTTGATTTTTATGAACTCCCAGAGAATTTGAACAGAACAAAGATGGCACACTTGATTTATAGTAATTCCACCCTTCTTGGTGTACATCGACTCTCTAACTTCACCTGAATTTTCAAATCCACTATTTTGTTAAAAATAATAAAATCAATCAAATAGCTTTCTCCACAAGTGCTAGTGAAACCTAATAGTGTTTCTCTTAAACATTACCCTCAATCTTACTCAAAAGATTGATGTTACACAAATCCAAACCAAGAAAACCCTTCCTGTGGTCTTTTACACTGTAAATACAAGTGTTTGAAAGATTACAACAATGAAACTTTTAACTTCTGATAAATCATTAAAGCACACACATTAATAATACAACACAATAAGAGTTTTCAGTTTTTGCTTAGAGCTTAGTATTTGCTCTTCTCTCCTTTTTTTTCTTGGTATTCAAATCAGGTGTTGTGTTTAGAGAGGAGCTGGTGAAAGAGTCATTAGAAAGTAGTTGATAAGAATTAAATGCTCAACAACTTTTTATAGAACTAGCCGTTACATAGCAGGTCGACTTGTTGCCTTCGCAAATCGACTTATTCTTTAGTTATCTACAAGTTAGGCCAGGTCAGGTCAATTCATTTTTCACTCTGGTCAACTTGAGCTTTATTAGAATATAGACTTCCAGACTTCCAACTCAAGTAAGTCGACTCATTTGTTATTCAGTTCGACTCAACTCATTTGAAATTCAAGTCCACTCATGTTTTAGTTATCTTTATTTCTCTCACGTTTTCCATTTATGGGTCTACTTCATCATTTTTCCATGTTAGCTTACTACTCTTTATACTCGTTTGATCTCCTTTAATCATAAGGTCTTATCTGAGCTAAGTAAGTTGACTTGTTCTTGTTTCTGTCGATTCATGTTTTCCCGTTACTTTTGAATTCTTGAGTTTCTGATTAGTGTGAATCGACTTGTATTCTCATTAGATTGACTTAGACTCTTTGTATTTTTAAAATTTTTGACCGTTAGAATATTTTTTTAGGTGAGTTGACTTCATACTTCATGTTGGTCAACTATTCTTGTCTAGGTCAATTCATCCCTTTAGTGGTTGACTTGACTTCTTGAATAGGTTGACTTGTCTATGCATTTGTTCCCTACCTAGGTTAACTCATTGTTCACTTAGATCGACTTGCTGAATTGCTATCTGTTTTTTTGTTATAGAGCTTTAAACCATTTGAAACACTTTAAACAAACTTTAAATTTTATTGTTGTTGAATAAAATGCTTATCATCAAAATGTTCTCATCATGGCAACAAATTTGGTCAACATTCTTTATAAACGGTGGTGCTGAAGTGTGCGCAATTTAGATTGCTGGATTGGAGGAACCTACAACTAGAGCTTCATATAAATATTTTAAAAGCATAAATGATGGAATAAAAAGGGCTTGAGGCCAAAAATATGTATTTTCTCATAAAAGAGTATTTTTAAACTTATAAAAAGACAAATACCCAAAATAAGGTGTTTTGAGCATTTTGAGTAGAATATTTCATAAATTATAATTTAAGAGATTTTGAACCTATTGGCACAAACCTAATCGACTCTTACTATTGTGAATTTTCTTGAATCTCTACTTACTTTCTTTGCTTAAACTAATCTTTATCACGAATTTTCTTGCAGCCTTAACAATGTGCATGTCCTCTTGGGTGATTTATTTATTCTCTTTCCATTTGAGCAATGCAACAAGTGATTCACATGTTTATTAAATTAAATGATGTTTGGTAATATGACATGAAAACCCTAATATTTATTTCTTCTTGCGCCGCTGGATGAAGCAAACACATTGTCTTTTCTCATTTAACCTTATCCTATATAAGCTTGAAACCCTACTGTTTTTCATCATTTCATTGCTGCGCCGGCAAAAGGAATAGAATTTGATTGACATCAAGGAATTTATGAGAATTCGGGAGAGTTTCGAAGAGATTGATTCTCAACAGGTTTGAGTCTTTGATTTTTATTTTCTTGCAATTCCTTTTATTTTTTTTATCCTCATATATCTATTGATAATGTAGTTATTTTTCTTGATTGCTTTATACAAAGATAATTTTTGGGTGTGCCAAAATTATATTTTGTTAAATCATGGAGCACAAAATAATAAAAGGAGTTTAATTGTACAGGTTAATTAATTTTTCTTTGAGAGTATTAGAAGACATTGACAAGAGAAGGCGGTGTCCCCATCAAATTTGTATTCGTATTTTTTCATGTGAACCAGATGGAAGGTAAATAATTAACTGTAAGTCAAGCCCAATTTTGCAATCTGTTTATTATTGCTTTTAGCCTTTGTGTTTTAGGGTTTTGTTCATTCTGTATATTAATTATGCTTTATTGATTAGGATCATAGATTTGTGTGGCTAATTATTTTTTTCCCCCAAAGTGTTGCTTTGTTGTCTCTTAAATTTCTGTATCACTATCAAATTCATCATTTATAATAATTAACTAGAAAATTTTTTGATGAGATGAAAAACATTTCAAACAATACAACTTTGATCTTTGTCTAGGGGCTCATAGTCACGAATATAACAACTAGACTAAGGCACATAATCGCCAATAAAGGCTCATCCTATCCCTACACAAATACAACTTTGTGTCATAGTTTTATATTTTTTTTTAGGGAAATATTTAGCAGAAAACTTATCTACCAATGCTACCCAAATGATGAAGTGCTGGGCTAGAAATAATTCAACCATAACTTTGCCTATCCATTAGGGCAAAGGGGAAAGAGTTAAAATTGAATAGCCCCATTCAAACACAGTGGTGCTTTATCATGTTGCACATCTCCCAGAAAGCTGAAATGTGTGAATAGGGATCCTGATGACTGTAGCTACTAAACTTGCTTTGTTTCACCAGAATAATGGTGCTCCTGTAGAGCTCAAAGTCAAGCTATGATCTATCATTGCTTGTTGCTCGTTTCTCCTCTAGTGAATCTAAGGGTAGCAAAGTTCATCGAGTGCTCTGTGAAGAATGATGTTTTGATCATCCTCCTACGCTTTTTGCTCTCTCCGACGAGCAACATTCATTAGTTTGAATCGGTGGCAATAAAATTGCCTCTAGTCTTTGATGTTGACGACTTTGAAGAAATCAACGACAGTCTGAACAAAAATTGAAAAAGAAACTGCAATTGAAAAAGGAAATTGAACTTAATTGAAGGAATCGATGCAAAGAAACTAAAAAATAACTGAGAACGAATTCTCCCCCTATGTATACTGTGTTCTCCTCCTGTCCATCTTTATGCGCGAATCCTTTCTTAGGGCTTTGATTTTGTTTCCCTCTTTTTTATTTTTTTAGTTCCATTGCTCAATATGCATCTAATTTTTCTTCAGATTTTTGCAAAATTCTTCATTTTTCCATGACTGTGCAAGGAGGCTTTGCTCTTCCGTGCTCGTGTTGTTGGCAGTGGTTCTCGAATGAAATTTGACTTGGACTTGTTGGGCTTTTCTCAAATTAGATTTTATCCATTTTTTTAAATAATCAATCAGTATTGAAAGATATTTTTCAAGATACAAGTATTATCTAGTCTAATTTTAGAAAAAATTTTTATAATATAATATTTTTAATTTTAAAATTTTGAATTTGAGATTTTATTAAGAAATTTAAAATTTAATTCTTTTACTTTGGACGTAAATTGAAATTTTAAATTTGAAATTGATTAAAAAATTTAAATTTGAAAGCTTTGACTTTGGACCTGAATTGGTCTTAACGTGAGTTTGAAATTGGGCTGTACTTATTTGGGCTTGCTTCGGAATGAATTTCGATTGTTCAACCACTCTTAACAATTGGTCCAAAAACCTTTTTATGTTCAGTAGTCTAATTTCAACAAAAAATTTTCCCTTCTTCTCATCCGAATCAACTCTACCTCCAAGCATGAGAATTGTAGATCTCGATATGCTATTCTTGAATCACCCTCAATTGGAATTTTTTTTAACTCAACATATGATTTCTTTTTTAGAAACTACTTCAACAGCACTTTCATGAATTGAGATCGACTTGATGTTTCTCCCATTTGTAGGTTGAATATGAAAAGTGATGAATTAGAAGTTTATCTCTATCTTCAAGCTTTCTAGCACATCTTAAATCTCTTGAATCCAACAACTGTAACTCAAGTTATGATTTTTTGAAATAGTGCTCTTGGCGGTCACTACTATAGTGCTTTGATTTCTAGCATGCTTAATTTTTTATCTTTTGATGCATATTTTTCTGTCTTTTGGACCCGATTCCTATTTTCCTCTTCATTTTTAGACATGAAAGCATAATTTTACTATTTGAGTAGAAATTCTAACAAATTTTATGAAAAATATATGAAAATTGGAATTCATTCCAAAATATATGCATAAAAAGGACTTATCAACCTGCTCTTGAATAGCGGAACGAACCTTCCCCATGAAACCGCATTGACATCACTCTCGAATCTAATCCTCAACTCTGTGTTCCACGAAGAATAGGTGGCTTCGAGAAGGAACCTAACAAGAAGCCTAATGTAGTACTCCTTTGGCGACAAAAACTTAGAAAAAGTACTAAGCATCTTTGTCAACTAGTGCTCCAGCGTCTTATGGGTTTGGCTCCATACACAAGTTGAACTTCGCAAAATGTAAAGTCAACTAACAATAGGAAGGGGAAGCCCACAGATGGAGTAAAATCCGACCACTATGGGCTCGGGTTGTGTTTCTATCCCTGTGTTGATGCCTTTTTTTTTTCCTACTCGGTATTAGAAGTTTTATCTCGATTAATTCGGATCGATCTACTGTCAGATCTTTTTTGAAAAAGATCTCTCAACGTGATTTTTTTTTATATCCATAGGGAATCAAACTCACAACCATGATTAAGGAAAGTTAACTTCTTTTCAACTGAATTAACCAATATTGGTATTCCTGATGATGATGCCTTTACCCTACTCGGTATTAGAAGTTTTATCTCGATTAATTCGGATCGATCTACTGTCAGATCTTTTTTGAAAAAGATCTCTCAACGTGATTTTTTTTATATCCATAGGGAATCGAACTCACAACCATGATTAAGGAAAGTTAACTTCTTTTCAACTGAATTAACCAATATTGGTATTCCTAATGATGATGCCTTTACCCTACTCGGTATTAGAAGTTTTATCTCAATTAATTCAGATCGATCTACTGTCAGATCTTTTTTGAAAAAGATCTCTCAACGTGATTTTTTTTATATCCATAGAGAATCGAACTCACAACCATGATTAAGAAAAATTAACTTCTTTTCAACTGAATTAACTAATATTGGTATTCCTGACGATGATGCCTTTACCCTTAGACTCATCAGCTCATCCCTCTAACCTACTAACTCAGCCCCTTTGAAACTCTAGTTTGGCCCACTGTACCCCTCGGCATTATAACTCGAGCCAAGAGCAGATTTAACTTTTTTATTAAAAAAAAAAAATTTCTAAAACAATATGTACGAAAAAAAATTCTAAAAATAATTCAAGATGATTGAATATTGAATACTCGATCAATTTTCAATGTGAATAATATTGATCAAGTTTTTAATATTTGATCAACCTATAAATAAAATTGATTAAATATTTATCACTCAATCTATCTCAATTATTTTTTGAAATTGGTTATAGTAAAGATTTCTTTAAGAATTTTTTTTTAGTCAAATTCATACCTGACTCTTGTAACTCTTGGACATGGCACTAGAGTTGTGTGCACTAGTCTTTCAACTTCTCATCGACTTGTATGAACTAGACCGAACCGATCATGTGATCATCCTGATATGGCAGGGGTATCTGCCCAAGGGGTTGGCAAAACAAGCCTCATTGAAATCCTATAAATATCCCCTGACGTGACATCCACAGTTGTTATTAATAACATGACACCCATAGTTGTTATCAATCAGGCTAAGGCACTTTCTAACACAGTTCAACTCCATCAGTCTGAATAGTCACTATAAGACCTACCACTGGTTGCGCCCTCTAACGAGGACCAGGAGTGGGTAGTTAAAGCCTATGCAAGCCAGATCGCCGTGAAACTTTATCCTTAACCAACTGTTTATCCCTACGTTGGTTGTAAACTCTACTATGAGTATTGGTTATATTGCTGAAACCAGGTCCTATTATTCCAACACATATGGCAAAAATGTCATGCTCAATATTAAACCACCCCCTAATTTAACAGCGTGATTCTTCTTTTTTTTTTTTTTTCTTTAATACTTCTGTACTTACCACCCTTTTGCAGATACTTTTCAGTAGTTTAATTCTTTTTTTTTTCCTCTCAACTCCCACATCTCACTTTTCTCTTTTATTTCTGTCACTCACCTTTTGTTTTGCGATTATTTTTTTCTTAATTCTCCTCAATTAATTTTTCTTTTTTTCTTATTTCTTTTAAATTATTTCGCTTATGAAACGGTGTTGGTGTTAATAATATTTTAACGTAAGCAAACTCAATGGAAACGGTCGTGGTTATCCAACGCAACTCACCTGTTAACCTCCATTTTCATTCCCTACAAATTCTATTTGTTCAAGAGATAAACCCTTTCACTTCCCAAAACCGTACCGTCTTAAAAAAGTCCCAAATCAAATTTCAAACTCTCCCTCCCCTTTCGTTCCTCTTTTTTTTCGTTTCATCAATTTGCCGATTTCTTCCCCTTTTGTGAAACAAGAAGATGGGAAATTGAGAACCCCTTAGATTGTTTCCCTTTATTCTTTTGATTTCCCAAGGAAGATTCAAACCCCACCAACCGGTTCAATTAATTCATGTTCGTGTATGAAATGTGAAGTTTTTTTTTTTTTTTTTTTTTTTTTCAAGATTGTCTCTTTTTATCTTTTGCCCATTGAGGTTCTGCTTTCAGGCGATTTTGGGGATTTGCAGACTTTAACATTTGCAAACAGGTCTGCGTTTCCATTTTCTAACCCATTTTGGTTCAATCATTGTTTTATTTTTTATTTTGATGATTTATTTGTGTTGTTCTGGTGAGTTTTTTGTGATTCATGTCTTCTTTATTCAATATGTTTAGATTCAGGATAAGGTTTTCTATCAATCTATATGGGCATCTTTAGTTCATTTGATTCTTATCTTCCATTTCCGAAGAAGAAGTTGAATATTTTAGACCAGATTTTTTTTTTTTTTTTTTTTTGTGGCTGAATTTATTGTGAGTGTGTTTATTAACCAAAGTTTGTTCTGATTTTTTCTCATTATTTTATTTTATTTTTGTGTTTGGACTATATATCTGCTCTGCCCTGCTCCTCTAGGGCTTACAGGGCAGGGTTGGACCCCCCTCCTACTAGGGGTGGGGTTAGGAAGAAATTTCTATCCTGACTTGGGTTTTAAGGCAATGTCAAAATAGCCCCAAATTAATTGGGATGGGTTGAAACCTGGCTGCCCCTCCCAAAACCTGCCTGGTTGCCATCTCTAATAATCTCTAGTAGAAAAACAACTCACTTTCTTGTATTTGAAGATGCTGGCTGAGACTCTCAATCCATAGCCTCGCAATTATGGTTCCCCAACACACTTTCCTAATCCATCTTATATGAATTAAGAGATTAGAACAATGGTCATTGCAACTAAAGAAAGAAGATGACAGATGTAGCTAACAGTACTGCATCATGGAGTTTATACTCAGAGAATTTGAAGAACAATGTGGTGATAATGGATGGACATGACCTAGCTAGGGCTAGTACTCCTAATAAGGGCTCTAGCCCATTATTTGGTGAAGACAACATCATGCAATCAACATGACATGTTTTTGACATGTCTTTGGATAATCTCTGATTATCCATGATCATGTGTTTGATTTGCATTATCTTCGAGCATTATCTTCAAACTTGGTTCAAGGTGTGATATTGAGAATATTCTTAGAATTTAATTTTTGATGACATAAGATTATTGAGACTAAGTACAGAACATCGGATGCCAATGCTAGAGTGAGAAATTTTCATTGTAGTTGCTGAAAATTCATTTTTTAGTTGTATCATAGTTTTCACGCTCTTGTGTGATTCAAAGTAGGTGATGGTTCACATGTCTATTTGGGAGGATTCTTGGATTGGAGATTCTCCCTTCTTTATTACACGTGCTTGCATATTGTATCTTATCTTTATTTTCTTTTTGTGCTCCCATGTTGGTTTATTGTATTGTATCTCCTTGTGCCCTACATTTGGTCGTTGTCGCAGTTAGTATTTTGTCAAACCTTCGGTGCTAAAATCAGAGGAAAGGAGGACCTGTGAAATTTGACTAAAGTTTTTCAAATGAATTTTCAACCGCCATGACTTTTTTTCTGGCATGGGGGCGGGAGTTGAGTGCAGTTATAAAAGCTTAGATCATGGATAAATTTTGACAATCCACATTCTTTTTCATGTCAAAAGTCTTGTCTGCCCTTTAGCCACCTATTTGATATGTTTTATTGTCTGGAAAACATCACGAAGTCTTCTTAAGCTGCTCCTAGGTGAGGTAAAAACATCTATTGTCTGTAGAGGGCATGAAATCAATTGCTCAGAATCTATTTCTTTAGGAATTAGGATATACTTCAATCCAAATTAGACATTTTTAATCTTTGAGGACTGATTGTGCTTGTTTATTAATTTACAAAGAACTAGAACATTACATGCTTCGTCGCAAAAGCCAAAAATGAGGTTATTACTCCAGTTGGCCACCATGTCACTTGTATGGTGAATTTTTGTTAGTTGTGTTTGGTATTTATTTCCTTGAGAAATAGTGATAAACATCTTAAGTTCTTGACTTTGATGTACAAATTATCACATAAGTGTAATTCAAAAGGTCCAAATATCAACAAATTCATAAATTCATTTACAGTTCATATTTGGTGGTGCAATATCAATATGAGCCATACAAATGATTGAATATCATAACTAGTATCTACATAATTGTGCTGAGCTATATTCCACAAGCTCTCATATAAGCTTTCCTAGAAAATGTAATTTTCACTGTTAAGTTGTTTCACTTCCATATGTGTAAAGAATGATTATTCTTATTTTTTCTTCTTCTTTATTTCCTTTTGAGAGGGGGTGGAAGATACAAGGAGACTAAGAGTTATGTTGATCTAGATTTTCCTTAGCCAACAAATTTTTATTTATTAATTAATTTATTAATTAATTTTGTATTTGGTTATTTAGGACTTGATAGCACTAGTGGAATCAGTTGCTTTGAAAGAATCAAGGGTCCTTCACATCAACTCGGCCCAGGGACTATTATCTCTTGTTACCCTTACTCCTCAGGGCCCTTCTAGTACAAGTCCTCTTTCTTATGAGGTAACCAACTTTAACAAATTATCTATTAAGGCTCTTTCAACCTGTCTGTGTGTGTCTCTCTCTCTCTTGGCAATTTGATTACATTTTCCCCTAACTTTAATATATCAAATCTACATTTTCTTTGTGCTCATCATGTCATATAATTGCATGTTGGGATTCTTTGGTATGCCTTAGATGCTACTTAGGAACTCTTTATTACACAGTGAGTTCTAGACCCTCATATTGTGCCAACTGTTTGCCTTGACAACATCTTTACAAGGAACATTTATTGCAAAATGGTATTTCGGCAATTTAAGTCATTGTTTTTTTTTTTTTTCGGTACTGTCAACGAGGAGTGCTTCTAGCTTAAATGGCATAAAGAAAATTGTATATGACAATTTTCACATTCATTTTGGGCACAGCAAGTCAGCTGCTGCTGAAAATTTTAAGAATGTAAATTGTAACATAAGGGGATATCATTAGGTGCTGGTGGTGCAGAAGAGTGAATTGTAGTATGATGTTAGAAATTCAAACATCATAAAAATGCCCTTGAGAATGTGTAGTTACACATGGTTAGTTCCCAATTTGGGTGCATTGGTAGAAGCATCATTGCATTTCAAATGCACCATGAGTATTGAAGAAGCTAAGAGATGGAATATGGTAATAGACCTCCGTTTGAAGTATATGCTAATGATTAGTGATTGACTTGAAGAGTCACTTATATATGAATCTGGTGTAGAATCATTCTCTGAAATCCCTTTATAGGCATGTTTGGAAAAATGTGGGCATGTCTGTCTGAATATTCTCCAACTTTTTGGACATTGAAATTTGTAAGATTTGTGGGCACAGGAATACAGTGGATATTCAACATAAGATTGGTTTTGACCACTTTCTCTTGCTGTCATACTACTGCTCCAATTCTTTTACAGTCATATTTTAAGTATGGGAATTGAAACAGCATGTTTGGATTCTTTCCTTTGGCTAATGTCACAGCGGGTGAAATTTTTGTTTGGTCAGATTTGGTTTCACATGAGGATAAAGTGTGCGAAGAAGATGTTGTGGAATTCAAGTACATGCTTGTGAGCCTGACTCTAGTACATGCTTGTGAGTCTGCTTCGTGTGATAGCTGGTTGGCAATGCACTATGAAGTCCCTTAACCTAGTTAAAGGATGGTTCGTAGCATATTTCTGACCGTCGATGATTAAGGGTTGTCTTTTTGTCCAGGCTTTTATCCGACTACTTGGCATAGTGTTCAAATATTTGCACACTTCTAACTCAGGAAGTTTCATTGTCTCAGGTTTGTATGACCACTTACGACTTGCATGGGGAGGAAAAACAAGAGGCAGCGCAGGGCTGGGCCCAGGGCTGCTAGGCCTAATCCATCAACCAAGGATGAACTTCCTGGCGTGCATGAAGCGCAGACAGAAAGAGAGGAGTAGCCTACTGCTGGCCCTGAAGAGGGTTCAGAATGAGAGGGTGCGCCTTCTATTGTGAATGAATGTGAATAATAATGGTTGTTAGAACCTTCTTGATTAAATCTAGTCATGTTGTGTAGCATATGTTTTGACTAGAAAACCAAAAGTATGTTTAGCACTGCTTATGTGTTGGAATCTAATTCAGTTTCAATTTGTAGCAGCCTTTCAATTAGTAACAGCTCATCATGAGTGGAGTATCACTTGATTTATTTTCTTGTTTGGCGTATGATTTTTTTTACTTTTCTTTCTTACTATGTAATTTTTCTAGTTTTTATTAAAGTATTCGTATCGTATCATTCAAAGGAACCCCTTTTGTATATTTGCCACCTTGAATGAGTTAAATTAAATTTACATGAATGTTAATCATAAAGTAAATATAAATTTGACATACCATGTTAGTAGTATATTACGAAAGATGTTGGTACTGAGATGTACGTGTAATTAAAAAAAATAATGAGTGGAAAATTTAATAT
Source organism: Dillenia turbinata (assembly GCA_037126225.1). Taxonomy (NCBI): domain Eukaryota; kingdom Viridiplantae; phylum Streptophyta; class Magnoliopsida; order Dilleniales; family Dilleniaceae; genus Dillenia; species Dillenia turbinata. The sequence goes on along the minus strand of JBAMMX010000022.1, from coordinate 5,765,914 downwards.
TTTTAATTGAAACAAAATAGAAACCCAATTAAAGATATAATAATAATAATTTAAAACCCTTACAACAAGAAGTGACCTAATACACTCACACATATAATAACGTTGGGAGAGCATGTATTACCCATATCTCTTTATATTATCTCTTTGTTGTTAGATGTCTATTTCAATTGATTTTCAGAAATTTTGAAGATACTTAGTAGGATTGTATGAAATTAGAGACATGAGAAAAATTTTGTAAAGTAAAGTGCTTTTTTTTTTTTTTTTTCCGGTTGAGATTTTAAAATTTCGATCATGAGTGTGAATACTTATCGTATGACTCAAACTATTGTCACATATTAGTTCAATTTTATATTTGGAGATGTAATCGGTTAAATTTTAAAGCAATTTTGTATTCTGTAAATTATATAATTTTATATTTAGAAATTATTTTAAAATACAAACATCAAATACATAAATTATTGAATTTGTGTCAACCATAGTGTAGCACGAATTTTTATCTTTATTGTGGCTATAATCTTGAATTCGAGCCTTATGTACTTTTTTTTTTTTTTTTTCTCAATGGACAGGTTAGCTATCAAGGTTTTTTACATTCCAATCCATTTCCAATTTGATTGGAATTATCTCTTTTCTTTAATAATACTATCACCAAAAAAAAAAAATCAAAGTTTAAACTAATTTAATTTTTCTGAAGAAAAAATTACTTTACTTAATTTTAAAAGAGAAAACTAAGTTTAGTTTTCCTAGATAGAGAAATTTTTAAAAAAATATTTAAATAGAGAAATGTGAACTAAATTATTTTATATTGTGTTCAATTCTAGATAGAGAAATATTAAATTTAATCATTTTAAAGAGAAAAGTAATAAAAATCAATATATTTAGAGAGAAAAAATTTAGATAATTTAATTTTTTAGAGAGAAAAATTTAATATATTTAATTTTAGATAGAGAAAGCTATATTTTATTTTTAAAGATGAGAAAACACAAAACAAATGTGTTTAGGTAGGGAAACTAAATTATTTTTACTTTATGTTTAGTTTTTGAGAAATATTTAATTTAATTTTTTCAAAAAGAAAATTAAACATTAAAAATCAAAATATTTGGAAAGATAAAATTTAAAATAATTTAATTTTTGTGAGGGAAAATTAATATACTTAGTTTTGGAAGAAGCAAAACTAAATTTAGTTATTTTTTATATTAAAAGAAAGAAAACTCAAAACAAACTAAATTAAACTTACCAGCTAACATTTTCTCTATAATTTTTTATTTTTTTTTACCCCATACCAAAACAACTATATTCATTAATTCTATAAGAAATGATGCTACATGGTCTAGCGGTCACCTAACCATACAGCCCACAAACCAGGTCCGACAAGCTCATAGCTAGAAAAGCTTACAAACCACCATGCGGTAACACTCTCGGTCTCTGTTTGGTTGAAATCCCTCTCTCAATCTAATGCTCTCAGTGAAACACTCTCTTGGTTGGAGACCCTCGTGTATCCCTCTAGGCCACCGCTCGATAAAACCATTTCGGTTGCTACCTTACTTCCCTCCATACATTGATTGGACATTCTCTCTCAGTACATTTTGCTCACTCGACACTTTGACCTCTAGACCTTCCGACCTCTCAATCTCTTCGGTCACTATAGAAGTAATTCCTATTATACAATGGATCCAAGTCATGATTATTCGATAAAGAAAGAAATTTTTAACAAATTCAAACATTCTTTAATTCGATATGAATTTATTGTGATATCACTCGATAAGAAAAAAAAAATGTCCTAACAACTAAGACTTTTCGGATCTTCACAACAACATCTAAAACTTTCTTACTTTAGATGACTTTGAATCTACAGAAAAGTTTATGACCATGAATCTAATATTTTTAGAAGATCTCCAACAATCTTTCTGTAAGATAAATAGGGTTTCTACACCTCTCTAACATACAAAAAACTATATATACTATGGAAATACAACCTATCAGATACGCATATATGTACATATTACTCTATACTGCATATAACACACAGAGTCTACATAGGAACTCTTTCAGTCTTTCATTTCCTTTTATCGCTCCTTTTGATTTAAGCACAAGAACTTCCTCTAACGAAACCAACTCTGACAGGTTTTTGCAGGCTTCCTCATTGAAGAAGATCCAACGGATATGATGTACTGGTTCCCCATTTGAGTTAGGAAGGCAATTTAACTATGGAGTCAAAATTAGCTTCAAAGAATTGACATCATCCATGGGAATGATTGACTGATTAGCTTAAGAAAATTCATGCCCTATTTCTCTTAACATGTCGTTAAAAAGAAGACGGCTGATGATTTGTTTCAATGAGGATGACTTAGAAAGGGTCGACTTGAGTCAAAACGACCCCACAGTCATCACCGCCAAAATATGCTGGTAAATCGTAAAGAGAATCTTAGTCGACAAGGGGCAGACAATAATCTCCTCTATTAGGACGCCTTCTGCCAAATAGGCTTCCACCTAGTGCATCTTTAGCCTCCCACCAGACCTATGAAAGGACTTTTGATGAGTGGTTGTATTCTTAAGGCACTATTTCACTCCCTATAACCTTGGGGACACTGCCCAACCATATTACCGCCACGACCGCCTTTAGTGTGGTCAAACTACCATCTCCCTACAATGGCATCTTGGGTTGTCCCAGTCTAAATTGTTTAGAATCCTTGTTAAATATCAAACATATGAAAATCAAGTTTAGAATGTCTTTAGGCATTGTAACGCTCGCTTACGACCCTGATCCCTAGAGCACTTCCATATTAGAGAAGGAAAGGAAAAATCTCACTATAAACACCATGGAATTTAGATATGATGTTGAACAGGCCACCAAACCTAAGCTTGTTAAATAGGTGCTCGAGATCTAGATCACGGATGTTACTAGTCAAACAATCTAGATCCGAGCCTATTTACTGACACCACTTTGGGATGCTATAACTGTGTTTTTATAACGACACTCCAACGTTTTCACGTGGTCACCTGAAGACATGTGTGGAATATACCTCTTTGTAATCATACACAAATTGATAGTGGATCCTAGTCGAAAACCTGTGAAATAAAAGAAGAGGGTGTTTGCATTGGAATGTCAGTGAGCAATACAAGAAGAGGTGCAAAAGCTTCTATAAGTGAACTTCATCAAGGAAGTGAAATACCCCGAGTGGTTGGCAAATGTGGAGAATTTGTGTTGGATTCATTGACCTCAGTAAGGCATGTCTAAAGAACAATCACTCACTTTTGAGTATCGATAAGCTCATCGACAATTCATTAGGACATCAGCTTCTAAATTTTATGGACGCATACTCAGGTTACAATTAGGTTCACATGGCTCTTGAGGACAAGGAGAAGACGAGATTCATTATAGAGTTTGACACTTACTGTTACAAAGTTATGTCATTCAGCCTCAAGATCAAAGGAGCAACCTTCCAATGATTAATCAACAAAATCTTCAGCGAACAGCTAAGTAGGAATGTCGAACCTATGTGGATGACATGCTCAAAGTTAACCCAAAAAAGATTCAGTCTATTTTAGACATGACCTCACCTAGAACATTGAAGGAGATATAGCGTCTCACGGTACAGATGTAGCCTTAAGCCGGATTATGTCAAAGGTGAGAGAAAGGTATAAGCCCTTCTTTGACGCTCTAAAGGGGTATCAAAAATTTACGTGAACACTGGAGTTGTCAGATGGCCTTTGATAAGCTCAAGGAATACCTCTCGTCACTTCCTCTCATCTCTCGGTTCTCCCTTGGTGAGAAACTCTACCTTTACTTATTTGTATCTGACTCAAGCACTCTGTTCTACACTCGTGAGATAGGATGCTACTATACAAAATCCGTATATTATGTTAGCTAGGTGCTCCAAGAGTTATAAATTAGCTACAGGCCTATCTAGAAGGTGGCATTCGCTCTCGTCATAGTCGCTCAATGCCTTCATCCCTACTTTGAAGCGCACACAATTATGATATTAATTGACTAGCTTTTAAGGCCAATCCTACAGAAGAGAGACACTTCGAGCGCCACATCAAGTGGAGTATCAAGTTCAGAGAGTTTGACATTGAGTATTAACTGAGGCTTGGCATCAAAGGTCAAGCCGTAGCCGATTTTATCCTCTAGTGCACCTTCATCAGTCTTGTCAAGCCAACTACTAACAACCCTCCGGAAGGATGGTCGACTCCACCGTGGACGTTGTATGTAGGCGGTTCCTCCAACTTATCGGGGAGTGGAGCTAGACTCATCCTAGTGGTCCTCGAGGACTTCAAAGCAAAATATGCACTCCGTTTCGATTCTAAACCACTAATGACCAAGCTAAATATGAAGCACTATTTACAAGCCTACAAATCGCGGCACTATCGAGAGCTCATAATAGCCGAGTCTTCACTGACAACCACCTTGTGGTCAAGCAAATCGGGAACGTATGAAACTAAAGAACCAATGATGGTGAAATACCTCTCTAAACACCGAGAAGTGATTAGCAAGTTCAACAAAGTTGACATACAACAAATTTTCAAATCTGAGAATGCTAGGGCTGACATACTTTCCAAGCTTACAAGTTTGGACTCTATTACCATCAGGCGCATAATGTATTTCAAGAGCTCCCATACTCAAGTATTGACAAATCAGAGTAAATCCTGATAGTTGAGGACCTACTAAGCTAGAAAGATCCAATAAGACCTATCTCAGAAGTGGTCAACTACCTACTTCCCTACGGAAAGCAATAAAGATCAAGTGCAAAACTACGTATTATGCCATCATCGACAGAGAACTCTAAAAGAAATCCTTTACTAAACCCTATCTCAAGTGACTGACACCCAAGGAAGGAGATTATGTCTGTAGGGAAGTTCATGAAGGAATATGTGACAATCACTTGGGCACTAGGAACTTAACCAATAAGGCCTTATGTCAAGGATTCTTTTGGCCCGCCATGAAGGCCAATGTGGAAGCTTACGTCAAACGTTGTGATAAATGCTAATGCTTCTCTTTGGTGCTTATCAACCCTTCTCCGAACTTTGTCCACTCCCAAGTCCGTGGTCATTTTCACAGTGGGGGATTGACATATTCGGACTGTTTCCATAGACCACTAGGTAGCAAAAATTTCTCATTGTTGCCATTGACTACTACTCAAAGTTGGTGGAAACTAAACCATTAGCCCTAATAACAACGAGCAAGATCTAAACTTTCATATAGACATTCATCACTACCAAGTTTTACCTGCCTCATGTCCTTATCACTGATAATGATGAGCAATTCGATAACAAAATCTTTCAAGAGTTTTGCAGCAAGCTCGAAATTTAGCACTGTTTTACCTCCATTGCCTACCCACAAGCAAATGGCCTTGCTAGAGTGACTAACCAAATGATCCTCTAAGGACTCAAGATAGCACTGGACAAAGCAAAGGGTCACTGGACGGATATGAGTTCATAGCTAAATCTGTCACTAAACAATTTAGTCACGAATTTTTCTGATATTTTCGTGGTTACATCCGTCGCTAATTCGGTATTTTTTTGTAGTGATAATAATAACAATAATAATAAGCGACTGCCTTTTATGGCGGCATGAATAGTGAATGATTAGAATAAAAATGAGAATACTTCCTTTTTTGTTTGGTTACAGATGAGGCACATAGGTCTAGTAGAAAATCACAAAAGGTGAAATAAAGTTGCACAAGGGGGCACAAGAAATTGTACCGGTGAAAATCAAATATAGAACTTCTTAATTATCGAATGAGTGCAGGGGCCACTGCACCAAACACTTTTCACTTATGTGAAAATGCTCTTTGTAAATGACAAAATTTATGTAAGTTTCACGTACCGGTCATATGTTCCATATTCATTGCACAAAGAGAATTGCATATACAAACTTTCTTCTCAGCTATAACATAAGTGGCACCATTTTCTTTTCTTTTAGAAATCTCGAATTTGAATCTCTCTTATATATTAAAAAAATAAAAAAAGAAAACCTTCATTCAGTAATAGGAAGTTACTGACAAATGTAGTCATGTAACACTCTCTAACCAGAAAGAATGTGGGATTGAATGAGAGAGAGGTGGAGAAATGATGAAAATACACTTTTCCATTAAAGAAAACTTAACCACAGCTTTAGCAAGATAGAAACACGAGAGGGGTATAATGAAACAGTGGCCAAAACAAATACTAGGGAGTACACATTATCAAGTGGCTCTTAGCCACTAAAGCAACAAATTATTCTTTTTACGTTAGAGATATATCATATCCTGTACCCACCAAAAATAACAAACTTGAAAGCAGAATTTCTTAGAGACAGAGAGATCGTATTTAAGCTGGACACTGGAATCCAGCTGGTGGAGTCTTGCCACAGGCAATGAGGACTTCAAGAGCAATGGGTAAAATGATTTTGACGTTGAGAAGCTTCGCTTTGATGGTGGTGCAAAGGCAAAGAGCTGCGTCCAAGTCTACCAGTCCTTGCAACACAGGACAACATGTGTCCTTTGCACTTGGTCCTACTCCAACGTGCACAAGTCCCCCCAACAAGTCCACGCAAGCATCTAGCTTAAGGGTGTCAATAGGGCATGTTTCTTGCTTTGGGGGAGGGAATGGCACTACTTTTGGTGGTGGTGGAGGCGGACATGGCGTCTCAGAAGGAGTAGGTGGCGGTTTCACTGCTGGTGGAGGCAATGGCACAACCTTTGGGGGTGGTGGTGGCAGTACTGGAACAACAGGAGGAGTTGGAATGACTGGTGGCACATATGGTGGTGGTTTTGCAATAGGAGGTGTTGGTATATGAGGTGGTTTTACGGTGGGAGGCTTGGGTACATATGGTGGTTTTGGTATGTAGGGTGGTTTAAATGGTGGATATTTTGGTGGGGACTTTGGAGGAAATTTGGGTGGCTTTGCAGGTGGAGTTGGATACGGACAAGACGGACATGCAAGAGAAGTGAGCAAGGTACCAAAGCTCAAGAGGAAGACCAAGAGATGTAGTAAATTTTGCTTTGCCATTTTGGATAGGTGCATGAATAAGCTCACTTTGTGCTTCTTTTATAGAGATGAGTGGCTGTGCGCTTCGCGAGCACGTGAGAGAGAGAGAGAGAGAGAGAGAGAGACCCCAAGATCCTAAGGTAAATGTTCGTTGCATTTAATTGGGTCATTTGTCAAGATTAGTTGACTCGAGACACCCCAAAAAAGGCTCTCGGTTGTGATAATGTAAGGGTGTACAAATCAATTGAGCTGGGGCTTGGGTGTTGAGATAACTCTATTTTTCTATTGCCTTGATTTTCAAACTTTTGAGGACAGAATCTGAGAGACGCGGTTTTAGGGTAGTGGGGGACCCATTGTGCCTGTGATATGGAGCCTAAGACTGCCCTCCAAAACCATATGTGACCTTTCATTAACCCAATCTTTAACGATCAGAAAAATCCATGCAATGACAAAAATTAGGAAGATTTTTCCCTGTTAGATAATGACATCCAGTTTTCCAGATTCATCTCTCTTTTCAATTTTCCCTTAATCTTCTAGATGTTGAAAGGGATTCTACGTGTTGGGTGTCGGCAAAGATATATAGATTGTAAATTATATCACAAGTCAACTCAGTCTGGTCTATTCCACATTTACTTACATTAACTATCTAAATCTTTAATAGCAGAAATATTTTTCAATAAATAAAACTTGCTATCAAAACTTCGGCAAGTGTATTGGAGAAATATTAAATCGAGACATTCAATCTGTGGAGAGTAATTGAGTGCATATATGATTTGTGGTTCGTATGTATTTGATTCGTTTATCCTATATAGCGGATCGTTAATTGCTAGGTTCACATCACAATTTAAAAAAAGAATTTGCAAGGTGGCTAAGCAGCAATTTGCGATGATATACTATGTCACGCCTAGATTTTCCCATCGAACATGTAACAACCGCTGTGTTATCTCGGCATACAGACGTAACCTCTTCATACACCGAGCTAGCGCAAGGCATTCAACATATACAATAATTTTCAAAATAATGAAATCCATCAAAATAAACAAAACTTGCATTCATTTCACAATCAAAGGATCCATTCGGTCCATTCTTGTCTATATATGCATATATTTGTCAAACAATCAAGGATCCACCTGATCCATCTCTATTCATGCACACATGCAATTTGGTCATCCCAGCCATCGAAATTAATTTTTTCCAATTCATCACAACCCATTTTCACTAAAATTCAAAGAAATAAAAAAAGGATCATCAACTTTAGGTATGCAAAACTGTATTCAAATCACAAATCAAATAAACATATTTCAAAATGAAATTATCATGATAGTTATAAAATTTGCCTCCATTTGGGTCCACTGATACCCTAATCCAAAAAAACATCTAGAACCTGAAGTTCCAACCGACTAGATTTCTTCAAGTCCGGTGCTAAGCAAATTCTAATTTCAACAGAACTTCCATTGTAAGAAAGAGAGTGAGGAGTGAGTATATAATATATCCAGTGAATGATATACAAGTTGTACAAAAATAAAAATTTGTATAGTGGATATATCAAATTCATAAATATTTCAAACCATCGAGTTATTCTCAAATCCATTCAATGAAAATAACTTCCAATCATTATTTCTAAATGCATCATAAATTATAATCATCATAATTCAACTCATGTAAATATTTTTACATTTCCAAATCATGGCACAATCTAAAATCATTTTCCCAACAAAGGTCTACCACGACTTAGGGTGAGACCACCAAGAGTTTTAGAAATTTACATTTTAAAATGCACCCATCCTTTGCATTATATGTGGGTTTTAGTTGGTAGTGCACCCAACTTATCCTACACTCGTAAGCATTATATCCAACCATGAATGTATCGCACGAGCTCGGCTACATCCCATGGTCTATCAATCCCACTATATCACTTCGTCGGGTCGCACGTAAAGGAAAATGACTAGTCATTTAGTATGGAGATCAGGCTCTTCCTGCCCAAGCCAATTAATCCACCATTTCATAAATTTACAACTCATTTCATATTTGCCACCATTTCATCAACTTTTCAATCATACTTAACATTCTAATTCATTCAAGATCAAAAATTCCACATGGCACATTTGTTTAAATCAAAGCACAGAAGATGTATAAAAGGTTCAAATTTCTTTTTTTGGGATATTCCACACACACTAAAATACATACATCTAAGAATTCAAAAATCATTTAAAATATTCAATGAAATATTTTTAATAAGAATATTTTTTCTTATTTAAATACAAACAAGAAATCACTCACCTCTTGGGAGGATAATCACTCCCAATTTCAAATCCCCAATGAAGTTCACTCAAGTGATAATTTTCTTTGTGTTTCCAATTGCCTTAAATCTATGTCAACAACATCAATTTATCACTCAATCATTTATAGGATTAGGATTAATTTTTTTTCCCTAAACATAGCACAAACCCTAATTTCTAAAATTTCTAAATCCATGTTCTAATTGCAGCATTTTCACACCAATTGCAATTATATACCATCAATGTTCATAAATTTTCCCAAATTTCAATATTACTAAACCCTAGAATTAAACCCTAAATTCACACTCTTCAAATAATGACCCATATCTTAAGAATAAATAATATAAATTCAAATTCATGATGAGAAGGAAGTATTACCTTTGTTGGTGCCACTAATTTCATCCCCAATTTGAGATTTCACCAAACCTTGGATTTTCTCTCTCTAGAAAACCTTGTTCTCTCTCTAGATTTGATGCTCCAAAGGCTTGTTTGAGAGTTTGGGAAGCTTAAATCTATGGGTATTCATGTGTTTGGTGGATTGCAAGAAGGAAATGAGAGGGAGAGATGGAGAAAGGGATGAATGAAGAGAGGAAGATAGTGTTGAGAGTGTTGGACGAGAATGAGAGAGAAAATGAGAGAAAAATGTTTGTTTGAGTGTTAATAATAGTGAGTGTGAGTTTACCAAAATGCCCTTCGTTAATCAAAGATTTGGAATGGATTTATTGTCTTTTGCACTATTGCATATCGATACGTAAATTTAAAATATATCAATACGCTAAGTTATAATCTCAAGAAGTATGTTTCGGAGATCAATATATCGATACACTCCTCTAGGTCATATCGATATACCGAATGATGCTCTTAAGAAGTTTGTTTCAGAGGTCAATATATCGATACACTCATCTAGGACATATCTATATACTGAATGATGCTTTCAGGAAGTTTTGTTTCAGAGGTCAATATATCGATACTTTCCTCTAAGACATATCGATATACCAAATTACTCTCTCAGTAATTTTATAACAGGGGTCCAATATATTGATCCGGTACACTTGAACATATCGATTTACAAAATTATACTCTCTAATACCTATTATAGGGATTTATCATATCGACCCAAATGGCTCTGTATATCATCCACAACATCAAAATTGTATCATTTTCCTCTACACATTATTGCAATTCATCAAAATGAGGTTCACAGACCTTTTTTCATTACCTCATGACCAATACAATCTCAAATCATTTAAAAATTAAATTAAAAGATCTATTAAAAATGCTAATATCGAATTTGAGCCGGAGGAGGCCATTAGGAGACAATACCCTCAGCTTTTCGGTGTATAATTTTCTTTAAGTTTCGAGAGCAAAACTTCTTTTTAGGGGGTTAGAAAATGTAACACCGACATATTGGTGTATTCGTATTTATACTATTTTCCATTCTATGTATGATATTACTCATGTTCGATATAGAAATTTCACTAAGAAATTTTTTCAATAAAACCGTCCCTAAATAAATATCGGCTAAAATCACCGGAAATTAAAAACTTCCAAAATGACCATTGAAGGTCAAATAATAATTATAATGGCCTTACAACTATGTGAAGACCTCAAATATAGATAAATATCGCTTCGTAAAGCTAAATCAGGGATTTCTGAAAAATTGCCCGAAAAACCGTAATCGGACGGAAATGTGCCTCGGCAAGACTAAATGATCACATTTCAATGCGAAATGGACTTTTTTAGACCTAATATGAGGTAAGGGGTGTAACACCGACACTGCGGTGTCCGTACAAGCATACTGTTCATGAAAATAAATAAAATATTTCTCCGTTTACATATAGAGAGAGAATTTTAAATTATATTGATTTTCGATTTTGAGGTAGGTAAATTGAAATTTTTGGGATATTTAAAATATCCGTAATTCCGATTTGTAAAGTAAAGTGGGTATAAAAATATATAGATGATTTTTTTTATTATTATTATTTATTCATTTATTTATTTACACATTTCTCATTTAATTGATTATGAAGTTATTTATAAAAAGAACAATATAATAATAATCATAATAATAATAAATATATATATATATATATAAAAAAAAAAAAAGAAAAGAAAAAGAAAAGTCAAAATTAGGGCAAAGCCCTAATTCTCTCATTTTTCCCTCTTCTCTCTCTCTCTCTCTCTCCTCTCCCTCGCCGCCTCTCCTCTCTCCCGCGGCCACCCTTCCCGCTCCGCCGCCTCCACCGCGGCGCTTCCTCTTCCGCCGCCGCAGACGGCCACCGACCCACCTTCTCTCTCACTCTCTACCACTGTCTGTTTCTCTCTTCCTCTCGCGGTTCTCCACCGCCACCGCGCCGCCCGCTTGGCGCAACCACCACAACCCACGGCCACCGCGAGCCACCGCGGTCGCCACCCGCCTATCCCGCAGTCTCTCTCTCGCTCTGCTCCCTCTCTTGCTTGCGCGCAGCGCGCGCAGCGCAAGGCCGGATCGCTCGCGCCGCCACGCGGCAGCGCGCTGCTCCCCGCGACCGCGCGCGACTCCCGCCGCCGGCCCTCCTCCGCGCGCGCCAAAGCACGAGACCGTCCCCCTCCTGCGTGCGTGCCGGCGTGCGCGCGCTTGTTCCTTGCGCAGCCCGACAGCCCTTCTCGCGCGCGATTGCTCGCGCTGACTGCTTCCTGCGAGCGATTTTCTGCCACCTGCGGAAGCCCAACCGAAAGCCCTAGGTCGATTGTGCCTTGTCCACTGCAAAGGTACGATCAAATCCTAACCCAAATTCTAGGGTTTCTTGGAGATTTATACTAAATTTGCTGACTTTTGCTTCGAATTGGAAGCATTGTAGGTTTCGGACGAAATCGAATGTCGCACGGACGTTAGGGTATTGGACTGCAGTGAACCCTAGGTGAGGGAAATGCAATCCTTTCTATATTTGAGTTATTTTATTGAATTTAGGATTGAAATTAGAATTGGGAATTTTATGTATGCTTTGAAATAAGTTAGATTAAAAGGAAATGTACTTTCCTGCAATTTCGTATGAAATTATTTATGTTAAGCTTAGAATTTGATGTAAATTGGGCTACAAGGTATAATTGAATGTCTTAGAAAGTATTAGAGTTTTGTTTGATTGGTCGGTGTAGTTTTCCTTGAGATTTGAATTGAAATTGGCATGAATTAAATTTGGATTATGTAAATTCGGGAGAAATTGGTAAAATTGAGGAATATTGTAAATTTAAAGTCGTTGGTGATTTGAAATGATTTCTCTTAGAGTTTAATTTGACGAATGCATGAAAATAATGAGAAATTGGGATTTGAGTTTAAGGATCGATGCAGTCTTTCTCATTATAAGTTGTCTTGCATATAGGCAATCAAAATACTATTTCCATATGATGAAAATAGGTTTCAATACCTTTGAAATGACATATGGGTTGAAGAAATCGGATGAGAATCGAAAAGTGTATGATTTTTCAAAGATTTTCAATCTTGAAGGAAATTTAATTATTTTAAACTTACTTCCGACTTTGAGAGATTGTAGGATTGAAGTTGACTCAAATTTTGATTTTATTATTATTTATAAATGAAATACCCTTGATGACAAGATTGTGTGGCTAGAATTTGGGATGATTTGAGTGTATGTTGGAGTGTTAAAATGTGGATTTGATGTACTTGTGTTATTGACTATGTATATGTGAAATTGAGGCCAAAAGTGTGAGGATTTATGCATGCTGAATTTTGGATAGAGGTTAGTGAGTATGTGGATGTAAAAATGTCTTGGTCGAATCCATTGGAGAGATTGGGAATGACTCTAGTAAGCAAGATGGAAGTTTATATGTGTATGTAATAAGGTATAAAAAGGGTATGCATACATATAGTGATATTGGTGTGTTAAAGTGATATGAAAATGTACAATTGTAAAGAATGCGTAAAAGCATGTGTTTGTATTGATATGATAAATGTATAGAATTGTATTGGTGTATTGAAGAGAAGAAGTTGATGAAGAATTTTGAATAAAAGTATGTTGGTGTATATGCTGACTCCTATGTACGACGAGAGATTGGATTGGGGTGAACTTTGTGTAGGATTGGTTGAGTACCATCATTTGAGTCTTGTGGACATGAGGTTTTCTACCTTAGACACTAGACATCCTTAGTTTTAAAAATGAAATAAGAAATCTCTTGATTTGTAAAGGTGTATTAGAAGTTATAGCCTATTTTCTATAACTGCTCAGATTTGAAACTTGTTCCGATTACATACATGCGTAAGTGTTGGATGTCTTGATCGAGGGGAGCACAGTTTCGGCACTTGTTGTGCATTATAGGGAGTGATTGACCCTCCCGTATACAGTGAGTGGGTTTTATTTCAATGTTTTCGTTTAATATGCAAACTCTGTTTTACAACAGTTTGATAAATGAGCATGATTTATCGCGTGCTTAAAATGTTTTGACTGGCTTTGGAAATGATTTTTGTGAACCGATGGAGTGTCCAAAAATGTGGTTGAATTATGAAATATGCATCCATGTGGTTGAAATGTAAAATGTGCCATTTTATGAAATATGTTGCATTTGGTTTGTGAACCTGATTTACGGCACATGTTTTGGATATGATATTGATATTGGCCTTGAGGGCTGTGATTTGTACTGTGATATTGATATTGGCCTTGAGGGCTGTGATATGTATTGTTCCGTAGCTACGAAGGACACCGTGAGAGGCGCTTTGGTGGCGTCCGGATATGCCTAAGGCCTGGGGTATCCCACGAGTTGTCGAGATTATATTTACTACACGGAACTAGGCAGGTTGAACCCGAAAGGGGGAGGACTTGGCTGCTAGTCAAGTCTAGCACCCGGGTCGAGGTCCGTCGCCAACGCCGGGGTAGAGAGCACTTTAAATAAAAATCGCATATAAAACCCCCGGTGCGCCTGTCATAGGTCGTGGTAGACCTCTGCCAGGACATTTTCGGCTGGCAGCTCTATGATTTTGATGACAGTGTTTTGGATGCATATTTGACTTGATGATGCGTGTAAATGATCTATTGTTGAAATGAAAAGCATGATGATTTGAAATATGATTTGTATACTTATGCTTTGACACTCCAGTTTCACACCCCATATTACACGATTACATTGACCCACTCACTCACTGAGTATTCTTCCCTGAGTACTCACCCCTCCTTTTTCCCTCCCCAGACAGGATTGTGGTGTTAGGGCGATGTATTTGGCTCGAGGGCTTGATAGCTCGTTGACGGATTTGGTGATTCGAGACGGTGAGATTAAGTTTTAAATTGAAAATATGAATTTCATACTTTATGTCGACCCTGCGTGGTCTTGATATTGAGGTCCGTAGTTGACCGTGTACTTATTTGGGATGACTGTATAAATTATATATGTTTATTTGCGAAACTCTCATATTTCATTTGCATTGAGGCAATTGTACGTATTTGAATAATACTTGGGAAATTGTATTATATTTGTATAACTTTAGGCGCGCTCGGTGTAGCGGCTGCTCATGCTCTAGTTGGGCATGACAGTAGAGGTCTGTGGCTAGGACTGTTGGTGATTTGTTAGCCTTGCGTTGTCTGGATGTCGGTTGGGAGATTGGTGGATTGTTTTGAGGCCGGGATGGCCATGTGTTTAATTTACAGGATTGATGATTTTAATGTATACAGGTATACAGGTTTAATTGTACACGGGAGACCTCCGATTTATGGGGAGGTTCTGTCCGATTTTCTGTAGAAATACAGCCGGCATCCAGGTCAACGGGCGGCTGTTCACGTTTCCCGGTTCGGGGCGTGACAGTTCGGGTGGTATCAGAGCTCTAGGTTGAGAGCTATATAGGAAGAGAGTCTTGAAAACATTCCCAAGTGTGTTGTGCTTAAAGTCCTCAATGCATGAGAGTTTCATACAGTCATGAAATCCCAGTACATGGTCATAGATATATGAGTTATTCTTTTTAGGGGGTTAGATACGCTGCGTATCTAACCTAGCATATCATTTCTAGCGGTTTTTAAACCGGTAACTTTAATTGTTTTTAGGGGGTTAGTTATTTCGTAACTAACCCTAATCTTTGAATCATATCTGATTTAAGTTCTTTCTTTGAAAGATTATATTAGGCGAGGTACTAGATTTGTACCTGAGATATTTAGAATACACGAGGATGTTTCCTCATCATGTGCATCCTTCTGGCATGTTTTTAGCCGGCTATTATAGCCATGTTTCCATTACCATCATTTGAGGTAGTTATGCAGGTGTATGAGTGATACACCTCACATTGGATTCAAATGTTTTGATTCATAGCTCAAATTCTTTTTAGGGGGTTAGTTACTCCGTAACTGACCCTAATCCTTAATTTTCACTTAATGAAAGAGTGCTCTGTTTGCATAACTATGCTGCCTAGATGTAGTAGGCGCGGTGCACTATTAGAGAGTCCCTTAGTATCCGATGCACTTGTGGCACTCGAGATTTCACGAGTACTAGAGGATGTTTCCTCTACTTACGCACTTCACTAGTGCCACTTTTAGCACCTCCACCGGATGTTACAGCTGAGATTTCTCCGCCACCACTCGACGCCTTGAGATAGTGGCAGGAGTGGTTCAGTAGATATGGGGTGCAGATGCCCCCACCTCCACTATAGACTCTAGCGACCGCACCTGCGGCCGTACCTGCTCCTACGACACCGGTTACTCCTCCGGTGGCCGGTCCTTATGTTTTTGCTTTGACCGATGAGATTTCGGTTACTTTGAGACGCATCCATGAGCTTACTCAGTTGGTGATAGAGTTACGACAGCTCAGATATACAGACTTTTCATGATCTAGTGATGCCGTAGCGGCGAAGCACTGGATCTATAGGATTCGTAGAATCCTTACTGATGTGGGATTGTCAGAGGAGCTCAGATTGAGAGTTATTAAGAGACTCCTCGACGGTGATGCCCTCACTTGGTGGGAGGCAATTTATGACGAGGCTATTGACTCACTGCGGTAAAAGGACTTCTTGAGGGAGTTCGACCACAGATATTTTACGGAGTCCTAGTAGGACCATAGAGGGTTGAGACCCAGACGAGCCAGAGCTCGAAGTGGGGTAGGACTTCTAACTTTTAGGGAAGCCCTTCTCACTTTTCATCAACACAGGATTTGGACAGGGACCACGTCCCTAGAGTTTTAGAGTATAGGCCCCTAGTGCCTTTAGTTATTCCACAGCACAGCACCATTCTATTTGTCGCGACTGCGGCTAATGTCATTTTAGAGCTTGTGGAGCTCCCCTTAGATGCTTCTAATATGGGAAGCAATGACATATTTGTAGCTCTTGTCCTGACCTAGGTTTCAGAGGTCAGGTGTCACAGACACACATTGGTGGACCATGGACAGGTCAGCAGGGAGTACCTGCACATTCAGTACACACCGCTCCATGGACTGCAGTCGAGAGCAACACTGCATTAGGCTCTTCACTATAGGAACCGAGGGCACAGGCCCACGTGTATGTTACGACTTAGGAGGATGCTTAGGCGAACCCAGATACGACCATGGGTAATCCTCCAGTAGATTTTTTTGTTTAGGAGTTTATAGACTTCTTTTTGAAATCATGTATATCATGATACCTATGTACCGTTTTGACTAGTTAAAGCTCTAGAAGCTTAACTATTGTGATCTTCTTTTGAAACCATGCATCTCATGATGATATGTACGGTTATGACTGGTTAAAGGCTTAGAGGCTTAACTACTCGATATATATATACGCATATCTTTTGCGTATCCTATATTGGTTCCTTTTTCGATTTCTCGCATCATGAGTACCATGAAAATACTCAGAGTCGATGCTCGTGTTCTTATTGACACTGGTTCAGATTATTCTTACGTGAGAGTATTATTTCGCTCGACAGTTGGGTAGACTGTTATCGTCGCTAGATGAGGAGCTATTGATTTTCACTCCTCTTAGTGAGCAGTTGATTTGAAATTTAATATATAGAGAGTGCTTATCTCTCTTATTGATGGGACTCCGCGTATTAGGAGTCAGTTTGACTAGTGATGATCGAGCAGTATTACTAGCTTGATTTGAAATGAGGCCGACCTTGCTCGACCGCATTAGAGAGATTTAAGGAGCAAATGAGGAGCTCCAAGGTATTCTTGATAGATCTGTAGAGATGATGACACAGAATTCCGAGTCCGTGATAACGGACTAGTAGTATATCGATAACGGGTTTGCATTCCCGTCGACAGTGAATCTTCGTAGACATATTCTAGAGGAAGTTCATTCCTCCATTTGCGTTATGCAATTGAGAGGTACAAAAATGTACCTAACGATCCGAGATAGTTATTAGTAGTCTGGTATAAAGAGAGAGTTCGTTGTTTGATGCCTGGTTTGTCAGTAGATGATGGCCAAGCATCAGTGACCCACAGGCGCTTTGTAGCCTTTTCCCATTCCCGAGTGGAAGTAGAAACACATCACAATGGATTTTGTGACAAGGATTGTCGCGGACTTTAGCACGACACGATGCTAATTGGGTGATCGTTGATAGACTTACCAAGTCTGCACATTTCATTCTGATTCGTGGTTATTTTCTTTAGAGGTATTGGAACGTCTTTATACTGGCCTAACCAGTATCAGGATGCCCCATATGAGGCACTGTGTGACAGGGGGTGCCGCACTCCGATATGTTAGGGTGAGGTCGTAGAACGACATCTCAACAATGTTGAGTTGAATTGGAAATGAAACATAAAGTTAGGGTCATCCGTGGGCAGATGAGAGCCGCCCAGGACAGGCAGAAGGTATATGCCGATCGTAGACGGCGACACCTTGAGTTGCCACAGGATATATGATTTTCTTGAGGGTATTTCCTTTAAAATGAGTTATACGATTCAGGCAGCGGGACAATCTGAGTCCCAGATATATTTGTACCCTTCCGTATCCTTGAGAGGATCGGAAGTGTGACATACAGATTTGAGTATTCATGTCTCAGTACTAAGAAAGTACCTAGCCTTCTTTTAGTTTCGAGGACGAAACTTATTTTTAGGGGGTTAGAAAATGTAACACCGACACTGCGGTGTCCGTACAAGCATACTGTTTATGAAAATAAATAAAATATTTCTCCGTTTACATATAGAGAGAGAATTTTAAATTATATTGATTTTCGATTTTGAGGTAGGTAAATTGAAATTTTTGGGATATTTAAAATATCCGTAATTCCGATTTGTAAAGTAAAGTGGGTATAAAAATATATAGATGATTTTTTTTATTATTATTATTTATTCATTTATTTATTTACACATTTCTCATTTAATTGATTATGAAGTTATTTATAAAAAGAACAATATAATAATAATCATAATAATAATAAATATATATATATATTAAAAAAAAAAAAAAAAGAAAAGAAAAAGAAAAGTCAAAATTAGGGCAAAGCCCTAATTCTCTCATTTTTCCCTCTTCTCTCTCTCTCTCTCCTCTCCCTCGCCGCCTCTCCTCTCTCCCGCGGCCACCCTTCCCGCTCCGCCGCCTCCACCGCGGCGCTTCCTCTTCCGCGCCGCGGCGGCCACCGACCCACCTTCTCTCTCACTCTCTACCACTGTCTGTTTCTCTCTTCCTCTCGCGGTTCTCCACCGCCACCGCGCCGCCCGCTTGGCGCAACCACCACAACCCACGGCCACCGCGAGCCACCGCGGTCGCCACCCGCCTGTCCCGCAGTCTCTCTCTCGCTCTGCTCACTCTCTTGCTTGCGCTACAGCAACGCGCGCGCTGCTGCGATCGCCGCGCGCCTGTTGCCGTGTGCAGGCGCTGCTCCCGGGGCGCGACCGCGCGCACTCCCGGGGCAAGGCCAGCCTGCCTCTGCGCGCCGCACGAGACCGTCCCCTCCTGCGTGCGTGCCCGGCGTGCGGCTGCGCTGTTCCTTGCGCGCCGGACAGCCCCTTCTGCTCGCGCGATTGCTCGCGGCGGCCGGCTTCTTCGAACGATTTTCTGCCACCTGCGGAAGCCCAACCGAAAGCCCTAGGTCGATTGTGCCTTGTCCACTGCAAAGGTACGATCAAATCCTAACCCAAATTCTAGGGTTTCTTGGAGATTTATACTAAATTTGCTGACTTTTTGCTTGAATTGGAAGCATTGTAGGTTTCGGACGAAATCGAATGTCGCACGGACGTTAGGGTATTGGACTGCAGTGAACCCTAGGTGAGGGAAATGCAATCCTTTCTATATTTGAGTTATTTTATTGAATTTAGGATTGAAATTAGAATTGGGAATTTTATGTATGCTTTGAAATAAGTTAGATTAAAAGGAAATGTACTTTCCTGCAATTTCGTATGAAATTATTTATGTTAAGCTTAGAATTTGATGTAAATTGGGCTACAAGGTATAATTGAATGTCTTAGAAAGTATTAGAGTTTTGTTTGATTGGTCGGTGTAGTTTTCCTTGAGATTTGAATTGAAATTGGCATGAATTAAATTTGGATTATGTAAATTCGGGAGAAATTGGTAAAATTGAGGAATATTGTAAATTTAAAGTCGTTGGTGATTTGAAATGATTTCTCTTAGAGTTTAATTTGTCGAATGCATGAAAATAATGAGAAATTGGGATTTGAGTTTAAGGATCGATGCAGTCTTTCTCATTATAAGTTGTCTTGCATATAGGCAATCAAAATACTATTTCCATATGATGAAAATAGGTTTCAATACCTTTGAAATGACATATGGGTTGAAGAAATCGGATGAGAATCGAAAAGTGTATGATTTTTCAAAGATTTTCAATCTTGAAGGAAATTTAATTATTTTAAACTTACTTCCGACTTTGAGAGATTGTAGGATTGAAGTTGACTCAAATTTTGATTTTATTATTATTTATAAATGAAATACCCTTGATGACAAGATTGTGTGGCTAGAATTTGGGATGATTTGAGTGTATGTTGGAGTGTTAAAATGTGGATTTGATGTACTTGTGTTATTGACTATGTATATGTGAAATTGAGGCCAAAAGTGTGAGGATTTATGCATGCTGAATTTTGGATAGAGGTTAGTGAGTATGTGGATGTAAAAATGTCTTGGTCGAATCCATTGGAGAGATTGGGAATGACTCTAGTAAGCAAGATGGAAGTTTATATGTGTATGTAATAAGGTATAAAAAGGGTATGCATACATATAGTGATATTGGTGTGTTAAAGTGATATGAAAATGTACAATTGTAAAGAATGCGTAAAAGCATGTGTTTGTATTGATATGATAAATGTATAGAATTGTATTGGTGTATTGAAGAGAAGAAGTTGATGAAGAATTTTGAATAAAAGTATGTTGGTGTATATCTTTGACTCCTATGTACGACGAGAGATTGGATTGGGGTGAACTTTGTGTAGGATTGGTTGAGTACCATCATTTGAGTCTTGTGGACATGAGGTTTTCTACCTTAGACACTAGACATCCTTAGTTTTAAAAATGAAATAAGAAATCTCTTGATTTGTAAAGGTGTATTAGAAGTTATAGCCTATTTTCTATAACTGCGCAGGTTTGAAACTTGCTGATTACATACATGCGTAAGTGTTGGATGTCTTGATCGAGGGGAGCACAGTTTCGGCACTTGTTGTGCATTATAGGGAGTGATTGACCCTCCCGTATACAGTGAGTGGGTTTTATTTCAATGTTTTCGTTTAATATGCAAACTCTGTTTTACAACAGTTTGATAAATGAGCATGATTTATCGCGTGCTTAAAATGTTTTGACTGGCTTTGGAAATGATTTTTGTGAACCGATGGAGTGTCCAAAAATGTGGTTGAATTATGAAATATGCATCCATGTGGTTGAAATGTAAAATGTGCCATTTTATGAAATATGTTGCATTTGGTTTGTGAACCTGATTTACGGCACATGTTTTGGATATGATATTGATATTGGCCTTGAGGGCTGTGATTTGTACTGTGATATTGATATTGGCCTTGAGGGCTGTGATATGTATTGTTCCGTAGCTACGAAGGACACCGTGAGAGGCGCTTTGGTGGCGTCCGGATATGCCTAAGGCCTGGGGTATCCCACGAGTTGTCGAGATTATATTTACTACACGGAACTAGGCAGGTTGAACCCGAAAGGGGGAGGACTTGGCTGCTAGTCAAGTCTAGCACCTGGACGAGGTCCGTCGCCAACGCCGGGGTAGAGAGCACTTTAAATAAAAATCGCATATAAAACCCCCGGTGCGCCTGTCATAGGTCGTGGTAGACCTCTGCCAGGACATTTTCGGCTGGCAGCTCTATGATTTTGATGACAGTGTTTTGGATGCATATTTGACTTGATGATGCGTGTAAATGATCTATTGTTGAAATGAAAAGCATGATGATTTGAAATATGATTTGTATACTTATGCTTTGACACTCCAGTTTCACACCCCATATTACACGATTACATTGACCCACTCACTCACTGAGTATTCTTCCCTGAGTACTCACCCCTCCTTTTTCCCTCCCCAGACAGGATTGTGGTGTTAGGGCGATGTATTTGGCTCGAGGGCTTGATAGCTCGTTGACGGATTTGGTGATTCGAGACGGTGAGATTAAGTTTTAAATTGAAAATATGAATTTCATACTTTATGTCGACCCTGCGTGGTCTTGATATTGAGGTCCGTAGTTGACCGTGTACTTATTTGGGATGACTGTATAAATTATATATGTTTATTTGCGAAACTCTCATATTTCATTTGCATTGAGGCAATTGTACGTATTTGAATAATACTTGGGAAATTGTATTATATTTGTATAACTTTAGGCCCGCTCGGTGTAGCGGCTGCTCATGCTCTAGTTGGGCATGACAGTAGAGGTCTGTGGCTAGGACTGTTGGTGATTTGTTAGCCTTGCGTTGTCTGGATGTCGGTTGGGAGATTGGTGGATTGTTTTGAGGCCGGGATGGCCATGTGTTTAATTTACAGGATTGATGATTTTAATGTATACAGGTATACAGGTTTAATTGTACACGGGAGACCTCCGATTTATGGGGAGGTTCTGTCCGATTTTCTGTAGAAATACAGTCGGCATCCAGGTCAAGGGCGGCTGTTCACGTTTCCCGGTTCGGGGCGTGACAAGGGGTCTAGTGTCCAAATATGAGAAATTTTTGGGGTAAAAATGGAATTTTCAAAGTTTAAAGGACTTGTTTGCAATTTACATTAACCTAGAATTAATCTACTAATTTTATTCTCCTAAAACCCTAATTGGACAAGTGTAGAGGGAGGAAGAAATGTGATTGGTCTAATAGTTGAACAAGTGTGAACAAGTGTGAACATAAGGTGGTTGAAATTTTTGACTATTTGAAAATTAATCCAAAGGTGAGAGATTTGTGGAAGTTAAAAGAAACCAATGGGAACCTTAGGATTTAAAATGGTGGGACCCACAAATTTAATAAGTGTATGAGTTGTAGAGAGTGAAAGAGGCCTTGTAGAGTGAGAAAGAGAAGAAAAACCCTAATTTCAACATGTAATCCAAGGGTTAAAAGTTGATCTTGAGAAATTGATGGCTAGGATTAATTGGAGCTATTAACTAAAGCCAAAAACCTCTTCTTCTCCTCCCCAAATTCGTGGCCAGCCCTAGGAGAAAAGAAACAAAGGAGCCCCCTTCATTTTCTTTCAAAACCTTGAGGAAGAGGAAGGAGAAACTCAAAATTTTTCTACAACACCACCCAAATATTTTTACATAGATCAAAACCTCACAAACTCTAGTATAACAAATCCAAAAATTAGAAGAAGAGAAGAAGGTTTGCTTGGTGATTCAAAGGTGGAAACCTAGAGGTTCAAGTGAAGAGATCTATGGTTCCTTCCATTTTCCTTCAACAAATCTAGGTAAGAAAGCTTCCTCTCTACCTCTTGTGTAACATTTATTGATTTGGAGCCAAAAGGATGTCTCTAACATGGTGACTCTTTGTAGACCAAAAGTTGGATCAAAGAGGAAAATAGAGATCTTTGGAGGAGAACACTTGTTTGGAGTTTGAGACACCATAACTTGAGGTATAAAAATTCTGCACTTTGTTTGGATTTGAGGACATTTCATTTGGTGTGTTAATGTGTTGATTTTAGCTTAGTTTAGGTGTAAAAATCAAGTAAATGAATGATATAAAGTGTGCAGAAAATTTCAGCATGTGAAATGTTTGATTTAAGTCTTGAATGGTCACTAAATGAGGTGAGAAACCGTAGGGGAACATGTGCAGAAAAATTCAGAACTTTGGGTATGAAATTGGATAGGTTTTAATGTAATTTTGGGTGTTAAAATGTGGGATTTATGTACTTGTGTGTGTGCTGGATTTTGGCATTGAAGTATGAGGTGTATAGATGTGTGTTAGTGAATGGAATGAAGAAAGAATGAGTGCAGAATTTTCTACACTAATGGAAGTGAGAAAGGAAACCAATTTCATGTGAAATATGTAGTGAAATGTAAGAAAAATGAAATAGGAAAGTGTGCAGAATTTTGTGGTGTGTTATTGAGTATATGTATGTGCAAGTGGAGTCATGAGTGTGAGGATTTAGGTGTGTATGTATGCAAAAACTTTGGATGGAGTTATTGTACATGTGTATGTAAAATGCCTTGACCGAATGCATTTAAGAGAACAAGGAAATTGCATGCTGTCCGGGAAAGTTGAGAATGAATTTAGTAAATAAAATGGAGGCTTATATGTGTATGTAATGATATATAAATGTGTGTGCATGCATAGTGATGTTGGTGTATTTAAGTGATGTGAAAATGTGCAATTGTAACGAATGTGCACAAGCATGTGTTTGTGCTAATATGATAAAAGTATGGTGTTGGATTGGTGTGTTGAAGGGGAGAAATTGATAAAGCATTAAAAATGTGAAGTGAGCATACCAAGAGATTAAATATGTAAATGATGACCTTGATAGTATGGGTACCTTTAATAATGTGTGATTAAAGTTGTAGTTTGGATGTTTGAAAGGGAAATAATGTATATATATGTATTAGAGTCTAGATATAATGTTCTAGGTTTTAATCGTATTGAAGGGGATAGTTAAAAAATAAAATGTAACATTTAAATTTTTCAAGGCTATAACACTTATATGTGTTATATATATTATGATTGTAGTGATATATTGCTTGATCGTTCGAAGGAAACTCTTTCTATTGTTGTGGAGTATTTTTGGGAGTGACATACCCTCTCGTATACAGTAAGTGAGACTTTGACACTGTGTTTTCGATTGAACAAAATCCATATTTTATAGTTTTTCGGAATGACATATTTTGTGAAATGTGTGAAAGCATGAGTTTTGACCTATGTTTTAGAAATGCTCTTCTGTGATTATTGGAGTGTCCCAAATGATTTAGTTAAATGTTATGCATCCATAATTTATATTGAAATATGGCGTGCCACTCTTTGAAATTGTGATATGATTTATATGCTATCATTGCATTGACACTTTTATTTGAAATGATTTGATGTGATACATTGACACGCTGTTTGAAATGATTTGGTATTTGGACTGAGAGTCTATGGAATTGACGAATATGATGATGTGATGATGCTATTGATGAAATTCCATAGCTACGAAGGACAATTGTAGAGGCGCCCCTTATGCGTCCGGATATGCTTTGGCCGGAGGTATCCGCAAATGTCGTGGTTGTGATGTGTATAGTTGCACTCGGATGAACCAAATTTGGGGAGGTCGTCTGTTACACCACAATCTAGCTCTGACTGAGGTACTATACTTGGTTGGTTGGGTATACGTATAGACACGAGCTAACCGGTTGAACCAAATGTGGGGAGGATATATGTTACGCCATTGTCTAGCACTTGGTGAGGCTCGTGGCCAACGTTGAGGAAGAGAGCTAATGTTTTTCTATACTTGCACATGAAAAACCCCAACGCGCCCTTTATTGGTCGTGGTAGACCACTGCAGGGAATGTCTTATTGGCAAGCTCTATATGATTTTGGATATTGTAAATGGATGCATATTTTGATACCATGATGTGTGTGATGTGAACATTTGATTTCCGGATATAACATGTTTGGTTTTGATATTATATTGGTTTTGAAATGTATTTTGACACTCCATACTCACACTTAGATTGAGAACATATTGTCGATCCCCTCACTCACTGAGTATTTCCCCATAATACTCACCCCTCACTTTCTCCTTGATTTTCAGTTATAGACTTCGCAGAGAGAGACGTGTCGAGTGAGTCGACATATTTGACTTTTGTTGGAGACCTCGGACTCGGGTATGGTATCGTCCATTCTTCCGCAGTGTTGTATTTGGTGATGTTGGATGATGTATATGTTCATTTTGAGGTCTATAGAATGACCAATGTATATTTTAATAGGATGATTGTATTATGTTATGTAACATAAATTGACACTCTCAGTTGTATTGCTTAATTATGCATTGAGGTACTGTGTTGGGATTTTTACATACTTTTACTTGGGAAATCATGTTTTTGAGAAAACAAGTTTTATACAGGTATTAATGTTAGCTTGCATTGTCTCGCGTGTCGAGAGGCGACAACATACGGAGTGACGGGCGGCTGTTCATGGTCTCGGATCGAGTTCCCTCATGTCAAATAAATAAAATTTTACTTGTCAAAAAGATGGAGATATTGTGCCCTCATGGCATTTTCGGGTTCCCAATTCATTTCTTCAACTTGGTTGCTCTTCTGATGCACCTTAACTAAGGGAACCTCTTTACTTCTCAACTTTTTGACCTGCTGATCAAGAATAGTTGCTAATTGGGCTTCGATGCTCAGGTTCTCATTTAGTCCAATCAAGAGAGTCTCTAAAAATGTTTTAAGAGTTCGGCAAACATTTCCCCAATATAAACGCATGAGAGACATCATGAGTTTTCTCTAAATTCGAGGTAACTCCAAATGATAGGCCACCATTCCTATCCTCTTAAGGATTCTAAAATGTCAAACATAGCAAGTATACAAGTTTTCCCTACTTCTGAAACCAGATTACTCCTTTTCAAGGAAATACCTTTAAGAATACAATGTCTCCCGTATAAAACTCTAGTGGTTGTTTTCTTTTATCGGCATAACTCCTTGTCTATTTTGAGCTACCTCATTTACTTCCTGGATCACCTTCACTTTTTCCTTAATTGCCTCTACCAACTTCACATTTTGTATTTTCACTCATCTTATAATAACTCAAAAATTTCTATTAGAACCAATAGTTCCCATAGGCCACCTTACAAACTAAAATTTACACAATCACAAAAGGCCCATGGATATTATTGAATCCAACAAATTTCCAACATTGGAGGACTACCATCAAGTTCAATATAAGATGTGAAATAGGATCTATAACTAGGAATATAAAGAGTTGGTCCAAATGATAATCCATAAAGAAAAATAGAAGAAGGGATACTTCCGGATAACCTATACTCCTAAAACTAACATAGAAACCATCACCCAATCATCATCTAAATTTTTACAAAATGAAATGGATACCCTGTATATGGAGGATGTCCTTCCCACGCCCTTAAAAGGACAATTCCAAATAGAAAATGAGAAATGTTAACTTCTTTCCCCTTCGCATCGACTAGAAATAGTATGATACTCAATCCCTTTAATTATTTACTTGTAATAGCCAAAAGAAGAGGACTGAAAGAGTAGGTAAGTCTCTTGATACAAACCCGATTAAGTTAAAACCCAAAAGTAGACTCTTCATCTATAATGTCCAAGAAAACTATAAAAGAAAGATTTCAGCCATCGCCCCATCCACAACCAAAAACCATTATTTCATGACTTCATTTGCAAAACCAAACTAACCCAAACATAAGCCTACTAAAGGTCTAAGCAGTAGTAGAACTTTTCCAGCACTCACAAAAGCAGTCCAATGAAGGAAGAAGGTATCATCCACAACAAAAAGGGAAATGCAGCCAAGAATCTAGCCAAAAAAAAAAAAAAAAAAAAAAACCCATAACTACATTAGTTAGGACATAGATCAACACTAAAAAAAAAAAAAAAAAAAAAAAAAAAAAAAAAAAAAACTCTAGTTTAATTATCAAAAAGGTTCACAATCTATCCAAACAGACAAATGCGAACATGGTAACCTTAAAATGTAATTTCATTTCAAATGTATAGGAAACTATGGCCACTAATGTCTAGGCAAAGCTTCCCCCCCTTTTTTCCAATTATAGACAATGGAAGGAAATTTTCTAACAATTCTTGTAATTACTCACTTTCGTTTACTCTTAATCTTTCATTCATTTGGCCTAGTGTTATAAATCCACATCCATTTTCCATGATTATTTGCAGCACTCTCTAGTGCACTCCAACCATCTTGAATGTGTTTTGCCTTTAGAACTAGACCTTAATGAATAACCTTTTCAAAGTTTTAGCATCATGGACTACAATTGACTAAATCAATGGACAGTATAATATTTTATCATTCTTCTAACTTTTCATGAAAAATAACTTATGATTCTCTATTCTTTGAAGGAGTTTATTCTCATAGACTCAAGAGGATTCTATGAATATAAAAATTCTTGGGCACTGTACAATCCATGGCAACTATTTTGGCATTTGGGATTAAACTAAGGAACTCTCAAACTTTTAGGAATTTAATTCTACGGAGTACATGAAATACACATTCAGTGATAACCATTAGAACAATGAAGAAACAATTAGATTAGGAGGACATGATGTAACAAAAAGTTTTATAGAACGACAGTAAAACCTACATTACTATATGATACCGAATGTTGGACTATTAAACAAAAACAAGAACAAAAAATGACTGTAGTTGAAATGAAAATACTAAGATGGACGTGTGGTAAAACTTGGAAAGATAGGATTAGAAATAAAGAGATACGCAGTAAAATAGAAGTGAGTTCAATTGTGAATAAGATATAAGAATATCGTTTGAGATGGTTTGATCATGTGTAAAGAAGATCTAAAGATGCACCGATTAGGAGAATTGAGAGTTTAAATATAGGAGATCCAATAAAACGACGATGTAGGCCATTAAAAACTTAGATACAATGTATTCGTAAAGATATGATAAATAAGGGATTAACTGAAGAGATGGTTTCGGACAGGAACGAATAGTGCAGGAGAATTAGAGAAAATTAAATATTACTTTTCTTATTTTATATATATTTGAATAATGTGTGAGAGTTTTTTTTTTAATCATCTTATATTTGTCTCTCAAACGGCTGATCCCAAATTTTGGGATTAAAACTCAGGTTGTTATTGTTATTGTAGTCTTTAATCAGTTGTGACAAAAGATTATTTTTCTAGTTTCCAGTTGGACCTCAACAATAGGCACCTTTGGAGATAACTCCTTAAGAGATAGTTGTATGGAGATTAGAATTAGTTAGTAGAATTGCCCCACTCTTACTAAGACTAGGATTTGATAAACCAATCTTGGACCAATATAGAGATTGATAGATCCAATATACATATAAAGTAACCTACACTAGTAATATCCTATAGATTGTATTAAAGCAACTAAATGGTATACGCCACATAAATCATCTTTTCCAAGTCTCTATCACCTCACCTTGTCAAATGTTCCCCCCAACATCATGTTTGGGTGGTAATTAGATTAAATAGAGGAATTTGCATGTCTATATCTCAATACAAGAGTCTCTTTTCACATTTCCTTAATATGCCATAGATTAAGTGGGAAAGCTCAATTTGCTGGAAATATTTGAACCACCAATTTATATATATATATATATATATCTCCTTATAAAGAGCGTCATTAGAGATCAGTATATTATAAGTATTAAGTAGCATATTTGAACTAATGAAATACCTTATGACCCTCAAAAGCATATAAAAGGGATGGCATGCCCGGAATAACACAAAAGGCTCATATGCAAAATCGGACAGTTATAAGGATGAAAAGAAAAATATCAGATGCCCCACTAAAGATCACCAAAATTTATAGTCCTCAATGCCACCATAACTATTATAAGGTGATCTAAAATCATTCTTGATTACTTCAGTATTATGAAATATAGCCAATATGTCCCAAATTCGAAATCATGCACTCTAAATCACATAGTATCTGTATTCAAATTTCTGAATCATCAATTTCAAGGGAATTTACCTGGGACTACATTTGGTTTGCCTTGAACATCTTCATTCATCCCCGCACAAATCTTTGTCTGAGTCCTTGTTTGTGGACATTGGGTTAGAGTTAGCTATCGTGTTGCTCCTGGTCTCCATGTGTGGAGCAGTACTAACCAATGGTAAAGACACCCTTGATTGACTACCCTATGAGCCACTCGAGTGACCTCGACTGGACCGGCCTCCTTGTCGGCCTAAACCCAACTTAGGACAAGTATTGTGGAAATGTCCTTCCTTTCCACATCGATAACATCTTTTGAGTGCTCGACAGAATCTGGAATGATATTTTCTATAGTGCGTACATTGTACCTTCTTGTTTCCTGCTGATCTACTACCAGAAGCAGCACTAGATGCGGAAATACCAAATTGAGGTGCTTGTTGGCCTTGTGGAGCGCCAACAGATCTAGAAATAGAGAAACTACCATGGGGACCTATATTTCTATTCTTCATGAAACCTTTGCCAGAAGTGATTTCAGGCTTCCCTTTCTTGCCATGTTTCTCTCTAACTTTTCTCCGCTTGACCATCATTTTCTTAGCCCTCAATACCAGTTCTAAAACATCTTTGTAAGTGCGGGCCGTGGTCAAGGGCATCTTCTCCCTTATATTCATATTCAGACTCGCTCTAAACTTAGCACATACAATTTCTTTGGAATTGAGGAATTCTAGGACATATCTAGACAACTCCCTAAATTTTGCCTCATATTCATTCACCATTTTGCTTCCTTGCACTAACCTGAAAAATTCCTCCTGCTTTTGATCTCTTCGAAGCAGGGGCAATACCTCTCATGAGATTTCCTAAGAGAGTCATCATAAGTCAAAGGAGAAAAGGTCTAGAATGAGAAGTTGGTAGAAGAACTGAGCTTTGATGTAGAGCTTGTAACTGAGCTCTATAAGTATTCTACCACTCCATCACCTACTGGAGGGAGACTAAAGGTGGAGTGGGGATCTCATTGGGAAGAGTTGGGTGCATCGCTATCGGAGGAAATGTATGTGAAGATGATACAACCTCAAGATGAGAAGGAAGAGTAGGAGAAATCTCATTCGAGTTTCTCATTCTTTATTTAGGAGGCATAGTTCCTACAAAAGAAGATCTAAATTTAACAAGTACAGTATGAACTTGGCTAAGTGCTTAACCCCCTAAAAGAAAATTCCTAATTTCCTAGGATTTGTAGGAGGCTCTTTTTAAAAAAAAATTATTTGAAATATTTCGAAAATCAAATCATTTCAAAATAGTTTGAAAACAACTGAGGACCTTTAAAATAGTTGGAAAGAAAATATTTCAATTCATTTAACATTTCAAATCATTTAACATATTCTCAAATTGAAACCTTGGCTTTGATACTACTAAAATTGTCATGCCCCGACTCTCCCATCTAGTACGTAACAACCGTTGCGTTATCTCGGCATATAGGTATGACCTCCCCATATATTGGGACAACGTAAGGCATTCAACACATACAACAATTTTCAAAATAATGAAATCCATCAAAATAAACAAAACTTGTATCCATTTCACAATCAAAGGACCCATCCGGTCCATTCCTGTCCACACATGCATGTATTTGTCACACAATCAAAGATCTACCTGATCCATCCATATTCATGCACATATACAATTTGGCCATCCCAGCCATCAAAATCAATTTTTTTTCCAATTCATCACAACCCATTTTCACAAAAATTCAAAGAAATAAAAAAAAAGGGACCCTCAACTTTAGGTATGCAAAACTGTATTCAAATTACAAATCAAATAAACATATCTCAAAATGAAATTTCCATGATAGTTACAAAATCTGCCTCCATTTGGGTCCACTGATACCCTAATCTAAAAAGACATCTAGTCACTGAAGTTCCAACCAACTAGACTTCTTCAAGTCCAATGCTAAGCAACCTCTAGTTTCAACAGAACTTTTATTGTAAGAAAGAGAGTGAGGGTGAGTATATAATATACCCAGTGAGTGATATACGAGTTGTACAAAAATAAGAATTTGTGTGGTGGATATATCAAATTCATAGGTATTTCAAACCATCGAGTCATTCTCAAATCCATTCAATGAAAATAACTTCTAATCATTATTTCCAAATGCATCATAAATCACAATCATCATAATTCAACTTATATGCATCCAAATATTTTTACATTTCCAAATCATGGGACAACCCAAAATCATTTTTCTAACAAAGGTCTACCATGATTTAGGGTGGGACCACCATGGGTTTTAGAAATTTACATTTTAAAATGCCCCCATCCTCGGCGTTGTCTGTGGGTTTTAGTTGGTGGTGCACCCAACCTATCCCAGGCCCATAGACATTATATCCTGCCACGAAAGTACCACACATGCTTGGCTACATCCCATGGTTTATCAACCCCACTACGTCACCCCGTTGGGTCGCACCGTAGAGGGAAATGACTAGTCATTTAATGTGGAGATCAGTCTCTTCCTCCCTAAGCCAATTAATGCACCATTTTATAAATTCACAACTCATTTCATGTGTGACCATTTCATCAACTTTTCAATCATACTCAACATTCTAATTCATCCAAGATAAAAAATTTCAAATGGCACATTTGTTTAAATCAAAGCACATAGGATGCATAAAGGTTAAAATTTCATTTTTTTGGATATTCCACACACACTAAAATCCATGCATCCAAGAATTCAAAAATCATTTAGAAAATTCAATGAAATATTTTTAGTAAGAATAATTTTTCTTATTTAACTACAAACAAGAAATCACTCACCTCTTGGGAGGGTAATCACTCCCAATTTTAAATCCCCAATGAAGTTCACTTAAGTAATAATCTTCTTTGGGTTTCCAATTGCCGTAAACCTATGTCAACAACACCAATTTATCACTTAATCATTTATAGGATTAGGATTAATCATTTTTTCCCCTAAACATAGCACAAACCCTAATTCCTAAAATTTCCAAACCCATATTCTAATTGCATCATTCTCACACCAATTGTAATTATATACCATCAATGTTCATAAATTTTCTGAAATTTCAGCATTCCTAAATCTTGGGATTAAACCCTAAATTTACACTCTTCAAATAATGACCCATATCTCAAGAATAAATAATATAAACTCAAATTCATGATGAGAGAGAAGTATTACCTCTGTTAGTGCCACCAATTTCATCCCCAATTTGAGATTTCACCAAACCCTAGATTTTCTCTCTCTAAAAAACCTTGTTCTCTCTCTAGATTTGATGCTCCAAAGGCTTGGTTGAGAGTTTGGAAAGTTTAAATCTATGGGTATTCATGTGTTTGGTGGATTGCAAGAAGGAAATGAGAGGGAGAGAAGGAGAAAGGGATGAATGAAGAGAGGACGACAGTGTTGAGAGTGTTGGATGGGAATGAGAGAGAAAATGAGAGGAAAATGTGTGTTTGAGTGTTAATAATAATGGTGTATGAGTTTACCAAAATGCCCCTCATTAATCAAAGATTTAGAATGAGTTTATTGTCTTTTCTACTATTGCGTATCGTTACGTAAATTTGGAATATATCGATACACTAAGTTATAGTCTCAGGAAGTATGTTTCGGAGATCAATATATCGATACACTCCTCTAAAACATATCGATATACCGAATGATGCTTTCAAGAAGTTTGTTTCAGAGGTCAATATATCGATACACTCCTCTAAGACATATCGATATACCAAATCACCCTTTTAGTAATTTTGTAACAGGGGTCCAATATATCGACTCGGTACACTTGAACATATCGATTTATAAAATTACACTCTCTAAAACCTATTATAGGGATTTATCATATCGACCGAAATGGCTTAGTATATCATCCACAACATCAAAATTCCTCTACAAATCATAGCAATTCATCAAAATGAGGTTCACAGATCTTCTTTCATTATCTCATGACCAGTAAAATCCCAAATCATTTAGAAATTATATTAAAGAACCTATTAAAAATTCTAACACCGAATTTTTTGGTGTTACATATTACTTTGGAACATCATCCTATTCTTCCATATATTAATGTAAGATATATTATTCATTGTGCAAGAATTTTGCTTTTGTTTTGTTTGATTTCATGCACTTGGCTTGGCCTGTTTTAGGGATGTCTTTGGAAGTTCTTGCTCCTTTGTTTGCATTCTTGAAAATGGATTAGTACAAAATATGTTTGCAGTCTGTGCAACAAATATTTAACGACTACAAAATTAAAGCGTTATAGTGATGATAACATTTATTGTCGGTGACCTTTAATAACAGTTTTTTATGCTTATGGTAACGTTTTTGACGGAATCGTTAGGAAATATATATATTTTACAACGGCATAAAATTGTTCATTGGAAAAAGTTTAACAATATTCAATAAATGTAGCACAACCGTCTATAAAAAGTGATGTTGAATTATATCGATTATTACTTGTGGTCAATAAATATGAAAGTTTTAGGGATAGTTTTAAAACAGTCATCATATGACTCTTCTTTCCTATTTACTTAACCATATCGTCTGTATAAATTCTATATCTATACTAACCCATATATTGTATAGTCTTTAAAAACTATGTTCAATTTTGATACTTATCATTTGTGGTCAGTAAATATAGCAGAGTTTTAAGAACAGTTTGAAAACAGTCTCGATATGACTCTTTTTACTGTCTATCTAAACATACCGCCTTCATAAGTTTTACTCAATTCTGATAGTTATTATTTATGGTTAATAAATATGACAGAGTTTTAGGGACGATTTGAAATCTATCTCTATTTTACTATTGTTTACTATCTACTTATCCATACCATCTATATTTTATGATCTTTAGAGAGACTTTTGACAATTAGGAAATGTATATATTTTTCGACAGTATAAAATTGTCAGTTAGAAAAAGTTTATCAACCATCTGTAAAGTAGCAAAACAATCTATAAAAATGATATTTAATTTTAACGGTTATCAGTTGTGGTCCTTAAATATAATAGTATTTAGAGACGATTTGAAAACAACCTCTATATAACTCTTATTTTCTGTCTACTTAACAATACTGTTTATATAAGTTTTTTATCTATCTTGACCAATATATTTTACCGTTTGTAAATATCATCTATCATTTGGACATTTATCACTTGTTGTCGATAAATGTGACAAGCTTTAATGATGGTTTAGAAAAAGTTTCTATATGAGTTTTCTTTACTAATGGCTAAATCATATCATCTATATAAATCTATATCTATACTAACCTATTTAATGCACCGTTTGTAAAAAAGATGTTCAATTAGAACGGTTATTAGTTGTCATCAGTAAATGTAGCACTATAGGTAGGGATAACATGTTGTAATTTTATGATAAATTGTGATAATAACTAATAGTAATATACTGGTAACTAAAATTGTGGTAAATTTAGGATAAGTAGTAGTAATATAGTAGTAATCAAATGGTAACTTAAATTGTATTAAGTTTATGATAAGTAGTAATAATATAGTGGTAACTAATGGTAATATAGTGATAACCTTAATTGTGGTAACTTTTTTTATAATTAGTAGTAATTAGTACTAATATAGTGGTTACTAATAGTAATATAGTGGTAACTTAAATTGTGGTATAACGTAACTAATAGTAATGTAGTAGTAACTAGTGGTAACCGATAACTAGTAGTAACTAATAGTAATATAGTGGTAACTTAAATTGTATTAAGTTTATGATAAGTAGTAATAATATAGTGGTAACTAATGGTAATATAGTGATAACCTTAATTGTGGTAACTTTTTTTATAATTAGTAGTAATATAGTAGTAATTAGTACTAATATAGTGGTTACTAATAGTAATATAGTGGTAACTTAAATTGTGGTATAACGTAACTAATAGTAATGTAGTAGTAACTAGTGGTAACCGATAACTAGAAGTAACTAATAGTAATATAGTGGTAACTTAAATTGTAGGTAAATTTACGATAATTAATATTAGTAATATAGTAGTAAGTTTATAATAACTAATAGTAATATAATGATAACTTAAATTGTGGTAAACGATAACTAATAGTAATTGCCTGTCTTCAATTCTCACCTTCCCACCTTCAATTCTCGCCTTTCCGCCTTCAAAAGAACTAACTTTTTGCCTAACTTAAATTGTCGCACAAGTTTTTTTTTTTTTTTTGAAAAACTAACATCTCGCTTTCAATCCCCTCCAATTCTTATTTACCCTATTATTCATCCTAAATATCCATTTAAGAGTTTGTTCCAACTACCCCCCAACCATTGTATCAATTGCAAAGAATTTGTGTTATGTTATATTATAAATTTTCTGATTTTATATATATGTTATATTATGTTATATTATAAATTTTTATCTAACCAATTATGTTATTATTAATATTATGAATAATATTATGTATGTTAAGAAATAAAAAAAGAAATTATTAGTGGTAACAGGGGGCTCGCGCACCCTCACCGGTGCACACGAGTTAGTGGTAAGTAATGGTAATTAACAGTAAGTAGTGGTAAGTGGTAGTAAGTAGTGGTAACTGACAGTAAGTAATGGTAACGGGTGCTCACGTGATAATGGTAAGTAGTAATAACTGGTGGATGCTAACGCACTCTCGCGGGCACCCGCGTGATAATTGGCGGTAAGTAGTGGTAACTGACGGTAAATAGTTGTAACTGGCAAGTGCTCGTGCACCCTCGCGGGTACCCGCATGGTAATTGGCAGTAAGTAGTGGTAACTGGCAATAAGCAATGGTAATACAGCGTCCACGTGATATGATAAATAGTGGTAACTGGCGAGCGCCCGCGCAAGCTTGCACGGAATAAGATGACCATAAAAAATGGTAAATTCTAAAAATTAATTATATGATATAATTTTATATAAATTTCAACAATAACAACAAATAAAAAAAATGAGAATATTATATAATTTTATATAAAATTCAAAACTAATGTACTAATATAATTAATTATACTAATATAATTAAATAATATTAAACATTATGTAATTAATTATACTGGCATAATTAATTATACCATTACATTCTCAAAACTAATTATTTATAATATTAAAAATTTATAATATTACTTGTTTGTTAAAAAAATTATTTACAATAATATAATTAACATTCTTTTCTTTTGTGGAAAAAAAATTATAAAAAATTATTTTAATATTTTTACTTTGCCTTTTAATAATAATTGATTATTTACGATATTAAATTAAAATTAAAATAATTAATGATGTAATTTTAAAGTGTGATTCAACTAACAGTGTGATATGTCTGATTTGTATAATATCAACCAATAGTGATATGTGTAATATGGTGATCTAATTGATTATTTATAATATCCATTTGTGGTGTATGGTACCACTCTCTCTAAAATATAAAAACATTTATAAAACTTTCTCTTTAAAATATAAAAACATTTATAAAATAAAATTTTAAAAGTCAATAAAATATTAAAAATGAATATAAACTCAAAAAATTTTGATCTTGTTTTCTTAATATATTTTAATATTCTTTCAAAAAATTTTATAAAATCATTAAAATTTTGATTCTTGATATCATAATGATAAATACTAAAAATTAAATAATGTATATAAACTAAATAATTCATTTGAAATATAAAAAATATATCTATATAATGTCATTTTAATTTAAAAAATTAACAAATTAAATAAAAATTTATAACTATCACTTATTATTTACTACCTCTATGCTATCACTATCTTTATCACTTATTACCTCTTATCATAAAAAATCAGATTATGTCATGGTGACATGACCACATAAATAAATTTAAATCATAATATATTAATAATTTTAAAAAATCTATATATTTAATCATAAATTTACAAAATATATAATATATTAATAAGTCATAATTTGTTCATAATATCACATTACATTACGAATTATTCAATACATCAAACTCTAATTCAAATGATAGGTTTGAATATATTAAAATCGAATTTAAGAAAAGTTCAATAAGAAAAGAAAGAGGAAAAAAAATGACCCTAAGGTGAAGGAAAAGAAAATAGAGGTAAGAGTGAGATAAGGAAAAAAAAAAAATAGAGGTGAGAGTGGGATAGGGGAAAAAAGGGTGAGAAAGAAAGGAAAAGAAAAAAGAAAAACACCACACAAGACATTCTGGTCTAGTAGATGCTATAGCTCAAAATTGCTTGTGGTCCTAGGTTCGAATCCGTGTGCTATCACTTTTTGCAACAAAAAATGAAAATGTATAGTGGGGGTGCAGGTGCCCGCACGACGGGGGGCTAGCGCCCGTCTCCCATGCGCTGGCGCCAGCCCCCTAGTTGTGCGATATACATTATTATACATTATTGTATATTATTACTATATGCTACTATATTATATTTGTATTATATTATATATTATTGTATTATATATTACTATATATATATTAGTATAATATATATTAGTGTTATATTATTGAGAAATTACAATATATTTTTTTAATTACAATTAGTATATTATTATATATTAGTATTAAATTACCCCTATATATATTAACATTATCTATTACTACTATATATATAGTACTATATATTAATACTATATATCATTGTTATTGTATATTAGTATATTAGTATTTATTTAGTTACAATTACTATATTATTATACATTACTATTGTATTACTATTATATACTACTACTATATATCTATTGTCAAATTATAATTTCATTGTCACTCTAATTACCAATTTAAAATAATCAATTGGAGTTAGATATATGGGAGTAATATTTAAAATAAGTAATTTAGGATAAATTAAATTAAGTGATCAATATTATATAATTTTATATGGAACAAAAAAATTTCAAAAAAAAAGGAAGAATTCATATTAATT
The DNA here is from genome assembly GCA_037126225.1 of Dillenia turbinata. Classification (NCBI taxonomy): domain Eukaryota; kingdom Viridiplantae; phylum Streptophyta; class Magnoliopsida; order Dilleniales; family Dilleniaceae; genus Dillenia; species Dillenia turbinata. The sequence continues at coordinate 5,727,835 of JBAMMX010000022.1, read as the reverse complement.
ATCAATATTATATAATGTTATATAAATTTCAAAAAAAAGACAACATTAGTATTAATTTGAATTTAAAAGTTGATATCTAATTTAAAGACACATTAATTACTTAATTAATAACTTTAATCACTTAAAATTATTTTTCTACTCTTTTATTTATTTTGCTTGTGCAAAAACATTTACATTTGCATTTAATATCATATCATATCCTGTATTTGTATTTAATATCACAAGTTATAGATATTCTAAATATTTCTTGAATTTAAATCTAATTTGCATCTACATATGAAGATAGAGATGTATCAATACATGATGAATGAAGATGTATCAACGTAGAAGATGTCTTATCAACATAGATATGGGAAAGACATGTGACAAGTTTTAAGTATGAAAAAATATTAGAAATTAAAAATAATATAGGTGTGTAATGAAAAAGTGAAAAAAGAGACGGGGAAAAGAGTTGGAAAAATATGGAAAAAAGTGTGTAATGAAAAAAGGCATATATGGGTTTTGAAAATTTGTTTGTGAAAATGGCGCTCAAATGACATAAGCCAAATGATAGTAGTCGATTGAATTAATTGGTAATATGTCCAAGTTTAGTGAACTGTTGGATTAAGAAATGTGATTTATCTGACGACGTGCAAGAAATTTACAAAAAATTTGGGATTGGTTTCGTGCCATTGGCATTGGCATTTCTTTTGAGATACAAATACACTATATTTATTACTATAAATTACATTATCTAATACAGTGGGACATTACAATTCATCAATCAAGTGCATCCTCGCAATATGAAATTATAATTATCAATATCAATTTAAATAATAATGTTATCAATATTAGTATATTACATAGTTTAATTAATTATCTAGTAATTTAAATAATGTTATATGTGAAATATTATGTTAGAGGTGCTTTGCATTATTAGTAATTTTAAATAATGTTACATGTGAAATATTAGTAGTTGAGGTGGGGTTGGAGCTGATTTGTCTCCACATGATGAACTGGAGGAGTCATGTTGAGGTAATTATAGTATTAATAAAGGTTGGTTTTGAATAAATGGCTTCAATGAATGGTATGTGTGTAGAAGTTGTGTGAAGTGTGAAAATGTGAGAGTTTAAATTCTTTATTTATAAAAATACAAAGAAAATCTTAATGCTACCTTGAAGTTGAGTCACATTATGATGCCGATGCTAGATAGCTTAATATAGATTTTGGATCACAAAATCTAGTTTCTGTCTATACAACAAATACAAGGTTTAGTATTTTTTATCTTTCGATGATCGAGCGATAATAATAGGAGTTGGAAGGCAATGCCTTTTTGGCCATCTCCTATCCTTTCTAATTTTCTTTTCAATTTCCTCCAGTGTAATTAATTAAATTTAATGTAATTTCTTTAGTTTGTATGATCATCTTTTCTTTTTTGAGAGTAATTTAATAAGTAATTTAATTTAATGTAGATATTAGTAATTGTATTTTTAATAATGTAATTGTTATCAATATTAACTTAAATAAAAATATTAGTAATTTAAATAATTTAAATAAAGTATCTTATTAGTAATTTCAGAGTTATTTAAATATTTTAGAGTTTGCCGGATGAAATGTTATTTATGGGATTGACAAAAACAACCAATTTGAATTGTCTTTGTGATTTTCAATATAATAACAATACTAATGTATAAACATAATTAATCATATCAATATAATTAATTATACCAACATGATTAATTACACATCAAATTATAACACCATATTATCTAATAATTGGTCAATAAATTTTCGAAAATGTAACACTATATTCTATAAATTACTAATTTCATATCATTATATTATTTAAATTAATAATATTAATAACTTTATGCTATTTAAATTAATAAAGTTATTTAATAATATTAATAAATTTATGCTGAATTGTTTGAAAATACTCATTATTTTTTATTAATAAAACGGACATAATTAGTGAGCTCATGGTAGGGGACCATGCGGGCATGTGTTTGCATGAAATGTAGTAATAACACGTAATAAGTAGTAAAAATTACATGTAGTAAGTAATTTTTCAACAAAATTCGGCATATGGAAAGACATGTGGTAGCATTAACTAAAAATATAAAAAAAAAATGAGGAATTAAGAACAATGCGGGGAATGAAAAAAGAGATGAGAAAAAAGTGTGCAGACAATAAAAAAAATAAACAGGAAAAAAGTACAAAACGGGCGGTTTTAGAAAATTTGTTTGTAAAAATGATATAATATAAATCATCTGCGGAAAAATTCACCATTAAATCTTCAATTTCTCCTTTTCTTGAAAGCTCTCCTCTCCTGACTCATTTAAACCTCTAACTCACTTTGCAAAATTTTATCAAAAGTTAATCATATATATTTTTTTTGGATAAAGAGTCACTCTGGGGTTTTGGTTGGGTATTTGAAAGATTCGAATAAGTATTGTAACTGACCATGAAGAATCACAACCATTCCAAGAACAAGTTCAGTCTGCAATCTTCCCAAGATGTTATCCAGATTTAAAAATAAACATATCATTTTAATTTGAGGAAGAAATTTTTTAATTATTCGTATTTAATTTTTTATTTTGAGTAGTTGTCAAGAAATGCAGAGGCCCACGTGCTGTCAAGATGTTTTGGGAATTAGAAAAAAGAAAATACATAATCTCACTAATTTCACTTTTATCTGGTTTCATTGGTTTTTAGAGTAATCTTACTAATTTTACTTTTGTTTTTAAATAATAATCCAAATTATTTGTATTGTACCAGATATTAAGAGTGCAGATAGAGCCCAACCATCATCATCACTGTCATCATCATCACCACCTGACTCCATCCCATAGATAATATTTTCATTTATAACCATTCATTCTTTATAATGTTAGCATGTAATTATATTAATTTCACCACCTGACTTCAAGTGATGATAACATTTTTTTGATCGAAGTGAACATTTTTTGGTTTGAGATGGTAACATTTTTGCGCATGCAATAACGTTGTGGTAACAAACAATAACATTGTATTAATCGATGATACAAGATAGTAATTTATATTAACACATGTGGTAACCCGACAATAAAATATATTAACTTTTCTTAACATTTGTGGTAATCGACAATAAAAGATAATAACATTTCCTAATACTTATAGTAACTTATGATACAAAAAAGTAATTTATTCTAACACATGTGTTAACTTTACCTAATGGCAGTAGTAATTTGTACTAACACTTGTAGTAATATTGTGGCAATTGACGATACTAATAGTATTGTGGTAACTGACGATACTTATATGAATACATGTGGTAACATATGGTAATATATGATAATCGATAATATCATAATATATGTGGTAACATATGGGGACTGGCACTCGTCCCCAATGTGCAGACACTTGTCCACATAGGGCACTGGCGCTTACACCTATGCGTTGGCAACCACACAAGATGGAGGCTAGCGCCCGCCCTATGTGTGGGCGCCTGCCTACGCAGGGTGATGGCTCCCGCACGCTTGCGCGATGAAATCAATAGCCGATGATGAAAGTCGTAACATCTCGTAACATATGGTAATGCATGCTTGCGCGATGAAATCCATAACCGATGATGAAAATAGTAACATTTCGTAATACATAATAACATTTCCTATCTCAATAGTAACCGATGATAAAAGTAGTAACATCTCATAACACATGGTAACCTGATGATAAAATCTATAACATTTCCTAACTCAATGGTAACCAATGATAAAAATAGTAACATCTCGTAACATATGATAACCGATGAAAAAATTAGTAATATTTCCTAACCAAATAGTAACGATGATGAAAGTAGTAATGTCTCATAACATATGACAACTGATAATAAAATCAGTAACATTTCCTAAGTCAATGGTAACTGATGATGAAACTAATAACATCTTGTAACACATGATAACCGATGATAAAATCAGTAATATTTCCTAACTCAATGATAACCGATAATAAAATCAGTAGCATTTCCTGACTCAATGGTAGCCGAAAATAAAATTAGTAATATCTTGTAACACATGGTAGTCGATGATCAAATCAATAATATTTCCTAACTCAATGGTAATCGACTATGAAAGTAGTAACATTTCGTAACACATAATAACCGATGATAAAATCAGTAACATTTCCTAACTCAATGGTAACAGATCATAAAAATCTTAATTTTTTCTAACACTCTATTAGCTGACGATAAAACCACTAATTTTACCAACACATTTCTTCTGTCAGTATACACGCATGGCATGTTCCTACGGCAACTAAAACCATCAGGATACGCCTATCCCGACTGGTGTATAGCCAATTGAAGGTCCATCCATCAAAGAAAGTTTTACTGATGGTTTTAGTAGGTTTTGCTTATAGTTTTTGTCCGTCTGAATAGTGCATTTGTTTTGTACAAAAGTAATGAAAAAAAAATGAAGAAGAAGAGCACACAACAACAATAACAACATAGTACATCAATTGGTACAAGTACTAAAATTTTTTGACAATTATTTTTTTTGTTTTCTATGTAAGGAAACAAGTGAGCTAATGATAGGGCCAAGTTAATAGCCCTTATTAAAGGTATTAGGCCGAACCTGGCCCCAGACACCACGTAGGACTTCAACCATAATAACATTAAAATACTACCCCTATTTTCAAAAGGAAAATGAGATAAAAGTTTGTTAAAAAAGGAAGCTATTTATTTGTTCAATGTGATTATAACCTAGTCTTCATACTCAATAGACTAGCTAGTTATTCTCATAACTAAATTGAGATATGACAAATTATCTTACTAAAATTTTAGAAATTCATTTATTTAGCCAAAGGAATTAAGTACAAATACAATTATTAAACTCATTTATTAAATAAGCCAAGTTGGAATATAGAGTTATGAATACTAGAACAAAATGCGCAAAATCACCAGAGCTATTCTTTCTCTTTGTGTTTTGATGAGGAAGAAACACTACAATAAAAAATATTTTTGTGACAAATTTTGCGACCAACTTCTGTACAAAGTTCATTGTTAAACATAATTGTGACGAATTTAGCAACGAATAAAAGTTCGTCGCTAATAGCTTGTTGCAAATATTAGCGACAAAATTTTAGAAATTCGTCGCAAAATTTATTTGTCGCAAAATTCATCACAAATATTAGCCACAAATAATGTTTTCAATGCAGCAATGAGTTCTACGATGAAAAAATGTTCGTCGCAATTTTTCGACAAAACAATTTCATTGCAAATTCTGCAACAAACGAAATTTCATCGCAATATCTATAACGAAAGAAATTTCGTCACAAAATTTGTGACGAATAGTTTTTCATCACAAAGGTTCGTTGCAAAATTTACAATCAAATATTATTCATTGTAGAATTTACCACAAATTTAGTGACCAAATTAGTGACAAAATTTTTGCGATGAATTTAGTGAAGAAATTTTACGATGAATTTTTCTTCGTTGCAAATTTAGCGACAAAATCTTGCTTGTTGCAAAATTTGCGATCAAGTAAAATTTGTCACAGAATTTTTCCCTAATTTAGCAACCAAATTAGCGACAAAAATTTTACGATAAATTAACGATGAATTTTTACGACAAATTTGGCCATGAATTTAGCAATAAATCTGAATATTTTAACAACAAATTTTGTGACGAACATAAAAATCAATGATGAATTTTGTGGCAAATTTGGAATTTTTCAACAAAAATCGGTTTTAAAAGGCATATTTTCACCATTTTTCCCTGTATGCCCTATTTCTATTCATCCATATAACATCCAATATCATCACACAATAATGTCAGATATCCAATAGCCATCAACATCAAATTTCTCCTATCTCTACTCATCCATGCAATTAACCATCCAACAACATCAGCAAACTATTAATTTAATAATAATAACTAATCATTTTAACAGTGTCAAGAATCACAACAACAACACTATCAACAACAACAACAATATCAAGTCATAATATTCAAATGTAATAATCAAATTAACAATATTCATTGTTTAAGTAACCATGTTCAAATGCAACCATCAAATAACAACAAACAATTGCAAGAAGCACTATCATCATCGTCATCATTGAATATATCATCATGATCATCACCACCATCACCATCATGAGCATTATCACGAGGAGATAGAGAATGGAGAATCTGACTTGAAGCGGGGGCTCACTGAAGATGTTACAAGATATGTCTCTGTTGTGCGCGTACTTCTTAGAATTCATTGTCTTTTTATGCTAGTAGGTCCTTCAAGTGGCTCACCACTTGGTCAATTGCATTATTGTTGTCCTTATTACTGGCGGGGTGAAAGAAGATGGGCCAATGATTTTGTAAGTCTTACTCAAAGAACCCATCCCAAGTACTCTTCCCCTTTTTGCTCCACTAGTTGCCTCAAGCCATAAAATCATACTATCAATAGATAACTCAGATGAGGTAGTATCATCACTACCACTCGAATTTCTTATTAAAAACTGATCATATTTTTTCTGCATTGTTATGAGAAAAAATAGAAGAAAATTAAAATAACAATATAATAAAATATCCAACAAAGAAATCAAAGTGCCCATCGACAATTAACAATATAATAAAATATCCAACAAAGAAAATCAAAATGCAAAATTCCATTTATCATTAAGCCATTGACAGATAACAATAAGACACAAAAAATAATATATTTATCATACATTCCAAATTTAAAAGGTTTATAGAACAGAAATTAGGTATACTTTTGTTTATATATTTAATTGCTTTATCTAGCAAAGCGCTACTCAGATAATGAGGTGTCCTCTCATTGAAATTAAAATTCAACAATTATTAGGAGTTTGAAGCTCTGAATGATCCAATGAGGAAGGAAATAGCACTGGTATGTAAGAAGATTGACCTGTCATTAGGAGAAGGGGGTTATTGGTCTTGTGTTCAGATTGCAAAGATATTATTCATTCCAAAATTTAATTAATAATGATCAAATAGAAGAACATATATTAGGAATTAAAGAATCAATTTAGGTAGTAAAAAGAAACTTGGGAGAGACTAACATAATAAATTCATCTTTCAACGTTGTTATGATTGATTCAACACAATATGTACAAATCAATATTGAAAGTATCTATAAAGCAATTAAAAGTTTTGAAATTACATACCTTAACTACTCTACTTCTCTCCCTACTCCATGTCTTATCTTTCTTTTGGAATGTCCATATAAAAGTGTTTATAAAAGATGACTCGGTTCCCATTTCCTTGACCTAAAAAAACTGTTAGAAATAATGATATAGTTAAAAAACAATAGAATTAAACTAAAAAAATTAGTATTTTAACAAAATTACTGATCTATTTCTATACTAATCTATATTGATTAAGCCTCATGCATAAGTGGAGATGATTCCTTCAGATTACAGGATCGTTTTTCTTGTTCTGCTTACTCCTTTGTTTGCCTTCATTAGATTCCCAGAAATTCAAACTTTTGAGCCAATTCTCTTTAGTAATGCAATTTGGCTTCTTTCTGCTAGTTTTTGCATAATTTAACACCCATCGGATGTGATGACCATGTTTCTTGTTAAAAATTCTTCTTATTTCATTCTCTTCAGTCTCATTCCAAGTGAACTTTTGCTGCAATAAATAAAAAATTAGTTATATTAAAATTTTAAACTTAGTTTCATATATAAACTGAAGGGTATAATTTATCTTAAACTCTCTCTCTACCATAACTCTTTTGCATCTTCTGGCGTGCTTGTCAAAGACATCTAATCCCCTCCCAAATAGTTGTTTACTATTTTATTAAACTTGTAAATAACATGTACAAAATTTGTGAATCTATCATAAAGTTACACACAAATAATAGTAAGTAAATAAGATAGATAAAATAATCATATGTTATATAAATAAATGAAACATTAGTGATAAAATTTTAAAATTTAGTACTTATGAATCTTTGTAAGGGGATATCACCACTCGCCTGTCTTCCCTCTTAACATGTGAATGTTGCACCGAACGTGTAACGAAAGGGGATGACAAAGGTGCATCAGTAAAAGGGGAAGGGGAATGGGAAGGTGCAATTGAAGCGGACTACAATGCTGAAGAGTCTGGTCTTCCATTACTAACTCGTCTATACCCCCACGTCGATAATGTCAATTATAAATGTTAGAATAATAAAAAATAAATAAAAATTGCATGTTCATCAGATACATAATGGAATACATAAAGAAGTTTACCATATTTAAATTGACATACTAATAAATTGTCGCAAGCCAAATGATCTATAAAAAAGAAGATAGTGTATTTGTGAATGAAAGACAATATATAATGAAGACTACACTACCATTTGCAAAATAATGATTAAAAAAAAAGTTTCAAGTCGCATCATTTCGGGCTAAATGTATTTTCTCATTCAAACAATTAAAAAAAACTCAGTATAGTTGAAACACCTATCCCTAGTAGCATAGCTCTTTATTGAAATTAAAAATATTGGTCACCTATTAGACAATCATAATAAATCTTAAGAAATCAAAATCAAATGTAACTCTTTAGTTTCGTAGTCTCATTGTGAAAAGCTACCAAAGTATACTAGATATATCAAAAGATGAGAACTTTAGTTTACCTTTTCTGGAGTTAGTACTTGCAAGAATTTTGTTACAAATGAAGTAAGAATACTTTCACACTAGTTAATATAAGAATCAAATGAAAACAAAGAAAGATTAAGTTAAATCCAATTTAAAATTTTAAGGACATGAGAGAGAGAGAGAGAGAGAGAGAGAGAGAGAGAGAGAGAGAGAGAGAGAGAGACCTTGTGATGGGGTGAGAGATCTAATTTATATTTTGACTCTGAGATTTGCCTTCAACTCCTTTAAAGAAGACAGTGTATCAGTGAATGAAAGACAATATATAATAAAAACTACAGTACCAAATGCTGTATAATAAAGACTAGACTAACAGATCTAAAGATAAATATCAGATTTTTATTGTATTAAAAAAACAAAACTAACCCGTCATAAAAAATCAAAGTCCTCATGTCATCCTCATCCTCATCCTCATTCTCATCATCTGTCTCAAAATTAGATTCTTCAACATCATCTTCATTCTCATCCTCATTATCCATCTCAAAAATGGATTCTTTAATGTCATCCTCATGAATTTCACTTGCATCTCCATCAATAGATGACTGAATACAAACCCTACTACTCATTGTAACTTTTCTGATTCCATTTTCTTGAGTATGAAAATTATTATCGTTTATGAAATATACTGACGTACCCTTGATTTTAGACCTTATAACAGATGGGTTAGCAATTTTTTCACAACTTGACCTTGATTACTATGAATCTGAAGTAAATAAAAGTGTTAATATGTTTGTTAACTAATAATGTATAAAATTTCTAGTCAACTTACATATGTTTTGAACATGCTATAAATTCTTCATCACCCATACGATCAAACTCATTCATTATTAGTTCAGACCATGAATTTTGAAAAATCCTACCATCAATGGAGACGATTTATATTACAAATTGTTTACAATACAAAAAATATATCAATTAGTAAATGTATACTAAATCGAAGTATGTCATCGCTTCTGGATAGTTTAGTAAAATATATATATGAGCTGTCTGCCATTCTTTATCAATTAAGTATCTAAACTTGTATACCCCATGTGTTCGACCAAAATAGTTAAAAATCGAGAATGACTTAAAATAAGGATCAACAGGACGCTCATCATTTCTTCCCACTCTCCGCTTCTTAAACTATACGTGAGGGTCGAAATAATATGAGGTAAATGTTGTCACTTCTTCCACAACATATGCATTAACAATAGACGAGTCAACTCATGCCTAATTTTTTACTTTTTCCTTCAAATGATATAAGAATCTAATTGTAATGAAACAAATTATATTAAAAAATAATATATAATGAAGTTAATAATTTGACATGTATTGAAAACGAAGTGTAGAAAATAAAAAAATTACCTTTCAAATGGATACATCCATCGAAATTGAATGGGACCTGCAACTTTGGTCTCATAAGACAAGTAAACTAAGAGATATTCCATAAAATAAAAAAATAACGGAGAAAATATCCTTTCTAAGTTACATAAAATGATATGAATATCTCTCTAACTTCTTTATGTATGATTGTCTCAACACTGTTGAGCAAATATCATAAAGGAAAATGTTTAACTCCATATTGGTGCCCTATACAAAATTTGATAAAAATTCCTTAAAAGCAATAAAAATTAGTCTTTCTATAAATATATGACAATCATGATTTTTCAAATCAATCAATTTGCAATCTTTCAAATCGACACATCTTCCAAGATTTGAGATATAATAATCAGGAAATCTCAACGATTTCAATCATTCACAAACATTCCGTTCTTGATCCTTATTTAATACTATAAACTGTTTTTGGTTTTGATCCCTTACTAGTTCCATCTACATCAAGTGTAAGTCTTTTACAAAGAAGTCACATATCTTTTCTTGTATTCAAATTGTCTTTCATTTTTCTAGTGATATCCGTCACCATTTTTATTACATTATCCAAAAATATCTTTCTCGATATACATTGCATCGAGATTATGATGAAATAGATGGGTCTCTCAATAGGGTAGATCCCGAAATATACTCCGTTTAACTCATTTATACATACTTCCATAACCATATGTTGTACCTGTGGGTTTTCAATAACAAATAGAAAGTGAAGCACTCTATACCTAATTTGTTCACCAGTTAATCTCAACAAAGGAGATATTTTTTCAATTCTATTCTTAGTGAACTCTTCTTTATTATTTCAGAATTTATGATTTAGCGATAAAAATTATTTATGACAATCAAAATAACTAACCTTCTTACCTTGTTTTAATCCGAATGACTTTGATCTCTCCATACATATCGAACATCATAAAATCATAGTGGTGCTCCATCCTGATAATATACTATAAGTTGAAGAGTCATTTATTGTCTAAAGAAGAATCGCCTTCATTACAAATATCTGATCAGTATAAACATCATATATAGGAACACATTCATCCCATAGTTGTTTTAACTCAATAATCAATAGTTGCATGTAAACATCTATTAAAGTTTTTGGATTTTATAGACCAGACACAACCAATATCAAAAACATATAGGGTATTTTCTTACACATACCAGGTGAAAGATTGTACGGAATTAAGATAACTGATCAACATAAATAAGTTTTTCCTGATTTGCTAAATGGAGTAAATCTATCAGTACACAGACCTAACCTAATGTTTTGAGTCTCTTTTACAAACTCAGAATATGTTCTATCAAAATCTTTCCATGCCTTTGCATCTGAAGAATGACACATTAGCCACTCTTCTGTTTTATGATTTGTATGCCAAGTCATGTGTTCAGCAATTGCCTTAGATGCATAAAACCTTTACAATCTATGAGTTAAGAGAAAATAAAACATTTATTTATATGGTTTACGTCGTTGATTACAATCTGACATTCTACTACTCTTATACCTACATTAGTTATAAAATTTACAAAATGCTAAATTTTCATCATCTTCCCAATATAACATATAATCATCTTTGCACACATCAATCCTTTCTACTGGAAGATCTAAGTTTTTCATTAGCTTTTCATATTGTAGAAATCATTTGGTATGATGTGATCACAAGGCAATGTTTCTCCAATTAGTTGAACAATATCATTGAAACAATCTTCAAACATATTATACTCTGTTTTGACATTCAACAGTTTTACCGTTAGTGATAACTTAGTGTGGCTATCACAACCATCCTACAAAGGTTTATCTGCAGCTCTCAACACTTTTTGAAATTGATTGGATAAAAAAGTTTCATTATTCATATTTTCATCAATATCTGTCACTTTTAACTCTTCCAATGGTGATGCATGTATAAATTTGTTCAAATGTTGGAGTACTTATATGGCTCAGTTCGGGAACAAAATTTTAACCCACTGCATAAATTACCATCCTCTGATATGGGTTCAATTGATCATAATAACTCTGATCATTTCTAATTGAAAAATGCATGTTTCATCGATATTTTTTATCAGATATAAATGGTTCACCGTGATAAATCCAATTATAATAATTTAGGGTAAAATCAAATTTACAAAGATGTTTCTTAATTTTATCACACTCATGAAATTTACCATTACCATACTTTCTGCACGAGCACCTTAACTTATTCCTAACCATATCTAAAAATTGTTATAACCCAATAATGAACTCATCAATTAAATCTCGACGTACAGGTTAGTTCTTTTGATACATTCAATCTCTTTCATTCTACATTTTTTCTGCTTACAAATTTAATATTTATAAAATATTAATAAAAGGTACTACTAACAAAAGATATTTTATTGAAAATAAAATTATATAACAAAAGATTGTTGTTGTAAATTTTAAAAATTAAAAATATCAAAATAATGAATAATAACACTTTTTGTTTATATTAAAAATTAACATGTAAAAATAATGAATAATTACAGAAAATTGATTGTATATATCATGAAATATACTATGATCACATATTATAATTATGAAAATTTATATTCTATTTATTAATGTCACTAAAAATTATACAATTATTAATTGTATTAGCAAAAGTTTATCATTATATGCTATTTACAGACAATAGATATACAAGAGGGACAAGGGACAATAAGAAAATAATATTAATCGGGATGGAAAAATAAATACCTCAATAGTTTGGATAGCTACTTTTCTTCCCTTTACTTGAGTTACCCATCCAACCCAAACAAACACTTCTACAACACAAAATATTTAATGTTATTTATGAACATTTAATGTTATTTACTCCTAAATCAATGTCATTTACTCCGTCTCTCACAATATACTTATATACTCATATAGTTTTTTTACAAAATATTTAAACAAAATTACGTGATTTGTAATATTTTACAATGTATTATCCTACATATTTTCAAATATTTTATGAACATTTAACAAAATATTGATACCTCTTAAAATTTTCCTAGAAACTTTGCTATTTTTATGAAAAAAAAATTAAATTTTAGTAATGCTCATATGTTTCCTTTGAATTAAATTTTAGTAATGCTCATATGTTTCCTTTGCCAATTAATTTATACTATTTAAAGAAAAATATTGAATAAAATATGTAAAATAAAATTTATAACTGATTTAAATAAAATATTAGTTTATTTTAAATATATAGTATAATCTTTTGTATAATTAATAAAATGTATAAAATATAATTTGTAATTCATAATAAATAAAAATAATTAATTTGTCTATAATTTTTAATAAATAATTAATTTATATTATTTACAATAAATAAAAAACTATATTTAAAAAAAAAAAAACAAAGGGATGGGTTCACAGGGGACGGGGAGGTGCTAACCCTCCTAGATCCAGCGGTATAGCCAAATCAGGTGTGGGGGATCCTCCCCCTCCCAGGTTCGGGTGGTAGCGCCGTCGGATTGGCGGGGGGGGAGGGACCCTCCCCCTCCCTTCTCTTTCAAGAGACGTGAAGGAGGGGAAGGGCCCCTGCCCCGCCCCTCTCTCTTTCGAGAGAGGCATGGGAAGGGGAAGGCACCCTCCCCCGCCCAAATTAGGTGGCACTACCACCAAATTTGGAGTCTTGCGGCATTGCTGCCTCCAAATCTAAAGTTCGACGGCATTTGCCGCCATCGGTGCATGTACAAATTAAGAGATTCAAGTCAGAGACATGCCTTTGCTGTAGCCCGCGAGAGGGAGTGAGAAGGCATGAGAGACAGAGATAGAGTGTGAGATAGAAACATTCGTTCAACTTTCTCAACAAATTTGTAATCAGCGACGAACAGGAGTGTTCGCCGCAAATTCTACGATGAATGACATAGTTCATCACAAAATCTATGATGAACTAGTCCGTTCGTTGCAAATCTACGACGAATTAGTCCATTCGTCATAGAATTTGTGACGAGCTTAATTGTTTATCGCAGAATCTACGACGAATGAACCAGTTCATTCTACGACAAAAAAGACATTTCATCATATATTCTATGATGAATGGGAATCCTCATCATAAAATTTATGATGAATATTTGTGTTCATCATAGATTTTGCGACGAACAAAAAATTCGTTACGGATTCCGCGACGAATAGTAGATTTCTTGCAAATTCTATGATGAACTGATCTTTTCATCATAGATTTTGCAATGAATTACAATGTCCGTCGCGAATTTGTGATGAACAATTTTTTTTGTCAGAAGTTTGCAACAAATTTAGCAATAAATGTGTGAATTTGTGATGAATTTTGTGACAAAAATTTATTTCCATCTACTACACTACGAAATTATAGACAAACTATCAATTGTATTTAAATTCAATGCATGCAACAACAAAATTATAGACAAAAATTGATCATCAATAAAAAAAAATTATTTTCATAGTTAGACAATGAATTGAATACTTAAACAAATTTATAAGTTTGTGAGTTATATAAATGTATAGACATATGTTTATATAAACAAACTCTACCACTGTAAAGATAATACTCAATTACTATTTTTTAAATTATTGGAGTTGAGTTTTGACTCCATAGATCTGGCTCCTTGTGACTTAAACGGGTGCTCAATAAAGAGGTTTAAAACCTGTAAAAGATTGCCGGAGGTTGCTCCGATGGGGGAGGCTTCGATGCTTTAGTTTTCAAAAGGATAAACAAACTTAGAAGGAAGGAGGACAGATCTCCCTATGATCTTTGTGTATCCTGTGTTGAATTAGAGGACTTACCTGGTTTGATGCCTCAAAGCTTTTATACAGCGTCCCTCCCAGAGCCATGCCCTCGCGGGGTGTTGTAACCCTAGTTTCCTTATAGAGCAATTTAGGGATTTTGGATCATTAAAGATTTGATGTTGTTATCACTTAAGAAGTTGAATTATATAGAGAGATTTTTTTTCTTATCGATTAAATCCTTAGAGTTTCCTTCTTTATCCGGAAGATTCATTTCGTGCTGAAATAGGAAGTTTAATCAGAGCAAGACTCAGTTTGTGTACTACCGATTGGGAACAAAAGTATTTGATTCCTTTAGTATTCATTAGTCATCGGTCTGAAGGGACTGGGCTCTCTGGGACCACGAATGCTTTGTTTGGTATTAGGCACCCAAATGCAATACAGATTGGTATTTGAATTATGTCTCATCATTTGTCCCAAACTCATGGGGTCGGTTTGTAGGAGAGGAGCCATAAGTGAAGTTCGCTTATTGAGAAGTTGGAAAGGCAAGAAAATTGGCGACACGTGTCTCCTAAGGTCATCCGAATCATCTGTAATTGATACAAAATTAAAGTGGATGGAATTTGAATCCACCTTTTTCCCTAACCATCTCGTACTCCCTTGGTATTAATACATTCCACCTTCCACTTGATTCAATTCGAAATTAACATGATGCAGGAAGGTAAGGTGGCATGTACTCATTCTTTTAATTCGCACGCTTTTCATGGAGGTGCTTCAATGGCCCCAAGATATTGAAGAGATCTTTTTATGCCTATACATAGGGACTGTGGGACTTTGTGGTGTTTCAATAAATTTTTTTCTATGCTTAAGGGCCTTTTTCTTGTGAGTTTTGTTATCCTTGTGAAGTCTTTAAAGGGATGCTTCAGCTTTGCGAAGCTCAGTAGCGTGAATCACTTCTGTTGGTATCAGGTCTCGTTAAGAATAGGGACTGTTAGTATAAGTGCTCGTCATGCCATTCACTATATGTTAGGGGACTTTGACTTGGATTTAAGAAAAGAGTCCCCTTCCAAGTCAGGTGGTAGGGCG
Organism: Dillenia turbinata; assembly: GCA_037126225.1. Lineage (NCBI taxonomy): Eukaryota > Viridiplantae > Streptophyta > Magnoliopsida > Dilleniales > Dilleniaceae > Dillenia > Dillenia turbinata. Next base: position 5,712,075 of record JBAMMX010000022.1, on the reverse strand, counting down.
TGCCAGTTGCATGTAGGGAGTTAGGTGATGGAAGAAGGTATGATGATATTTGGTGCATTTTTCGACTCCCTTCCCAATCGGTGTGTCTCCCCTTTTGGCAGTCCCGTTGTATCAGTAGGGCTACAGATTGTCGCATATAACACTTGTGGTTCCCGTTGTATCAGTAGGGCTACAGATTGTCGCATATAACACTTGTGGCTTCTGTGGTCTTTGATACTTGGGGTTGCTATTTGTTTTTTGTTGTTCCTCTTTTTACTGTTTTTATACTCTCAAGTGTTGCTAAGCGATAGAGACAAGGTAGCCTTATGTATTTCTTTTAATCTAATTAGCCCGATCAAGGGACTTGTAAAGTGTAATTACTTATGTAATAGAACAAGTATAAAAACAAAAGAGATTTGCTCCACTTACTTGTTATCTTTGTATCTATCGGAACTTCTTTATAGGCTAGTCCACTTTTGTGATAGACCCACTTATGTGAAGGACACTGGGGGTTATCCTTACGCCTTCCGAGTTGATAGGGGTATGTTCTGTCTGTCCATTGACATGGACTTAGCCGATAATACTGGCTCTTTTAACTGAAGTTCATCCAAGAGATTGAATCCTCTTGCTAGGACGGGGCAACCAAGTCCCTTCAAGGGTGTAAGTGATTCCGGCAAGACAGGGCAATTAAGGCCCATTCAGGGAGATGCATTCTTTCGATAGGTCAAGGCGATTGAGGCTCTTCGAGGAGATAGATCCCTTTAATAAGATGGGGCGACTGAGATTTTTTAGGGAGATAGATCCCTTCGACAGGACATGGCGACTAAGACCCTTTGCGGAGATAGATCCATTCGATAGGACGGGGCCACTTAGACCTTTCGGGAAGATAGATCCCATCGCTAGGACGGGGTAACTGAGGCCCTTCGAGGAGATAGATCCCTTTGATAGGATGGAGCGATTGAAATCCTTCGAAGAGATAAATCTTTTTGATAGGACGGGACGACTGAGGCTTTTCAGGGAGATAAATCCCTTCGATAGGATATGATGACTGAGTCCCTTCAAGGAGATAGATCCATTTGATAGGTAATCACTGACTAAAATGAAAGCGTTAGGAATTGAATGGATAGAACTGTTGAAAGGAGAATCATGAGAGACTTACTTGATAGCAGATACCTCTATCGAAAGAGAAACGATGAGGCTCACTGATAGTAAATTCATAGGTTCATTGCATTCCAAGTTATGGGTATGGTCGATCTATCTAGATTGTAGAGACGATAAGCCCCTAGGCAAACCACAGAGCATGTTTGATAAGGGCCTTCTCAATTGGGGGCTAGTTTGCCCCTGGGTTGGAGTTAGCTAGTAACTTTCACTTTCCTTAGTACCAAGTCACCTGGTTTGAACGTTCGGCTTTTGACTCGTCGGTCAAAATATCGTGCATCTATTGCTGATATGCTGTCATTCGGGGGAATGCGGATTCCCGTAGTTTAGAGAGCAGGTCTAGATGTTCACGCAAGGTTGATTCGTTTGTTTTGGAATCATACTGGGTTACCCAAAGGGAGGGGATCCCGATCTCCACTAGTATAACAGCTTCACTTCTATATGTCAGGCTCAATGGAGTCTCTTCGGTTGCTCCTCTGGGTGTGGTGCGGTACAACCAGAGGTGTTATAGAGTCCGTCTACCCATCATCCTTTGGCTTCATCTAACACTGTCATTAGCCCTTAAAGGATCATCCTGTTTGTTATTTTCACGAGTCCATTGGTTTGTGGATGGACAACCAATGAGAACCGATGATCGATCTCTAGCATTGCGCAGATGTCTCAGAAATTAGCATTATCAAACTATTTTCCGTTGTTCGTGATAATGACGTGAGGTATGCCAAACTGAGTGATGATGTGTGCCCAACGAACTGCTAGGCCTTAATTACTGTTATCTGGGCTAGAGTTTTGGTCTCTATCCACTTAGTAAAGTAGTCGATGACCACTATGAGGAACATTCTCTACCTGGTAATCGGCGGGAACGATCCGAGAATGTCCATTTCCCATTGAGTGAACAGCTATGATTTGGTAAGGGGGCTAAGCTTGGTAGAAGGTGTTCTAGGAACCGAGAAGAATCGTTAGCACTTGTCACATTTTTTGATATAATTATTCAAATCGTTCTTCATGGTCAGCCAATAGTATCCTTGCCATAAATTTTTGTGTGCCAGATTGTAAGTCTCAGGTGGCTTCCGCATATCCCTTTGTGGATCTCCTACTGAACATAGCTCCCTTCTTTTGGGGTTAGACATCTCAAATAGAATGAGTGAAAAACTTTTGGTATAACTTTTTATTGATAATTGCGTAGTGAGCAACTTTTCGCTTTAGCTTAGTTGCTTCTAGTAGTGTGTCAGGCAATTGGTTTTCTCTTAAGTATGTTTCGATCGGGTCTTTCCAACTGGAAGGTTGGTCCGTTATCAGGACCCTTTCAGGTTTGTCAATGCGGGGGTATAGTAAACTTTCGATATAGACTGATCGCCTAGAAGTGATTGAATCTGAGTTGGCCACTTAGAGAGTGTATTGGTTCTCGTATTTTCTGAATGAGGGATTTATTAGATGTCGACCCTTTCCAGCCTTGCCATCATCTTGCACAGTTTACTTAGGTATTTGGTAAGTCTTTTGTTTTATAGACCCTCTTGATCTGTTTGACTATTAACTGGCTATTAGTGAATACTCGAGCACTTCGGGCTCCCATGTCTACTGCAATCCAGAGTCCTGTCAGCAAGGCTTTGTATTCTGCCTGATTATTGGTGGTCCTAAAGTCAAAACGGAGGGCATATTCTACTTTAAAGTTATCCAGGCTTATTAGTATGAGCCTAATGCCACTACCCGAAGAATTCAAGGACCCGTTAACATGAATGGTCTAGTCTGCCAGTGACCGTTCGTTAGGATCTTCAGTGGGCTTAGACGTAATCATGACCAGAAGAGTACACTCGAGGATGAAATCAGTCAATATTTGGCCTTTGATTGCTGATCAAGACTGGTATTAGATCTCAAATTCACCCAATTCAACACTCCACTTGATTAGATGACCAGACATGTCTCTCTTTTGAAGGATTTGCTTCAATGGCTGATCGGTGAGTACCATAACGGTATGGGCCTAGAAGTACGATCGAAGTTGTTTAGCCAAAATGACCAGTATATATGCTATCTTTTCGATCGATCGATAATTAATCTTGGCTTCCTTAAGTATCTGACTGATGTAATAGATGGGCTTCTGAATCATTGAATCATATCTTACAAGGACAAAGCAAAGCACTTGATCGATAATAAAGAGATAAAGGTAGAATTTTTCATCAAGAATTGGTCGAGAAAGCAACAGAGTGGTCATAAGATATTCTTTAAGCCATTCGAAAACCGTTTGGCACTCAGGTGTCCATGCAAATCGTTAAGATCTCTTTAGAGCGTCAAAAATAAGTTTGTACTTCTCTCAAACTTTTGACATGCATTGGCTTAGAGTCGTTATCCGATCGGTGAGACGCTACACCTCTTTCAGTGTTTGGGGCAGTAACATATCCAGAATAGCTTATATCTTTTTGGGGTTTGCCTTAATCCCACAGTTGGTGATCATAAACTCCAAGAATTTGCTTGATGAGATTCTAAATGTGCACTTGGTGGGGTTCAGTCGCATGTTATAGTACTCGAGCATCTGAAAGGTTTCCTCAAGGTCGGCAGCGTGATTCTTGGCCTCAATTCTTTTTACAAGCATGCCATCCAGTACGCTTTATATTATGACCAAGCTGATCTTTGAAGACTTCGTTAACTAGCCATTGGAAGGTTGTCCCTGCATTATTTAGACCGAAGGGTATGACTCGATAGTAGTATGTACCGAACTCAGTAATGAAACTCAAGAGTTGGTAGCCTAAAGAGTTGTCCACTAACTTGTCGATATTCAAGAGATGGTAACTATCTTTTGGGTATATTTTGTTGAAATTCGTGAAGTCCATGCACATTCTCCAGTTACCATTGGCTTTTTTCACCAAGACTACATTGGCTAGCCATTCGAGATATTTAATTTCACGATAAACTCGGTAGTTAACAACTTTTGGACCTCTTCTTAAATGGCTCGTTGGTGTTCAAGGGCAATTACCATCTTCTTCTGTTTAACTGGTTTGTAGTCGGGGTTTATTGTTAATTTGTGAGTAATGACAGACAGATCGATACTAGGCATGTCCTCAGAGGACCAAGTGAAAACCTTGGAGTGCCATTATAGGCAACTGACAATAGCATCTCGTAGGGGCGCAGACAGGGTACCCCCGATCCGAACAGTCCGGTTAGGGTCATTCGCCAAAGGAATTTCGATCACCTCTTCTCCTGGTTCTAGTTTGTTCATCGATTTGATATCACCCCTAAGTTCTAGGGTATTGATAAAAAAGCTCTCTCGCCCATCTCGATCAGTGAAGAAGGTGTAGGGATCGAGATCGCTGTAGATAGTTGCGATCCCCTCTAATGTTCTGAGCTTCATCTTCATGTGCCGAGTGCTGGGTAAGGCTTCTAGTTCGTCCAGACTCGATCGACCGAGGATGGCGTTATACGATGAGAATAGTTTTACCATGTGAAAGGTGGCCTTGACAGTTGTATGGTTAGGAGGAATCCCTAAAGTTACAGGGAGTGGAATGATCTCTTCTGGATAAATCATTCATCGAACAAACCTTTGAGGGATCCGATTAGGGGTTGAAGGTGTGAAGAGTTGAGACCCATTCGATAGAGAGCGTCCCAAGTAAAGATGTCGTAATCTGTGTCTTGGTCGACGAGAACCCTTTTTATCGTATGAGAATCTATTTTGATTATAACAACTATGGGATCGTTGCGACTGCGGTCAACCCTAATCAAATCATTGTCACCAAACCCGTGCTGGGCCGTATTCTCTTAGTTGTAGCCATTTTTGTTTGGTGATAAGAAGTTGGTAAGAAAAACTAATGATTAGTCTAGCTTCCCATGGAAGACGCCAATCTATTGAAGGTGGATTTTGACTCCACATATCCAGCTTCTTGTAACTCGAACGAGTGCTTAATGAAGAGGTTTGGAATCTGTAAAAGACCGTCGAAGAGTGCTCCGGCAGGGGAAATTCCGACGCTCAAGTCAGAAATAGCGATTTTGGAAAGGATAAACAAACTGAGAAAAAGGGAGGACAGATCTTCCTGTGATCTTTATGTATCCTGTATTAAGTTGAGGACTTATTTGACTTGATGCCTCAAAGGCTTTTATATAGCGTCCCTCCCAAAACCGTGCCGTTACAAAGCAAGCGATCCGGGGATTTAGGATTATCAAAGATTTGATATTGTTATCACTTAGGAAGTTGAATTATATGGAGAGATTGTTTCTCTTATCAATTAGATCCTCAGGGTTTCCTTTCTTATCTAGAAGATCTATTTTGTACTGAAATAGGAAGCTCAATTAGAGTAACATTCGTTTGTGTACTACCGATTGGAAGTAGAAGTATTCGATTATTTTAGTATTCGTTAGTTATCGGTCGGATAGAGAGCATAAACATTCGGCCTCACTGAATGTATCCACTTGTCTATTGCACTGCCCAAGTCAATATGTGGTTCGAAGGGACTAGGCCCTCCGGGGCCATGAATGCTTTGTCGGGTATTGAGCACCCAAATGCAATTTGAGTTGGTATTTAGATTATGTCTCATCATATATAAATATAAAATGAATGAAATATTTATTGTCAAAAGTGATTGGTTTGGAGCAAAAATTAACATTTACTATGTATTCAAACCGATTTCGTTACTTTAGAAATAGTTAAAAAAAAAAAGACAATGGAAAAAGGTTACATCAGTGAGCGTAGAATGAATTTAATTACAAAATTTGAAGAGAGATTTCAGATCCTGTTAAAATTAGCAATGAATTTAATGACGAATAATTAGTTTGTGGCTCATTAGCAACCAATTTAGCAACGGCAGAATTATTTGTCGCTAAGTAGCGAAGAATATAGTGACGAACGGTAATGTTTGTCGCTGACTTAGTGACGGATGGATCAGTTGATAAATTAGCGACGGACAAAATTATTTATCGCAAATTTAGCGATGAATTTTGTTGTCGTTGCCAAATTAGCGACAAACACTATAATTCCTCACTAAATTAGCGACGAAATCCCTTTTTGTTGTAGATTTAGCAACAAAGGCATATTTCTTCACTAATTAGTGACGAATTTAGTAACGAAATTGTGTTTGTGGCTAATTAGCCATGAATTTTGCAATGAAGTTTCTGTTTGTTTCTAATTTAGTGATGAATGCGCATTCCTCGCTAATTTCGTTGCGAAAATAGGGATGGTTCATTTTTTATCGCTAATTTCGTGACAAAATAACGACGAACAAATTTTGTTGTTAAAATTCGTCACAAAATTCTTTTTTTTTTTTTGTAGTGAAAGAAAATATAGTTTAAGAGTCAAAATAAATGAAATAAAAGATAAAAAAGGGCAAATTTCACTTTATGGTGTCAAAAGTGTATAATACATATATATGAAGAGGTAGTATGAGCTTAGTGTTGAAGCATAGATATTTTGCACCCCTTTCTTCGCGATCAATGGTAGACGAATTGGCACCCCTCATAACCTGCCAACAAATTAATATTAGGAAGAAGAAAAAGATGTTATACAACTCATATCTGCAACTAAGATGCAACTAACATCACGTCTTGTTCTCAATATAAATGTAAATTATATTTCTTGTCTATATATTAATTTTATTTTAGTATAAATTATTGGTATTCAGTAATTATGTTTGATTTAATTAAATACATTTATGTCGGATTAAACTCTTAAAGAGCAAAATTCTATTGGTTTCTATTTTTGTCGTATACATGACTCTTAAAGATCTAGTTTAAAAAATATCGGTATCCATTCACTGAATGAACTAGACATTAGATTATTAATATGAAAAATTATATGCCCACAATTTGGTTGTTCAAACAAATTGGGCTCTGTTCCTTAAGTTTTACTTTGGACTTCATTGACTTGTCACACAATTTTTTTGAAGTAAGGAATTTTTTTATACTATGAGACTCATCTCGATTTTTATTTGCAAATTTGTTGCGAGAAAATACACTTTAAAAATCAATAAGTTTTAGCTCAAATAACACCTTTTTCCATTCTTAATTTTAAGCTCTTGATTTTGAACCTCATTATTTACCAAAAAAAAGAACTTTAGAAATTGACATTTAAAGGGCCGAGTTGGGTTCGGCCCAACCCAGTATCCTAATAAGAAGAGCTCGTTGCTAGATCTAACATGGCCATCTGGATATTCTGCCTCCTTTAAAACCCAAGCCCAGCCCTAAGTAGTGCCCTAACTATGCCCATCCCCGAACACTCAAAAAATAATTAAATACTATTCTTTTTGTTTTTTTTTTTTTTAATATTAACACGTAATGAAACCCTCACTAAAATTATATAACAGATGCTTCTAATATATTAATATAAACTCTTATGTCCCTAAAACCTGACCCCGAGCCTAAAAAATTGGACCCAGTGGGGTACTTGGCCCATGACGAACCATATCCAGCATGGCCCAAACCACTGGCATAAGGTTGATCCCACACTTATATAACAATATGTGGAACGCCTCTAAACTTAGATGTTCATAATTTTAGAGGTGTTTCCTTTGCAATTTTAATGATTCAATGGACATGTAGCATTCACTTACTTGGATCTCTGCTGACAAGCATAGCAATCCCTCCAAAATCACAAGTGCCTCCAACAACCTTTTTCTTTTGCCAATAACTGTTGAATGCATAAGAGGCATGAGCCAACAATGTATTGGGCACAAAGCAAGACCCACTGGGCTCAATCGGTGAGCAATCTGCACCTGATCCACAAGCATAGTCCAAGGCCTCTTGAATTATTTTGTCGGGCACCGTGGGCTTTGCCACACACCAAACTGCAAAACTGGGCCCCCGATATGGAGGAGCTTGTGCAGATGGTGGGGGATAAGGATAAGCTAATGGTGGGCTTGGTGACTTCGGAGAGGCCGGTTTTGGCGGGGTAGGCCTAGGCACGTATTTTGGAGGAGAATTCATGGGTGGTCTAGGAGAATACACAGGCCCATTGGGCAGTGGGCCCTGGACTGGGAAATTGGGTGACCCATATTCAGGAGAACCAGGTGGGATCGGTGGAGCCGATGGTGGATACACACAGTATAATGGTAATGAATCAGAAATTGGTGTTTTAGATTGCAAGTAGTTCAAGGATTTTATTTTCTTCATAGTTTTATCTTGTGAATGTCTTTGAATGTTGGAACCTTCATGCTTGTGGATCTGCACTAAACCTCTTGCATCTGCATTAGCACAGGAAAAAAAAAGGTATGTGTTATGTCTAATTTAAGATGCAAAACTTTAAAATGAAACAATAGATACCACACGGAGAGAAGAAGGTGCTGGCTAAACAAGAGAGAGACAGCACAAAGATATAGAGTTGCCCAGAGCCACCAGGCTGAGGCTGGAAGATAGGAGGAAAAGATCCTCTCATTGTTACCAAAACATATATTCCACAATGCAATATCTTCAAGACTCTCACTCACCTTCTATGGCCATGGATATAGGCAACAAAATATAGTAGTTTGATAGCAAGTGACCCTAAAGTGAAGAAGTATCAACTTAAAGTAAAAAAGAAATTAAAGCTGATGATTCTTTGGCCACTTATCTTTACTCCTTCCTTGCTAACATGATAGTGTCAATATAAATGTACGAGTTTCACTTCTAAAAATGATCACATTTGTCGACAAGCACTTCATAATTTATGTTATAATGAATATATATTTATCTTTTCGTGCCACTATGCTTGTGTTTTCTCAGCATTTTATGTCCCTATCTGCGGATCCAAAACCCAAAGACAATGGAGGTAAAATATTTTCATAAGGACAGTGATCAATTTTAGTGGAGACAATATTTTGAGTTGAATGTGGATAATATTTATTTGACATTTAAAAATTAATAGAATTATTTTTATCTAATGGATGCAATCACCTGCCCTCCTTTCTATGTAGCTCCGTAACTGCCTATCTGTGTTTAAAAATTATATACTTTTGAAAGTTGATTAGAACTTTTCTAGTTCCCCTTTCCTTTATTTTAGAATATGTGCTTGCTTGGAGGAAGGAAAAATTGGGTTACTATTGTTTTCTGCACTTTTTTCTTGCTTGATTTCCACTCAAGAGGGCTTTCCATGTGATCTGCAGAATTTCATGTCATATATCCTCAATTCAGCGCAAGAATTTGTATAACAGCACATAATCTCTTTTTCAAAATTCCCTTATGTTGTGTTGATTTTCTTTTACTTTGCCTCTGATTTGGTTTTCAAAAAGGCATCGTCATGTCAGGAACTGAAAAAATTGAAGCCTTCAATGCACGATCAGCACCGGAGCAAGAAACTCCTTAGGCTGAGCCTGCGCCTTCTCCCTCAACAGTTGGGTATATCTCTCCTACAAAAGGATATGATTAGATAAGAATCAATTTATGTCAAAAATAAAAAACTAAATTTTCAAAAAATTTGAAAAATAAAATTACATTGACTCGATGATGCATGTTGATGGCTTTCTTCTGATAACCTATGTTGAATGTCACGAGGTAGGTTGGCTCCATATCATGCTCATGATAAACAAAAAAAATAAATAAAAATTAATATTTAATTAAACAAAAGTGATTAAGAAAGCTGAAACACTAATAAATGTCTTAAGACTTTATTTTTTGAGTACTTAACCAACCGGTTTTTAGAGTTATATTCTGATTAATTCAAATCGAATTACTGTTGAACCTTCATTGAATCCAAATTTTGATTTAAAAATCTAGTATTTTACCTACTAGACCAGCTATCTATTGGTTTACGATGAGGCTTTATGCTCTTAGCATAAACAACATAGCCCTCTTCTGAACTTCCAAAACTATTTTCTTGTTTCTCTTGTACTTTTCTTTGTATTCAGCTTTGTTCTAACTCTGACTCATTTTCTCCCAATATTGTTAAGACATGAAATCTGATTTTTCTTTATTCTGCCTTGATAGTTTGATGCCAAAGTTGTCCTAAACTTGTTTATCCACTACAAAAAAATACCGAATTATCGACGGATTTAGCCACGAAAATATCAAAAAAATTCGTCGCTAAATTGTTTAGCAACAGATTTAGCCACGAACTCATATCCGTGATTAATAGCGCGTCGCAAAAATTTAGCCACGGATTCAAAAATTCGTGGCTAACTTTAGCTACGGATTCAAAAATTCGTGACTAAATTTAGTCACGAATTTAGCCACGAATTGATGAATTCGTAGTTAAATCCATGGCTAAATTTTTCATTTTATATTTTTAATTTTAAAAGTCGTCGGCCTCCGCTCGTGTATGAACCAACTTTCTGCTACTTTATATTTTTGTAGAAAATATGCATTTATCTAGATTCAAACCTGGGACAAAGAGGACATTTGGAGCGTTCTCAGCCACTATGTCATATTAATTTATCTGATATACCTTTTTTTTTTATTTCATTACTTTCTTTCTAAATTTTACCATTAAAAATACAATTTACTAATTTAATAAAAATATAAAATATAAAATTATATTTAATAAAAATATAAAATTATATTTAATAAAAATACAAAATTATATTTAATAAAATTAAAAAATTATCTTTACAAAAATACAGAATTATATTTTAAAAAATACAAAAATATATTTAATAAAAATCAATACCCTAATTTAATAAACATATAAAATATAAATTTATATTAAATAAAAATATAAAATTATATTTAACAGAATTTCAAATTAGCGACGAATTTAGCCACGAATATATTCATGACTAATTAGCCACGAATTTAGTCACGGACCAAAAATTCGTGGCTAATTAGCCATGAATTTCGAATTTCGTGGCTAAATTTAGCCACGAATTTTGAATTCGTGGCTATTTAGGGATGGATTATGAATTTCGTCGTTAAATTAGCAACGCATAATTATTTTCGTTGCTAAATTACTGACGAAAATGGATTTTTGGCAAATTAGCCATGAATTTAGCCACGAACAAGAATTCGTGTGATTCGTATGGATTTATACCTATGAGAATCGTACGCTGCTGCAGTACTTTAACCCTACCTTTCTTATCGAGTCGATCCAAAAATTCGGGAGACTCCATGTGACTCGTATGGATGATAGAAATCTGGCAACTGAGACCCTCCGAATGATAGAAAATTTTAAAGTAGTGGATTGCGTCAACTCGTTCGAAGAGTTATATCCCCTATTCATGATGCGTACGAATGATAGAGGCTAGGTGGCTAAGGGCCTTCCAAATGATAGGAAATTTTTAAGTAGTGGGCCACGTCCACCCGTCCAGGAAATTACATCCCCTATTGACGATGCGTACAAGCGATAGAGGCTATGAGACTAAGACCCTCTAAACGATAGAAAATTTTTAAGTAGTGGGTCGCGTCCACCCATTTGGGAAGTTACATCCCCTATTGACAATGCGTAAGAATGATAGAGGCTGGACGGCTGAGACCCTTTGAATGATAGGAAATTTTTAAGTAGTGGGCCGCGTCCACCCGTCCGAAAAGTTACATCCCCTATTGGCAATGCATACGAACGATAGAGGTTGGACGGGTGAGATCCTCCGAACGATAGGAAATCTCTATATTCTTCTCCGGGCTAAATCTTCTAATTATTTGATAGCGCTAAAACTCATTGGTAGTATATGCGTAGATTTTCCGAGTTCCCTGTCCTAGGTACTACCAATCCGTCTAGATTGTCGAGGCGATAAGTTCCTGGTCGAACCACAAAATACACTCGACATGGTCCTTCCCAATTAGGAGCGAGGTTGCCCTCGGTTTGGGGCTGACCGGTAGCTTCCACCTTCTTTAGCACTAATTCTCCAGATCTAAATGTTTGGTTTCGGACCCTACGATTGTGATATCGTGTTATTTGTTGCTGATAGGCCGTCATTTCTGTCGATGCGAATTCTCACAACTTTGGGAGCAAGTCCAATCTTTCTCGTAGGTTGTGTTCGTTTTGTCGAGCATCGTATTGAGTCACTCGCAGTGAGTGAATACATATCTCTACCGGTATGACTGTTTCACTTCTGTAAGTTAGACTGAAAGGTGTTTTTCTATTGCTTTTCGGGGGGTAGTGCGATATGACCAAAGGATACCGTAAAGCTCTTCAGTCCACTGTCCCTTGGCGTCATTCAGTGTCGTCTTTAGCCCTTGTAGGATAGTTCGGTTGGTTATTTTAACGAGCCCATTTGTTTGTGGGTGAGCGACCAATAAAAATCGATGTTGAATCTTGAGCTTCTCGCAGAACTCTCGGAAGCGCTGGTTATCAAATTGCTTCCTGTTGTCTGTAATAAAGATGTGTGGTATGCCAAACTAGGTGACAATATGGGTCCACACGAAAGACTGGACTCTAGCCACCATGATCTGAGCTAAAGGCTCGGCTTCCACCTACTTAGTGAAGTAGTCGATCGCTACTATCAAGAACTTTCGCTGTCCTGTGGCTGGAGGAAATGGTCCGAGGATATCCATCCCCCATTGAGCAAAGGGACAAGGGCTGGATATAGGATTGAGCTCGGTGGAGGGCAACCGCGGCACCGAGGAAAAACGCTGGCATTTGTCGCACCGCTTAACATAGTTGTCGGAATCGCCTTTCATGGTTGGCCAGTAGTATCCTTGATGAAAGGCTTTATAGACTAGATTTCGAGCACTCAGATAATTACCACAGATTCATTTATGAATCTCTCGGAGGATATAATCTCTCGGTAGATACAGGTGAGTGAATGACTTGCGGTAGAGGATCTCATCGATTATGGCATAGTGCGTTGCCTTTCGCTTCAATTTCACCGCTTCCTTCAAAGATTTTGGCAGACGGTCATGCCTTAGGTATTCTTCTATGGGGTCCGATCAACAGAGAGGACCTCCTTGGGTTCGTCGATGCTGGGATACGACAGGCTCTCAGTGTATACCATTCGGCTAGAAGCAACCGAATTGGAACTAGCTAACTTCGATAGAGTGTTGGCCCGAGCATTCTTCGATCGAGCGATTTGTTGGATGTCAACCTTACCCAATTGTTCCATCGTCTCACGCAACTTACTCAAGTATTTAGCCATGACTGGGTCTTTGGTTTCATAAACCCCTTCACTTTGTTTCACGACCAACTGGCTGTCTGTCAATACCCTAACATTCCGTGCACCCATGTCAATGGCTATTCTAAGTCCCGTTAGCAAGGCATCTACTCTGCTTGGTTGTTGGTGGCTTGAAAATTGAAACGAATGGTGCATTCTGCCTTAAAATTGTTCGGTCATACTAGTATAAGTCCGACACCGCTTCTTGAGGAATTTGATGATCCATCGACATGGATGGTCCACACCGAGATCGACCATTCTTCTTGATGGTTGAGAGGCTGTCGTTCGGGTGTTGTTGGGAGAGTACATTCGAGGAAGAAATCGGCTAGTGCTTGGCCCTTAATCGCTGGTTGCGGTCAATACTAGATATCGAATTCTCCTAATTCTACACTCCACTTGATAAGCCAACCGGAGGTATCTCTCTTTTAGAGGATTTGCTTCAACGGTTGGTCTGTGAGCACCACAATGGTATGGGTCTTAACATATGGTCGAAGATGCCTTACTAAAATAACTAAAGCGTAGGCTATCTTTTCAATCTGTCAGTAGTTAATCTCGGATTCTTTCAGTATCCTACTAATGTAGTAAACTGATTTTTGAGCTGTGACTTCCTGTCTTACCATCACAGAGCAAAGTGCTCACTCGGAGACAGCCAAGTATAGGTAAAGCTCTTCCCCAAGGACGGGCCGCGAAAGCAGTGGTGACTACGTCAGGTATTCTTTCAGTCATTCGAATTCTATTTGGCATTCATATGTCCATTCGAACCGTCGAGATCTCTTTAGTGCATCGAATATGGGCTTGTACTTCTCGCCGACCCTAGACATGAATCAGTTTAAAGCCGTTATCTGACCGGTTAGGCGTTGCTCTTCCTTTAGTGTCTGGGGAGGTGTCATGTCCAATATCGCTTGTATCTTTTCGGGGTTGGCCTCTATCCCTTGATTAGTAATTATGAAACCTAGGAATTTTTCGGAGGCAACCCCAAAGGTACATTTCGCCGGGTTCAGCTGCATATTGTATTGTTCCAAGGTCTGGAAGGTCTCATTGAGGTCCGCGACATGAGCTTCCGCGATAATGCTCTTAACGAGCATGTCGTCGACATAGGCTTCGACATTCCTACCTAGTTGATCTTTGAAGACCGTATTGACCAACCGTTAAAAAGTTGCTCCAACATTCTTTAGGACAAAAGGCATGACTCGGTAGTAGTACGTACCGAACTCGGTGATGAACCTGGTCTTTTCTTCATCCTCAGGTGCCATTCTGATCTGATTATAGCCGGAATAGGCATCCATGAATTCAAGAGCTGATGTCCCGAGGAGTTGTCTACGAGTTTATCGATATTGGAAAGTGGATAATTATCCTTTGGGCAAACTTTATTGAGATTAATAAAGTCCACACACATCCTCCACTTGCCATTTGCTTTTTTCACCAAGACCACGTTAGCCAACCACTCGAGATACTTGATATCCCGGATTAACCCAGTCGTTAACAGTTTCTGTACTTCCTCCTAAATGGCGTATTGTTGTTCGAGGGCAAATACCCTCTTATTTTGCCTTACTGGTTTGAAATCGAGATTGACCATTAGCCTATGGGCTATGACTGATAGATCTGCCTGGCATGTCTTCCGGAGCCCAGGCGAAGACTTTTTAGAGTCTTTGTAGATAGGCGACTAAGGCCTATCGCAAGGAACGTAATAGATTGGCCCCTATCCGGACGGTTTGACTGGGGCTGCCTGTTAAAGGGACCTCGATCATGTTTTCGCTTGGTTCGGGCTTCAGTTTCGGCTCGATGCCTTCTCTAGGCTCTAAAGCATTGATTGGAAAAGCCTCTTGTGCTTCTTGAGCCGCAAAAAGGATATAGGGATCAAGATCACTTGGTATGGCGGCGACCCCCTACGGTGTTTGAACTTCACCTTCATGTGTCTTGTGCTTGGTAACGCTTCTAGTTCATCTAAACTAAACCTTCCGAGAATGACATTGTAAGGACAGTAACGCTTGACCACATGGAACGAAACTTGGACGGTCGTGTGATTAGGGGGCTTTCTAAGGGTCATGGGAAGGCAAATGATGCCTTCGGGGTATGTAGGCTCATTCGAAAGTCCTCTAAGGAACCCGGTAGGTGGCAAGAGTTGGGACGAGTTGAGGTCCATTCTGCAGAAGGCGTCCCAGGTGAGGAGATCACATCAGCCCCTTGATTTACCAGAACCCTCTTCATAGTGTGAGATTCTATCTTCAGGGTTATAACTACGAGGTCGTCGCGGCGGGGGCCTACCCCTATCAAATCGTCGTCATCAAAGCCTATGATTGGCCTTCTTCTCTTAGTCGGTGCCACGCTAGGTATAATTGTAGTAGACATCATCATGAGTTTTTGGAGAATCAGTCTGTTTTTCCCACGGACGGCGCCAATCTATAGGAGACGGGTCATGGCTCTACAGATACCGGACTTCGTTGACCCGAGCAGTTACCGTCAAAGAGATGTGATACCTGTAAAAACTGTCGGAAGGTGCTCCAACGGGGAGACTTCAATGCTTAAGTCAGAAAGAGTGATTTTCGTATGAAAGGAAAACAGACTGAGAGCTCGAGAAAGTGTTCCCTGTTATTAGAGTGCTTAATGTGTAAGTCTGAGAGAGCGTACCTGTCTTGGAGGGTTTTAAGATGTTTTATACCTGTGAGAGTCGTACGCTGGTGCAGTGCTTTAACCATACCTATGTTATTGAACCGATCCAGAAATCTTGGGGATTCAATATTTCGAATGAATTGCAATTCTCATCTTTTGAGAAACTTTCGTATTCTAGAGGGAACCTTTCCTTAACTAAAAGATTCTTAGGTTGTTGTCCGTAGTGAAGGGCGGAAGTTAATAGAGTGTTTTGGTCTTCCTTTAGGATCGTTGGAATCGTTAGCTATCGATTGGTCGTTCAACCAATGAAGGGTCTTCAGGGCTCTTACGGTCGAGGAGCCGACCATTGGATACCCGATCAGGGTGGTTACCTTCACTTGATGAATCACGTTCAATTGGCATGGCGACTGAGACCCTATCGTTTGAGAGACATGGGCGACTGAGACCCTATCTTTTGGGAGATCTAGGCGACTAAGGCCTTTCGGTAAGTAATCATATTTGAATCTCGGTCGATAGCTGTCCTTCGTGGGCTTTATGTGGGGGTTTTCTCAAAGTTGACTCATCGGATCAGGTTTAAGGTTACGTCCCATCAATACTAATTGGATATTTTATAATGAATTGTTCAGTTAGGTTATTAGAAAAGTTAATGAAGGAAATATAAAGAAAATGGAAAATGGAATGTTCTACAAGAAAAATGTCTTGAAGTTGCTAATATTTGGTCAAGATTTCCACATATTGAGAATTTACCTTATCATCTCTTATACTATCTTAATTTTAAAAGTTTCTTGTTCTTACTCTCCCAAGTTAACTAGTACTTTAACCATTAGTAACTATTTGAATTTTGGAAATCCTTTTTTTGGAAATTTTATTTTTAGACTAGGTTATTTTCTCTTCATATAAAAGAGAGCTTTTTAGGGTGCACGTACACAACTTTTTTAAGAGAAGGAGGTGGCTGCTAGATTTTGCTTTCCTCCCAAGAAAAAACCCTATTTTCTCTATTTTACTAAAGAACTCAAGGGACCATGTTTCCACCATGAGTAGCTAAGTTTTTTTTTCTAATTTAAGAAGATTTTATTTTGATTGTCTTCATGTCTGATTATGTATTTTATTTAATTTATTTTCTTTAATTCAAGTATTCATTAATTGTGAATTTATTTTATATGAAATATTGGTAGTAGTTAATTTGATAAATTAATTCAATATTGATTCTTCTATAGCTACCCATAATTTTAGTGATCCGTAATTGTCACAAATGAATGATACAATTAGTAATTAGGTTATTTATGTTTATGGATCTTTAGTTAATATTCATGTTTAATATAAGGAATTCGATGGAATAGAAGTTAATAATTATGACTATCCTAATTATTTAGATTTTAGTTTAATTGTTTTCACATAATTTAGTGCTATCATAACATTGATATGGAATGCTATCATACCCAGTTGATTAATGATAAGTTTTGGCTAGATACCAGATTTTGTCACTTAATTTAGAAAAGCATAAGATTTATTATGGGTATCATAATAAATCTGATGTTAAATGTTTGAATTGCAAAATAACCAATTTTGACCTGTGATCAGTAAAACAATTTAATGTGGTGAACTATTGGATTAAAGTTTGGCAGATTGATTTTCCTTCAATTTTTATTATTTTGCATTGTTAATTTGCTTTTTATTTTTAGGTTGTTAATTTTAATTTGTTTTTTATTTTTAGGTTTTTTATTTTTAACTAAAAAATTAAATTAATTTAGTTCACTTGGGATTCGATTTGGTATCACTATTGCTACAAAATTATTTGCATTTGGGAATTAGTATTAATTTTGAGGGTTTCAATAACCCATCAAAATTTTGGCGTCATTGCGAGGAACTATTTTTAATTTCTTAATTTATACTTTTCATTTGTGTGTTGCTAATCTTTTTTGTTTTATGATCCATTTTTCTCAAGAAGGTGAATTGGAATATATTCTTGAGATTGAGAAAATTGCTTATAGTTTAAGAAAGGAGGCTAAGCAAAGGAAAAGTGTTTTATCCAAAAGGGTGAATTGTGAATTTGATCTAACAATTTGTGGTAGGTATGTTTCTGAAGAGGAAGAAAAGATGGAAAACAACGAGAGGACCTTAACGGATCTAGCTACAATAGATCTGAACTAACAATCTTTGTGCATAGAGTATCCAGCTCTTGAGGTAGCTTTCGAAGTTAAATCTGATTTAATTCACTTACTTCCTGTTTTTCGTAATCTTCCAGGTAAACATCCACATATGCACTTGAAGGAGTTCATTATTGTCTGTTTAAGTATGAAACCCAAGGTGTGACTAAGTAACAAATAAAATTGAGGGCCTTTCATTTTTCCCTAAAGGATAAGACAAAAGATTGGTTATACTATCTACCCCTTAGTTTGATAAATATATGGAATGGAAAAAAGAGGCTACTTTTAGAGAAAATTTTTCCTGCATCTAGGGCTACCAACTTTAGAAAAGAAATATGTGAGATTAGATAGATTAGTGAAGAGACATTATATGAATAATGGATGAGGTTCAAGCAACTTTGTGCTAACTGTCCACATTATCAAATTCTAGATCAACTCTTAATTTAATATTTCTATGAAGGACTTCTACCAATGTATAAAAGTATAGTAGATGCAGCTAGTGGTAAAACTTTGGTCAATAAAACACCTGAAACAGTCAGGCAGTTAATTTCTAATATGCCAAAAAATTCTTAACAATTTAGGACAAGGATGGAAAGAGACATTAAACAAGTTAATGAGGTAAGCCATTCGAATCTTAAAATTTCAATTTCTAATCTAACTGCTTTGGTTCATTAACTAGCTGTAGGGCAATTACAGGTAGTTAAAGTTTGTGACATATTCAATTTCGATACATCCTACAGATGTGCCCATCATTGCAAGAAGATCCTACTCAGCAAGCAAATGCCATAGGAAGATTTCCTTGTCAACCTTAAAGGAAATACGATCCCTACTTCAAATATTACAATCCTAAGTAGAGAGATCATCCAAATTTGAGCTACGGGAATCAAGAAGGGAAATAGAGATATCCACCTCAACCCTACAATAAACCACCATCACCTGCATATTCACAATTCTCAAATTCAAGTATATCTCTAAAAGATATAGTAAAAACTATTATGACTAATACTCAACAATTTTAATAGGAAACAAGAACTGGTATTTAAGAAATGAGAGCTAGCATTCAGAATTTGGGAACTCAAATCACTCAACTAGCAATCTCGATTAACAAGTTAGAGGCTCAAAATTCAGGAAAGCTACATTTACAAACGTAGTGAATCCAAAGGAAAATGCAAGTGCAATGGTATTGAGGAGTGGAAAGGAACTTCAATCAAGTCCAACATTGACTAAAAAGGTGGATGCAAAGGGGGATGTAGAGAAGGAAAATGAATGTATGCAAGAAAATCTAGTAAAGATAACATCTGAGTCCTTTTCACCTAACCTTGCTAATATAGTTGTACCACCATTTTCTAGCAGGTTGGAGAAATCCAATAAGGAAGACTATGAGAAGGTAGTTTGGGAAACCTTGAGAAAGGTAGAAATAAACATATCACTATTGTATGCCATTAAGCAAATTCCGAAATGTGTTAATTTTTTTAAGGAATTGTGCATAAATAAAAAGAAATTAAGAGGTGATGAGAAAATAAAGGTGGGAAAGAATGTGTCTGCTATCATCAAAAGAACTCTACTTGAAAAAATGTGTGAATCTAGGTATGTTTACGTTACCTTGTGTTATTGGTACAAAAAAATTCGAGCATGCTATTATAAATTTAGGAGCATTAATTAATGTCATGCCATATTTAATTTATATTGCTATGAATTTAGGCCCCTTGAAAGAAACTAGAGTGGTTATTTAGCTAGCTAACTGCTATATTACTTATCCAGAAGAGATTGTTGAAAATGTTTTGGTACATGTTAACAAATTAATCCTTTCTGTAGATTTTTACATCTTGAAAATGGAGGAAGACACCATCACAAATTCAACTCCACTTCTATTAGGAAAACCATTCATGAAAACAACAAATACTAAAATAGATATGGATGAGGGTACTCTCACCATCGAGTTTGATGAAGAGATTATTAAATTTAACATTTTTGAAGCCAAAAAGTACCCAATTGAGAGTCATTTGATTTGTTCTACTAACGTTGTTGATTTAATTATGCAAGAACTTTTTGAAGAAGAAAGTAACATGAATCTTAAAATGGATGCACAATTGAATACGAAGGAGGAGCTAACCGAGACTTGTGAATTTTCAGAGCCAATATTGGAATCACAAATAAGGTTAACAAATTCGAGTATACCATTGTCTTTTTCTCATAAGAAATTGCTAACTTCTATTTTGCAAGCTTTCAAGTTGGAATTGAAGATCTTGCCTGATCACCTTAAATATGTTTATTTAGGTAATGAAGAAACTTTGCCTGTGATCATTACAAGGGAGTTGACGGATGACCAAGAAACTCGGCTGCTTCAAGTCTTAAAGAAACATAAGACAACAATTGATTGGACCTTAACCGATACAAGGGGTGTTAGTTCATTAATTTGTATGCATCGAATTCTCTTGGAGAAGGATGCCAAACTGGTGAAGGAATCACAAAGGAAACTCAATCCAACAATGAAAGAAATGGTGATGAAGGAGATTCACAAATTTTGAAAAAAGGAATAATCTACCAAATTTTGGACAACAAGTGGGGGAGTCCAATCCATGTGGTTCCAAAGAAAATAAGGATCATAGTGGTGAGAAATCAAGACAATGAGTTGATACCCATGAAAGTGCAAAATGGTTAGCATATGGTTATTGATTTTCGGAAACTCAATTTAGCCACCAAAAAGGATCTCTTTCCCTTGCCCTTTATTGATTAAATGTTAGAGAGATTGGTTGAAAAATCATTCTTTTGTTTTCTTGATATTTCTCAGGTTACTATCAAATTACGATCACGCAAGAGGACCAAGAGAAGACAACATTCACGTGTCCATTTGGGACATTTGCTTATAGACAGATGCCTTTTGGTCCATGCAATGCTTCATATACATTTTAAAGGTGCATGTTTAATATCTTTTCTAAATATATTGAGAAATATATTGTAGTGTTCATGGATGATTTCACTATTTATGGGGATTCATTTGATGATTGCTTGGATCATTTGATCAAAATCTTGAAAAGGTGCATAGAAACAAATTTGTTTTTGAACTACTAAAAATGTTATTTTGTGGTGAAAGAAGGCATTGTGTTAAGGCGTGTGATTCCCTCTAGGGGAATAGAAGTGGATAAGGAAAAGGTTGATTTGATCAAGAGCTCACCTTACCCTATAAATGTTAGGGAAATATGTGTTTTTCTTAGACATGCATGTTTTAATCACAGGTTTATCAAGGAGTTTTTGCAAATTCCTCTGCCATTGTCCAAATTGCTTTAAAAAGATGTGCCTTTTGACTTTGGAGAAGGATGATTGGAAGCTTTTGATAAACTCAAGAACCTATTAACTATTGCACCCATCATTCAACAACCAATTGGAATTCACCATTCGAGATCATGTGCAATGCAAGCAATTATACTATAGGAGTCGTCCTAGGCCAGCGGGTTGATAGGAAGAGTCATGTCATTTATTGTGTTTCAACGACATTGAACTCGGCACAATACAACTACACAATCACTGAGAATGAGCTTTTAGCAATTGTTTTTGCTTTAGATAAATTTCACACATATTTGCTTGATTCTAAAGTGATTGTGTCTTCTAACCATGCATCCATAAAATATCTCTTCAAGAAGGAGTCAAAATCTAAACTGAAAAGATGGATACTCCTACACTAAGAGTTTGATTTGGAAATCAAAGATCAGAAGGGAGTTGAGAATTTAGTGGCAGATCACTTGAGTAGGTTAGTATAAGAAGAAGAGTCATTGTCTATTTCTGAATTTTTTCCTGATGAGAAATTTCTCCAATCAAAATGTACAACCTCTTGGTATGTAGATATTGTGAATTTTTTGGTTACTGATATTTTGCCTTATCATCTTAGTAAATTGGAAAGAAAAGATTTGATATGAGACAAAATATTATGTGTGGGATGAACTTTATTTGTGAAAATTTTGTTCTGCTCAGATAATTAAAAGATATGTACCTGAAAATAAACATAAATCCGTTTTGGTTCACTCTCACAATTATGCTTGCGGTGGATATTTTGGGCTAAAAAGAACTGTTAGAAAAATTCTGGGTAGTGGGATGTATTGAGAAACCTTGTTCAAGGATGTATACTTGTGATGGTGCATGGTCCAACATCTGTTTCAAAGGGTTAACACTTAAAAGGCCTACACATGAGGCCCACAAGTCAAAAGGGACCGCTCTAACAGACAGAACAATTGCCGAACGACAGGCAAGCATAGCCCGGTATCATGGAATAACTACCCTCTATGGCTACTTAAGTAATCTATCGAAGGGCTCTAGTCGCTCTGTCTCTCGAACTCGAACTATAGGGCCTAAGTCACATTGTCTACGTGAACGATATTCGTCAATCGGGATTTATCTCCCCGAATGGATACTTAGCCCTTGGTCTACCGAACGAGGAAGCCTCAAAGGCCCTGTATTAGCTAAATGACCGATCGAAAGCTGATGGCCTAAAATGATCCTGAAGAAGGGTCAAAACACCCCACGACCTCGATTTCCTACTTAAGAGCAGTATCTCCAAATTTTTACTGATAAGGAAAAGATCTCCTCGAATAACGGAACTTCCCATATATTAAGGATCACGGATGTTTTGGAATATTTAACTCCTGAGATTTTCGGACAATCTCCATAAGGAAAGTAGGGTTGTAATGCCACGAAAATACACGACTCCATCAGGTATAAGAGACCTTTAGACCTAAGTCAGGTATGCTCTCTTGGCCTTACACATTGGGCATACTAATCACAGGGATTCTCTCCCTTTCTAAAGCTCTCAGTCTATTTTTCTACATTAAAAAACCGTTCTTTCTAACTTTAGTGTCGGAGTCTCCCCTGCCAGATCACCCTCCGGCAGTTTTTGTAGGTTTCGCACTCCATTGATGGTAATCGTTCGAGTCATCAATAAGCCGGTATCTGTAGAGCCATAATCCACCTCCAACAGATTGACACCGTTCGTGGAAACAAACTGGTGCAATCTTTGTAAGACTAACAAATCACCGTGCAACCATGCCTCAGAGAGCTAAAGTATCCTTAAAAACCGCCCCAACCGTAGACGGATGCACCACAATACCATCCGAAGCTGCCCCTCCTATGGCACCTGATTACTCTGTTCATGATTGTATAGTTTCTCCTTAAATATCTCACCCGGAGCAGATCCCACAACCTACAACTCAAGAACAGTCGATTATACCTCCTAGCTAGAAACGGGCCAGCCATCCCCATATGGATAGGTTGGAGTCTAGACTCTAAGATATGAGCAAACAATTGGAAGGACTCAGTCGAGCCCTTAGGCCAGACGGTTAGTCATCCATAGTAGACTCTGGACATGAACGTCCCCAACGACAAATGCCTCCTGTGAACTATGAACCATCGGTGACCTCTTGTCACAATCCAGAAGATCTAAGAAAACAAATCGAGCAACTTGTAGCTGCCGAGTTTAAAAAGGTAGGTGCGAAGAAGGATGAAAGTCCTCTCCACCTTTTAGGAGTATCGTCTTTCGATCCAAAGATCTCTATGGAATCGATGTCACGAGACGTCCTTTTACCTCCCATGGAGAGATACGATAGAACAACCGACCTCTGTGATCATGTCGCCCACTTCATAACAGTCATGGTCTCCAGGGACCTATTAGATACGGTCATGTGTAAGAACTTCCCCACTACGCTCAAGGACAATGCCCTAGAATGGTTCAACTCTCTTCTACCATTCAGTATCAAGAGTTTTACCCAGTTTCAATAGTAGTTCGAGACTCATTTTATAATCAGCAAAGGAGCCAAGCAAAAGTCCACCTCTTTGTTATCATTGCCGCAGCAGGAAGACAAGCCCCTGAGAGATTTTCTAGAGAAATTCAAAGCAGAGGTGTTGAAGGTCCCACCTTTGGACCATTCCATCGTATTAGCTGCCCTTGTTACGGGCCTGCGCCCCTCCGGCATGAAGACCTTCATTACGAAAAATCCCCCTTCAACCATTCAAGAGTTTTACTCTTGAGCCAAAAAGTACATTCCAGCAGAAGAATCGGAGGTGTTCGATCGATGAAGGAGCCATTCGAGTAGAAAAGAATGTAATCGATCGCCTCATCAGCTTTCACCAAAGAAGAGAAGAACAGAGCCTCCGCCCTTACGAAGGTTCAGTGTTTACACGCCACTGAACGAGACCATGAGTTGGGTCCTTTATCAAATCAAGAATAAATCATTTGTCAGGTGGTCTCCTCGTTCCATAGAGTAAGACTCCAAAAGGGATAAGTCCAAGTACTGCTACTTCCATCAGAATTATGGCCGTATGATCGACGAGTATAAGAGGCTCAAAGATGAGTTGGAGTTCTTGGCTCGCATCGGAAGGTTGCATAGGTTCATCAGTACGAAAGGGAGGAGTCTACCTTCCCCAGACCGGCACAATCTGCCATGGGAGAATGAGCTGCCTAACCAACCAAACGCTAGGGCCCCGCATAACGTACACGAAGGGGTGATCCTTCAGATTTATAACAAAAGCACCCTACATGAACCTTATGTTCCCATCAGTGTTTATCCGATATACGACCTAAAGTTTCCTGCACCCTTTCCCTGAGAAAGAATCCTACGCCTTCTTTTCTTCTAGTGATCATTCCTACGACAGCTTATGACACGCAATCCTTAATAATCGACAGAAGACTCAATTATTATTTACTTTTCCATTACGACTTATCTCACAAATCGGTCATGGTACGCTGAGTCTTTTGTACTGAACGAACGTGTCGTCAAGAATAGGATGGAACTCTCCGAATGGGTGGACACGACACTACTATCAATCGTTTCCTACTATACGTTGGACCTAAATCTCCCTTATCTTACCGAATGAACATGTCATCAAAAAAGGGATAGAACTCCCTAAATGAGTGGACCCAACCCTACTATCAATCATTTCTTACCGTATGTTAGGTCTAAGTCACCCTGAACTGACCGAACCAACGTGTCATCAAAAAGGGGATAAAACTCCCCAAATGGATGGACACGGCCTTACTATCAATCGTTTTCTTCCGTACATTGGGTCTAAGTCGCCCTGATCCTTCCGAATAAATATGTAGTAAAAAAAGGGATGGAACTCCCCGAATGGGTGGATACAACCCTACTATCAATCATTTCCTACCGTACGTTGGGCCTAAGTTGCCTTTATCTTACCGAACGAACGTGTCATAAAAAACGGATAAAACTCATTGAATGGGGGACATGGCCCTACTATCATTTGTTTCCTACCGTACGTTGTGTCTAAGTCACTCTGATCCTACCGAACGAACGTGTCGTCAAAAATTGGATGGAACTCCCCGAACGGGTGGACACGGCCCTATTATTAATCATTTCCTACCGTATGTTGGGTCTAAATTGCCCTAATCCTACCAAACGAATGTGTCATAAAAAACGAGATGGAACTCCTCGAATGGATGGACATAACCCTACTATCAATCGTTTCTTACCATATGTTAGGTCTAAGTCACTCTGATCCTATCGAATGAACGTGTCGTCAAAAACGGGATGGAACTCCCCGAACGGGTGAATACTATCCTACTATCAATCGTTTCCTACCGTACATTGGGTCTAAGTCGCCCTGATCCTACGAAACGAACGTGTCATAAAAAATGAGATGGAGCTCCCCGAACGAGTGAACACGACCCTACTATCAATCATTTCTTACCGTACGTTGGGCCTAAGTTGCACTGATCTTACCGAATGAACATGTCATCAAGAATGGGATGGAACTCCCTGAATGGGTGGACATAGTCTTACTGTCAGTCGTTTCCTACCATATATTGGGCTTAAGTCACATTGATCCTACCGAACGAACATGTCATCAAAAAGGGGATAAAACTCCCCGAACGGGTGAACACGGCCCTACTATCAATCATTTCCTACCGTACGGTGGTTCTAAATCGACATAATCTTATCAAATAATCATTAGGATGTAACTCCCCGAACGGGCTAACACCGCCCTACTCTTACTGAGCATTGGGCCTAAGTCATCCTAATTTCTGTTAGATAACGAATTTAACTCTCCGAACAAGACTACAAGGCCTATCCATGAGAAAACCCTCAGTGGTACAATCCTCTAAAAGGTTCATAGCATTCTAAAGATCCCTTTTGCAAGAAAGGTAACTACACTTCAATAGAGTATCAGACAAATGGTCTGAGTGATACCTATGGACAAATACACACAAAGAAGAAAATCTTTTCATTACCGAGACGATACAAAATTACATAGGATCAGAAGAAATAATAGAGGCCATCTGGGTAGGGCCTCGATCCGTTGTCATCCCCTCGACTGAGCACTAGAGATAAGCAACGAGGGATGGACATTCTAGTATCTCAAAACCTCGGCCAGAGGACCCATATGTAGGACCTTCAAACCGTATTTCACACATTGTTTATACATCAGGACACAGCCATTGGGGGCATGATTCGCCCTGTCCTCTTCACTAGGCAACACCAGTTCGAAGTCGCTTCCAAATGACATGTCCTTCCGGACTTCCTGCAGTTCCTCTTCATTCATCGTGCTCCATATATTGTCTATGCCTCTCAACGAGGAAGAATCTTTCGATATTTTTTCAAGAAAAGCTTTTCACAAAAGATAAAAAGATCGGCAGGTAAGAATACTAGAGTATGTGATATCCTGATAGACGCGTATCCTTATAAAGCATGTAGGAGACGATTCCCAAAAATCGAAGCAACCGAGGTCACACCCAAAAATCTCCAACCGATG
This sequence comes from Dillenia turbinata, assembly GCA_037126225.1. Taxonomy (NCBI): domain Eukaryota; kingdom Viridiplantae; phylum Streptophyta; class Magnoliopsida; order Dilleniales; family Dilleniaceae; genus Dillenia; species Dillenia turbinata. Next base: position 5,685,461 of record JBAMMX010000022.1, on the reverse strand, counting down.
GAACAACTGTTGATTAACGGGCAAGCACAGTCCGGTATCATGGAACGACTACCCTCTATGGCCATTCAAGTAATCTACCAAAGGGCCCTAGTCATCCCGTCCCTCGAACGATAAGGCCTAAGTCGTCCCGTCTACTAAACAATATTCGTCAATTGGGATTTATCTCCTCGAACGGATACTTAGCCCCTGGTCCACCGAACGAGCAAGCCTCGAAGGCCCTATATTAGCTAAATGATCGATCGAAAGCTGACGGCCTAAAACGATCCTGAGAAAGGGTCAAACCACCCCAATGACCTCGGTTTCCTACTTAAGAGCAGTATCTCCAAAATTTTACTGATAAGGAAAAGATCTCCTCAAATAACGAAACTTCCCATGTGATAAAGATCACAAACGTTTTGGAATATATAACTCATGAGATTTTCGGACCATCTCGATAAGAAAAGTAAGGTTGTAATGCTTTGAAAACATACGACTCCGTCAGGTATAAGAGACCTTCAGACTAAAGTCAGGTACACTTTCTTGGCTTTTCACATTGGGCACATTGATCACAGAGAATCTCTCCCTCTCTAAAACTTTCAATCAATTTCACTACATTCGAAAACCGCTCTTTCTGATTTAAGTATCGGAGTCTCCACCATCGGAGAACCCTCCAGCGGCTTTTGTAGGTCTGGTACTCCATCGACGGTAATTGTTCAAGTCATTAAGAAGCCGATATCTGTGGAGCCATAACCCACCTCCAACAACTTGTTTTGTAAAAGTTGTGATAGATGTCAAAGAATAGGTAGAATAGGTATCTTGTCCCATAGAAATGAAATGCCCCAAAATCCTATTCTTGCTTGTGAAATATTTGATGTGTGGGGTATAGATTTTATGGGACCCTTGCATTCATCTTGTGGTTATGTTTATATACTCTTGGTGGTTGATTATATGTCAAAACAGGTAGAAGCAAAAGCCACTAACACTAATGATTCTAAATCTATTGTAGCTTTTATCAAGTCTAATATTTTCAGCATGTTTAGAATTCTTATAGCCATCATAAATGATCAAGGAAGCCATTTTTGTAATCGAGCGGTCAAAGCTTTGATGAAGAAGTATGGGATACATTACCGGGTCACCATGGCTTATCATCCTCAAACAAAAGAACAAGCAAAAATTTCCACTCGGGAGGTTAAGTCCATTTTAGAGAAAATGGTCCATTTGGGACAAAAAGATTAGAGTTTATGTCTGGATGATGCGCTATAGGCTTATCGAACTACGTATAAGACGATAATAGGGATGTCTCCTTACATATTGATGTTTGGCAAATCTTGTCACTTACCGGTGGAAATTAAGCACAAGGCATATTAGACGATCAAATGTTGTAATATGAATATGCATAAGGCCGATGAGTCAATGAAGTTGCAATTGCAAGAACTAAAAGAATTAAGATTGGAAGCTTATAAGAATTCAAGAATTTACAATGAGAAAACCAAGTCGTTTCATGATAATTTAATTATAAGCAAACAATTTGGGGTTGGACAAAAAGTATTTTTGTACAACTCTCAACTAAACTTATGTCAGGTAAGTTTCATTCTCATTAGATTGGTCCATTTGTTGTTACTAATGTATTTCCTCATGGTGTAGTGAAGATTAAGAATCTTGGCATGAACAAGGTCTTTAAGATGAATGGATATAGGTTGAAGTTATTTAACAAAAATATTAAGGTTTCTACAACTCTAGACATTGAGTTAAAGCCTTCACATTATTCATCAAATTGAAGTCAAACCATTGAAGAATGCCGAGTATAATGGCATAAAACAAAGGTGCTTGTTGGAAGGCAACCTAATACTATATTTTTTTCTAGAGTTGATTGGTTTCATGTTTGATTTTTTGTTTCAATTTAGGGGTGTTCAATTAGTATTATTAGTTTTCTTTTAGTTTCTGTAGGTGTACAAGGATGTAAATAGAAAAATACACCTAACCAAAGTCCAAGCTATATAACAATGAATTCCAAGGTTTGGCAGAAGCACTCAAAGAAATAAGGCATGATCACGCGACTACTTGAAGAGAGATTTTCATAGTTGGTAGAAGCACTCAAAGAACAAGGCGTGATCACATGGCTACTTGAAGTGCAATTTTCATAGTTGGCAAAAGTGCTCAAAGAAATAAGGCATGATCACGCGACTGCTTGAAGAGAGATTTTCATGGTTGGTAGAAACACTCAAAGAAAAAGGGTGTGATCACATGGCTATCACCTTAGTGGAGTTCCCTCTCTTCTCTACCCCTTTTTATTGCCTTACTTTTATATGTTGAGTATTTGTCAATAAATCTGGTTTCGGTTCTTATTTTGTATGGTTTGTAGGTTATGGTTATTTTCTTGTTTGAGTTTTTCAATGCTTTGAGTTTTGGAGACAATTCCACCGACCGATTTTCTAGGCTATTAGGATGATTTGATGAGACTTGCTACTCATTTTAGAATTTGTGCTATTTTTTTTAGATATTAGTTGTTTCGAGGTATGTGCTGGGCTTCTTTTCTTTCTTATCCTTTGCATACATTAGGGACAATGTATATTTTGGGTATGGGGGAGTTGAGAACATTTGGTTGCTATATATATATATATATATATATATATATATATATATATATATATATAAATTTTTAGCCTTAAGTTAGCGAGATGTACTCAAGGTTTATTATTCATTGTGTATGCTTGATTAGGACTAGATTGCATGATAGATAATTGATATGAATGGTTATTGCAGTGCATGATTAACTATTTATCTTCTAATGGTTGAATCGAGGGGTAGAATGGTATGATTTGACACAAAACCTACCCAAACTGAGGATTAGACCTTATAGAGCAACACATCTTTTATTCTTTCCTTTTTTTTTTTTATGAGTGTATGTCATCTTAAAGTGGCTATTTTAGAACTTGCTTCGTTATGCATGTCGTGATCACAAATTTGATTTTCATGTATTGAAATGATTGAGACATTTAGATTTACCCACTTTTGGCTTCTAAAAAAAATACTTCCTATGCATATTATTCCGCCTTATGAACCCATTTGAGCCTATACTCCTTTTCTTTCATTTATAACCTCATAAATTGACACATGGATTTTTTTACGCTTAACTTTCTTTTTGACCCTTACAACAAAGAAGCATGTTATTAGAACATGAATTGGGTGGTTATTTGATAAAGGGAAATGGGGTAGTTTTAATTTTGGGATTGTCTTTAGGGATTGAATGATACAATTGGGGTTGGTTTATATGATAAAATGGTAAAATATGTGCCATATCCTCATTTTTCCTTGAGCTTGTTTTACTTCAGAAAAAATAAACAAAAAAGGAAAAAAAAAAGAAAAAAATTTTCAAAAATTGTGATCGAGGAATGAGATGAAATAAAAAATAAAGAGGGATTACTTTTGGGTTAAATTGATATTCCATGTTATGGAATGTGTTTGATAGTGGGAAATGGGCTTGTGTTTGTTGGTTTTTTTTTTTTTTTTATATATATACATTACACATCATATTTGCCCTCTCATTCTACTTTGTCCCTAGCCACTTAACAATCAAATAAATGATCTTTTAATTGATGCATGAAATTCACATGTTTGAGTGGTGGAGATGTGATATATAAGCAAGTCTATGATAATACCATTTCATTGTGTTAACTTGAGTGTCATATATACATATATATATATATATATATATACACCCTTTCTCCAAATAAGTGCATTGAGTGAAGTCCTCGTAAGGGTGGTTAAATCTTAGATATTCTTGATTTTAAGGAAACAGTTAGGGACATTATAGTTAATCTAGCATTAAATGCCATGAAATATTGATTATCTTGGCCATAATTTTGGTGTGGACTTGTTACATGCAATGGTAGGAGCTTGAGGAAGTTTAGTTGACTTGAGAAATGTTTTTATTTTTGTTTTTGATTATGATTGGAATGCTTGGGGACTCGCATTGATTTCGGTGTGGGAGAGTTTGATGAGATTTAAATTAGTACTATTTTGTGGTCAATTTTATTATATTTTTAAATAAATATTACAGTAATTTGATGTTTTATAATAAATTATTCAATTAGCTTGTTGAAAGAATTGATAAGGAAATATAAAGAAAAATGAAGGAAATTTGCAACAATCTGAGTGACAAAATTGGAAAGTGCTGAAGATGAAATGTTCTACAAGAAGAATACCTTGAAATTGCTTATATTTGGACAAAATTTCCACATGTTGAAAATTTACCTTATCATCTCATATACCACAATAATTTTTGGAGTTTCTTTTTCTTACTCTTTCAAGTTAGCTGGTATTTTTACTATTAGTAATTATTTGAATTTTTGAAATTTTATTTTTTGACTAAATTACTTTCTCTCCATATAAAAGAGAGATTTCTAGGATGCATGTTCACAACTTTTTCAAGAGAAGGAAGTGATTGCTAGGTTTTGCTTTTCTCCCAAAAACAAACTCTATTTTCTTTATTTTACTGAAGAGCTCAAGAGACCATATTTTCCACCATGAGTGGCTAAGTTTTTCTTTTTGATTCAAGCATGATTTTTTTCGATTGTCTTCACTGTGAGGTTATGTACTTTATTTAATTTATTGTCCTTTAATTCAAGTACTTGTTGATTTTGGGTTTATTTTATATGAATGATTAGTAGTAGTTAATCTGACAAATTAATTTAATATTGATTATTTTATAACTATTCATGATTTCAGTGATCCGTAATTGTTATGAATGAATGATACAAATAGCAATTAGGTTATTTATATTTGTGAGTCTTTAACCAATATTCATGCTAAGGGAATCGTTGAAACAGAATTTAATAATTGCAACTATTCCAATTATTTGGATTTTTGTTTAACTGTTTTCACAAAATTTAGTGCTATCATTACATTGGGATGGAATGCTATTGTATCTAGTTGATTAATAATAAATTTTGATTAAATATTGGATTCGGTCTATTAATTTAGGAAAAAACAATATTTATTATAACCATTCTAATAAATCTAAAGTTAAATGTTTGACTTGTAAGATAACAATTTTGACCCATAGTTAGTGAAACAATTGAACGTGGTAAACCCTTGGGTTAGGATTTGATAGATTGATTTTCATTTAATTTTTTTATTTTATATTATCAATTTATTTCTTATTTTTAGATAGTTAATTTTAATTTAGGAATTTAATTATTAAATCTCCTCTTTTTTGTCATTTAACTAAGAAATTAAATTAATTTAGTTTCCTTGGAATTTGATTTGGTATCATTATTGCTATAAAATTATTCATGTTGGAGAATCGGTACTAATTTTAAAAATTTTAACAACCAGTCAACATTAACTTTTCATCTCATAATGCACCTTTGCCACTTGAGTGGAGTTGCACTAACACGAAAATAAAACTTTCTAAATCCTTTCCAAGAAGCATTGTAAAGTTATACCTTCTAATCTATTCTTTATTACTCTAAGTATGGGATTAATTAGTAATTTTATAGACTCACTTGAGACCTTAGTTTCTTATTTTTGAGATGGGATCTATAAATACGTAGAGAGAGAATTGGAGAGCAATCTTTTGAATCTTTTAAGAATTTTGCACATTCTCAAGACAAGGAAAAGGAATAGGAAAAGAGGAGAAAAGGTTTTGCTTCACAAGGGTTTTGTACCCTTCTCTTTAATATTTTCCTTTTTTATTTCATGAGCGGCTTATTGTGTTTGTGATCAGTACCTATTGTCAAATTATGCTGATTTGAGGATTCAATGTAATAATTGTTGATATTCTTTTCAAGGAAATGTTTGATTTTCATATTCCTTTCAAGGAATTATTATGAATTATGTATAGTGATAATCAATATATGTTGAATGCATAAAAGAGATTTGGTACATAACATGTACTATTATTTAGAAAACTTATTCTTAGTACATTGTTTTATAATTAAAATTCTCACTAGAGAAAGATAAAATATTATGGAAAGATAAGTTTAGTAAAACATAGGGTTTCTAATATAAATTCAAAAAATAATAATTTGACACTTAATTCTTGAAAAATAAACTACATAATGAATGCAATTAGATGATCCACTAATATTTATCCCTTAATAATTTATCTTTATTTATTTTCACATAATAATTATATTTAGTACTCTTTTGTTTGATATATCTCTCATCACTTTAATCTTCTGAATGGTATAATAGCCAGGTAAATTAGTAATTAGATAATAATTCTCATGGTAACGGTATCTTATTTGCAATTTTATTATTTAAAGGATCCATATACTTACAATCATTACAACTAATATTAGTCATAACTAGCTAAGTAGGATTCTAAAGAAATAGCCAAAAGAAACACACCCACAAATATATATGTGTGGGTATATATATATTTAGTCATCTATGACTTTCCGTTTTACCGGATTATGTATCGAAGAAGATGAATTTTAAACCTGATATTATTTGATTAGTCTTTATGGATATAAATAAATTATTTAACTAGTTTTCTCACTAATCTATCTTTTTTGGATAACCCTTTTTTCTCCTAGCAAAGAAAGGGACATTTTTATGTTAAAGTGAACAAAGCACTAAAAATATCCCTTTTGAAATGGTCATTTTTTTTAATGTTATGTTAAATTTTGTTACTAAATATGTTCAATTCCATATATATGTTGGCAAAATGAGTTTCGATGATGAGCAAAAGTGAACCAAGTGATGAGCAAAAGAGAGCTGATCTAAGTTAGATGATAAACAAAATAGGTTAGATCAATGAATGATTAAACCTAAGTTAGATGATGAACAAAATAGGTGAGATCGATGAATGATTAATCTCAGACTTGAAGAAGTCAACTACAAGTCAACTAATCTATAGGCCAAGTCGACTCACTAAGTGTAAAACTACCTTCAAGTTCAGACAGACTGCTAGACTAGTCGACTCGAGGAAAACTCAAGTTGACTCGTCTTATGTCACAAGTAGATTGAACTTAGATAGTAGGTTAGTTAAGTCAACTCGGGAACCAAGTCAACTAAAAAAACACTCTGTGACATTGGCCTAAGATAAGTCAAATAAACAATTCGATTTGTCCAAAAGCATAAGTTGAATTATTTACCTAATGAGATAATAGAATTAAAAATTTTGAAATCCTAATGATCAAAAATTTAAAAGGCCAATGGTCAAAATGAAAATAGAACACATTATATTCAGGTCAATTCGATCTGCTATACTCACAAGCAAACTTGCACATCCAACACTTAGAAAAATCCATGTAAGTCAAGTTGGATCACATGTTGGCTCACAAAGCACAAGGCATTAGGAACATGTCACAGGCCATAGCACATGCCAATCCATAGGCTAGACTTTAAAAGTTAAGTCATTCTCTAGAACAAGTCAACTTACAGACAACATCAAGTCAACTTACACATCTGTGAATGTCAACACAAACATGATACGAGTCATGACAAATGACAAAGGCCAGGACATAGAACTTAAGTCACACGTTAGGTCAAGTTGACTTACACATTGCACCAAGTCAACTTACATACTCTGAAATTAAAATATTTTAAGTAAGTTCAAGCTCAAATCAATCCAGAAAAGATGTTAGATTTATTCTCAACATATGGAAGCAAGGAAAATCACAAAATTAAATGGCTCATAATTTCAGGATAAATACCTTGATACATAGATTTCCAAAAATCCGTAACTGCGAACCCTCGAACAAATCGCTCAACTAAGAAAGTGACCACCAAAATGAACCACATCACAATATCACGATGTCTCAACCCTAAATCCAGTATTTAAGTGATGAAAAAAATTTTCTACACAAAATTTTTCAATGCTCTCAGTTTCTCTCGATCTCTTTATGTGAATCAATGTTCTCTCAATATTTTCGTTCAAAAGAACTTACACATTAATTCTATACTTAATTCATGTTGGAAAGAGATCTACTAATATGGGAGAGGGGGGCAAGTTTTAGGGGAGTTAGGAGATCATGGGAGTTATCCCAAATTCATATTTAAATAATTTGAATAATCACCTAATTAACCAAAAATTCCTCTACATGGTTAACCAACATCTCCCACTTGTACATGAGGGCATTTTACATCTATCATAAGATCACAAGTCATGCGATCTTTCACATCACCCTGTTAGACATTCATACAGAATTTAGTGTTGTGCGACCACTGAGTAAATTTACAAACAAAGACTCTCGATACACCTGTTAGAATAACCGAAAAGCCACCGTTAGTACCAAAGAAAAAAACCTCACTGTACACCAGACTCAACACATTACATCCATCTCGCCACTTTACTCATCAAAAGTGATCCCTGGTCATTGCTTAACTATGTATTTACTATTATGTTTTGATCCCAATATGGATAAATATAATAGGTTAACTATTGATACACCTATTAGGATGATCGAGAAGCCACCGTCATTACAAGAAAAAAAAAGCTCACTATACCCCAGAATCAGTGTATTACATTTATCGAGCCACTTTGCTAATCGAAACTGATCCCCAATCATTGCCCGACTGTGTATTCACTATTATGTTTTGATGCCAACATGGATAAACATAATAGATTGACTGGTGAATACAACACAATAATGTAACATTGATTGACCTTCTTTTTCCCTACTAGAAACTATCTATCTTAATTCAGTTGCTTTCCTAGACCTAACCCATAGACCTTATTATCTTCCAAACCATTGGTAAGCAGACTAAAGTACATACACTGAACTAAAACTTTAGGAAATAGCTGAAAGTAATAAAAATACCGGTGGGCCCATCCAATAGGCCTCGTGTCTCACATAGTGGGGTATAAGGATTTAGATCACTTCATTATCTCAAATAATAGCTCCCACTATCCCATAGTCGATTTATCATATGCAGTATAAAACACGTACCATAGTATTATTCTCTAATCTCTCAAAAGGGCATATGTCAGATTTTTCTAATACTGTGTAGGTATGAGACTCAATCTACATAAAAGACTTTACTTAGAGATCTCAGAGAGAGTATCTCAAAGACAATATTCCTAGACGTAAGTGATATTTGAGATCTTAAATTTGACTACTTACAGATAACATGGATGTGGGTATGTCCATATCGGTCATATCACATATGACCTCATCCTAAACATGTATTAGGGTAATTTATGCTCTAGCAGGGCCACTCTTAAAGTCTCTTATGCCTAAAAACCATCACATCCTAACTCACTCAGAGTTGGAGGTGATCACTCATGTGAAAGAGTCGATCTCGTCTAGCTGACCTATCTTTTATCATATGACATTACAAAATATATGACAACAAATGAGTGCAATAAATAAATAACTGAATAATACATGTATGTCATATACAAAAATAAACATAAAAAAATATCAATCCAGTACACTATGAGAAATGTCAAAATACATATAAACCCAATGATTCCCTATATCGTATAAAGAAATCTCTCATAATGGGTTTGGTGAAAAGATCTGCTATCATGCTGTGTGTGGAAATGTACTTGATCATCATTTTACCCTTTTTGATGATGCCTCTCACAAATAGTATCTGGTATCAATGTATTCGGTCTTATTGTAATACTTATGGTCTCAGGTGTAGGCAATGGTAGCCTGATTATTATAGTAAATCATCGTTGACCTCCCATTATCTGTCTCAATCTCTAAGTCATCTAGAAATCTTCAAAGCCAAACACTCTCTTGAACTACCGCTGAACATTCCATAAGCTCAGCCTCCAATGTAGATAGAGATATACAAATTTCCTTCTTACTGCTCCATAAAATAGCATCGTTATTAAACAAGATAGCAAAATCTGATATTAATTTACGTCCATCCAAATCGCTATCCCAGTCGAGGTCTGAATAACCAACAAGATGTAAATCACCTTCTTTGTAACATAAAGAGAGGTTTGCAATTCCCTTAAAATATTTTAAAATTCTTTTTACTACTCTCTAGTGAACCCTTCTAGAATTCGATTGATATCTACTCACCAAACTGAATATAAAATCAATATCTGGTCATGTACACAATATTACATATATCAGACTACCTACTACACTAGTATAAGGGATTTTACTTATCTCCTTTTTCTCTTCCTGAGTTTTAAGACGCATATTAAGACTCCAGCTCTTACCTTTAGCAATAGAAGTATATATGGATTGTAATCGCTCATCCCAAAATGCTCAAGAATCTTCCTGATGCAAGACTCTTGAGAAAGAGCTAACACCTATCTTGAGCGATCCCTCTAGATTTTAATTCTGAGAATAAATTGAGACTTACCCATATCCTTCATATCGAAACTCGATGATAACCATATTTTAATGGTCATCAAATATTCTTTGTTGTTCCCAACTAACAGAACACCACCCACATATAAGGACATGATCACAAAAAAATCCGTAGAATGTATCAGATAAATGCAATGATCCTCCTCGATCATCATAAAACCCTAACATATCATCTCCCCATGAAATCTTAGGTAACACTACATGGATGACTGTTTAAGGCCATATATTGACTTCCAAAATCTACAGACCTTATCCTCCTGACCTATAGGAACAAAGCCAGTTGGTTGTTTCATGTAGATCTCCTTATCTAAACTTTCGTTCAAGAAGATAGTCTTAATGTCCATATGATGTAACTCTAGATCCATGTCCGTGACAATCACTAAAAGCAAATGGATCAAGGTAAGTTTGACTACTAGGGAGAAAGATTCGTTGTAGTCCATGTCCTTAGTCTGAGTATAACCTTAGCTGCTAGATAGGCCTTCTATCTCTCCACCTCTCTGTCAACCTCTCTCTTAATCTTGAGAACCTACTTGTTTCCAATGGTCTTTCTACCCTCAATCAAATCAACTAGATCCCAAACCCCATTCATTTTAATTAACTCCAACTCTTCATCCATGGCCTTCAACCAATGGTCTTTTGTAGGACCCTTAAGAGCCTCCTAGACCGTTTTGAACTCCTCATCATCTTCTGCAGTCACAATGAGGGTCTCACCCTTAATTGAGAAATGATATTTAGATACATGTCTTCAACTACTCCAATGACGAAAGGGAACCTCTTCACCTCTAGATGGAATATTCCTACTAGGACCATGATCCATAACTTCAGTCCCATAGTGGAGCTCAACTGAACCATTAGGTTCATCCATCTCATAAAAGGTAAAGTCCCAATCGATTTCACCTCTTTTAGGGAAAACATTCTTAAGGAATGTGACATCACGAGACTCGATCTCAATAATAGTATCATGTGTATGCTTACCTAAGAACACATAGCCTTTGGATTTTTTGAGTATCTTATAAAGTACACTTTTTTTTTGGTAAGCCTAACTTGCCGTATGGATGCAAGGATTTGTGAACTTATGTAACACATCCCCATGGCCTTAAGTGACTAAGGTTAGATTGTCTCCCTATCCAATGCTCATATGAGGTATTGACTACGGATTTTAATGAAACACAATTGGGAACGTAGGCTATAGTCAATAATGTATCTCCCCAATGGGAGATGAGCAAATTTGCCCGTGTCATCATAAAACTCACCATTTTCAACAAAATTCTATTCCTTCTCTCAGCTAGTCCATTTTACTAAGAAATAATAGGAATAGTCAGTTGTCTCGTAATACTCTTCTTAAAATAGAGTTCTTTAAATTGTTTTGACAAACACTCGTGCCCCAGATTGGTTCTAAGAGTTTTCACTCTCAATTTTAACTGATTCTCAAACTCGTTAATAAATCTCCTGAAATATTCCAATGCCTCAGACTTGTGCGAGATCAGATAGATGTAATCGAAATGCATATAACTGTCTATGAACATAATAAAGTACATAGCTCCATTTGAGGTTCTAATGTTTATAAGGTCACAGATATTATAGTGGACCAACTACAATGGAGTCCCAGCTTTTATTATCTTGTCAAATGATTTTCTTATAGTTTTGCCAGCTAAGCAAAACTCATATACAAGCAACTCGACCCTGGATATCAAACCTAACGAACCACTCACTATTAACCGATTCATCCTCTCTTACCCTATGTGTCTAAGTCTATTATGCCCTCTGAAAATGATGAATACTCCATTCCCCATGTAAATTCTCCTAGCTTGAGGACTTATCTAGGGAACTCCATGTACACACTTTTATCTCGAGCTATATGGTTTGTAGCTCCTAATTCTACAATTATAAAGAAGAGGAGTCAGTGAGCATCATAGTTGAGGAGACATAGCTCAAACCATATAAAGAAAAAGGATATACCTATCGCTCATCACACTCACGAACTAAATGACCAAGTCTACCACATACGCAGTGCTTCACTTTGACCTTGTCTAGCTCCTTCTTCTTTAGCTTTTGTACTCTGCTGTCAGGTTTCTCAGATGGCTTTTTCTTACCTAGACCTCGAGTTTTCTTCCCATACTTCTTCCATTTGTGTTTGGTACCACGAGAGTCCTTGTACAACTTTGCTACATAAACATGACGCGAGTGCGGTTTACTTGCCTCTAAGCGCTCCTCCTCGAGCTCACAATACTTGTATTCATCAGCAAAAGTACGAATATTCTCATCGTGCATGAGATTGGTCTTCATGGTCTCCCATAAATCATGTAATAACTGGATCACACCCAGTACCTGAAGCTCATCTGAAATGGGATCGCTCGCATTCCTTAGCTTGGTAATCATACTCGATATTTACATCAAATGTTACTTTATCGTATGATCAACCATTTTCTTTTAAATGATAAACTTAAAAGTTAGCATCCTCACCTTAGGAGTTTAAAGAGCACCATAATGCTTTTTTAGGATGAGCCAAACCGACATAGCCATAAGATATTGCTCATAGATCGGGATCATGTCATTATGCATACTACTAATTAGGATTGTTCTAGCATGGCTATCCTTCTTCTTCCATGCAAGATAGGCCTCCTAATCTTGCCTAGCCTAAGGTGTGATACGCTACCCGGGGTCCACTATCTCATGCCTCAGAATCTTAGAGAAATCATGCTCCTCGAAAACAAACTGAATCTTTCAGCGCCAAATATTATAGTTGTCATGTTGTCATCATTCAGTTTATCTCTCGTGTAAAAATCCAAAACGATAGTATTCGAAATAGCCATTGTCTCTGATACATAGAAAAGAGATATGTTAGTGACTTATTGATGTTTATTCTCATATTTTGTGCACTTTTCAAATCAACAAAACGAAATAGCTCGCATGTAAACCTTATAAGTGAACGAATGGATAAATGGACCCATCCACCATAACTCAGAATCACATCTCACCACCCGTATTTGGACTTGGTACATAAAAACCTACAAAAGGTCACAAAAAATAATGTGGGACCCTTAGAAAATGGAAAAAATTCAATCTGGAATGACCTGACGTGTTACCAAAGGGCCCAAGTGTCGGTGGTTTGCTGCCACGTGCCTGTACATGCTAGTAACAAGCTACTACACATGCCAAATGTGTGGCATGCCCTACACGCATGCTCATGTGCCTAGGTCTTGTCCCGGGTTGGGACATGGGTTGAGACGTGGATCCGGGTTGGAACCGACCCAAACCCATGACTAGGCCTTCATGAGCCTCAACGCACGTGAAGATCATGCGACAACTCCCTATGCTCTTAATGTGCCTCAGTGCGCATATAGTGCACGTGCCCAAAACATGAAATTAGACTTCTATAATCATCCTAAATGCAATTTATTTAAAGATTTATGTTATAAATTCAGCGATTTAAACATTTTTGTCATAGCCCTTCGTGGTCTTATCCGAAGACCCAGTTTCTGGCGATGATAACTCACAATTAATGCATCAAAACTATATATCAGAGCATGATAAATATTTATAGACCATTTTTTATAGATCAGTTTGTCCTTAAACTCGACAGATCCAAGGTTCAAAGGTCACAGGCACTATTCATGGCTAAAAACTTCAACCGCACATTTAATGGTCTAAACATGCTCGAAAAATTAAATAAAAATCATATTCATGATCCATGGATCGTGGGTGATGTGGTATCATCGGATTTATGAAACACATTCGTAATCTGGACCCTAATTTTTTTTTACCCTACACATTTTATACCTAAAAAATTCCCAAAAAAATTTAATAAATCTAAACATACTTTGATACTAATGTTAGATTTTTTTTTTCAATATGCGGAGGCATGGAAAATCACGTAATTAAATAGGTCAGAATTTTGAAATAAATACCTCGATGTGTAGGTTTCCAAAAATCCATGACTGCGAATCCCTCGAACAAATCGCTTGGCTAGTATGGTGATCGCAATATTGAACCACCATCACAATATCACAATGCCTCATTAAATCTGATGATTTAAATGACGAGAAAAATAGATACTATAAAATTTTCAATACTCTCACAATCTCTCTCGATCTCTTTATGTAAATCAATGTTCTCTCAATATTTTCATTTAAAAGAACTCACACATTAATTATGTACTTAATTCACATAGGATAGAGACCTACTAATATGGGAGAGAGAGGGAGAGTTTTAGGGGAGTTAGGAGATCATGGGTGTTATCCTAAATTCAAATTTAAATAATTTTAATTATTTCCTAACTAAACCAAAATGACTCTAGATGGGCATATTAACCAACAAAAGAAATACAGTTGACCTATATATATGTAGCATATTTAATATATCAGAGGGCATGAGGACCAAGTCAACTTATAACATTATTCAAGTCGACTTGCACTAGACTTGCACTTCACAGAACATTCCATTAGTTGACCTACATCTTTTAGCAAACCAACTTGCACTATGCCAAAATGATAAATATATATATATTAAGTCAATTTTCATTGAGTCAACATATCACAAACAACAAGTTAACCTGTATAAGTCACAATGTCAAAATATTTAAGCAAGGACAAGCACAAGTCAACCTGATAGCAATGCCTAGTCGATTCGCATGTGCTATGAAGCAAAATTAACTTACATAAGATATAAGTCGACCAGTGTGTCTTTTCTAAAACACAGAAGTATTTTCTAAAAACTGTCAAGTCAACTTATATAAGATGCAAGTCGACTTATGTGTATGTGCAAGTTGTCTTATGAGATGCATAAGTCGACCTACTACTAATTTCTACCAAAGGCAAGTCTACTTATTTACAACATAAGTCATTTGCGTTCAAAAGGACACATAAAAGGTTTATGAACAATAACCAAGTTGACTTGAGTCCTTGAGCAAGTTGACCTAGTTAAGTTTAGAATAGGGTTTCAATGTGGTAAGTCAAACTGCAATCAATGCAAGTTGGCTTGCAATAACAAGTCAACCCGTACTCCCAACAAGTTGACTTGACTAGCTCATGCCCAAACAAAACTCTAAAAATCTAATCTATTTCTCTTGCCTTTTGAACCAGATCTGATCTAAAGATGAATGGCTAGGTCGAATATAACTCCTTAAGGAGTTAACCTTTTGTATTCCTATTCAAACACTCAAATTCTCTATCTCCCTTATCAAAACCCTAATACTCCTTCTCTCTTCATCTCTTGGGGACTCAAAACCCTAATTCTTTTTTCCTTTCACACATTAAAAAACCTGGCACTCACAATATTTCATGTTCTTAGTGTAAGCCTTCATCGAAGACCAACAAAAATCTCATCACTCCTTTCCTCTAACGAATTTTCATGGCACCAAAGACCAAGCTCGCAGCCAAGTTCAATGCAAGTGAGTTTCTATCAATTGAAAAGAGTAAGTCATTCTCCCAAGGATTTTGTAGAAGGAAATTAAATTTGAGTTACAAATTGGGAATACTTAAAAAAATTGAGTTTCCTTATGAAGGGCATTTTAATTACAGTTCCCTATTGAATCCTAATGAGAAGGTCCATGAGAACCTAGTTAGGAAATTCTATAATAACCTAGAAATAGTGGATGAGATGGGAAATCATCTTTTAGAAATACACTATGAATTTGTAACAAGAATAGAATCTTGTACTTTTATAACATACATTAAGGGGAAGGAGTTGGTGGTTGCTCCCAAGTATTATGTATGATAAATAATATAAAATGGATGCCTCACACGGTTTGTGAGAAATATATGGGAATAGAGCTTTTGGAGTTGGCTAGAATGGTGTTTAAAGATGATACCTTGGCAGAAGTAAACACCAATACAAAGGCATTAGATGTTCATGAAAGAATTCTTCATTTCATTGTCACACATGTCCGTAGGCATAAGGAAGGGAATCATACTAGCATTACCAAACAAAATATTTGGTTAGTGGTTTGCATTATGAAGAAGAGAAACCCCAGATTGCATTTCCTAGTGCCCTTCTTTATGATTAGTGTAGCTAACTCCAATTCATCCAACCTACCCTATTGTTCACTATTCATAGACATAATAGCAACTAATAACATAGATTTGAAGAAGGAAATAAGCACAAGGTTGCTAGTAAAGAATGGTACAAGAGAGTTATACATGAAAAAGGACAAATAGATCTTTAAAGATGGAATATGGGAGAGAAGAGGGGATAAGGAGGCTGTAATAGAACCAAGGAAAAGAAAAGGAGATGAAGCAAGACCTAGTGAGCTAACTAGGGAAGGCCATAGTGGTAAAAATAGGGAAGAATCTCTTCAAATAGTCCCTGGTAGTGGTGGTGCATTCTCTTCTGCATTCGATGTAACCTTCGAGATTGTGTGGGACAGTGTAATCTAAATGCATGGGCAACTCCAAAATATTAGGGAATAAATGCTCAATATTGAGCGCCTGATTTGAAGAAATCAACCCAAACCATCTAGCTCCTCCTAACTTCATCATCCACATGCCCTAACATCTTATCCCATCATGTGCTAGTCAAGAAACCCACATTTCTTTATGATTAGGAGTAATTAAAAATGATTAGAGTTAACTATTGATGAATTTAAAAAAATTTAAACAGGTTTAAAATTAAAGTTTATGCAAGAAAGTCAACCTACACAACAAAAAAGTTGACCCATTCATTCAAATTGCCTTAGAACCAAGTGAGGAAGTCGACCAAGATTTAGCACAAGTCAACCTAATAGCTCATCAAGTCGACCCAACTATAGTCCCAAGTCGACCTAGATTTCAAAATTTTGAAATTTAACTAAAAGTATAGAATATCACAAGTCGACTTGAGAAGTGGACAAGTTGACCTAAGATAAACAAGTCTTAGAAACTTAACTAAGTCAACCTGCATAGAAGACCAAGTCGACCTGAAGAATTCAAGCTTCAGTAAGTTTGAAACATAACTAAGTTGGCCTGCTAGATAGACAAGTTAACTTAACTCTAGGATAAAAAGTCTATGAGTCGACTCTGACTATAAACAAGTTAACCTACTTTCCTATATCACTTTAAGTCAAGTCGACCCAATGTGTACATATAAGTCAACCTAGAACTCAGTCAAGTTGACCTTGAAGAAGATAAGTCAACCTACCGAATAGCTGAGGCAACTTGGAAAAGTAGTTCTAAAAAATTTTTAAGTATGGTGTACTACAAGTCGACCTAGGTAGTCTATAAGTCAACACAGTAAGAATATAAGTTGACCTAGGAGAATATCAAGTCGACTTGACTAAACTTGCTCTTAGAAATCCTGTCTGAAACAAACAAAGCACCTATACTTAGAAGAAATTTGACTTGATAGTGAAATAAGTCGACGTACAAAATTTGCTCTCAGAAGTATAAGTTATGAATCATATTAAGTCAACCTTACAGAATCATAAGTCCACCCCATAAGAATTGTAAGTTGATCTAGGGAATAACAAGTTGACCTGATAAACTTGTTCTCACAAAGTACTTGTACTTTGTCTTGAAAAAGTAGACCTAGGGAGACAACAAGTTGACTTAGTAACATTTGTAAGTTGACCTGAGTATGTGATAAGCCTTGACAATACCTGGTCTTAGAAACTAAACTCTATAAAATTAATAAGTCAACCTAGGATAAGTCACAAGTTGACTTGACATAAGTGGCTCTCAGAAGTATAAATCTATAACATGACTAGTATAAATCTATAACATGACTAAGACGACCGAGTCAATATACAAGTTGACTTGACCTAGAAATGAAACATCATAAGTTGACCTAGCCAAATATCAAGTTGACCAGGACTAATATGCTCGTAGAAGTATAATTTTGAAATATAAGTAAGTCGACTTAGAGTTACCTAGGCATAAAATTTGTATTATAAATGTCAACCTAACAATGTGTCAAGGTGACCCACGTTTATACAAGTTGACCCAGGAGAAGAACAAGCCAACCTGACAACCTTACAGAATGCTAACAAGTTGACTCACATCCATATCAAGTCGTCTTCGGCAACCAAAATACAAAGGCAAGTCGATTCACCAACATATCAAGTCAACCTGAGTAGTTCAAAATTCAAAGACAAGCCAACATGAAACTTTGACGAGTCAAAACCTTGTGAGTAACGAATAAATGCTTAGAAAAAGTTGTTTGAATATTAAATAGAGATTCAACTACTTCCAACAGCTTTTGCGATCCATTTAGTGGCATTAATGGTTGCTCAATAGCTATTTTACTCTCTATAAAACAACTCAAATATTGAAAAGGAAAAAAAAAACTTTGGACCTACAACTGATCTAACAAGTCTGTATACAATCATCCTCTGTACTTAAAATTTTTTTATTGTTATATTTCTATTTCTATGATTTAACAAACACATTAAAAGTTAAAGTTTCCATTTGCATTTATTGTCTTACTTCCAATCTCTTGTAAAAGATTATAAGATATGGGTCTTTTGATCTGAACTCAAAGGGTTTTGTGAAACAGATTAGACTTGCTTACTCCTATGAAAAACAAGTGGGGAGTGTTTTAGAGAAACATTTGTGAGATTTAACTAACACATGAGTAAGCCAGTTGTCTGTACTATTTTTAAGAAAATAGTAGATTGAACAATTCTGGTGAAATATGAGAGAGGATGTACACCTGAGAAGGTGAAATCATTATAAATTTCTGATGTCTTGATTTTCTCCCTATACCTAAATTTCTTTCAAAACTCTATAAACTGCAAAGAGTGCCAAAACAACCTATTTATTCAGTCTAGGTTGTTTCTTCATTTTGTAAGGGCGAAAAAAAAGTTGGCTATAAATTTATAGGTTGTATCAAAATTATCAACATATTTTCATATAATTATACTATTTTTCAGATTATTGATCCCAACAAAAGCAAACAAAACAAGAAAAGAAAGAGACATTGATACAACGAGATCACGTATAGCTCCAATCTCTCAATTCAACTATTATTTTGGTTTGATTTTGATAAGGTATGGTAAGAGAGAAAATGGAAAGGGAGGGAGGGAGAGAGAGAGAGAGAGAGAGCCAACCATCCAAGAGAGGGGGATGGTTTGAAAAGAAAATAAAAGAGTCAAAAAAAGGTTTATGTTTAATGAGAAAAGTGCAAAAATATTCCCTAAACTTAGGGTTGGGTACAATACAAACACACCCTTAATTTTTTTATACAAAATCTTGCCTTAACTATAAAAAATAATAATTTTAATCTTTTCATCTGCATTATATTAAAATTTAAAGTTAAATAATAAAATGAAATTATTTAAAAAGTAAACCCAAATAAAAAAACTTTATTTCTCAAATCTCTCTCTCATTTCATATTCAAAACCAAAAAAAAAAAAAAATGAAAGAGAGAATATGCCATGGCTACTATGGAAATCTACTTTTCCTTCTCTTCAAATTCCTTCGAGTTCTTTGACCAATCTTTGAATTACACTTGGAAACATCACTCACTCATCATGAGTCTTGAGTTTTCATCAATAATTTTTTCAAAGATGTCATCAGAATCCACCATGGGCATGATCTTTTGAGCTTCAATCACCGCCGGTAAGTTTTTGATTCTTTAAATTGATGCTTGATTATGTCATATGCAAGTGTCATAAACATGTTCAAGCCATGCATATTCAGAGGTTGTTGGAGACTCAAGTTGGAGTTCTTGTTTGAAAAATTGAGAACCCAAAACTTTAAAGGTCTACGTCAATAGTGGACCAAGTTCAAAGAATAGACATTTGTCTTTTAGAAATTTGTTTTTCTTTCACCGATAGGCTCGAATGAACTTTCGAAACAAAGCAATAGAGGCTTGATGCACATTGGCTATGATTCGAAGTTTTGAACTTCCACTGTGACGTTACCACCAAAGAAGACGAAGACTCTAGCATTGGACCTGAATTGGCACTTAAAATCACCTTATTTCCACTTCTACACTTTTTTTAACCTTTGAGAACTCCCTTTCAATGCCAAAATAGGAGGGAGGGACAAACATAATTTATGGTTGAGGAAATAGTTAATCCTAGTAGCAAACTCTGGCAATACCACCATCATTCACCACATGTGACAAATAACTTCACATCTCCCCTTTCCCATGTGTCTCCACACGTGTTGCGTTCCATGGGGCTTGGCATTAGGAATAGCCGAATTGCCTTAGGAACCTACATGGCTATGGGGTTTAGGGAGGTTGAGGTGAATGGGTTGGAATTCCTTCTTTAACTCATGGTACCAAAATGCCCTATACTCAAGATTGGCTCTCTAAAGATAGTGGATGGAATAAGATAGAGATGGTGAAGTTGGAATCGATTTGAACTTGGCTTTGCTTGGATTTACAAAGACAAGAGCCTAATCACACAAAGGTGAAGTAACCTAAGGGGTTTATGGCCATCTTAAGCCCTAAGATAGGTTTCTCATGCTGGACAAGAACTTCTGAATTTCTATTATTCAATTTTGCTTCCTTACAATGATGGAAAGTAGCCCTATTTATAGGAGAGGGCTGGAAACCCAAATGCCCCCTAATTATAATGATATTCATTCACTTTCCTAAATTACTCATAGTAATAAAGCACACTTAAACACACATTAAAACACACTAATAATAGGCATTAACTTCTACCTTTATTATATTAATTAAACACTAAGTGGAATAGATGAAAGGTCACTTTCGAACTAATTGCTTGGGCGGCCTTGCGGTGAGTTGTTGCTGCCTGCACGTTGGTTCGCATGCTGATGTGCACCCATCGAGCCCTTGCTCTATTCCTTTGAGCATTCTCTCTTTTTTCTCAAGCATAGTCATTATTTCATCAAGCCAAAGGTCTTCTACTACTGTCTGTTCACTTGCTAGTTTATTTCCATAAGATTCCTTGATCATTTGCTCATGCTCGTGGTGCACTATGCCTTAGTGGTGCATTGTATTGTCTAGCTCAGGTGTTAGCATTATGGATTGTATCTTTTTATGAGCTAGTGCCTCTTGGCATGGATGGCTTAGTGTCTCTTCGTGCATTGGCATTACTTGGCTTGTCAATTGCTTGTGCATTGGTGCAAGTTGCTCGGGCAATGGTGTATATGCATGTGTGGACAACTTGAGCAATGGTGCTTGTGCATGTGCGGACTATTTGGACAATGGTGCCTTACCTAATACTGATGTTGTATCATTAGTGATCCTTAACTTAATAGGAGAAGATGTATTAGTGCAAACCTCCTTAGGAAATATGTTTGTGCGAACCTCTTTTGGAAATCTATCCGTACGAATCTCCTTTGAGAATATGTTCATACGAATCTCCTTTAGAAATATGTCCTTGTGAACCTCCCTCATTTCTTCTTGTTCGCACCTTGCAGCTAAGTGTCATGCGCGATCTCGAGCATTGTTCATAGTCTGGTCTCCTCTTCAAATCTTCTTCGAGTTGTATTTCTAAATGGTTCCTCAAATATGCTCTCTTCCCCATATGGAACTCCATGGGATCTTGTTGAGGGTCGAACTCAAGCTAATCTTCCTTCTTGCTCGAGTCCTTTGATGGTTAGCCTTCAACGGTTGTAACACCTTATCTTGTATCTTCAAATGGGCATTTTCCAAGTCATTTGTTGCTGATCTGATGTTGTATGTGGACATCTTGGTGGTGGTCTTCCATATAATGCCTTGAAAGGTGTCTTTTTGTTGGTGTATAGCACCTGTAGGTTCCTGCCTTGTATTGTGGGTTGAAATGTAATTATGTTCCCATATGGCTGCATTTTGTTGACAACTTGGGTAGGTTCCTGGGTGACAAACTGGTGGCCTTCCATTGTGGACTACATGCACTTGAGGTCAATTATAATTACCTCCTTGGAACAATAACCTTCGGGTAGCCTTGCTCTATTCTTAGCATAGATGACTCTCTCTACTTCTTGTTGGTCCGTATCTTTCTTGGCATCAATGGGCTTCTCTTTATGTGCCAATTGCTCCTCTCTATAGATAGTTGTTGTTCGGCTATGCTGGTGCGTCTCGGACTTCTTGTATACTTGTAACTTATGAGGCATAGCTATGGTGTTTAATGCTGAAGCTATTTTTCTTTTGTTGAGTCTTTTCCACTTTGTGATTTGCCTTGGTGCCCTTTTGCTTGTCCTCGTTGGCTTGTCATGGGTTATATGTGTTGGTGCTTGCACTTGCACTTAGTTACCATGTAGAGGTGGTGGCCTTTCATGGGCTACATGAGTTGGTGCCCCTTTGTTTGTGGTTGGCTACGTGATGTTGTCTTGCTTGATTACACCAGTTGATTGCACCTGTTTGTTGTTGTCCTGAAATGGTTCCATTTCATCCATGCTTTGTGTGGGAGACTATTTGCTAGGTGCTGAAAATTGTGACCATTCGTTTGAGTCTTGTCGTTGCTCACTTGTGGCTTGTTGCATAAAGGCTAGTATTTTGCCCAAGTCTTGCTCATCCACGCCTAGTAGTCTGCCCGTATGAACTCTTGGCGGTTGCGTTCTACTTATATGCGGGTGGCTTATGGCTTGTGGCTTGTGCTAAAGCCTTGATTTCTTCCCATATGCTCCACTTAGGACCAGATATGGTAATGGGATGGGTAGTTTGTGGCTACTCTGTTGATCACTATTCGTCATGGGTTAACTTAAGTTGAATCCATTTATCTCCATGCATGCATTCCATAGTTTTATTGCTGTAGTCGACTACTACTTTTCCTAGAATTGAGAGTCATTGAATTCCAAGTACCACATCCATTCCGATTAGTGATAGAGAATATAGATCAGTAGTGATTTCATGGCCTTGAATGTCAATCATGACTCCTTGGTGAATTTCAAAACATTGTAGTGTTTTGCCATTCGTAAGCTTTACTTTAAAGGGTTTTATCATTTCCATCAATAGCTTGAGTGATTTGGCAACTTCATGGTTGATGTAGTTGAGTGATGATCTGTTTTCGATCAAGAGAATGACTTCTTTTCCTTCAATCTTAGCTTTGATTCGCATGGTTTTGGGAACTTCTATTCCGGCCATTGCATAAATGGAAATATAAGGATCTTCAAATTGTGGCCTGGTTAGCTTCTCTTCAATGGACTCTTCTTCACAATACATTACTTCATTATACATATCTCTTCGTCTTCAAGGGTTTCAATCATGAAAATTTGGGGCTTGTTGCACTTGTGGCCTAGTATGAATTTTTTATCCCAATTGAAACATAAACCTTTTGATCTTCTCACTTCCATTTCAGCATATATAAGGTGTTTCACTCCTTAAGTCTTGCTACTCATCGTGCCTTGTTGATAGGACTTTAAAGTAGTAGATTTAGTAGGGGTTTTCAAACTTTGAGTGGTTGCGACGTTGAGAGTCTCCTTGTGTCTTGAAGTTGATCATCTTTGATTCACGCAATCTTCCAAGCGTGCATTAAGGTCTTCATCATATGCAACTTCACTTTGAAGGTTAGTTCATGCCTCAATCCACCAATAAAGGTGCCTACTAGGGTTGGCTCGGGCCAATCTATCCTTATAAAGATCTTCTTGGACTCCTTTTGATACTCTCTTAAAGAAAAGGTTTGCTTCGAGCATGTGAGAGCTTCATTATAGTCGATGTAGGATGTAACTCCAAATCTTTAGTTGATTTCTCTACATAGCTTTCTCCATAATGGGGCTTTACCCTTGGATCGATACCTTTCTTATATCCATTGGTACCAAAGTTGGACTTCTTCGAAATAAAAACTTGCTACTCTTAATTTTTCATACTTGCCCGCCGGATAGTATGAAAAGTAAGTTTATGCCCTTGTAATCCAAGTGCTTGGATCTCCTTGAGCAAATGTTGGAAAAACAAGTTTGGGTTGTGACGCATTGTTGATGCCTCAATTTCACTTCCACTTGATGATGATGGATCCGTTTCAGCATGCGAGGATGCTGGTTGTGGATTTGGGGCTCGGATTTGAGAGGCTTTCTTCTCTTCTCGTGCAGGGACTGGTTGATTCCTTGCTGGTTGTCCTTGGTCGGCTGCAAGAAATTCTCTAAATGTTGTGTTCATTGCGGCAAGGCTTTGCCCTATTTGCTCCAAGCGCTGATGCATGCTTGCTCAGACTTGATCATTGGCCTCGAAGCATGCTTCAAGTGCCTCAATTCTTTCTCGTTGTGCCATAATGACTTGTTGATCTTTCAATGGGCTGTTATGGACTACTCTCAATGAGAAACGATGGTATGGATGTCCTCTCAATGAAATCTCTCAAATAATGTTATAGACTGCAGTACTCTCTCAATGAAAAATGGTGGTATGGATGCCCTCTCAATGAAATCTCTCAAATAATGTTATGGACTACAGTACTCTCTCAATGAAATGGTGGTATGGATGTCTCTTAATGAGAACTCTTAATGAAATGTCACAATGAGACCTCTCAATGAAAGTACCAAATAATGTTTCATTCCATGGGGATTGGCACTAGGAATGGCCGAATTGCCTTAGGAAATTGCATGGCTATGGGGTTTAGGGAGGTTGAGGTGAATGAGTTGGAATTCCTTCCTTCACATACGGTGCCAAAATGCCCTATACTCAAGATTGGCTCTCTAGAGATAGTGGTTGGAATAGGACAGAGATGGTGAACTTGGAGTCGATTTGAATTTGGCTTTGCTGGGATTTATAAAGACAAGAGCCTAATCATGCAAAGATAATGTAATCTAAGGGGTTTATTGTCACCTTAAGCCCTAAGATAGGTTTCTCAATTTTGCTTCCTTACAATGGTGGAGAGTAGCTCTATTTATAGGAGAGGGCTAGAAACCCAAAGGTACCCTCATTACAATGATAATAGTAATAAAGCACACTTAAACACACATTAAAACACACTAATGGTAAGCATTTACTCCTGCCTATTTTAAATTAGTTAAGCACTAAATGGGATAGATGAAAGGTCACTTTTAGTACTAATTGCTTGGGTAGCATTTTGGTGAATTACTACTGCCTATATAAGCTGGTGCACGCTACTCATGCACTGGTGCACGTTGGTCCGTGCACTGGTGCGCGCCCATCGAGCCCTTGCTCCATTCCTTCGAGCATTCTATCTTTTTTCTCGAGCATAGTCGTTGTTTCTTCTAGCCAAAGGTCTTCTGCTACTGTCTCTTCACTTGCTGGTTCATTTCCACAAAGATTCCTTGATCATTTGCTCATGCTCATGGTGCACTAAGTCTTGGGGATGAATTGTGTTGTCTAATCAAGTGTTGGCATTGTGGATTGTATCTCTTCATGAGCTAGTGCCTCTTGGAATGGATGGCTTAGTGTTTCTTTGTGCATTGGCATTACTTGGTTTGTCAATTGCTTGTGCGTTGGTGCAAGTTGCTCGGGTAATGGTGCATATGCATGTGTGGACTACTCAGGCAATGGTGCTTGTGCATGTGTGGACTGCTCGGGCAATGGTGCTTGCCTAATGCTGATGTTGCATCATTGGTGATCCTTGACTTGATAGGAGAAGATGTATCCATGCAAATCTCATTAAGAAATATGTCGGTGCGAATCACCTTTGGAAATATATTCATGCAAACCTCCTTTGGAAATATGTCCTTGCGAACCTCCCTCATTTCTTCTTGTGCGCACCTTGTGGCTAAGTGTCGTGCGTGATCTCGAGCATTGCTCATGGTCTTGTGCGAGGTTATAACAACATGACAGCCGCAATTCTCACTCCTCTTCAAATCCGTGACCTAAACCCCTTCACTGAGGATGATAATAATTTCTTTTTTTATTATACAACGATTTAAATCATAAATCTTAAGATTATGAAAGGGAATTATGACTATTAAAGTGTTTCCTTGGAACTCAAATGATAATAACTTCACTCTTTTAAATTTTTCTATAATTAAAAACTTAATAAATAAATTATTTTTTATTATAGTCATGGGCTACTCATATATTTTTTACGGTCACATTTTAATTTTAAAGCCATTATTTTTAAACTTTTTTCTTTTGTAAGTATTTGATTTTTATGGTCACATTTTAATTTTATAGTTTTTACGATCTAACCCACAATTTTACAGTTTTTCAAATTTAGAGCAATTTCAGAACCCATCCGGTTTGTGGTCTAATTTGGACCACAAAAATGCTCCTCCACGGTCGAACCAATTTATCATAGGCCGCAAAACCATTGCTTTGGATATTGCATCTAAAGGAAGGCAATATGGTCATTTCACTCGGCAATTCCCGACCGTTGAGCAACTGTCCAAAGATGTTTTATTTTTTATTTATGATCTTCTTCTTCTTCCCTGCCAAGCCAAGAGCAAATCTTCTTCTCCCCCAAGTCCTTCGCACAGAAGATATCGAAAAGATTGTGGCTGAGAAAAAATGGGAGAAGAAGGAGAAATGTTTGAGAGAGTAGTGCAGTATGTGGATCCATTGATGGGCAAAGAGCTTCTCTCCAAATTTCCAGATTACTCTGCTTATGACTTCGACTACTCCCAGAGCTCTCTCTGGTCTCCATTAGTTCCTCGAAAGTACCCTTCTTCCTTTGATTTGGAAGATCCAACCCCCAGAAAGCTCTCTTGCCGAATTGGGGGTCCAAAGCTCTTCGCCAACATCACCAATGCATGTTTTCGGTTTGATTTGAGGAGCAAATTCAAGATCAAGAAACCTCTTACTCCCTGTTCTAGATCTAAGGTATTTCTCTTCTTTCCGTTTATTTTCAGAATCAATTTTCCATCTGGTTTATTTGGGGTAAATTACAAAATTCAATATCTCAAGATCCAAAAAGCCCGATTTACGCATTTCGCGAAATTTAGCTTCCCCCCCTTTAAAGTGCCTTTGTTTTTTCTCTGACGATTTCATTGGGGTAAATTAGTGATTTCAGATCTCAAAGCCCAAAATTTCAACTAGTCAAATATGGGGGGTTTTCCTCTCATTTTTGGGGTTTTTGGATCTTCTCTTTAATTTTCTCTCGAAAGATTTGTGGGGGTCTTGTTTGGTGAGTCAGGGAACTTTTAGATCTGACGCTCAGAAAGCCCAAACACCTATTTTGTGACATTAGAATTTCTGTCGTTAAGCATAATTAATTTGACATTCAAGAAACCCAAGAAACTATTTTTATGATTTCAGATTTTTTTTTTCTTTTTTCTGGGCAAGAGTTCCAAGTATTTGTGAAATTTCCTAGGTAGAAGATCCAGGACTTAAACACCCAGTTTCAGAAACTAAATCAAAGTTTTAGTATGATTAGTTGAAGAAATCCTAAACTAAACTACATTTGTTAAAAATGACAGAGGGAGGCCCTGTTTTGGATTGATTACTATGTACTTGAGCTGGTTTCATCTGCGGAATAATAACATTTTTAATTTGAAACGAAACTGACAGGAGGGATGGAAGAAGAAAGCATGGAAAGTTGCCTCCAAGAGCTTCAAGAAGAAAAAAGAAGTCAAACCCCATAAGAAGAAGCTATTTTCATGTACACCTGAACCCGAAGTAAAGCTCTGAAATTTCTCTCTCATTTTGCAAACCTTGTAATAAGGTGCCAATTTGATCGTTCTGTATTCATATCCGAATCAATCTTGCAGATCCATGAATTCCTTTTCTAATAATTTAATGATTCATGGGTTTTTCTTGTAATTAGAGGGAAAAAGAGTTACCTTATTTGATTTGTACATTCCAATGCAAATATTCGTACCTCAAATTAAGAAAAGAAAAAGTAAAAATTCAACAAATACTGTGAAAAAAACATACTTGTATGTCTCTCTCATCAATCATATCCCGTGTGAGAAGTGAGAGACACACATTACATCACTGGGAATAGGAATTCTTAATCATATCTCGGATCAGGTTTCCACATGAATTGAAGGAAGATCCACCGTTCATCACAGCCTTCCTACTCTTCTCTCTCATCTCCTTCATTCTCTCTCTCACACCACCATCGTTCTCCATAGCCCTCCTTATAACCTCATCAATTTTCTCAGCCTTCACAATCACAGCTTCATCCCCACACCTATAATCCACTCTCATCTCAACTGCTAATCCCAACTCTCTCACCAACCCAAATGCGTTCAGCTGTTGCTCCGCGTATAACGGCCACGCTACAATCGGCACTCCGAACCACACACTCTCCAAAATGGAGTTCCACCCGCAATGTGATACAAACACACCAACGGCCGGATGTGCCAAGACTTCTACTTGTGGGACCCACTCGCAAACCAATCCCCGTTGTCCGATCAGATCTAGGAATCCACCGGGCAGGATTTCCTCGTAGTTCACACGATCATCATCGTCATCCTTCAACTTGATCTTCGGTACGGACCACAAGAACCTGAACCCGCTCTGCTCCAGACCGTTCGCGATCTCTCTCACTTGGGACGCAGGTAAGCTTCCCATGCTCCCGAAGCACAGGAACACCACCGACGACGGAGGCTGCTCGCCGAGCCAGCTCATGATCCGGTCTTTCTCGACTGGGTCTGAACCCGAGTTCAACTTCAAAATCGGTCCAATCGGGTAAATCAGAGGGATTCTTCCGTCGGAAACCGATCTAATAGCAAAGGGCTCCAGATCGGAAAATGAATTCACAACAATACCCTTAAGCTCATCGAACCTTTTACCCAGTTCTGCAAAAGTTGCGTATCCACCGTCCCTGTTCAACATTGGTTCGGGTAAAACCCGAGAAGGAACCGGGTTCATGAAACTCGGTATTTTCAACTCAGGGCCAGAGAGTTCAAACACGGTCCCCGTTGACTCGTCATGAGTTACGAGGTACAACATGGCACCCAAGAATAAGGCCCCAGATGTGAAAAATAGATAGGAGGAAATTCCAAGTTCATTGGCAACATCAATCATAGACAAACAAAAGAAATCGAGGACTAACCCAGTGGCCGAATTAGACATGAGTTGGGAGAGTGCGTGCTTGACGTGTGGCTTGTGGTTCTCTATGTGGGTACACGTGTACTTTTCGGGAGACTTTAGGAGATCAAGAGAAGGCAGGTCAACTTCGGGTAGATCGACGAATCGGATCCTCGAATCGGAAGACACGAGTTTTAGGTCCGTGTAGGCGTTTTTTGGGGTGGGTAAAAGAGGGTTCATCACCAGAATTGTGACCCAAACACAGGAATCAAGCTCGGTGAGTCGCTTGGCAAACTCGATGCTGGACCCGAGGTGACCCATGAGAGTCGACGGCATGAACACCAGCTCCACTTTTTCCATCTCTATAGTTGTTCAATAGTGCCCACGCTCTCTCTCTCTCTCTCTCTCTCTATAGTCAGGTGTTGCTTCTGACACATGTTATCTGCAAGTAAAACATAAATTTTACGGGTATTTATAAATTAATAGCTTTAAAATGTGTGTATGTTGCGCATGCGTGTGCGCATCGAGTGAATAAAAAAATTAATTGGAACCCTCAACGGGCATTAATAAAGAGACAATAAGTGGGTCATTTCTTTTTTTTTTAAGAATTGAATTGGCCTTAGAAAAATCTGTAAGATATCAAGTTCATGGATTTTAGTATAAGATGCTTCATAATTAAAGTCAGCAGGAAAAAGACTCAGAAAAGTGAATTTGAAAGTTGACTAATTACTCTTACATGAGTAGTGACGAAAATTTCATTGCTTGACCTTCCGCGTTCTTCGGATGCTGACGAGATTAGTAGAGGGAGGGGGATGTCGGTTGATGAGGCCGACCCCGACCACCTTCAACAAAGCACTTGATGGGATGAATGATGACTTCTCAAATACCGACTTCTTATTAACTCGAATAGTAATCACCGATGGTGGATACACCTGCAAAAACCGTTGAAGGATATTCCGGCGGGGAGACTCCGACGCTCAAATTAATAAAGAGCGGTTTTCATTTGAAAGAAACAGACTAAGAGTTGAGAGAAAGTGGTTCCCTGTGATTAATGTGTCCCATGTGTTAGGATTAAAGAGCGTACCTGATGTCGAGAGTTTAGAAATCTCTTATACTTGTGAGAGTTGTGCGCCGCTGGGGACTTCCACCCAACTTTCCTTATCGAACTGATCCGGGAATCTCGGAAGCCAATATTACGAATTGATCACGATCCTCTTGTATCGGGAAACCTTCCTCTTCGGGAGGGATGCTTTCTTTATATAAAAAATTTCGGAATTACTATTACGAAATAAAAAACTGGAATCGAGAAAGTTCTGACCTTCCTCTTTAATCAACAAGAGTTCTACCCATCGTTTGGTTGCTCGACCGATAAAAAGTCTTCGAGACTTATCCGGTTATAAGGCTGATATTTGTTTAACTGATCGAGATGACTCTCTCCGCTTGATGAGTCACGATCGGTTAATCGGAATGGCTGAGGCCCTATCATTTAGTAAACCCGGGCGACTAAAGCCTTTCAGTAGACCGATCGGGGCGATTACGGCCCTTCGGTAGATTATTGTTGCGGTCGTTAGATATTGATCGACAGACCCCCTTTTTCGTGGGCCCTTTGCGAATTAACTCTTTTGGACTAGGTTTTGGAATATGTCTCATCATTTGCCTCTGACTCATGGTTTTCTTGGAAAGAGGCGCTATGAGTCATGATTTTAAATCGGAGGTTCGAGAATCCTTTAATACGGCCGTTGTCGCTTCGGTCTTAGTAAACCATTTATCACACATCCCATAAGGACTTTTCTCGTCACTGCTTTCTTCATCTCTTCCACTTTTTTCTCTCACTCTCCCTGCCAAAGAGTCTTTATCGGTGACAAAGATATCTATTCCTCAGACTTTTCCATTGGTGATATTACGAGCACCATGTCAGCACAAAAGCTCCAAGAAGTACAAACTGAAATGCTATTGGGGGACGATTACTCTCTGTTGTCTGCGACAGAG
The DNA here is from genome assembly GCA_037126225.1 of Dillenia turbinata. Classification (NCBI taxonomy): domain Eukaryota; kingdom Viridiplantae; phylum Streptophyta; class Magnoliopsida; order Dilleniales; family Dilleniaceae; genus Dillenia; species Dillenia turbinata. The sequence continues at coordinate 5,654,484 of JBAMMX010000022.1, read as the reverse complement.
GTTGATAGGGCTAACAGGACATCAGAGAACTGTGTGCCGATGTATCTCCAATCGGTCAAGTACGGTTTGAAGGTTCTATATACGGGTCCTTTTTTTGAGGTTCTGCGTTAGTGGAACATATTCCCGACGCTCCTGATTCCCAATGCTTGGCGGTTAGTGGTCGCGGTAACTTCTTTATTAGGGTTTTGTTATCTTCGTTTCGATTTTGACGTTTTGTCCTCAATTTTTATTTTGATGAGGTATGGGAGTAATGGGCCGACCAAGGGGTGGTACAAACTACAGATCCGGCCTAAGTCCTGTTAGAGGTTTTTCTATAATGAGTCCATCGATAAGAACTGGATACAAAAGTTCTTTTTTATCGAGTTCTTGGACAGGGATCGCATGCCCTAGCTTCCCAAGGTTGATGAGGTGCCCAATGTAGGGCTGAAACCTCCGATTGTTTCGAAGCATGGTCATTTTATTCAGTCGGTTAGCGGCTATTGCAAGTCCACCGGTCGGAGCATATGAGTGAAGTCCTTGCTGGACGACCAGATGTTATCCCTGGCTGGTTTACTACTCGGGGAAAAGAAAAAAATTGATTGGCTCCTTCTGTTGGGGAGAGCGAAGATCGAGATAGTCGATTCTTTGAGTCATCTTGACGACGTCTTGTTAGAAAGTGTCACTGTTGACAAGTTGACTCGTCATAGTGCTAAAAGACCTTTTCAGGAGGATCCCGGGGCATCTGAGATCCTACCTAAGTCTTCTTCAGGGGCGACTGGGATCCTTCGTGGGTTGCCATCTTCTTCGGCAAGACGGAGGGGGACTTCCTTGCTTCCTTCTGCACTGGGGGCTTTGTCTAAATACCCAGAGCCGACTGCCGCTACGTCGATAGAAGGAGGCGGAGATCTTCCTTTACTTGATGCTGGAGCGAGAGAAGGCGCTTCTCGGGCTGCAAGGGACAGAATGGCGGGACCTTCTTTCGCTGTTCCGTTCTAGCCTTTGCGCAAGGGGAAACGTAAAGTTCCTGATGGAGCATCCTCTTCATCCTCTATCCCTGTTCGGTCCTTCGATGGAATGAAAGGCTCAAAAGAGTGCAAAACCATCGCCGTTTATACTGGAGACATGTAGTATAGTTATATAGATCTGACAGAAGCGGAGCGCATTGCTGGGCAATTTGACTTCCATCACTGTGGGCTTGATCTTCATAGGATGTCTTACGAACAGGTCGGCGGAACCCTTGAATCTTTAGGCTTGATGGTAATATTCTCATCGCGTCTCTTGAATTCTTCTCCTTCTTTTATCGTTTGTTAATTTGGTTTTCCTTGTAGACCATGACCTTTGCTCGATTTCAAGGGCAGCAAGGGAGGCAGGTAATAAGTCACTTAGAGGGATGGCTCTTTGAGTTGACCCGTCCGTGGGAATCAGTCTCCTTTCGGGAAGGAGAGTCTTTGGCCACTGAAAACATACCCGGTGCCTTATTCAGTCAGAAGGAAGAGGAGTTGAGATCCCTTCGATCGGAATTGGTCCAGTGCCAAGGGCAGTGCTAGAGGCTGAAGTCGGAAGCTCTGCTGCACAAGAAGTTGGCTCAACTTTGTGAGGAGTCCCTTCGAGCGGCGGAACGTAAGATAGCGAAGATTGAGGAGTCCCGCTCAAGGGAAGCTATCATTCAGAAGGATTCCCACCGTCGATTAGCTGAAAGATTAGAGTGCGCCGAAGAGATAATCCATAGTATGGGTCTAAGTGAGGCTCTGCCTTTAGTCGAAGAAGAGATCGATACTCCAAATCCGACTGTATAACTTCTGTTCGGGATTTTGTATTAAATGATCTCTGTTCGTTTAATGAGAAATTCTTGTATTTTTTCCAATAGGAGTCATCTTCTTTACTTCTCACTACATTGTCTTAGTAGAATTAAGGGGACTTAGATCTTTCGCCTGACTCGGAACCCTCACACGCGATGATTATGCTTGCTTGTGCAAAAGGTAGCATCATTCGTTAGTGAGGTAAATGATTAGCAGGGGTTGAGCGGTTAAGACCTTTTGTATGATAGGGAACCTTCAAATAGTTGGACTGCGTCCGCCCATCTATCGAGCGATAGATCCTGGACGATTGAGGCCTTCCAAATGAAGGGAATTGGGCTATTAAGGCCCTCTGAACGTTAGAAGTTGGGCAATTAAGACCCTCCAAATGATAGGAACCAGGCGCGAACTATCGAGCAGATGCCAGACCATCAAGTCGAACGATTGAGAGGATACTAGACTGACAGGTCGAACGATCGAGAGAGAATACCAGACTAACAGGTCGAACGATCAAAAAATTGGGAGATCGATAGGTTAAACTATAGATCAGGGTGTCATAGACCCGTTCGGGAAACTCCATCTCTTATTAATGACTCGCACGAATGATAGGAACTGGGCTACTAAGACCCTCCGAACGACATGAAATTCTTAAGTTGTGGGCCGCATCAACCCGTCTGGGGAGTTACATCCCCTATTGACGATACGTACAAACGATAGGAGCTGGACAACTGAGACCCTTCGAACTATATGAAATACTTAAGTTGTGGGCCGCGTCCACCCGTTCGGGGAGTAACATTTCCTGTTGACGATACGTACAAACGATAGGAGTTGGGCGAGTGAGGCCCTCCGAACGATATGAAATACTTAAGTTGTGGGCTGCGTCCACCGGTCTGGAGTGTTACATCCCCTATTTACGATGCGTACGAACGATAGGAGTTGGACGACTGAAACCCTCCGAACGATATGAAATACTTAAGTTGTGGGTCGCGTCCACCCATCCGGGGAGTTACATCCCCTATTGATGATGTGTACGAATGATAGGAGCTGGGCGACTGAGGCCCTCCGAACGATATGAAATACTTAAGTTGTGGGCCGCGTCCACCCGTCCGGGAAGTTACATCTCCTATTAACGACGCGTACGAACGATAGGAATTGAGCGATTGAGGCCTTCCGAACGATAGGATTTGGACATGGAGATGTAAGAGATCTATTGATGAGTGATTTCAAGAACGTGGGGAGATACCCTTATAGTTTGGAAAAATACCAGCAATAAAATCTGATGACTACTTAGAAGCGAAAGTAGAAGGCTTTGACTCACATGTTAGAGTCCCAATCCCTGACGATGTTTTGAATTTGATCTTCATATGCTCGGTGCTAGGCAAAGCATCCAAGGTGTTCAGACCTGGTCTGATGGTTTTGTAGAGCGAAGGGAAGTTTACCACATTAAACACGACGGGAGCCGTCGCATGATTAGGAGGTGTTCCAAGGGTGATCGGGAGAGAGATAATACCCTCGGGATATATCCATTCACCCGAAAGCCCTTTAATTGGGCTCGCGTGGAGCTGAAGGTAGGTAGGAGTGAATCTCATTCGTTCGAAATCATCCCGATATAGGAGATTACAGCCGACTCCTTGATCGACGAAGATCCTTCGAATCTCAAATTGTCTAATTTTGGCAGTTATCACAAGGGGATCGTGCCGGTTCATGTCTATCCCAATGAGATCTTCGTCGGTAAAACCAATGACTAGCCTTTTTTCACCTTGTCGTTTGTTGGTACTCGCTGTTAGGATCTTTTGTGGTACAGGAGAAATTGCCTTCGGGCAATAGAAAATTGGTGTGATTAGGCGCCTGACCTCATTTTCTGTTGGTCCATCGTGGACCTGAAGAATCACCCGATCCCTTCGGTTGGTCGGAGGCCGAGTAGCTTGGCATTCTTCCTCTTGGTTACGTTGCGGCAGTTCACGCCGATGATCGACAGGACAACCTCTTTCCCTTCCTGCGACGAACTCGTACTAGGAACTCTAATTCGTATTTCAGTTTCTTGCAACCATCGGTTGTGTGACCGTAGTCACGATGAAAGTGACAATATTTCGTTTTGTCCTTGCTGGAATCATTCTCGGTTGATCGCAGGGGCCATCGAACGTATGGCTTATCTTTGATAAGGGCTAAGACCCAGCCAGGGGTCTCACTCAGCGGGGTGTAGTTGTTGTATCTCCTTGGAGGAGGGGGTTTCGCCCAGTTTCTCCTGGGCGGAGATCTCTGGGGTGACTGGTTCCGTTCTTTTCAGACAGTCCGATCTCTTCTATGATCAGATGTTTTGGCGTCCTCGGTAGCATTGAACTTTTTAGCTCGAGCATAAAATTCTTGGATAATAACAGGGGGTTTCTTTGTGATAGACACCTATATATTGGAGGGTCGTAAACCTGTTAATAGTGCGGCCAATGCGATCGAATGATTCAAAGAAAAGACCCTCATCATTTCCTCTTTGAATCTTTCCAGAAAGTTCCTTAAGGATTCCTTTTTACCTTGATGCAGCGATAGCAAGGTGATGGACTTCCTCTTAACTCCCCTGCTTATCACAAAATGTGATTCAAATTGTTCGCGTAACTGAGAGAAGGTCTTTATACTCATCGATGGGAGAGAGTTGAACCAAGTGAGTGCATTTCCCGAGAGAGTAGTGGGAAAATACTTATACATGGCTGCATCGAGCATGTCCCTGGAGATCATTATGGTTATAAAATGGGCTACATGATCCCGGGGGTCCATTGTCCCATTGTATCTCTCCATGGGAAGCAGGAGTACGTTGCGATGCATGGACTCTGAGGAGATCTTGGAGTCAAATGGCGAAGCGTAAGAATAAGAGGGGATTTGGTCTCCCTAAGGGTTAGCCCGTTTTAGTTCTTCGGCTACCAGTTGTTCGACCTGCTTTCGAAGATCATCCGAGAATAGTTTGGAGTCTTCGGATGCTTCCGCACGTGGAGGCGATGGTCGTTGTTGGGGACGTCTAGATCCCCCAACAGATGATTGGACTTCAGGTCTGAGGGCACGACTAAGGTCTTCTAGTTGTCTACTCACATCCTGAAATTTGGATTCTAGTCTTTCCATCTGGGGGCGATTGACTCACTTTGGAATGGGGTCGGCCATGGGTTGGATAGGAAGCGCGGGTTGTAAAACCCGTTCTTGATGAGGTGATCTCATGGGAGCTATCGGATCGTGGGTGGCTGGATCAGGTGCCATAAGGGGAGCGACTTCAAAAAGCGTGGCAGTTTGCCCTTTCACAGGAGGGACGACTCTTGAGGATGTTCTGGTTCTTGGAGGCATGGTAATATAGACTTCTCTAGTCTGTTCCCACAGACGGTGTCAATCTGATAGAGGTGGGCGACTCCTCAGATATCGGTTCCTTGTTGACTTGAATAGTAATCACCAATGGTGGATACACCTGCAAAAATTACCAGAGGGTGCTCCGGCGGGGAGAGTCCGACGCTCAAGTCGGTAAAGAGAGGTTTTCGTTTGAAAGAAACAGACTGAGAGTTGAGGGAAAGTGGTTCCCTGTGATCAATGTGCCCCCTATGTTAGGTCTAGAGAGTGTACCTGATATCGAGAGTTTAGAAATCTCTTATACCTGTGAAAGTGGTGCACCGCTGGGGGACTTCAACCCTACTTTCCTTATCGAATTGATCCGAAAATTTCAGAAGCTAATATTACGAATTGATCACGATCCTCTTATATCGAGAAACCTTCCTCTTTGGGAGGGATGCTTTCTTCATATGAAAGATTTCGGAATTACTATTATGAAATAAGAAATTGGAATCGAGGAAGTTCTGACCTTCCTCTTTAATCAACAGGGGTTCTACCCATCGTTTGGTTGTTCGACCGATAAAAAGTTTTTGAGACTTATCTGGTTATAAGGCTGACATTTATTTAACTGATCGAGGTGACTGTCTCCACTTGAAGAGTCACGATCGGTTAATCGGAGCAGCTGTGACCCTATAATTCGATAGACCCGAGCGACTAAGACCTTTCAGTAGACCGATCGGGGCGACTATGGGCCTTCGGTAGATTATTGTTGCGGTCGTTAGATATTGATCGACAGGCTCTCTTTTTCGTGGGTCCTTTAAGAATCGACTCTTTTGAACTAGATCTTGGAGTATGTCCCATCAACACCAAATGAATCAAAGAGAATGATGGTGAGGAAAGATCGGCACTGCACAGAAACCTCAAAGATTCGACGGTAATGGAGGACATGATCCTTGTAGATTCTGACAAGGAGTCCGATGAATATGGAGAGGCAGATGATGATTTCAGTGACCCTTCGATACCCTCTGTCCAGGTGTTAGATAATCAATTGTGCTTCCTCCGGCATTGGTGGCGTCAATCGGTAATAGTGAAGCTCTAGGAAAGACCGTGGGATATCATCTCCTTCACAACTGCATCCTAGTGCTATGGAGAGTCGAAGGAGAGCTTGATCTGATTGCATGGGAGAGGGAATCTACCTCAGGAAATTGTTTGAACAATCAGACTTTGTTCGAGCAATGATAGGGGGGCCTTGCGTGATTCAAGATCATTACTTGGTTGTAATAAAATGGCGTCCTTGGTTCATCCCCTCAGAATAGGCAATCACGCGATCGCAGTTAGGGTTCGTCTCCCCGGCTTGCCGATTGAACTTTTCGATGAAGAAATTCTATACAACATCGGCAAGCTACTGGGATGGCCATTTCGAATCGACATCAATACAGCGACCGACTCATGTAGGAAATACGCGAGGATTTGTATTGAGATTGATTTGACGAATCCTCTAAGTCCCCAACTTTGAATTCGGAAAGGTATCCAGAAAGTGGAATACGAAGGTCTTCACCTAATTTGATGTGGACGTGTGCACCATTCGAAGGAGCAATGCAAGACAAGGTGCACAGATTCCCCTATGGCCAGTGAGTCTGCCATCCCAGTTTCTATAGTTGACAGCCACTCTATGCGGTTGGAAGAGAAAATGACCGGAACAAAAGAAGGATTCGGGCCATGGACATAGGTCCACCATAAACCAAGAAAGGTCAGCAGATGCTCGACAGAGACTGCTAAAATAGCAGTCTTATATAATCGCTTTGACCTATTGAAGGCTTTGATACAGCTTCACTCGTTCGTAGTCTAGTAGTGATGGCTCAAAATGATAAGGGCCCTTCGTCAATGGGCCATTGTTAGGATTGTGGATAATCATAATGGGCTTCAAAGAGGAAAAGGGCCCTCCCTCGAGACAGCTTAGACTTACTTCTGGTCGGCCTATTCTGTTACAAACCCAGCTAACTCTTGGGCCTAGTTCAGGATTGAATGCAGCTGGGTTTGCCCAGCATCAACTTGGATTGGCCCCTTCCCAGTTGGACAATAATACAGTCACAATCAAGAGCCGAGCTTCGGGCTATCTTATTCTAAGCGAGACTTCTGTCTCCTCAATCGAGCTCCCTGACCGGTCTACTTTGTCAAGAAAGTCTCCCCAACCCCTTCCAACCGCTGACAAGAGCAAGGGAATGCCATCGGAATTACCACTGCTGCTGGTGATAATTAAAGCCTCCTCCATGACAGCAAATTTTGACACTCGACAAAACTCTCAAAATGCTTCTCATAGGGTGGCGATGATCCCATTGCAGATGCAGATAGACCGGTTACCAGATCTAGAGATATGGAATCATGACCCTGGAGAAATTCAAGAAGGGGAGCTACTGACCTCATGTGTCCAAGTGGACCCTGAGACAGTCACACCCACTGTGGCCGCCCAACCCTTGGAGGAGGATGTTTTTTGCGATGGCAGTTGATGAGGGCTGTTAGGCCCCATGGGTACACCCCTTCCCTCTTTTTAGTTATTTATGATTATAAATCACCGTTTATTGGCTTGGAATGTGAGAGGGGTATATAACCCCAATCTTCGTTGGGCTGCCAAAGAGTTAATCAAATCTATGGCCCTGATATGATCTGTCAAACTGAGACCAAGCATAGTTCTCATCAGCTCCCTGTTTCGCTCCCTGTTTCCTTAAGCATATGGGGCATGATAACGAATCTATTATTGTGGCTTCAAACTTTCGCCGTGGTGTATGGTTGGTGTGGAAATTTGCTTATATCGAGATTACAATGATATTTAACTCAGATCAGTTAATCCATTGTCTCATGCAATCGGGTGAGTTAATTGGTTCGTCACTTATGTGTACATTCAGCCCTGCAGCGTTAAAAAGGTTAAGGCCTGGCAAGATTTATGTGCTCTAGCTGCTGAAACTAGCGAGGCATGATTTGTGCTTGGAGATTTTAATGACATCATGGGATGGACAGAAATGAGCAACAGACACACTCAAGTAATATCGAGGGCACAACGATTTTGGGATTGGTGGGTCAATATAATCTTCATGATTTTGGTGCAACAGGGAGTTAGTTTACTTGGGTCCGTAAAAGAGATGGTTTGGGCACTCTCTGTGAGAGTTTGGACAGACTATTAGGTAATCCTCAGAGTCATATTCTGTTCCCCAAATCCAGGGTAGTTATCTTTCCCTAACTCCAGAGAGATCATCACCTGATCCTTCTTTATACCAGCATGACCTTGCCGCCTTCTTGTGCAGCTCGTCCTTTTAGGTTTGAGGTAGCTTCACTTTGTCATTCAAAGTTCTAGCAGGTTTTCTCATTCGCTTGGAGATAGATCCAAGAGGGGGGGGGGATTGGTTCTATTTGCACTTTTTGATTTTTAAGGTTTAATAGTGATGAACATGAAATGACAACAATATGAGAGAAAGAAGAGACTCAAAAATTTATAGTGGTTCCACCTTTCTTGATTTACATCCACTCCCAGACTTTTCCTGAACTTTCAAATCCACTATTTTTCAACAAAAATGGTACACAACTAGTTTGACTAAGTGCTAGTCGAAACTTCACACAGAGTATCCCAAACACTCTCCCCAGGCATTCAATAAGTACTAGTGTACCTTTACAATGTTTCACTCAAACACTCCCCCAATCTTTTACAAGAAGAATGTTCATTGAAAACCTAGACCAGAGAACCCTTCTTTGGTCTTTTACAATGAAAGCTTCTGATGAGAAGCTTGAAGTACAGAGAGAAGTAAATTTGCTCAATGAATGCTTCAGTTAATATTCTAAAATGTATGTATTACTTCATTTGCTGGAGCATTCAACATGGGCTTCATTTATAGATCTCCTTCGGAAACGTTGAAGGTGGTTGAGCTCATTTAATACTACAGAAATAGTAGTTTGAAGTGGTTGAGCTTTATAAATTTTGTGACAGCATTTCTCAGAGGTAGCCATCACTCACAACATGTTGACTTGTTTTTCTTGGCGGGTCGACTTGTTTTTCAGTTTCCCTTTTGCAGATCGACCTAATTTCCTATTAGGTCACCTCATTTCATCTTAGGTCGTCTGTTCTTGTTCCTTGGGCTTGATCATCAATTTGACTTGCCTAGGTCGACTTGTGTTAGGCTTAGGTCGACTTGTGTTAGGCTTAGGTCGACTTGTTCTTTAACGGATCGCTTTTAGATTTTTTTACTAATTTGATATTACTTAGTTGAAAATCCTCTCTAGGTCGACTTAACTCTATACTAGGTCGAATTTTAAATGTTATTAAGTTGACTTGACCTCCTCCTAGGTCGACTCAATGTTCTTCAAAAACTAGGTTTCTGTGAGTATGTTTTGCTCAGTCGACTTTTCTATGTGATGGGTTGACTTAATATCTGAAATCTAGGTTAACTCTTCAATTCTTACATAATGTAATATGTGGGTCAACTTAACTTAGGCTTATATAGTGAAGTAGGTTGACTTATTCATTTTATCTAGTTCGACTCAAATTCATTTCTAAGTTATGATCAGGTTGACTTATCCTTCTCACAGGTCAACTTAAAGTTTTACGGTATTGAACTTCTAAGACTTGTATTTCTCAGATCAACTTGGTCTCCTATGTGAATCGACATGTGATATTTAAGAAACCATCTTTTGAGATTTGATTTCATCCGATCGACTTATCAAACTATCTAGTTTGACTTGTTTAGTTTTGTACTTAGATTATTTTCAAATTTCTCCATTCTAGGTCGACTTATTAACAAAGTTGGGTAGACCTAAAGTCTTATTGAGTTGACTTATACTATAAACAGGTGACTTCTTTTCTTAAGTTTAAGGCAAATCTATAGTGCATGTCGACTCCTTTCCTATGCAGGTTGACTTGCGTTTATCATTATAGGCTTTGATGGTTTTTCTAATCTTTCAAATTTTTATTTAATTAATTCTAATATTTCCTATTGATATTTGATCATTATTAAAACACATTTTACTCAATAATTTCTTCCTTTTTGATGATGACAATACCTACTTAGAATTTTGAATATACTCTCCCTCAATCTATGCTTACTTCTAAACATTCAATCTTAGACACATCACATTTGTTCATGCAGACACAGATATGTCATTGTTCTCCCCCTTTTTGTCATAAAAAAAATAGGGGTCAAGGGTGAACCATTTCAATTTTTATCTTTTTCTCCCCTTAATCAATTTATATCTTTGCAATTTCAAATTAAACAAACTTCATCGACAAGGAAGTCAAAGACTACACACTATTCATTTGTCCAAGAAACAAACATTCAATGCAAATAGAACTTGTAAGAAAAACATTCATTTATTTAAACATAATATTCAACAAATGATTACATCAAAGTATGCCATAAAAATGTCATTAAACATGAATAAGAAAAATGATACTCTGGGTTTTAGGATTAGTAGCTCGGAATGAAGAGAAATGGTTGGGTAAGAGTGTAAGGTATTCTAGATGTGCCAGAGGATCCAGGTTTGTTATGATCTTTTCCTTTAACTAGGACTTCAATTCTAAGCATGTGCTCTCTCATTTCAGAATTTTGAGCCTCTAGTTGCTGGAGTTGGCCTTGCATTTGAGAATTTTGGTTCACAATCATGTTCAAATACCCTTGCATCTAGTCCAAAGTGTCTCACATCATATCCAACGACACCCCAAAAGAAGAAGAAGATGCACTACTTACAGGGATAATCTAGAGAGCCTCTTCCCTTTGGACTTCCCTTTACTCACTTTGTCATGCTCTTTGTTCCTCTCTTCTTTCCTTTGCTACTGCTGGCCTAGCCTCCCTCTCATTTTTCCTAATCAAAACTCTGTGCCTACATATCCACTTGGCCTTGATGAGAGAGGATCCCCCAATCCCATTCTTAAGCAGCAACTTAACTCCCATTTCTTTCTTTATCTCTACTCCATTTGCTGCTAAAATGTTAGTGATCATTAAGAGGTATGGGAGATTACACACTGAGGATTTTGAAACTCAATCATTGTGTAGGGAACTATGAAACGTAGTCCCGGATTCTTCTGTTGCATAATGCAAGCCATAATTCAAAAGTCTTCTCTAGTGATGCTAGTTTGATTTCTTCCTGTAGGTCTTAATAAGTGGTCATCAAGAAATATAAAATCCTCTCATATACATCCAATGCAGTAGCATTCGTATTCATATCTACCAAATTTGAATCCTTAAACATTATTCTTGCACAATCTAAGTATCCCATCTCCAAATAATTTTCACATTCACTTTGGGGTATCCAATTCATTCCATTTTGTTGACAAATAGTCTTGGGTGATATAATAGTCTCTTTTCCCTTAATATATGTCCTGAATGTATATGATTCAGGGCTCCAATCAAAGGTATAATGTGTCTCCAAAATGCAATCACCCACATCATCAATCATTTCTAGGTTATTATAGAACATCCTAAACAATCTCTCATATACCGTTTCATTACGGTTAATTAACCAATTAGGGCAAATTTCACTTAGATAATCATCATACGAAAACCCCATTTCTTTCAAAAATTCCAATCTATCAATCTCCCCAAGTTCAACTTCCTATTTGAGAAATTTTGGGAGAAAGACTTACTCTTGGCTAGTGAAGGGAACACGTGAAGATCATATTTTGTAGTAATCTTCATCTAAGGAGCCATTTCTTGTGAAATGAGAGGAAAATGGAGATTGCAAGTTGGGTTTGACAAGGAGATTTTCGTTGAGAGAAGAGTTAAGGTTTTGGAGTGGAATGAGAAGTGTCGACCTTGGGAAGGTTTTTAATCAAATTGGGTTTTAATTTTAGGGTCGAATATGGGTTATTATGTGAGACAAAATAGGTTTTGGGTCGGACTCTAGGGTTTTGATTTAGGTTTGAGTTTCTTAGGTTGACTTCTGGGATTCACAGGTCAACTCATTTTTGTTGCTGGTCAACTTTGTATGAATTACAGGTTGTCTTGCTTTTGAGAAACCCTATTCTAATGAACAACAGATTAACTTGTTTAATGATCAAGTCGACTCATTTCTTGTTAGAATTTGTTTTTCTATGGTTGTGTAAACACAGGCAAACTTAGACTAAGGATAAATTGACTTGTTTTTTATAGACTTTGTCTACAGGTAGATTTATGTTCCTCATAAGTCAACTTACATACACGCATTTGTCGACTTACAAAAATTATAAGTCGACTCATTTATATGTTTCTTCACATGTACATGTATGTTACAAACTATCTTACAAAGATGTTGCTTACCATCTCTATGTTAGCAACAATTTTTGCATCAACATTTTCTACGTTTTTTAACTTTTTGTCAAATTTAGAGATAACAAGTCATCCTAATGCTTTCTACTAACACTTGCAAAAATTTGCGACAAATTTTATGATGCCTGTGTTGTTGCTACCATTCGCTCCTTTCCATTCAACATTTTTTGCAATGCTCAGCTTTATGTCATTGTTAATTTCACAAATGGCCACAAGAAATACATAGCAAATTTGCGATGATTTTTTGATAGGGTAAAGTTGCATCACAGTAGTGCTTTTTTTTTTTGTAGGTAAGGCAAGCCATAACCTTTGCCCATAACTACAAATTGCCTGTACAAGCCCTATTTGAAGGTAGAGCAAGAAGATGCTTAGGCTTGATGGAAGTTATTCAAAGAAGTTGCTAATACCAGAGTAATCACTCCTCAACAACTATGAAAAGGCGCCTACCTTCGAAAGAAAACATATATAACTTTTTAAAGGAGTAGGCATAAGTTATCCTTGCTAATCCTATGATTGAATCTAGATATTGCAAAAAGAAAGGTCATCTTATTGAAAATTGCCCAAAGAAGGTCATACAATCCCAAAATCGTTCTGCTACAAGTTCTCGACATATCTCACAATCTGCTGCTGTTGCTGTTACTGAGGATTCTGCTACTACCACCTCTTCTTCTCAACCTACAATATCTCTTGGTGATCTTCAAACCCTTTTACAACAAGTTCTTTCTTCTGATTATCACAAATATACTGTACTTTCTACCATATCTGGTACTTCTTCTTGGCTTTTTGATTCTGCTTGCTCTAACCATATGACCCATAATTCTCATTCCTTTACTTCTTTATCCACTCCTATTACACTATCTATGATTTATACAGCTAATGGCTCTACCATGCCAGCCACTCATATTGGTCATCTTTCTAACTCTTTTTTAGATTTATCAAATACATTCTTTGTCCCTACACTTACCTTAAATCTTATCTCTGTTGGTCAATTATGTAAACTTAGATTTGACATAATATTCACTTCTATTGGATGTTATGTGCAGGATCCTCAGACGGGAAAGATCTTTGGGACATGCCGTAAGGTTGGACGTCTATACGAGCTCACTTCTCTTCACATTCCTATTAGTTGTTCCTCACTTTGTTGTGATGCCACTGTTCCTTCATCCTTTCACTTATGACATCTTCGTCTGGGTCATCTATCTCTTAATAAACTTCATTTTTGGATTTCTTTGGGTTCACTAGTTTCTGTTACTGATGAATCTCTTCAATGTATTTCATGTCAAACTACAAAACAACATATTTTATCCTTTAATACAAATGATTCTATTTCTAGTGCTCCATTTGATCTTATTCACTTTGATATTTGGGGACCATCTCCTACACCAACTATGGGTGGGTCAAAATATTTTGTTGTATTTATTAATGACTACTCCCCTTTTATATGGATTTATTTGATGAAAAATCGTTCAGAATTACCTCAAATATACAAAAACTTTGTATCAATGGTTCAAACTCAATTTTCTCAAACTATCAAAATCTTACGCATTGATAATGTATCCAAATATCTTGAGTCTACTCTTACTATGTTTCTTAGATAGCATGGAATCATTGTCCAACGTTCTTGTCCAGGTACTTCCTAACAAAATGGTAGAGCAGAACGAAAATATCGACATATTCTTGACATAACCGGTCTTTACTTTTCTTTGCATTTTGTCTATCACAATTTTGGGGTGAGACAGCTCTTACAGCTGTATATGTCATCAATAGAATACCTTCTTCTACAATCTCTAACATCTCTGCTTATGAGCGGTTATATGGTTCTTCACCAGCATATAATTCTCTCAAAATCTTTGGTTGTGCTTGATTTGTGTTACTTCAACCTCATGAGCATAATAAGTTACAACCTCGAACATGATTATGTTGTTTCCCAGGGTATGGCATTGAACAAAAAGGATATAGATGTTGGGATCCTATCTCCAATCGTCTTCAAGTCTCTCGACATGTCATCTTCTGGGAAAATATCATGTTTTCTTCCTTATCTCCTTTTCGTACCACATCCCTATTACTTACTAATCTATCTTCTGATTTATTTCCTTCTAGCTCTAAAACATGTATAGATATTTCAACTCTTATGGCTTCTCCTTTAAATTCTCTCCCAAATGATGGACCTGTACCCTCTTGCACTGAAACTGAGTTGCATCCTGAATCCACTACTCGACCAACAAGAGTAAGAGTACCCCCTATTCGTCTTCTTGATTATCATTGTTATTCTATAATCTCCACTTTACATGAACCTCAATCTTACCGAGAGGCTAGTACTAATCCTCTTTGGCAACAAACTTTGTAAGAAGAACTTCAAGCCTTAGAGAATACACATACTTGGAATTTAGTTGATTTTCCTAGAGACAAAACTCTTGTAGGATGTAAATAGGTTTATAAAATCAAAACCCACTCAGATGGGACTATTGAATGATACAAGGCTCGGCTGGTCGTAAAGGGATTCACACAGGAATATGACATTGACTATGAAGAAACATTTACTCCTATTGCTTGTCTTACTTTTGTACGTAGCTTGTTTGCTATTGCTGCAGCTAAACAATGACCCTTCTATTAGATAGATTTTAAAAATGCTTTTCTTAATGGAGTTCTAAAGGAAGAAGTTTATATGAAACCACTTTCGGGTTATTCACATCCTGCTAACAAAGTTTACCGTCTCCGTCGTGCTTTATATGGCTTAAAACAGGCTCCCCGTGCCTGGTTTTCTACTTTCAGCAGTACTATCAGTGGTTTTGGCTTCTCTCCTAGTGCTTATGATTCTGCCCTCTTCATTCAGAAAACTGATTCTGGTACTGTTTTACTTCTTCTTTATGTTGATGACATGATTATCATCGGAAGTGATACTGCTACAATTTCCGAATTCAAACGTTTTCTCTATGGCAAATTTAAAATGAATGATCTCGGCCATCTTAGTTATTTCTTAGGATTGGAAGTTACTCCTACATCTTCTGGTTATTATTTGTCTCAGGCAAAATATGCCTCTAACCTTCTTTTCCGTTCAGGCATTTCAGATAATAAAATTGTTTCTACTCTTCTTGAGCATAATGTTAAACTTTCTCCTACAGATGACAACCTTCTTTTTGATCCTACCTTATATCGACAATTAGTGGGCAGTCTTATTTATCTTACTGCCACTCATCCTGATATCTTTTATGCTGTTCACATTGTTAGTCAGTTTATGACTACACCACGATCTCCTCATTTTGCTGTCATTCTATGAATTCTTCGTTATGTTAAAGGTAACTTATTTCATGGACTTCATTTTTCTGTCTCATCCTCTTTATAGCTACGTGTCTATTCTGATGCTGATTGGGCTGGTGATCCTACTGATCAATGGTCTACTACTGGCTATTACATTTTTCTTAGTGATTCTTTAATCTCTTGGCATAGTAAGAAACAAATTTTTACAAATTGCTCTAGTACAGAGGCAGAATATCATGTACTTACTGACACTATTGCAGAATTATTATGGATTCAAAGACTTCTTTGTGACCTTGGTATACCTACTTCTTCCTCAACTCCTCTATATTGTGATAATCAGAGTGCTATTCAGATTACTCATAATGATATCTTTCATGAATGAACTAAGCACATTAAGATTGATTGCCACTTTATTCGTCAACATATAACTAATGGTGATCTTTAAATATTATTTCTTCGCTCTGTTGACCAACCTACTGATTTTTTTATCAAGACTCATCTTCCTGGACGTGACTTCTCTACACCCATCTTGAGTTTGAGGGGGTGTAAAGAATATTGACAATTCCTAAATTGAAGAGATTTTGGAGAAATCTTGGGAATAAATATTACAAATTTTGGGAATAAATCTTGAAGATTTCCAAATTAAAAAAGTCTTGGAATATTGATTTTTTAAAATTCTAACACTGTAATTATTTAGTTTAATTTTACTAATCCTGTAAATATTCTATTTATTCTTATCTTTTATATTTCTAGGGTTTAGCCTCATGGAATCACCCTATAAATAGAGTTATTGTACAATCTATTGTATATACAATATATAATCCATTTTCTCTTAGTCTGTTTTTCTTTATTTGTTCAGTTTTTCTACTTTATTCTACTTTTTCTAACATTTTTTTTAAGAGAATTGATGATACAATTAATAAATTTAATTATTTCCCACAATATTGGGACGTGGATCGTCTGCCCTCTTACATTTTATTAGATAAAATCATTTTCTTGCCAATTTTAAAAATATTTCTTAAACCCAATATTGTAATAAAAACTTTCTTACAATTAGAAAGTTAACTTAAGATCAAATGGAAATAAATTTTAATAATTTGTGTTCCAAATAAATCTAAATAAATTAGGTAACTAGTCCGCTACAAAAATATTAAGGCAAAGTTAGTGAAATTTGCAGCTAATTTTGATACAAAAACAGTCACAATATTAAGATAAATAACTAATTAAATAATTATAAAATGACATCAAATACAGTATGAAAGAATTTATTTATTAGTGTATACGTATATAGACATCAAAGAGTATGTACTCGACACACAATATGAAATAGAATGCCAACTATTGAACATTATTTGTTGTTAATACATAAATTTAATCATGTACTTAATTATTTCTCACAATAGGATGATGTTTTTGTGGTTGGTGCAGCTTAAATTATCATCGAATAACTTATTATTTTTTATAAAAAAAGATTGATAACTATTAAATAACGAATCGATGACAACTCATCATTTTTTATTATATAAATACCAACCATAAATAATTATAAAATGACACTTGAATTTGTGTTTCAATTGTTGGACCATTCAAGTCAAACCTCTTGAAAAGTGAAAACAAAACTAATCATTCTCTTTCATCCAGAAGAATAGACGCAATACTGAGGCCTTGTGGGACTCTTCAAGTAAAAGCTTCTCTCTTTCCCTCTCTTTTGCACATACACTTAGAAAACAAACATTCATTCACTGAATTTACATTTTATGCCATTTCTTGTTGTCTCTCATTCGTGAAGACTAGAGTGCCAGATTTGCTTGTGGAAAGCTGTAAACAGAAATTGAGAACCAAACATGCCCCAGATGGTAACTAAGCTTAATTCTTTAGATTCTTTCATGGGACTTTCTTAGTTTACGTGTTTATTAATCTTCCTATAATTTGCGATGTACTTTCTGTATGTAAACCTTTTTAAGCTTTGGATTTATTGTTGCTCTTTTTAGCCGCCATAGCATATATATATATATATATATATATATATTTATCAGATACCAGAGTTTCTTTATTTTTCTTTCCAGAGTAAGAAATGGGTGATATGAATTTTTTTTTTTTCCTTAAAGTACATTCGAGGTTTTGTTTTTATTTTGCTCTGTGAGCTACATGATTGGAAAACTTGATTTATTACTTGAGTGTTAAATGCCCAAAAAAGTGAGGAAAAAGAAAATAAAACTTTATGGGAATTGATCGATGATTTTGAAAGTCATTGATTTGTCGTAAGCTTGCTGTAAATCCTCTGCTCTTCAATGGATATGTAGTTTTTCTTTAGGGTTATTGTTTGTTTCCTCTCTATACGTGTAACTACAAAGTCTCTGGAGATCCTTGTAGGCTCATTTCATCCAAACCCTTAAGTGCAGGCAAAGGTGTGAATTAAGACTATAGGTGGTCAATGTGTATATATAAATACAAATTTTGTCACAATTACTAAGGTTGCAAGTTGTCAAATACAATCTAATTGACTAGAAGGTCATTGCAAACAAAGTTTACCATGAAAATATTTTTTGATTAACAATTGCCTTCATTAAGTAAACCTGGTCGGCCTCTTAAATTAAATGCTTTAAGGAACTAACTAACAGTTTAAGAAATTATCGAGATTATTTGCAGAGATCTATCACTACAAAAATACATAAATTTAAAAACTGATATTTGCGATAAACAAAAATTTGTCGTCAATTAGCAACAAACTTTCTAACAAATAAGAGTTTGTCTCAAATTTCCAACGAAAACACCGACAAAAAGAAATTCGTTATAAATTAGCGACGAAAACAACTATTTGTCGCAAAATTTGCAACGTTTGTTCGTCATAAAATTTACAACGAATATTTTTGCTCGTCGCAAATTTTGTGACAAACAAATGTATTTGTCACACATTTTACAACGAATGATAGAGTTCGTCGCAAAATCTATGATAAATATTTTGTTTGTTGCAAATTTTGCGACGAATCATTTTGTTCATCACAAAACTTACAACGAATTTCTTCATTCGTCGCAAAATTTGTAACAAACTTTTTTGTTCGTGACCTTAAGATTATCAATAGAACAATTCAATCGTTGCGTTAAGATTCGTAAAAAAAAAATATTTTTTATTAAAATAATGAATATTGTAACCAAAGAAACCAATCTTACACCGGGACTGGTCCCATCTTTTAAGGAAAAATGAGCGCTCTAAAATACCCACATACCATGAATGCAGACTTTCAAATATGGAACAATACAGCGTTTGACGGTGGAGATTGTGAAGACCGTCTTGCCCTCTTGGCCTAATCTCAAATCCAATTTTGTGAATCTCTGTGTGTCTGGCTTTCTGGGGCTCTCTGGAATCAAATTCGAATTCAAGCAAAGAGAATCAAAGTCCTACAAAGAAAATCCTCATGTCTGCAACACCAATCAAGCCTCTTCAACCCACGAACTCTTCTTCGGTCTCTCAAGAAAAGCCAATCAAACCTCTTTCCCGGACACGATCTCAGATCTGGGTAAGCAAGAAATCACCCCATTTCTGCCAATTAAGGATCGTAGAAATCGTGCTTCTGGAAATTGCAAGACATTGATGAAGAAGAAGGGAATAAAAAGATTCAACAACTGTGATTTCTTCAATTCAGCCCAAGAAACTCTTCAGAGACGCAGGAAAATTAGTTCTTACGAAGAACACGGAGATGCACCGATGAGATGGACTTTTCTTTTTTCTTTTTACTGTTCTGTTGCACTGTCGAAATTCAGAGTAGTAGCCTGGGTGATGCCCCTTGAAGCTCATTGAGAACACTCTTGCCAGGACCGCCATTACTGATGAACTCTTCGTGAACCCTGTTGATGACGTCTTCGATGATGCGGACATAGACAGTGCTTGTCGCCGAAGTCGCCATCTTAATACAGCTCTCTATCCTCCTTTCAAATTGATTTGTAGAATTATGGATTAATGTTTAGCCATTCACCTAAGTTAAAGACTTGGATCGGCAAAATTGATGCTTCCACAGTTGGGTGTGATATAGAAGATAAAAATTCTAGTATTTCATTCTGGACCAAACCTCGGAAAAGTTGGATAGCCAAATTAAAACAAATTTTGTGCAATACTTAGCTCGAGGTATTTTTGATTTCTTGTTCCAATTATTATTAGAATATCTAATGTAGCTTATTTTTTGTCACGGGGAATAGTTTGTGATATCTGCGGTGATGTTGGTGGTCCGACAGAACAATCATTGATAGCATTTTGTTCTCGGTGCCCAGCACAACAGCACCTGTAAAGCTTCTCTGTTTCTCTCTACTTACCAACTCAATCCTAAAGCAGAAAAATTTTCCTAGCTTCAGTTCATCGTTATAACATTGCACATAAGTTTCCTTGAAGTTTGCTTGACTGTTACTTTGGTTTGCATTTAGAATGATCTTTTTAGTACCAGGACGGCTGCTGTTGGGTTTATTGTTTCCAATGTTTTGGTTTAACAGCTTTACATATTCATGTGTCTTGTCCTATCCTTGCATATAATACAGTTACTGCATGAAAGTGATGCTGAAAATTGTCCCAAACAATTGGATTTGTGAAGAATGTGAGCCAGACAATGATTTGCATTCTTCAGCTGTTCCTAAGGTTGGTGCGGATGCCACAGCAATCAGAACTCCTCTTGATGCACGGGAAGTCCAGAATCAGCCGGGAAGCACATCAATGCAGACAGAAAGGCCAAAAAGGATTGTGAAGAAGCCCAAGCGCTTCCATGATTTTGTAAAGGGTAACAAATAGTTTTACAATTCTTATTTGTTTATTTATTCCCTTTTGACATTAAATATTGTTATCTTTTCCAGCTATAAACTAGATCAACCTTGGCCATACCATAATTCTTGTTTCTTGCATTCTACAACAAATGTTATGCATACGCAACAAAACACAATATTGAACGTAATTCAACCAACTTGCTTGCACTTGCGGTTGTCATCCACTCTCATTCTCTCCTTCAAACCAGCCAATTAAACTCCTTAAGCATCCTCAGAATCTCTCATAATAACCAAAACCCTTTACTCATTTACACCCTTTATACTAACTCCACAAACATACCACATAAACATATCGGTTCCGCTTTTTCTATAAGCAAATTGTTGAAGATAGTATCTTTCACTGCAGATTTTATGTTGTTCAAAAATTGTATTTTTTTATTACAGATTTTATGCTTGATTTAAGGTTTTTGTTAGTATAGTAATTTTTAGTTTTGAATTCAGTTTTTATTTCTTAAAATTTTATTGTTGTTGCAAATTGGATTTTCTTATTCGGGTGGTTAACTTAAATCTATAAATAGGCTGCTTTCCATTCAGTAAAGTATGTGAAAATTCAGCCAATTCTGGTGCTCTCTTTTTCTATAATTATTCTGCTGTTCTCTTTTTTCTACAAGTAACGCTTACCAGTGATCAGAGATCCTCGTCTAACACCTGATGTGGAATCTACTTTGGACTATCCATCCTCTTGTAATCTGTGTTAAACTACACATCCTCACCTTGGTAAGCCTCATACCAGAATTCCATCTCCTTGGTGAACTGCAATGAGCCACACACAAACTCTAAAACAGCTTTCTATATTCGCAGGAGATGCAAAGCTTGCACTCCATGGAGTGTCTTTACATATCCTTGCATATAAATATATTCTCTTTTCTACTTATTATTCTATTACTATTCTATAATTTTCTTTCCCCAAAAATATACTTTCCATTTTACGTATTTGGGTTGGAGCAAGAGAATAACATTTCATGTATTCAAGGGCTTTGGAAAATTACCTACTCTTCATTAACATGTACTACAGCCAAGCCCTCGCTGGTAGTTCCATGCTCACCGGAGGCATGCTAAACCCATGAGGAGTCTTAGTCCCATTCATAGCCTATGCTATTCCTATCGATTTTGAATGTAGTAATGTCACGCCCCGACACACACGTTCCGACACGTGACAACCGTTATGCTATCCTGACACATGTGTGAGTCTCACCCTGTATTCCAAGAGACTGCAAAGCATTCCAAAATTCTAATCATTTTCAAACAAGTACTGACCACCAATAGATCAGCATAACCTTTTCTTTCAATTCCAAATATCAAAGGGTTGACCCGACCATCCAAATCCTACTCAAGAGATTCATAGCAAATTCTATCAAAAATAATTCTCAAATAATTTCAAAGAAATAAAAGGAGATTCTCAATTTAATTATACTAAACAATATCCAAATCCCAAATCAAATAGACATCATATAAAATTTAAAGACTCATACCCGAAGGAGTGGCAAAATAAGGTTTTTTTCAATTCTGGCACTAGGCGACCATAAATTTTAACTAGATTTCCTCTGTTAAAAAAATAAAAATAAAATAAATGAATATAAACAATACTCACGAGTAGAATGACATGTTATGATAATAAATGAAAAATGATTGTAAATATGTCAAATGTAATTTCAAATCATGTCATTATATCGATAAATTCTATAGTTACTTACCAAACATCAACTTTCAAATAAATTTAAATACATTATAAAGAAAAAAAATTATGCTTTCAATTTAAATTCATATTTTTTCCAAAATTCTTAGAGTTGCCAAAAATATAGCTCCCAACAATAGTCTACCACGACCAAGGGTGGAATTATAAAGGAGTTGTCAAGTTTTTCTAACTCACAAATATTCCCAATCTTGGCATTGGTTCATGTCTCCTTTGGGCTGCTACCAAATTAGTTCGAGAAATAATAACAATGGTTTCAGAGATACCTCTCGAACGTGACAACCTCCCAAGGGAAACACCCCCTAATCATGTGGCCCCATCAAGCAACACCATGGGGGATGACTATAGCCATTAGGTCGTATATTTAGATACCATTTCACGGATTTCATAACATGTATCAAAATGTGACAAAATAATTTATACATTTCTCAAATCATAAGTTCAATATCAACATATTCAACATAAGTCAATACACATAACACGTTATTTCAATTTAATATTTGAATTGTATATTTCATTCTAAACTCTCTTTCGGGACACTTAACAATCAAATTAATTTTAAAAATATTTATAAAATCAAGCAAAATATTTCTTCATTCAAAATTATAATCATGTACCCACTCATATCTTGAGAGAGGAAACACTCTCGATCCACAATTCAATCAAAGTTAAATCCCTCATAAATTTTCAATTGTTTCAATTTAAGACAATAAATACAATTTCTTCACTTAAATATAGTTCAATACTAGACTTAACCAATCCCCCCCAATTCTTCATAACCCAAATTTACAAAGTTATCAAGTTATATTAAAATCCTTTCTAATACACATCATAGACCTAGGGAAACAATTAAGATTAATTTCAACATAATATAAATGCTAAGTCCAAATTCCCAATTTAAATCTTTCAACTCTTACCCTAAAATTCAAATACTTGCATGAATAATGTAAATCTAAGTTAAGGAAGATAATTTACCTCAAATGAGATCACAAATTTCACTCCAAATTCAAGCCATAACAAACCATAATTTTTCTCTCTACAAACCCTAGGTTTCTCTCTCTAGAACTCTTAATCTCTCACTAAAATCACACTATTTCATGTTTGTTTGAGGGTTCGGGAGTCTAAGTGTGTGGGTTTTACGTGAACTTGCTTGATCTTTGAAGAGAGCAAAGAGAGAGGGCGAAAGAGGGAGTGAGCCAAGAGGGAGAGTGTAAGGGAGAGGGTGGGGTTGTTTATTCTAGTGAGATGAGAGAGACGGTGAGGGAGGACGAGAGAAAGGGTAAGTGAGGGGGTGGGTTTGACCCAAACTTTTGGTTTTTTTTTTTTTTAATATTTATAAACCCAAATATTATTTGCCAATTTTGTCCTTATTTCTCTCTTTAGTCTCATGAGGTTTGATTGGGTCTTTTAGTCTTTTCCAATACATTCAATCACCAAAGGGCATTCACACGGCTTGTATTGATATGCCTTAATAATTACAACCAGCTCTTTTCCATAATTTCATGAAAGAACTTTAATACAAAAAAAAAATTTAACACCGAATTTTTCGTGTTATAATTCCCAACCTTCTAAAAATAAATTTTATTCTCAAAATTTAAAGACAAAATTAAATATAACAGAGATGGGGATATTAATTTTTCAAAGTATCCTCAGACTCCCAAGTCTTTTCTTCGTCCTGATCGCTTTTCCATTAGATCTGAACAATAGAAACCTGTTTGTTATGCAATCTCCTGATTTGGAGATTAAGAATAGATATGAGTTGGTCTTTGAAACTCAAGTCTTCTCTTAGTTCTACTAGTGGAGTCTCTAAAACTTATGAAGGATCCGGTAAATATTTCTTTAACATTAAGACATGAAATATATCATGAATTTTCATCAAATCTGGACTAACTCTAATCAGTAGGCTACCTTTCCTTATCCTCTTATTGATCTTGAAAGGCTCAATGTAACGGGGATTCAATTTTCCCCTTTTTTGGAATTAAATTACACCTTTCTAAACTAAGATCTTCAAACATATCATGTCCCATACTTCTAATTCTAAAGTCTGTCACCTCTTATCGGCATAACTCTTTTGTCAGTTTTGGGCCGCCTTCATCTTTTTCTAGATCACTTTTACCTTTTTCTTAGTTGTCTCTATCAACTCCACATTTCCAATCTTCTGTTTTCTATTCTGATCCCAACATAATGGTGTTCAATACCTCATTCCGTATAAAATCTCATAGGGTGGCATCCCAACTTTCCTAGAAATCCATAACACATGTCCTTAACATGTCCTCCAAGGTTTGAATTGTGCACTTCGACTGTCCATCAGTCTGAGGATAAAAGGCGGTGTTGAACTTTAACTTAGTTTCTAAAAACTCTTATAGTTTTGACCAAAACTGAGAAGTGAATCAGGGATCACAATCCAAGATAATAGACCAAAATGTTGTGAAATATCACTATCTCATTCATGTATAGTTTGACCAATCTCTCAAAGGAGTAGGTGTTCTGAATTGGAAAGAAATGAGATGACTTATGAGTCGGTCTACTATTATCCAAATAGCATCATAATGGCTTGAAGTATATGACAATCCCACCATGAAATCTAGGGTGAGGTGTTCCTATTTTGATTTAGGAATCGGTAATGGTTGGAGGGTGTTGACTGGCTTTTGATGCTTGGCGTTGACTTGTTAACATGCAAGACATTTGGCCACGAAGTCAATTATTTTTTATTTCAACCTTGGCCACCAATAAGTTTTCTTAATAGTGTGGTATATCTTTTACTCCCGAGATGTATCGCATCTGTCGAGAAATATACCTCCTTAGGAATAGCCTTCTATAACTCACATCTTTGGGAACACAAATTTGTTTCTCATATATAACCATTCCATACCCAAATCTTTAATTCACCACCTTCCCCTTTGTGGACGTTCTCCATTACCCCTTTCAACTCTTCATCGGTAGCTTGAAACTTCCGGATACAATCCACAAGGGTTGGCCTCACCTCAAACTTAGCCAAAAGTGGTCTATGATCATTCTTGGCTAGCTCAACACCAAGAACTTGGAGTCTAACCAAACAAGAGAGGTATGAACTCCCATAAGATGCCAAAATAGAGGATGATTTCTGACTCAAAGTATCGGTGACCACATTGGCTTTCCTGGGGTGGTAGTCTATCACCAAATCATAGTCTTTAATTAGCTCTAGCCACCTCCATTGCCTCAAGGTTAGCTCCTTTTGCATGAGCAAATATATAAAACTCTTCTGGTCAGTGAAGATCTTATAAGTTACTCTGTATAAATAATGTTGCAAAATCTTCCAGGTGAAGACAATCGCCGCTAATTCTAAACTATGAGTGGGTAGTTCAACTTATACTTTTTCAATTGATGAGATGCATATGTAATTACTCAATCATTCTGCATCAAGACATATCCTAACTCTTGCTTGGTAGTGTCACTATAAACCACATAGTTGTCACCACCAGTAGGATAAGTAAGGATTAGAGCAGATGCAAGTCTCTTCTTAAGTTCTTGGAAACTCCCTTTTCACTTGCCATCCCATTCAAACTTAACTCCCGTCTGAGTTAAGTTGAACAATGGAGCTACTATTTTAGAAAACTCCTCTAGAAATCTCTGATAATAATCTACCAATCTGAGGAAGCTTTTCATCTTGGTGACGTTCTTCGGTTGCTCCCATTTTAAGATTGCCTCCATCTTTTTCGGAACTACAAATATACTATCTCCAAATACAATATGTCCCTAGAAGTCAAACTCCCTTAACCAAAACTCACACTTAGAGAACTTAACAAAAAACTGTTTCTCCCGAAGAGTTGGTAACACAATCTGAAAATACTCTAAGTGCTCCTCATCGTTCTTGGAATATACAAAGATATCACCAATAAAGACTATGACAAACTTGTTGCGTTAAGAATAAAAGACCTGATTTATCAGGTCCATGAATATTACATGAGCATTTGTCAACCCAAAGGACATTATCATAAACTCTAGAGGCCATATCGCGTTCTAAATGTGGTCTTGTGGATATCATCCTCCTTGATCATCAACTGGGTGGTATCCCAACCTCAAATCTATCTTCAAGAACACCAAAACCCCTTGGAGTTAATAAAACAAATCATCAATTCTCAGTAAGGGAAATTTGTTCTTGATGGTCACCTTATTTAACTATTCGTAGTCAATACACAACCGAAGAGTGTACTCTTCTTCGTCACAAATAAGACTAGAGTACCTCAGGGTGAGGTACTCCTGAATGAATCCTTTATCTAATAAGTCCTGGAGCTAGACCTTCAGTTCTTTCAACTCTTTGGGTGTTATTTTATATGGAATGATGGAAATAGGAGCGGTGCTGGGATCTAAATCAATAGCAAAGTTGAACTCCTGAACTGGAGGCAACCCGGGCAGCTCTTTTAGAAAATGTCCAGATACTCACTCACCATTGGGACATCCTTTCAGCTGGAAATCTTTACCATAGTGTCGATGATGTGACCTAAGTAGGCCTTACACCCCTTTTATACCAATTGCCTTGCCTAAATTGAGAGATTACACAACTTGACAATGCTCGTTGCTCACCAGAAAAATACAAGTATCGAACACCCCGGTCTCCGAATATAACACTGAAAATTCAGTGTTAGAAAATTTTGATTTTCGAAGTAAATTAAATTTGGGTTTTAATGTAATATCAAAAAATTCAATGTTTGATTTTTTTCAATTTATTTTCTATATAATTATCAAGTGTAGGATTTTTCAATTTGTGTTGCCAAAAAATTCATAAGCTGCGAAGTGGCTTGATGGTGTATATGCTTTTTGAAAAGTGTTGAGGTCATAGGTTGAAAGCTTACTTGGTACATTACGTAGGATTATTCGAAGGATTAAGGAGTCTTGGGTTGGCTTGTACATCCTTGGGTTGACAAATGGATATGGAGGTTGTGAGAGAGAGGATAACTCATAGGAAGCTTGTGTTGGCTTGTAGTATGAAATTAGGAAGGACTAGATGTCTGATACCTTGCTTGGGTTGGCTTATGAGTGAATTGTAAAGGAAATGGGTCACCTTATAAATGGTAAAGGACGACTTGGGCATGCAAAGACCACTGGAGGGTGCTCTGGTGGGGAGGCTCGGATGCTCAAGTCTGTAAAGAGTGGTTTTTGATTGAAAGAAACAGAATGAAAGTTGAGAGAAGGTTATTCCTTGTGACTAGTATGCTCAGAGTGTTAGACCTAGAGAGCGTACCTGGTCCTGAGACTTTAGAGATCATTTTATATCCCTGAAAGATGTACGCCGTTGTGGGACTTCAACCCTACCTTCCTTATTGGACCAATCCGAGAATCTCGGGAGCCAATATTTTGAGTTGATTATGATCCTTACTTCTCAAGGAGGACTTCCACTTTTGGGGGAATGCTTTCTTTATTCGAAAGATCCTAGTTTTGTCGTTATGAAAATAGAAAGTAGAGGTAAAGGGGTTCTGTCCTCCTTTTAAGTTTTTAGGAGTGTTGCCCACTGTTCAGTCTCTCGACCGATTAAGGGACCTTTGTGGCTAGTCCGATTGAAGGGTTGATATCTGCTTGCCCGATCGGAGCAATTACCTTTGCTCAATGAGTTACGTTTGGTAGACCCGGGCGACTGAGATCTCTCGATAGATTGATCGAGGCAGCTATGGCCATTCGGTAGATTATTGTAGTGGACGTTAGATACTGATCGGTAAGCGCCCTTCGTGGGTCTTTAGAGAAAGGACTCTTTTGGTTTGGGGCTTGGGCCATGTCCCATCATTTGCACCCGACTCATGGTCTTCTTGAAAAGAAGCATCATGAGTGATAATCTTCGAAAAAGGAGTATCCCTTTAATTTGACTTCCCCCGTTGCGTTTCCGTAAATCATCTTTTCTACGCTTCACAAGGATTCACGTTCTTTATAAAATTCAACTCTTCAGCCTCTTTTTCAAAAGAACTCTTTCTTCAGACCAAGATGTCAAAAGATATTTCCTCATCACACAGTATAAACAACATTCAGAACACCATAACCGAAGAGGATCTATCAGAAGTCCAAGGGGAGATGTCGCTCGAAAGCGATTTTGAGTTTGTGTTGCTTGACAAGGAGGACCGAGCAAGTTTTACCCCCAAGGGTTACATGCTGATGTATAGGCAGTGCGTGAAGTACGACTTAAAGATTCTGTACACGGGTCCACTGACGAAAATCCATAGGCACTGGAACATTCATCCCTCATTGCTCATCCCGAGCGCCTGGCAATTTATGATTGCCCTAATTTCTCTGTTAGGATTTTTCCATATCTGCTTTGACTTGGAAATTCTTGGGGCCCTTTTTTCTCTAGGGCGATGTAGCTCCAAAGGATCCACCCACGGCTGGTATAAGTTTCAAACCCGCCGGGAGTCTCGCTGGAAATTTTTCTATAACGAATCTCAAGATAAACATTAGATGCAAAAGTTTTTCTTCGTCCGATTTTTGAACAGGGACCTTCTTCCCGCTTTTCCATATGCCAACCAAGTACCCTTTTTGAATGAGAAGATCCCACCTCTTCTTCGCCATTTCCACTTCTTACGTGTTGTGGCTCATTATTGTGAGGCTAGTTGTAGGAGTTTATGGGTAGATAGATTGTGACAAATGATATGTTGATACTATTTGGTCTACTCATGGATGAGTCAAGCCAAATCACGAAATCCATTTTATTGGAACAATAGGGAAAGGAGTTGGTCGACACTATGTCGAACATTGACACCCATCTTCTCGATGAAATATCTACTAAGCAGGAAATGCGGTCTCATACGAAGAGGAAGGCAGTTGATGTTTCCCCTGAGTTCCGGTGAAAAAAGTCTAAGACTAAGGGGTCCAGTCCGCCGGCTAGGGAAGAAGGGTAAGCAAAATCTAGAGATCATGAGCTTTCTCAAGAGCATTCTAATACAGGAGGGGGCCATTTAGTCAGCAAAGCCTTTAATGCGTCTACCGAGGTTGGAGAGGGAGGCGGTTCCGATGAGGGACTCTTCGAAGTGACTAAGAATGTTCCGATTCAAGATCCGCAAAGGTCGGAGGAGTCTCCGGTGTCGCAACCTTTGGCCTCCATTCTGAAAGAAACTTTGGGACAGTCCCCTCGAGGGTCTCAGTATCTTTTAGTCGATGTACCAGATGACTATTGCATTACTCCACCTATTTTGATTGGAAAGGGATGGAGTTCTAAAGAAGGATCAGTGGCGATCTTCATGGGGGGACACAATTTCAATCTTTTTGATCCGCGGGAAGGATTACAGTTGGCTGAGTGTTTCCAACTTCCTTCGAAGTCTGCCCTCCAAAAGATACCTCTTGAGTGTACCGACAGGGCCATCCAATCTCTTTGCCTTACAGTAAATATTTTTTCTATGCGAGTTAAAGTTTGATCTTCACTGTCTCGTGATTTTGCCCTGGCTGAGCTTCAGAGAAAGTTGAGGACAGAGCGGAATGAGCAATTTTCTCGCATGAGCAACCAAGTGTTGGAGTTGAGGGACACCTTGAAGAACTAGTCGAAGACCATTGGAGCGATCAAAGACGGGCATATCAAGCGTCTTCGGGAAGACCTCGCTTCGGCTCAAACTTGTTGTAAGGAATTGGAAACAGAGGCATGCGCTCGAAAAGCAGGGTTAATAGCCGCTGAGACGTTAGCCCGTTTACGAGAAGAGTCCCTTCGAAGGGCCAAACAAGAGATAGCCGATCTCAAGACATCTGCTGCCAAAGATGCTGTCGTCTTCCAACTTTCTCAAAGTAAGTTGCATGAGCGTCTGAAATGTACTGAAGAGATTCTTTAGGAGGTTAGACGGTACGAAACTCTGCCCCCTCTTGAAGGATCAGTGGATTCAAATTCCGCTCCTGTTGTTTCTTGTGCCCCCTCCGTTCTTTTGCAATTTTGTGGTATGAGGATTTTTTACCCCATAATTCTTTGAAATGTAATAATCATTAAGGAACTTCTGATATCTTGCTAGTCAAGCGAGGTCAGGGGGATATCCTCTGATGATGCGCTGGTTTGATTGTGTCGAGTAGTCTAACTTCTGGTGTGTTATTGAGAGCTCTTGGAATTAGGGTTACTTTAGCCTATTTTTAGGAGATTGATTCGGAGATGCTCGCTTGATAGGTCCGGGCGATTGAGGCCCTTCAACCGATTAGAGATTTTAGGAGGCAGGGCCGTGTCCGCCCGTTCGGGAAGTTTTCTCCTGACTTAACAACATATTCATTCGGAAGATCGGGGCGGCTGAACCCCATCGGTTGATTAGAGACTTTAGGAGGCAGGACCGTGTCCGCCCGTTCGGAGAGTTCTATCATAACTTAACGACATATTCGTTTAGAAAATCTAGGCGACTGAGACCCTTCGGTCGATTAGAGACTTTAGGAGGCAGGGATGTCTACTCGTTCAGGGAGTTCTATCCCAACTTAACAACACATTTGTTCGGAAGATCTGGGTGACTAAGACCCTTCAGTCGATTAGAGACTTTAGGACGCAGGGCTGTGTCTGCCCGTTCGGGGAGTTCTATCCCAACTTAACGACACATTCGCTCGGAAGATTTGGACGACTGAGGCCCTTCGGTCGTTTAGAGACTTTAGGAGGTAGGGCCGTGCCCGCCCGTTCGGGGAGTTTTATGCCGACTTAACGATACATTCATTCAGAAAATCTGAACGATTGAGACCCTTCGGTCGAATAGAGACTTTAGGAGACAGAGTTGTGTCCGCCCGTTCAGAGAGTTCTATCCCAACTTAACGACACATTCGTTCGGAAGATCTGGACGACTGATTCCCTTCGGTCGATTAGAGATTTTAGTAGGCAGAGCCGTGTCTGCCCGTTCGGAGAGTTCTATCCCAACTTAACAATACATTCGTTTGAAATATCTGGGCGACTGAGGCCATCCGGTTGATTAGAAACTTTAGGAGGTCCTTTCTCTATGGATTATTAGAAATCCCGAGCCACGTGCAGTCGGTGAGTAGTAGAAAACATCAAAATCTTGATCAAGAGAAGAGTGCTGGGAAATCTGGGTCATAGGCCAGACAAATGCTAGTAGGAATGTATGGCTCGTTCCAACTGTCTTTATTGTGGATTTGGAGGATCACCCCTCTCGATTCTTCGCGTGATGGTCTGGGATCGGGCCTATGAGGCAGCTCATTCTCCCTTGGTACGTCACGCCTGTTAGGGGAAGGCAGATTCTTTCCTTTTATACTAATGAACTTCTGCAGTTTCTCGCTGCGGACCAAGAATTCCAGCTTATCCTTGAGTTTTTTACACTCATCGGTCGTATGGCCGTAATCCCGATAGAAATGATAGTACTTGGACTTGTCTTTTTTAGGATTTTCTTCTGCCGGGCGTGGGGGTCATTTGACGTATGACTTGTTCTTTATTTGATATAAAACCCGGCTTGGGATTTCGCTCAGTGGAGTGTAGATGTTGAACCTTTGCGAATGTGGAATTCCTGGTTTGCCTCTTTTCGAGGAAGGCCGACGTGACGACCGACTGCGTTCTTTCCTACTATGACAGCCTTTTTGTCGATCGAAAGCCTCTGCTTCTTCTGCAGCAATATATTTCTCCACTCGGGAGTAAAACTCTTGGATGGATGCTGGGGCCTTCTTTGTGATGGAGGCCTTCATATCAGAGGAGTGCAGGCCCATTAGGAGCGCGGTCAAAGCAATGTTATGGTCCAGATCAAGGACTTTTAGCATTTCTATCTTAAATCTCTCCATGAAGTTCCTGAGAGATTTCTCTTTCCATTGATATAATGATAAGAGGGATATAGATTTCCATTTAGCCCCTCGACTGATTACAAAGTGGGTGTCAAATTGTTGTCGGAGTTGTGCAAAACTCTTGATACTGAACGGGGGAAGAGAATTGAACCAAGCTAGGGCATTATCCTTAAGAGTGATAGAGAAGTGTTTGTACATCGCGGTATCCGAGAGATCTCTAGAGACCATAACTGTTATGAAATAGGCGGAATGGTCGCGGGGGTCATTTGTCCCGTCATACCGCTCCATGGGAGGTAGAAAGATATCCCTTGACGATGGTTCTGACAAGATCTTTGCATCGAATGACGATTTACCTTGGGAGTGTAGGGGATCTTCCCTATCTTTTACACCCTCTCTTTTAAGCTCAGCAGCCACGAACTGTTCAATCTGCCTTTTCGGATCTTGGGGGTCGTATTGGGAGGCTGCCGATGGTTCTGGGAATTCTTGTCTAGGTGGTTGCGTATATTCGGATTCTACAGCAGACAAATGGTTGTCTAACCCGAGGGCTCGACTGAGTCCTTCCAACTGTTTACTCATTCTTTGGATTTCAGACACTAATCTTTCCTTTTGAGGCTGGACTACCTGTTCTGGTCCTGAGGCCATGACTCGTCGTTCTAGGGGAACGGTAGGTTCGGCAGACATAGGGATGTGCCCTCCTACAGCAGGGGTGGCTCTCGAAAATGCTCTAATCCTTGGAGGCATGATTGTTAGAATAACAATAGAAAATTACTCTAGTTTTTTTTCCATGGACGACGTCAATCTGTTGGAGGTGGGTTTTGACTCCACAGATACCAGCTCATTCTTGACTCGAATAGTAGCCATCAATGGGTGGACATACTTGCAAAAACCGCCGGAGGGTGCTCCGACGGGGAGGCTCCAATACTCAAGTCAGTAAAGAGAGGTTTTTGATTGAAAGAAACAAACTGAGAGTTGAGGAAATGTTGTTCCCTGTGACCAGTGTGCCCAGAGTGTTAGACCTAGAGAGCGTACCTAGTTCTGAGACCTTAGAGATCATTTTATATCCCTGAAAGACGTGCGCCGCTAGGGGACTTCAACTCTACCTTCCTCATCGGACTGATCCAAGAATCTCGAGAGTTAATATTTCGAATTGATTATGATCCTTACTTCTCGGGGAGGACTTCCACTTTTGGGGGAACACTTGCCTTATTTAAAAGATTCTAGTTTTGCCGTTATGAAAATAGGAAGTAAAGGTAAAGGGGTTCTGACCTTCCTTTTGAGTCGTTAGGGGTGTTGTCCACCGTTCGGTTTCTCGATCGATTAAGGGACCTTCGTGGCTAGTCCGATTGAAGAGTTGATGTCTGCTTACCCGATCGGGGCAATTATCTTTGCTCAGTGAGTTACGTTTGGTAAATTCGGGCGACTAAGAACCCTCGGTAGATTGATCAGAGCAGCAATGACCCTTCGATAGATTGTCGTGGTGGGCGTTAGATATTGATCGGCAGGCACCCTTTGTAGGCTTTTAGAGAATGGACTCTTTTGGTTTGGGTCTTGGGCCATGTCCCATCAATAAGGATTTGAATTCATTATTTTCATTACTATCAGCTCGTTTTCCTTTGTCTGCAATCCGCGGACTTCACCTGTGAATACTCAACATCTAGCGAATATTTAATTATATTCAATAATTAAAAATATAATTTAATTAGTCACCATGGGTTTGTATAATTCACCACCTTTGTCAAAGTAAAGATGCAATAACAAAGAAATTTCCCTATCCAGTAGCATTATGATATAGAAGTTGCCACGAGGACTCAAACAGATGAGTCGCTATTATGGCACAAGATACTAGGTCATCTAAATTTCTATGGATTAAAGCTATTAAAACAGAAAAATATGATAATCGATTTACTGACTATTGAAGAAGTAAAGGAAGTCTGCAAAGGTTGTCTATTTGAGAAACAAAAGAGGAAGCCATTCCCTTGTGGCCAAGCATGGAGAGCTAAGGCACAATTGAAGCCGATTCACATCGATGTGTGTGGACCCATGAGGACGCCGACCTTTGAGTGTAAGTACTTTATCCTCTTCATTGATGACTATACTTGGATGGAATAGGCATACCTTATGCGAGAAAGATTGGAAGTATTCAACATTTTCAAAAGATTAAAGAATTTTGTTGAAAAATAAAGTTATTACAAAATTAAAGTACTTAGCGGTGATACAAATTTTGTGAAGATAAAGGAATAGGCTTCGGCTCACTACTGGATATGCACTGGAGCAAAAAATGGGGTGTCCAAGAGGAAAAATTGCACGGTAATAGAGATGGCCCAATCCATACTTGAGGAGAAGAAGATGCCTAAGGTGTTTTGGGCAAAAGCAGTATATATTGCAGTCTACCTACTCAACAGATGCTCGACCAAGGCACTTCAAGATAAGACACCAATAGAAAGTTGGAGCAAACGAAAGCTATCAACACCACATCTACAAGTATTTGGAAGCATTTGCTATGCACACAGTCGCACAGTCATCAGTAGTAGCT
This sequence comes from Dillenia turbinata, assembly GCA_037126225.1. Classification (NCBI taxonomy): domain Eukaryota; kingdom Viridiplantae; phylum Streptophyta; class Magnoliopsida; order Dilleniales; family Dilleniaceae; genus Dillenia; species Dillenia turbinata. The sequence goes on along the minus strand of JBAMMX010000022.1, from coordinate 5,620,143 downwards.
CAGATAGTAAGTCAAGCAATATGGCTCCAAAGAATTCTAGAAGACATAGGAGAGACTGAGAAAAATTCAACTACAATACTTTGTGACAATTCAGCTATAGCGATTGCTAACAATCCGGTATTTCACAATAGAAAGAAACACATTACAATCAAATATCACTTTTTACTAGAGGCAACGACAAATGAAGAAATCGAGTTACAATACTACTAGACCGATAAGCAGATTGCAAATATATTCACTAAGGCAGTACCAATGCCAAAGTTTAAGACATTGTAGAGTATACTCAGGGTCACTGGAAAATGCATCAAGATGGAATATTAGAAAATGATGTATTTTTCTAGAAGTTTATAGAAAAATGATAGAAATATAGTTTTTTAGAATGTTTTAGAAAGTGATAAGAATATGTCGTAAAAAATATTTGTAAAAGGATTATAGAAAACAAATGTTATAAATAATAGAACACTCTAGAAAACAAATGTTTTAGATGATATTTGTAGAATATTCTAGGGAACAAATGTTGGCCATAAATTTCAAATGGCCACAACCTTGTATGTCTATAATATAATGCCATGGCCTCATTTGTACAATCAAGCAAAAATAACTAAGTTTCAAATAGTGTCTCCTATTCCCACAAGTCCTTCTAGTCTTCTTGTCAAGCTCTTCCTAAATAACATTCTTTTCTAAATTACAAATTACAAATACTATCAGTAACAACGGAGGGAATTGATTTGTGGGGGACAAGAGACACCATAACCTATTAATTTTGTAGTAGCATAATGCCACTTGCAACCTTAGTTACTCGAACTCGAGGCCTGCCCTTCTTACACAACCTATCAATTTGCTCTTTCTAAAATTACAATCAACAACATCCGCCCACCGAGAGAAAGAAGCTCACAAAACTAGGTGTCTTTGCGGTTGTAATATGTTCTCCAATCCAGTCAACTTATAAAAGCTTGTGAAATATAGAATGCTACAACATTATGTAAAATATTGTGAAAAATACTTGCATGTGCCTCTGACCAAGGAGATCACAAACTTATGTGATGAAGTCCAGTCCAACCTTTGAATCCCGAATGTTGGATTAGAGTGGGGAAAAGGGGCCCATGAAGAGACCAAGGCTGGGGAGTTCATTGGTAACCACAAAATACAAGACAGAACTTGAGTAGAAGACACCATTCTCCACCTAGGACGTGTCAGACACATGACACCTCTGATAATTATTAATCATATCTTCGATCAGTCTTCCACATGAATTGAAGGAAGATCCACCGTCCATCACGGCCTTCCTACTCTTCCCTCTCATTTCCTTCATTCTCTCCCTCACCCCACCATCATCCTCCATAGCCCTCCTTATCACCTCCTTAATTTTCTCAGCCGTCACAATCTTAGATTCATCCCCAGGCCTGTAATCCACTCTCATCTCAACCGCTAATCCCAAATCTCTGACCAACCCAAATGCATTTAGCTGTTGCTCGGCGTATAACGGCCACGCTACGATCGGCACTCCAAACCACACACTCTCCAAAATCGAGTTCCACCCACAATGTGATACAAACACACCGACGGCCTGATGCGCCAGGACTTCTACTTGTGGGACCCATTCGCAAACCAAGCCCCGGTGTCCAATCCGATCAAGAAATTCAAGGGGCAGGATTTCATCCTGGTTCACATTCCGTAGAGACCACAAGAACCTGTACCCGCTCTGCTCCAGCCCGCAGGCGATCTCCCTCACTTGGGGCGCAGATAAGCTTCCCATGCTCCCGAAGCACAGGAACACCACCGACGACGGAGGCTGCTCGTCGAGCCAGCTTATGATCGGGTCTTTCTCGATCGGGTCTGAACCCGAGTTCAACTTCAAAATCGGTCCAACTGGGTAAACCGGAGGATTTTCTCCGTCCGAAACCGAGCTAAGACCAAACGCCTCCAAATCGGAAAAGGAATTCACAACAATGCCCTTAACCTCCTTAAACCTCTTACCCAATTTTGCAAAAGCTGCGTATCCACCGGCCTTGTCCAAAAACGAATCGGGTAAAACCCGTGAAGGAACCGGGTTAGTGAAACTTGGGATTGTCAACTCAGGACAACTGAGTTCAAACACAGTTCCAGTTGACTCGTCATGAGGTACCAGGTACAACATGGCACCCAAGAAAAAGGTCCCAGTTGTGAGAAATAAGTAGGAGGGAATTCCAAGTTCATTGGCTACATCAATCATAGACAAACAAAAGAGATCAAGGACTAAGACTAACCCAGTGGCCGAATTAGACGCGAGTTGCGTGAGTGCGTGCTTAACGTGTGAACTGTGGTTCTCTACGAAGGCACACATGTTCGTTCCGGGAGTCTTTCGGCAATCATAAGAAGGCGAGTCAACTTGGGGGAGGTCGACGAATCGGATCTTCGAATGGGAATAAACGAGATTTAGGTCTTTGGTTGGTTGGAGGGGGCTCATCATGAGAACTGTGACCCAAACCCGGGAGTCACGCTCGGTGATTCGCTTGGCAAACTCGATGCTGGACACGAGGTGACTAATGCCAATTGATGGCATAAACACCAGCTCCAATTTTTCCATCACTAAAGTTGTTCAATACCGCCACACTAACTCTCTCTCTCTCTCGCCCTCCAGGGAATTGAATTTGGCAAATATTATTGATGGGACATAGCCCCTGGATCCGGAAGGGTTGTGTGAACAGGACTCGCGTAGAAGGCCACAAAGGGTAATTATTGATCGATATTCGATCTTCGTTATGACTATTTACCAAAAGACTTTAGTCATTCAGATCTTTTGAATGATAAGGTCTCAGTCGCTCTACCTACTGAACGATATTTATCAAGCGAGAGTAACGTCCCTGATCGGATACTCAATCATTTGTCTATCGAACGATCAATCGATAGCCAGTGGCCCTAATAATTCTAAGGAAATGTCAAAACATCCTAATAGTTCTGATTTTCTACTTAAGAGTAGCATTTTCAGAATCCTTCAGTTAAGGAAAGAATCTCTCTAGGAACGAAAGTTTCCATACGATGAACATCACGATCAATTGGAAATATTGAATTCTCGAAATTTCAGGATCAGTTCGATAAGGAAAGTAGGGTTGAATCACCCCAATGACATAGCCTCTCACAAATATAAGATATCTCAAAACTCTCCAAATCAGGTATGCTCCCTTAGTCTTATACATTGGGTATTCTAATCACAGGGAACTTCTCCTTCTGAATTCTCAGTCTGTTTCTTTTACATTAGAAAACCGCTCTTTCTGACTTGAGCGTCGAAGCCTCCCCTACCGGAACACCCTTCGACGATTTTTGCAAGTCTTACATCCTGTTGACAGCAATCATTCGAGCTAACAAGGAGCCGGTATCTATAAAGTCGTAACCCACCTCCAACAGTTATCACCTCATTTATGTCGTGGCTATTGGCATCATGTGTTTCGCGCACTAATTTTTAAATATCAAACTTATTATTATTCTAATATTAGTACAGTGCATCATTATTTTTAAAAAGACAAAATCCCAAAATAAAAAAGGTTGCACGATGTTAGATTTATTCTTGATTTGCGGAAACATAGACAATCACGAAATAAATAAATCAAAATTTTGAAATAAATATCTCGATGTATAGATTTTCAAAAATCCGTGATTGTGAACTCTCAAACAAATCGTTCAACCGAGACGGCAATCATAAAATCAAACCATCACCATAAATCCACGATACCACAATTCTAAATCCAATGATCCAAATGATGGGAAAAAATTTTCTACTTAAAATTTTCTCAATACCCTCATTTATTTCTCACTCTAAAAAATATATGTGTTTTACTCAATTTCTCTTTCTCAAACAATTCTCAATGGCTTCTTAATGTTCTTTCTTAACAATGTATATAGTGATACATGTTAATTCAAAACACAAAATTGAGGAAGGTTAACCCACTAGAAAGTGTACTAAGAGAGGGAGATGGGGATAATGTTCTCAACAATGTAATGTTCTTAATGTTCTTTCTCAACATGTAGGATTGGGTGTCATGGGATCGGTGAGTACACCTGCAAGCAAAAATTTCTCGATATACCTGTAATACTGAAAAATTTGTTGTTAGAATTTTTAATAGGTCCTTTAATATAATTTCTAAATGATTTGAGATTGTACTGGTCATGATCTTTACGAACCTCATTTTGATGAATTGCTATGATGTATAGAAGAAAATGATACAATTTTGATGTTGTGGACTACTGAGTTATTTAGGTCGATATGATAAATCCCTATAATAGGTTTTAGAGAGTGTAATTTTATATATCGATATGTTCAAGTGTACCGGGTTGATATATTGGACCCCTGTTACCAAATTAATGAGAGGGTGATTCGGTATATCGATATGTCCTAAAGGAGTGTATTGATATATTGACCTCTGAAACAAATTTTCTGAGAGCATCATTCTATATATCGATATGTCTTAAAGGAGTGTATCGATCTATTAATCTCTGTTATAACAATCCTGAGAGCATGAATTTCTATATCAATGTATCCCAAATTTATGTATCAATATGCACTAGTGGAAAAGACAATAAAACCCAATTGAAACCTTTGGTTAATGAGGAGTATTTTTGTAAAATTCCATCGCCACTATTATTAACACCCAACACACAAACCCCTCCTCATTTTTTTCTCCATTCTCCCGTCCAAGCCTTTTTCCTCTCTTTATTCATCACTTTCTTCCTCTCTTCTTCTACCTCTCTTCTAAAAATTAATGAAACCACATTAATACCCATAGATTAAGCTTCCCAAACCTTCAAACAAACCTTTGGAATATCAAATCTAGAGAAAGGACAAGGTTTTCTAAAGAGAGAAAATCTAAGGTTTGGTGAAATTTCAAATTGGAGATAAAATTGGTGACACCAACAAAGGTAATACTTCACTCTCATCATGAATCTAAATTTATATTATTTATTCTTGAGATATGATTATTATTTGAAGAGTATGAATTTAGGGTTTTAACTCTAGGCTTAGCAATATTGAAATTGGAGAAAATTTATGAATATTGACGATATATATTTTCAATTAGTGTGAAAATGATACAATTAGAACATGGATTTGAGAATTTTAGAAATTAGGGTTTATGCTATATTTAGGGGAAAACGATTTAAGCCTAACCCTATAAATGATTGAGTGATAAATTGGTATTGTTGACATAGGTTTAAGGCAATTGAAAATCCAAAGAAGATTATCACTTGAGTGAACTTCATTGGGGATTAAAAATTGGGAATGATTACCCTCCCAAGAGGTGAGTAATTTCATACTTGTATTTAGATAAGAAAAATTGGTTTTAGTGAATTTTTCTTAATGATTTTTGGACTTGGATTTATGTGGTTTTTGTGTGTATGGAATATCCAAATAATAATAATAATAATAATAAAGAAAAAAAAATTAATTCTTGAATCTTTATGCATCCTACATGTTTAGAATGAACACATGTGCCATATGAAATTATGAATGTTGATTATACCAGCTTGTTGGCTATGATTGAGAAACTATTGAGATAGCACGTGAAATGAGTTTGTGATTTTATAAAATGGTACATTGATTGACTTGGGAAAGAAGAACCTGATCTCCACATTAAATGACTAATCATTTCCCTCTACGGAGCGACCCGACGGAGTAACGTAATACAACTATTACACCATGGGATGTAATCGAGCACGTGCGGTGCATTCATGGTCAGATATGATAAAGGTCGTGAGATATTTAGTTGCACCACCAATGAAACCCCACATCCAACGCCAAGGAAGTAGGTATTTATAAATTAGAACTAGAAAAACCCCTTGGCAGTCTGTTCTAGGTCATGGTAGATTTTTGTCGAATATGATGATTTTGGTTACCCCATATTTGGAATTTGTAAACTATTGGTTGCATTGATATTCAATATTGATATTTGAAGATCTATTTACTATTCATTGATCTTGAGAAAGAAAGATGACTTGGAAAATGAATATATTTAATATATCCATTACACCAATCTTATTTTTGAACAACACATATATCACTCACTGAGAATATTTTATACCCACCCTTTCATTTTTTAATTTACAGAGGACGCATAAATTGGGGATGCCATTGGACATCTAGTACTCAATTGAAGAGGTAGGCTGAATTAACTTCTTCCATAGTACTAGTTTTTGATTTGGTTATTTTGAGAGTTATAGTTGGACTTGGAGCCTCCTTTTTTGTAAACTTTTAAAATTTTTAGAATACTTGACGTTAATCATTATTTTAATTCTTTACTTAAACTTGCTTGAAACCCTTGATTTATTTTGTTATATATATACATATATACGTATATGTTGGATGGCCGGGATGGCCTATGCATGCCTTGGGAAACCATGGATGGTTGAGATAGATCTTACTTGTACTCACATGTTGGTGATTGAATGGGTTGAATGTTGTGTGAATGGAGGATTTGTAGTGGGTTGTGATGATTTTATGTTAATGATTGAGTATTGTATTGGTTAATGCCTTGTGTTACTTTGAATCACAAGGGAAAGTTCATATGTGGTCGAGGTATGCTGTGGTTGTCGCATGCTTAACTCGAGGGTCAAGGCGTGATAGTATCTGTTAGAATGATCGAAAAACTACTATTAGTACAAAAAGAACTCGTTGTACCCCAGACACAACGCATTACATCCATCGATCCATTTTCTTCATCAAAAGTGATCTCCAATCATTGCTCTACTATTGTGTATTCACAATTATGTTTCAATTCCAATATGAATAAACATAACAGGTCAATTGGTGAATATAATACAATAATATAATATCAATTGGCTTTCATTTTCCTTACTAAAATCTATCTATTTCAATTCAGTTGATTTTCTAAACCTGCTCTGCAAACCTTATTGTCTCCTAAATAATTGGTAAACAGACAAAAATAGTATACACGGAACCAAAAGTTCAAAAAATTGTCAAAAGTAATAAGAGTACTGGTGGATCCATCCAATGAGTTTTGGGTCTCACACAGTGTGGCACGGGGTTCAAGGCCACATCATTGTCTCATATAATGGCTTCCACCATCTCATAGTCAATTTATTACATGTGGTATAAAACAGATGTCACAATGTTATTCCCTCATCTCTCAAAAGGGTATGTGTCATATTTTTTAATACTTTGCAGGTATAAGACTTAGTCTATACTTAAGATTTTACCTAGAGACCTCAAAAACAATATCATTAGACATGTGATATTTGAAATCTTAAATCTAACTACTTATGGGCAACATGAATGTGAGTATGTCCATGTCGGTTATACCACATATGACCTTATCCTGAACATGTATCAAGGCAACTTATATTCTAGCAGAGTCACTCTCAAAAGCCTCTTATGTTTAGAAACCGTCTTATCCCCGCTCACTTAGAACTAGAAATGGTCACTCATATGAAAGAGTCGACCTCGCCTACCTAACATAACTTTTATCACATCATGCATAAAACATATGATAACAAATAAGTATAATAAATAAATGACTAAATAATGTACGTATAACAATAAGTATCAAAACATCAACATAGTACATAAAAAGAAATGTCAAAATACACGTAAACTCAATAATTCCCTATATTATACAATGGAATCTCTCGTAATGGGTTTGGTGAATGGATCAACTACAATGTTGTGTGTAGAAATATATTTAATCGTCACTTCACTCTTCTTGATGATATCTTTTACAAAATGATATCTGGTATTAATGTGTTTGATCTTATTATGATACTTAGGTTCTTAGGTGTAGGCAATAGTGGCTTGATTATCACAATAAATCATTACCAACCTCCCACTATCTGCCACAATCCCTAAGTCATCTAGAAGTAGTCAAAACCAAACACTCTCTTGAACTGTCACTGAGTATGCCACAAACTCAATCTCCATCGTAGATAGAGACGAACAGGTTTGCTTCTTGCTACTCTATGATATGGTACAGTTATTGAGTAAGATAGTAAAATCTGATGTTGATTTACGTCCATCCAGATTGCCACCCCAGTCAGTGTCTAAATACCGAATAAGACGCAAATCACCTCCTCCGTAATATAAGGAGAGGTCTGCAATTCCCTTGAAATACCTCAAATTTGTTTTCACTGCTCTCTAATGACCTCTTCTAGGAGTCGGTTATTATCTACTCACTAGACCAACTGCAAAACAAATATCTAGTCATGTACATATTTGCTTATCCCGAAGTGTTTAAAAATTTTCCCGATGTACTCTTATAAAAGAGCCAATATTCGTCTCCAACAATCCCTCTGAATCTTAACTCCGAGAATGAACTGAATCTCACCATATCTTTCATATCAAAACTCGACGATAACCACGTACTAATGGTCATTAGATACTCTCTGTTATTTCTAGTCAACAGAATGTCTTCCACATATAAAGACATGATTACAAAGGAGTCAGTGGGATGTATAAGGTACACACAATGATTCTCCTTGATCATCACGAAGCTATAAGATATCATGTCCATGTGAAATCACAGGCACCAATGCATAGATAACTATTTAAGGTCATATATTTACTTTCGAAATCAACAAATGTTATCCTCTTGACCTATAAAAATAAAACTAAATGGCTACTCCATGTTGATCTTCTCATCCAAACTTTTATTCTGAAAGACAGTCTTAATATCCATCTAGTGTAATTCTAGATCTATGTTCGCGACAATTGTTAAAAGTAAACGGATCGAGATAAATTTGACTATAGGAGGAAAAGTCTTCTCGTAGTCCATGCCCTTAGTATGATTGTAACCCTTGGCTACGAGACGAACCTTATACCTCTCCATCAATACATTAGTCTTTCTCTTGATCTTGAGAACTCACTTTCTCCCGGTGGTCTTTTTACCCTAAGGCAAATCAATTATGTCCCAGACCACGTTATTCTTCGTTGACTCCATCTCTTCATCCATGGCCTTCAACCAATGGTCTTTCGCAGAACTCTTGAGGGCCTCCTAGACTATGTTAGGCTCCTCATCATTCTTAGGAGTTATAATAGAGTTATGATAGGGGTCTTACGCTCAATTGAGAAACAACATTTAGGTACGTGTCCTCGACTGCTCCTATAAGGAGGGGGAATCCCTTCACCTCTAGATGGATTACTTCTGCTAGGACCAAGATCCATATCAGTTTCTTGGGTCAGACCTCTAGGCTTAGCTAAACTACTAGACTCATCCATCTCATAAAAATTATAGTCCCGATCGATTTCACCTCTCTTAGAGAAATCATTCTCAAGAAACATAATATCACGAGACTCAATTTCAGTGTCAGTGCCGTCTATATACTCACCTAAGAGCACATGTCCGTGGAGTGTTCTGAGTATATTATAAAAATACATTTCTTTTCTCGCAAGTCTAAATTACTATGTGGATACGAAGAATTATGAACATACGTGGCACATCCTATAGCCTCAAGTGGTTAAGGTCAAACTGCCTCCCTATCCAAAACTTATATGGGGTACTGACTACGAAATTTGATAAAATACGATTGACAACATAGGCTACAATCAATAATACATCTCCCCAATGGGAGATAGATAAATTAGCCTATGCCCTCATAGATCTCGCTGTCTCTAACAAAGTCTTATTTCTTCTCTCAACTACTACATTCTGCTGAGGAGAAGTAGGAATAGTTAGCTATCTCCTAATGCTCTTTTTGAAACAGAGCTCTTTAAATTGTTTAAACAAAAACTCACGTCTCCAATCAATTCCAGGAGTTTTCACTCTCAAATCTAATTAATTTTCAATCTTGCTAATAAATCTTCTGAAGCATTCCAATGACTCAGACTTGCATGAGATGAGATAGATATAACCGAAATGTGTGTAATTGTTTATGAACATAATAAAGTACACAACTCCATTTCGGTCTCTCATATTCATTGGGCCATAGATATCAGAATACACCAATTATAATAGAGTCTCAGCTCTCATTTCCTTGTCAAATGGTTTTCTTCTAACTTTGTTGGCTAGACAAAACTCATATATAAACAACTCGACCCTTGTTTGTGGGTCCAACAGACTACTTGCTACTAATTAGTTCATCTTCTCTTGCCCTATGTATCCAAGTCTAATATGTTATACATTCACATCATTTTTAATGCAATCAGATGTAAAGGCAATAGAAGAATAATAAGAAATACCATTAAAAGAAATAGCATCTCGTGCATACAATCCATCATGAACAAAACTAAAACAAATGAAATAATTATCGTAGTTAATAGAAACAATAGAGTTTCCAAAAGACAAAACATATCGTAGGCGATTTAAACAAAATACAAAAATCAGATTTCGTCGAATATCTAGAGCATAAAGGACATCATGTAGGTAAAGAGTCTAGCCACTTTATAGCTTCAACTTACAAGTGTCAATCCCTCCAACGATGACGAATGCTACATTCCCCATGTAAATCTTCCTAACTTGAGTACTCATTCGGTAGAATTCCACGTACATGCTCCTGCCTTGAGTTATATCGTTAGTTAGCTCCTTAGTCTACAATCCACAAAAGAGAGGAATCAGTAAACATCACAGTAGATGAGACATAGCTTAATCCATATAAAGAAGAAGGATATATCTTCCGTTCGTCACACTCACGAGCGAAATAACTAAATCTGTCACATACATAATAGTTTACTTTGGTCTTATCCAGCTCCTTCTCCTACACATTTGTACTTTGCTGTCGGATTTCTTGGATGGCTTTTTCTTACCTGGATCTTGGGTCTTCTTCTCATGCTTCTTCCATTTGATTTTAGTGCTACGGCAGCCCTTGCTCGACTCCGCTTTATAAACATGATCCAAGTGCAGTCTACTTACCTCCAGTCACTTCTCCTCGAGCTTACATTGCCTACTTCTATCAGCAAACTACAAATACTCTCATCGTGCTTGAGATAGGTCTTCATGATCTCTCATGAATCAGATAATGATTGGATCATATCCAATACTTGAAATGCATTCCAAATGGGCTTGCTCGAGCTGCTTGGCCTAGCGATCGTATTCGATATTTACATCAAATGTTGTTTCATCATATGATCAGTCTTTTTCTTATAAGTGATAAACTTATAAGTCAGCATTCTCATCTTAGGAGCTAAAAGAGTACCATAATTCTCTTTTAGAGCGAGCCAAACCGATATAGCCATAGGATATTGCTCATAAACCAAGATCATGCATACTACTAATCAGGATTGCCCTAATGTGGCTATCTTTCTTTTTTGACGCAAGATAAGCCTAATGATCTTGCTTAGCCTGAGGTGTGGTACCTTCCCCGGGTTCTACCATCATGGCTTAGAATCATAGAAAGTCGAGAACAAACTGAATCTTCCGGTGTCAAATGTCACAGTTGTTACCATTCAATTTATCCCCCTTGCAAAGATTTAGTACGACAGTTTTTTAAATATCCATAATCTCTAGTACACATAAAAGAGAGATATTAGTGACTTATTGACGCTTATTCTTATATTTTGTGTACCATTTGAATCAACAAATATGAAATAGCTCAAATGTAAATCCCAAAGCGAACGAATAAATCAACTGACCCATCCACTATAACTCGAGATTATATCTTACCATCCTTACTTGGATTCAGTAAACAAAACCAACAGAAGTCAAATAATAATGTTGGACCCTAAAAAAAATAAAAAAAATCAAGTTCAAAGCAACCTGACGCATTGCCTAGAGTCCCACATGCCGCCATGTGCCTGTGGCGGTGCTCTACACTCTTGCCCATGCCGGGTGCATGCTGGCACATACGCTAGATGCCCAATGCGTCAGCAATGCACCTGTATGTGCAGGCTGCACGTACTCTGATACTAATATTAGATTTATTCTCAATATACGAAAACATGGAAAATCACGAAATAAATGGATTGAAATTTCAAAAATGATGGGACATGGTCCAACATTTATTTCAAAGGGTCAACACTTAAAAGACCCGTACATGAGACCCACAATTCAGAAGGGATTGCTCCAACCAATGGAACAACTGTCGATCGATGAGTAAGCACAGCTCGGTATCCTAGAATGACTACCCTCTATGGCCACTCAAGTGATCTACCGAAGGGCCCTAGTCGTCTCGTCTCCCGAACGATAAGACCTAAGTCGCCCCGTCTACTAAACGAAATTCGTCAATCAGGATTTATCACCCTGAATGAATACTTAGCCCCTAATCTGCTAAACGAGTAAGCCTCGAAGGCTCCGCATTGGCTAAACGACCGATCGAAAGCTAACAGCATCATCGATCCTAAGGAATGGTCAAAGCACCCCAACGACCTTGGTTTCCTACTTAAGAGCAATATCTCCAGGTCTTACTGATAAGGAAAAGATCTCCTCAAATAACGAAACTTCTCATATGATAAGGATCATGAACATTTCGAAATATTTAACTCCCGAGATTTTCAGACCATCTCCATATGGAAAGTAGGGTTGTAATATCCCGAAAACACACGACTCTGCCAGATATAAGATATCTTTAGATTTTCTAATTCAGGTATGCTTTCTAGACCTCACACATTGGGCACACTGATCACAGGGAATCTCTCACTCTTAAAAGCTCTTAGTCTGTTTTACTACATTCGAGAACTGTTTTTTCTGACTTGAGTATCAAATCCTCCCCCGCCGGAGCAATGTCTGGCGATTTTTGCGAGTCTCAGACTCTATCAACGGTAATCGTTCAATTCATCAAGAAGCCGATATCTGTGAAATTATAACCCACCTCCAATAGAGTGGCGCAGTCTGTAGAAAGAGACTAGAGCAATCTTTGTAAGATTGATAAATCATGGTACAACTATGCCTCCGAGAACCAGAGCATCCTCGAAAGCTGTCCCCACCGTAGACGGGCACACCGCAATACCATCCGAAGCTGCCCCTCCTGTGGTGCCCTATTACTCCGTCCATGATCGTATGGTTTCTCCTCAGACATCTCACCTAGAGTAAATCCCACAATCTACAACTCAAGAATAGCCGATTGTACCTCTCGGCCCGGAACGAGCAAGCCATCCCCATATGAATAGGTTGGAGTCTAGACTCCAAGATATGAGCAAACAACTGGAAGGACTCAATCGAGCCCTTAGGCTAGACGTCCAGTCATCTGCAACAGACTCTGGACATGAACATCCCAGCGACAAATGCCTCATATAAACTATGAACTATCAGTGACCTCTCGTTACAATCCAAAAGATCTGAGAAAACAAATCGAACAACTTATAGCCACCGAGCTTAGAAAGGCAGGTGCGAAGAAGGATGGAAGTCATCTCCACCCTTCAGGAGTATCACTTTTCGATCCGAAGATCTCTATGGAACTGATGCCAAGAGACATCCTTTTACCTCCCATGGAGAGATACGATGAAACAACTGACCCCCGTGATTATACCGCCTACTTTATAACAATCATGGTCTCTAGTGACCTATCATATGTGGCCATGTGTAAGCACTTCCCCACTACGCTCAAGGGCAATGCCCTGACATGGTTCAACTCTCTTTTGCCATTCAGTATCAAGAATTTCACCCAATTTCGATAACAGTTCGAGATTCACTTTATAATCAGCCGAGAAGTCAAGTGAAAGTCCACCTCCTTGTTATCATTGCAGCAGCGGGAAGACGAGCCCCTGAGAGATTTCCTAGAGAAATTCAAAGCAGAGATGTTGAAGGTCCCAGCTTTGGACCATTCCATCGCATTAGCTGCGCTTCTAACGTGCCTGCGCCCCTCCGACATGAAATCCTCCATTACAAAAAATCCCCCTTCGACTATTCAAGAGTTTTACTTTTGAGCCGAAAAGTACATTGCAGCAGAAGAAGCGGAGGCATTCGATCGACGAAGGAGCCATTCGAGTAAAAAAGAGTACAGTCGATCGTCTCATCAGCCTTCCCCAAAGAAGTGCAGACCAGGGCCTCCGCCCTCACGAAGGTTCAGCGTTTATAAGCCGCTGAAAGAGACATCTAGTCGGGTCCTATATCAAATCAAAAATAAATCGTATGTTAGGTGGCCCCCTTGTTCCACAGAGGAAGACTCCAAGAAGGAAAAATCTAAGTACTGCTATTTCCATCGGGATTACGGTCATATGACCGACGAGTATAAGAGGCTCAAAGATGAGTTGGAGTTCTTGATTCACAACAGAAGTCTACAGATATTCATCAGTACAGAAGGGAGGAATCTACCTTCCCCGGACCAGTGCAATCTACCACGGGAGAATGAGTCACCCAACTAACTGAACCCTAGGCCCCCGCACAATGGACCAGAAGGTGTGATCCTTCAGATTTATGACAAAAGTACCCTGCATGAACCTTAGGTTCCCACCAATATTTGTCTGGCATACGACCCAAAAAATCTTGCGCTCTTTCCCTGAGAAAAAATCCTACGCCTTCTCGTTCTCTAGTAATCATTCCTATAATGGCTCATGACACGTGATCCTCAATGATCGATAGAAGAATCAATTATTATTTGCTTTTCCATTATGGCTTGTCTCGTCAATCGGTCATGGTACGCTTAGTCTTCTGCACCGAATGAATGTGTCGTCAAAAACGAGATGGAACTCTCCGAACGGATGGACACGATCGTACTATCAATTGTTTCCTACTGCATGTTGGGCCTAAGTCGCCCTGATCCTGCCGAATGAACGTGTCATCAAAAACAGGATGGAACTCCTCGAACGGGTGGACACGACCCTTCTATCAATCGTTTCCTACCATACATTGGGTCTAAATTGCCCTGATTCTACCGAACAAACATATCGTAAAAAAGGGGATGGAAATCCCCGAACAGGTGGACACAGTCCTACTATCAATCATTTCCTACCGTACGTTGGGTCTAAGTCATCCTGATCTTACCGAACAAATATGTCGTTAAAAATGGGATGGAACTCCCCAAACGAGTGGACACGACCCTACTATCAATCGTTTCCTACCGTACGTTGGGCCTAAATTGCCCTGATCCTACTGAATGAACGTGTCGTCAAAAAAGGGGATGGAACTCTCCGAATGGATGGACACGACTCTCTTATCTAAACTTTCCTATCAATCGAACGTGTCACTAAAAAGGGATGAAACTCTCCGAACGGATGGATACGGACCTCCTATTTAAAGTTTCCTATCAATCGAACATGTCATCAAAAAGTGATGGAACTCCCTGAACGGGTAAACATGACCCCCTATCTAAAGTTTCCTATCGATCGAACTTGTCATCAAAAAGTGATGGAACTCCCCGAGCGGGTGGACACGACCCTGCTATCAATCATTTCCTACCGTACGGTGGGCCTAAATTGCCCTGATCTTATCAAACGATCATTGAGATGCAACTCCCCGAACGGGCTAGCATCACCCTAAAGTCTAACATCGCCCTAAGTCGTCTTAATTTCTGTTAGATAACGAACTTTACTCTCCAAACAAGACTACAAGGCCTATCAATGAGAAAACCCTTGGTGGTACAACGCTCTAAAGGGTTCATAGCATTTTAAAGATCCTCTTTGCGAGAAAAGTCACTATACTTCGATAGGGTATTAGACAAATGGTCTTAGTGACACCTTCGGACAAATACACACAAAGAAGAAAATCTTTTCATTACCTAGGCAATACAAAATTACATAGGATTAGAAGGAACAACAGAGACCATCTAGGTAGATTCCTGATCCATTGTCATCCCCTCGACTGACCCCTCAAAAGGAGGTAAAGCCTCATATCTACTAGCCTATCGAAAAATCTCTTCAGCACACCTCAAATTCTCAAGCAACCTACGTTGAGAAAGTTGGAGGTTGGTAACATCCTTGGTGACAGACATTCTGAGTTCAACCATCTCCCGTTCGGTATTTCAGAGAGATTGCTCCCGAAAGTGAGCTAACGTCTCGGCGGCCACTAACTTCACTTCACGAATGCATGCCTCGGTTTCCAATTTGTCACAATGCTCTTAAGACATGGCCAGGTCCTGCTGTAGACGTTCGATCTGTTTGTCTTTTACCCTCTCAATGTCCTTTTCCTTATTCTCAAGAGCGTATTTCAGTGCCAGTACCTAGTTAGCCAAGCGAACAAGGAATTCATTGAACTGCTTCTTTCGTTGTCTTTGGAACTTGGTCAAAGCTACAGACTGAGAAGAAGTGCACTCGGCAGTCAAAGTTATGTAATAACAAATGTAAATAGAGTTTGGGCAAAAAACACTTACCGTCAGACAGAGAGAATGAAGAGCCTTGTTAACATGATCCGAAAACATTGTATGAAGCGCAAGTTCAGAGCGAAACTCAAACCGTTTGGCTAATTGTAGTGCCTCCTTCAGATCGATACAGCTATACTGATGGTCTTCCATACAGACTGCTACTGATCCTTCTTCTAGATCATCCTCCGGACCTTTGAGTGACTCAACCAAAATAGAAGGCGGAAGGCTAGCCTCGTCTTCCCAATCATACAGGGAACACTGGGATACTTGAGGAGATCGTTTGAACGCCTCCCCCAGAACAGGGGCAGAAACATATGGCCCCATCGAAGTCTCTCCCTGCAACAATGAACTCGGAGTCAGAGCACCCTTCGTCGCCTTGGGAATTCCCTCATTCGGGGCTTCCTCCCCACTGCCCCTAGCTGATGTGCAAACAATCGTTGCCAAAGCATCTGACTGACTCCCCATTGGCTTGACATGCTCTTGAGGAGATGCACGTTCTCAAGTTTCCACTAGTTTCTCTTCACTAGCAGATGGATCAGCCGACCGAACCCTTGGTCCCTTTGACCGAGTCTTGGGAGGAGTATCGGTTGCCTTTATCGACCTCTTTGCATTCGGTCGCACCTCCCGATCAGTCGAAATATCCTCCAAGAGAAGTGCATTCATAGACGGTAGAGTATCAACCAACTCCTTCTCCTTCTGCTCCAGTAAGATGGGCTTATTGATCTGGCTCGCCTCATCGATCAGCAAACTAGACAGCAGTAACATCTGGTCCTCCACTAAAGAATCTACCCAGATATTCCGCCGAGTAGACTCACAAAAGTGCCTAACAAACCGCGAGAAGCGAGAGTGACGAAGGAGATCCAGAATTTTCATATTTAACAAGGGCACTTGATCGACATCCAAAAGCACCAGAAGAAGATCCTTATTCAAAAACCTCACGTAAAAGAACTTTTGCATCTAGTACTTGTCTTGAGATTCACTGTAGAAGAATTTCCAATGAGACTCCCGACGGGTCTGCAGTTTATACCAACCTTGGGTGAAGCCTCGAGCATTGCATTGTACCAAAGAAAAAAGGGCCCCAAAATCTCTAAGTCAAAACAGATATAACAAAACCCTAACAGAGAAATCAGGGCGATCACAAAATGCCAAGCACTAGGGATAAACAACGAGGGGTGCACATTCCAATATCTCAAAGCCTCTACCAGAGGGCCCGTATATGGGACCTTCAAACCATACTTCACACACATTGTTTATACATCGGGACACAACTGTCGGGGGTATGATTCACCTGTCCTCTTCACCAGGCAACACCAATTCGAAATCGCTTCCGAGCAACATGTCTTTCTGGACTTCCTATAGTTCCCATTCGGTCATCGTACTCCATATGTTGTCTATGCCTCTCAACAAGGAAGAATCTTTCAGTATTTTTTTCGGGAAAAACGTTTCACAAAAGATCAAGAGAGTGGCAAGAAGGAATACTAGAGTATGTGATATCCTGACGGACGCGTATCTTTATAAAATGTACAGGAGATGATTCCCGAAAATCGAAATGACCGAGGTCGCGCCCAAAAGTCTCTTGCCTTTTTCAATGGTTATAACTCTTGTCGCCTTTCTCAAAAAGAACGCCACGAGTTGGGGGCAAATAATGGGACATGACCAAACATCTGATTCAAAAGGTTAACACTTAAAAGGCCCACATACAAAGCCCACAACTCAGAAGGGATCACTCCAACCGATGAAACAACTGTCGATCGACGAGCAAGTACATCCCGATATCCTAGAACAACTACCATCTATGACCACTCAAGTGGTCTACCGTAGGGCCCTAGTCACCCCGTCTTCCAAATGATAGGGTCTAAGTCGCCTTATCTATCGAACGAAATTCGTCAATCGAGATTTATCTCCCCGAACGAATTCTTAGCCCCTGATCTATCGAATGAATAAGCCCCGAAGGCTCCGCATTGGCTAAACGACCGACGGAAAGCTAACGGCATCATCGATCCTAAGAAAGGGTCAAAGACCCCAATGACCTCGGTTTCCTACTTAAGAGCAGTATCTCTAGAATCCTACTGATAAGAAAAAGATTTTCTTGAATAATAGAACTTCCCATATGATAAGGCTCATGAACGTTTCGGAATATTTAACTCCCGAGATTTTCGGACCATTTTCATAAGAAAAGTAGGGTTGTAACGCCCTGAAAACACACGACTCCATCAAGTATAAGATACCTTCAGACCTTCTATGTCAAGTACGCTCTCTGGACCTTACACATTGGGCATACTGATCACAAAGAATCTCTCTCTCTAAAAAACTCTCAGTCTATTTCACTACATTCAAAAATTACTTTTTCTGATTTGAGCGTCGAAACCTCCCCCGCTGGAACACTTTCCGACAGTTTTTGCAGGTTTCACACTCTATCGACGGTAATCGTTCTAGTCATCAAGAAACCGATATCTATAGAGTTATAACCCACTTCCAATAGAAAAAAAATATCTCGATATGTAGGTTTTCAAAAATCTATGACTGCGAACTCTCGAATAAATCACTCGATCGGGATGGTGATCACAAAATCGAATCACCACCACAGATCTACGATACCACAACTCTAAATCTGGTGACCCAAATGACGTGAAAAAATTTCTTACTTAAAATTTTTTTAATACTCTCAATTATTTCTCACTCTAGAGAATGTATGTGTTTCACTTAATCTCTCTTTCTCAAGCAATTCTCAAATGTTTATTAATATTCTCTCTCAACAATGTATGTAGTAATACATGTTAATTCAAAACAAAAAATTGAAAATGGTTAACTTATGTAGAAAGTGTACTAAGAGAGGGAAAGATCTATGGGGTAGATGGGAATAACAAGTAACCACCCCTTATCTCGTAATTCAAAATAATTTAAATAAATTTAAACTCATGGTAAAAAGCCCCTCGTAGGCATATTTTACAACACTCGAGATACGAACAAATATCCCTTATAGAATTGTATTTATCCAATTTTTTCATTATTTAACTCCATTCCTGCCAAAAATAAGATTAATTGGATAAAATTTAAAGGAAAAATTCTAAAATATAGAATAGAAAGAAAAATATTAAGTAAATGACTTGGAAGTGTTTAAAAAATAGTTATTAAATAGTTAAGGAAAAAAAAATCGGCTTCATCCAATATTTTTCATAGTGGCATTAAGCATGCAGTATCTGCAAAATAGTAATAATAATAATAATAATAATAATAATAATAATAATAATAATAGATTTAATAAAAAATAAATTAAGATTAATAATTTTTTAAAAAAGGTATAGTTACAAAAATATGTAAAAGATATTTATGGATAGCTATGAAGAAATTATTGAGATTTTATTTTGTCAAAAACAAATAGTATTTTATTATTTAAATATCTTTATTTTTTAAAACAAAAAAAAAAGATTTCAATGTTAAAAACTATATTAGAGGAAACAAAATATTCACACATTTTGAATCAACATAAGGCTTTATATCTTTTATTAATAGTTTGAATAAATTACAAATAAGATCCTCTATTTTATCTCCAACTTCACTTTGGTACCATTATTGTTTGAAATTACACTTTAGTGCTTGTAGTTTGCAACATCACTTCCATGAAAATGCCTAGTGATTTTGAATTTTTGAACGTCAAAAGCCTTCCAAGTTTAGCAAAATATCTCCGACAATTCCCAAATGTCCTTTATATCACTTCACCCTTACCTTGTGTATACATATCTTCATATGGAGTTTGAATAAGGTGCAACGGATAACCTGCAAATTTCAACAAGCACTTCAGCTTCAACGAGAGAATATCGCCTAAAACATTCCTTATGATCTGGCCTAATTGTAATATTCTATAAATAATGGTTAATTATTTAGCCGTTAATTTTTTATGGAATTGTCGTAATTGAATTATTAGTAAATTTATTTTTGTGCATTCAATTAATTACTTGATCGAGGTACTAGATCAAATGTCAATATTGGACCTCTTCGTGTCCATTAACGTTATAGAAAAATGGAATCATCATTAAGTTTCTATAACAAAAAATGGTGAGAAAGAGGGTTGAAATTGATTTATACACCACGCAGTCTTGATTTTTATGCCTTCTATATCAAGTATATGTTTATATTGTGAAAATTATATGTTGAAAATTTTAGGTTTAGGTCCCTAAAGGATAACCTAGTAGTCACAATCCCTTTCCCTTCTAGTTCCCTTCTAGGTTCGATTCTCTATGTAACAAAAAAAAAAAAAAAAAAAGGTTTAGTAATCGATGATGTATAATGATTGAATGAAGTTTTAATTTACATGTCAATTCTCCAAAAGAACCTGAATGGCTATTGTAAAGGTGTCACAAGTGATAAGATGTACCAGTACCGCAACAACATTGATTTCATGGTGCCTCCTACTAATTCTTGAGGATGACAGGTTTGTCACCTCAATTTGTGAAGAAGTGACTTTAAAGCTGCGAGAACTTAACCAAAGAATGGGCCGCTTAGGTACTAAGATCAAAAGTGATGTACGAGAATGGCGAAGCAACGAAGTCTTGGCTGGTTGCAAGCTTTTGTATGCAACGCCTTTTTTACTTGGTCAACTCTAAAAAATAAAATAAAAAAGAAACACATTTGCTATGCCATATTGCGATTGAAAGTAATACAAAAAAGTGTCAAAATCTTTTTTGCAAAGCAATTTGCCATTACAAAACTTTACAACCGAATGGGGTTTTAGTGAATTTTGTTACAAAACTAGTGATGCTAGGAGAGCATCGCTAAAGTTTATGACACTTGAATTCATCGCAAGAGGTATCAAAGTTTAGGCGATGTGAGGAACATTGATACGAAGTAAGTCGCAAGTCGGAGGAAGAATGTGCAACGCTCGTTGATGCGGAATTTTGCAAATGCATGAATTGTTCAAGTAATACAATAATGAAGCAGAGATCATTCCCATGATAACTATTATCTGATTACTGATTTAGCTAACTATTTGTAATATTTAGAAAACAATTTTTTAAGATATATTTAACTAACTAAAATCTACCACCTAATTATAATGTATAAATTAAGGAGAAATAAACTCAATAAGATGAAAGTGTCACCAAAAATTCCAACTCCAGTCCCTATGTGGTTTGTTTTCTAAAAATTAAGTATTGATATTTTCTTCCAAGAGTTGATAATCAGAATACTAATTATAAACAGTACATTAAAGGTAAGTTACTATAAGATTATTTATTTCATGCACCAAATCTATTTTATGCATTCAACATATATCGATTAATTCTAAGTCCATTCATAATAATGCTTTCCGTTCATAATATGAATATCCAAAACAATTTAGAAGGTGATCAATCACTTAGAAAGCATTAAACACATAATAATCAAACAATTAATGTGAATAAAATCAACACTATTACTATTAATACTCAAATCAACATAATCTCTACGCTGAAGTACTCATGACAAAGGAAATTAGTCACACTTGGATTGAATGATATAATTAAAATCAGGAAAAAAAAAAAAAAAGAAGAAAGAATTGGAAAACCCACTTGTGCTGGAATAATTCGTCTCTCGTTGCATCCTTACTTTCTTTTTAGAATGGCCAAAAGTCCTTCCTAATTCTCTATCTGCATATTTATATATTTTCTCTTAAGATTAGGTAACAAGGGTAATAAGAAAATATACAAAATTACTAAAAACTCTCTCTTGGAGCATTAAAAGGTAAATAAAAGTTAGAAACATGAAATTCTCATTTAAAGAGAATCGAAAAGTGTTGTTTGTGTGTCAGTGCAGTTGCGGCCAACAAATGCGGAGTCAATTTTCAGCACAATTGCGTCCATCTGGCACAGTAGTAACTTGTAATGCGAAATGTGGTCCAAGTGTGTGAATCTACTACCCCGACCTTTAATCCATACTTTATCGACTCCAATTTATTTCTAATAACAAACAAAGAAAATATAGTAATGAATAACGAATGGAAAAGGAAATCATAGGCGATCCTTAATTAGGAGCAACGCATATAATATAAAAATTCAAATTAAAAAATCTAAAATGGAGATGCGAGGTATTAATGGAGATGCAAAATGAGCACTTTATCATATGAGCTATATAACTATACAATGTTATATTTGTATTAGGCATTTTATCAAACACAGAAGTCATATCAATAATTTTGAGTTCATCACACTTACATGAATTGCCCTTGTAAAAATCTGACTTAAAAACAACAACCGCAACTTCATTATGAATTTCCAACATCAAACAAAATGACTCGCTGCCATTACAGATCACTTGAACAATCAAGTACATAAAATTATCAATATGGAACAACATATAGCATTAAAAGGAGGACACATTTGAAATCATTTGAACATGTAAATTTTTGTACTTTTTTTTTTTAAGGATTTCATAAATGAAGAAGGAACAAATAGAAAAGAATAAAACTCTGAGCGCTCTACCGTTTGAACTGTGTACCCATACTAATTAAACCTTTTTGTTAGGTATTTTATCTGATACCAACCTCATAACAACAAATTTTAAATTGATCGCTTTAAATTAAATTGCCCTCTTAAGAATCCATCCCCAACTCATAAATCACAATTTCATTATGAATTTCCAATATCAATCGAAATAAACCACTATAACTACAGCCTACTAGAACAATCATGTATGCAAAATTATCAATACGGTACAATATATGACACAAAAGTGGACACATTTGAAATCAATTGAGCACGTAAATTTTTATCCATTTTATTATGAATTTCCAACATCAATCGAAACAACTCACTATAACTACAGCCTACTAAAATAATCATGTATATAAAATTATCAGTATGGTACAACATATGACACAACAGGAGATACATTTAAAATCATTCGAGCATGTAAATTTTTATCCATTTCTCAAGGATTTCATGGAAGAAGTAATAACAAAAAGGAAAGAATAAAACTCTAAAATAGAGATGCAGGGTATTGATTCCCATACCATTCGCATGCTAAGTAAGTGCTCTACTATCTTAGCTATCTCCCAACACAATATCAAATTTTTATAAGGCATTTTATCAAACACCGACTTTATATTAAAAAATTTTGAGTTCATCACCCTAAAGTGAATTGCCCTTGCAAGAATCTAACTCCAACCCATTAACCACAACCTAATTATGAATTTCCACAATCAACCTGAAGTGAATTGCTCTCAAAAGAATCCAACTCTTACCCATTGACCACAACTTCATTATGAATTTCCAACAACAAAGAAAACAACTTACCCTAACTACATACCACTAAAACAATTGAAATAACATATGGTATTAAAAGTGACACATTTGAAATCATTTGAGCATTTAAATTTCTATCCCTTTTTAAGGATTTCATAAAAGAAGAAAGAACATAAAGGAAAGAATATCACTTTACAATGGAGATGTGGGGTATCGATCTCACATGTTAAGTGAGTGCTCTACTATATGAGCGACATCCCCATACGATGTCAAATTTCTGATATGTATTTTATCAAACAACAACCTCATATTAATAAATTTTGTTTAAAAAATTCATAAAATAAGAACAAAGAAAAAGGAAAGAAAAAAAATTCTAAAATGGAGATGTGAGGTATTGATCCCTGCACCTCTTATGTGCAAAATAAATGCTCTACCATATAAGCTACATACCCATATAATATCAAATTTCTGTTAGGTGTTTTATCAAATATTAACCTCATATCAACAAATTTTGAGTTCATCACATTAACATAAATTGCCCTCCTAAAAATCTGACTTAAAAACTTCAACCACAAGTTCATTATGAATTTCCAACATCAAACAAAATGACTCATCGCAATCAAGTATGTAAAATTATCAATATGGAACAACATGTACCATTAAAAAGGGACACATTTGAAATCGTTTGAGCATGTAAATTTTTATCCCTTTTTGAAGGATTTCATAAATAAAGAAGGAATAGAAAGGAAACAATAAAACTCTAAAATGGAGATATGGGGTAATGATCCCCATGCATCTCGCTTGCTGGCCAAGAGCTCTACCATCTAAGCTACATACCCCAACTAGTTCAAATCTTTTGTTAGGTAATTTATCTAATACCAGCCTCATATCAATAAATTTTGAATTCATCGCTCTAAATTAAATTGCTCTCTTAAGAATCCAACCCCAACCGATGAACCATAATTTCATTATGAATTTTCAACATCAATCGAAACAACTCACCGCAACTATAGGCTACTAGAACAATCAAGTATGTTAATTTATCTATCCGGTACAACAATGACACAAAAGCGGGCACATTTGAAATCATTTGGGCATGTAAATTTTTATCCAATTCTCAATGATTTCGTGTAAGAAGAAATAACAAAAAGTAAAGAATAAAACTCTGATATGGAGATGCAAGGCATCGACCCCTCTACCTCTTGCATGCTAAGCGAGTGCTCTACCGTCTGAGCTATATCCTCATACAATGTCAAATTTTTATAAGACATTTTATCAAACACCGACATTATATTAAAAAAAAAATTGAGTTCAACACCCTAAAGTGAATTGCCCTTGCAAGAATTTGACTCTAACCAATTAACCACAACTTGATTATGAATTTCCAATATCAAATGAAATAACTCACTGTAACTACAGACAACTAGTAAAATCATGTATGTAAACTTATCATTATGGAATACATATGGAATCAAATGGGGAAACATTTGAAATTAGGGTTGTTATGCAAACCGAGTCGAGTTCGAGCTATTCACGAGCCACTTGGTCAATGTTTGACTCGATTCGATTTTGACTAAACTTGAACGAGTTCAAGTCGAGTTCATTTTATAATCAAGTCGAGTTCAAATAGTAGAATTTTAGACTCGAAAACCTATTGAATAACTCGATAACATATATTAATATATATTATACATATTTATATATGATTATAATATAAAAATAAAATAAAATAAAATATATTAATATATTATATAATAATTGAGTTTTCGAGTCGGATTTAAGTAGTTTCATTAAACAATCGAGTCATGTTTGAGTCCTATTATTTACTACTCGTCAAGTTCGAGTTCGAGTTCTAGTCGAATTAAAAAAATCGAGTTCGAGTTCGAGAACAAGAATATTTCGGATCGACTCAACTCAAATACACCCCTATTTGAAATCATTTGAACATATAAATTTTTATCCTTTTCTAAAAGATTTCGTGAATGAAGAAGGAACAAAAAGGAAAGAATAAAATTCTAAAATGGAGATGCAGGGTATCGATCCTAATACCTCTTACCTGCATAGCAAGACTAGTAAAACAATAATGTATGCAAAATTATCTCCATAGAACAACATATGAAATTAAAATGGGACACATTTGAAGTCATTTGAGCATGTATAATGTTATTCTTTTTTTAAAGGATTTCAAGAATGAAGAAAAAAGCAAAAAGGAAGGAATAAAACTCTAAAATGGAGATGCGAGATATCAATACCTACACCAAGCTGATGCTAAGCGATAGCTCAACTATCTAAGCTACATCCCTATATGATTTCAATTTTTTTTTAGGTATTTTATCTAACACTAACCTCATATCAACAAGTTTTGAGTTTGTCATCGTGAAGTGAATTGCTCTCGTAAGAATATGACTCTTACCCATTAACCACAACTTCGTTATGAATTTTCAACAGCAAAGGAAACAACTTACCCCAACTACATGCCACAAGAACAATCATGTATGCAAAATCTTAGAAAGAAACAACATATGGTATTAAAAGTGACACATTTGAAATCATTTGAGCATATAAATTTCTATTCTTTTCTCAAGGATTTCTTGAAAGAAGAAAGAATGGAAAGGAAAGAATATCACTTTGAAATGGAGATGCATGGTATAGATGTAACACCGACACTGCGGTGTCCGTACAATCATACTGTTCATGAAAATAAATAAAATATTTCTCCGTTTACATATAGAGAGAGAAAATTTTAAATTATATTGATTTTCGATTTGAGGTAGGTAATTTGAAATTTTTGGGATATTTAAAATATCCGTAATTCCGATTTGTAAAGTAAAGTGGGTATAAAAATATATAAATGATTTTTTTTATTATTATTATTTATTCATTTATTTATTTACACATTTCTCATTTAATTGATTATGAATTTATTTATAAAAAGAACAATATAATAATAATCATAATAATAATAAATATATATATATATATATATAAAAAAAAAAAAAAGAAAAGTCAAAATTAGGGCAAAGCCCTAATTCTCTCATTTTTCCCTCTTCTCTCTCTCTCTCTCTCTTCTCTCCCTCGCCGCCTCTCCTCTCTCCCGCGGCCACCCTTCCCACTCCGCTGCCTCCACCGCGGCGCTTCCTCTTCCGGCGCCACCGCCCACCTTCTCTCTCTCGGCTTCTTTCTCACCCGCGAGCCGCTCTCCTTCTCTCGCTCGCGATCTCTCTTCGGTCCTCCACCGCGCCGCCCCTTTTCGCTGTCCACCGGCGCAACCACCGCCAACCCGCGACCACCCGCAGCCATCGCGACCACCACGGGTCGCCACTTGTCTCTTTCCTGCTCGCGCACACGACTGCACGCGGCAGAGCGCGATTACTCGCGCGACTGCGCGCTGCTCCCAGCGCGACCGCGCGCGACTCCCAGCGCGCCAGCCTGCCTCCTGCGCGCGCCAGCACGAGACCGTCCCCTCCTGCGTGCGCGCCAGCGTGCGACTGCCCTGCTCCGAGCGTGCGCTGACAGCCCTTCCTGCGCGCGATTGCTCGCGCTGACTCCTTCCAGCGCGCCTTCTGCCACCTGCGGAAGCCCCAACCGAAAGCCCTAGGTCGATTGTGCCTTGTCCACTGCAAAGGTACGATCAAACCCTAACCCAAATTCTAGGATTTCGATTCCTTGGAGATTTATACTAAAATTTGTTGACTTTTGCTTCGAATTGGAAGCATTGTAGGTTTCGGACTAAATCGAATATCGCACGGACGTTAGGGTTTTGGACCGCAGTGAACCCTAGGTGAGGGAAATGCAATCCTTTCTATATTTGAGTTATTTTATTGAATTTAGGATTGAAATTAGAATTAGAAATTTTATGTATGCCTTGAAATAAGTTAGATTAAAAGAAAATGTACTTTCCTGCAATTTCGTATGAAATTATTTATGTTAAGCTTAGAATTTGATGTAAATTGGGCTACAAGGTATAATTGAATGTCTTAGAGAGTATTAGAGCTTTGTTTGATTGGTCTGTGTAGTTTTCCTTGAGATTTGAATTGAAATTGGCATGAATTAACTTTGGATTATGTAAATTCGGGAGAAATTGGTAAAATTGAGGAATATTGTAAATTTAAAGTCATCGGTGATTTGAAATGATTTCTCTTAGAGTTTAATTTGACGAATGCATGAAAATAATGAGAAATTGGGATTTGAGTTTAAGGATCGATGCAGTCTTTCTCATTATAAGTTGTCTTGCATATAGGCAATCAAAATACAAATTCTATATTATGAAAATAGGTTTCAATACCTTTGAAATGACATATGGTTTGAAGAAATCGGATGAGAAACGAAAAGTGTATAATTTTTTAAAGATTTTCAATCTTGAAGGAAATTTAATTATTTTAGACTTGCTTCCGACTTTGAGAGATTGTAGGATTGAAGTTGACTCAAATTTGATTTTGTTAATTATTTATAAATGAAATACCATTGATGACAAGATTGTGTGGCTAGAATTTGGGATGATTTGAGTGTATTTTGGAGTGTTAAAATGTGGATTTGATGTACTTGTGTTATTGGCTATGTATACGTGAAATTGAGTCCAAAAGTGTGAGGAATTATGTATGCTGAATTTTGGATAGAGGTTAGTATGTGGATGTAAAAATGTCTTGATCGAATCCGTTGGAGCGATTGGGAATGACTCTAGTAAGCAAGATGGAAGTTTATATGTGTATGTAATAAGGTATAGAAAGGGTATGCATACATATAGTGATATTGGTGTGTTAAAGTGATATGAAAATGTACAATTGTAAAGAATGCGTAAAAGCATGTGTTTGTATTGATATGATAAATGTATAGAATTGTATTGGTGTATTGAAGAGAAGAAGTTGATGAATTTTGAATAAAAGTGTGTTGGTGTATATGCTGACTCTTATGTACGACGAGAGATTGGATTGGTGTGAACTTTGTGTAGGATTGGTTGAGTACCATCATTTGAGTCTTGTGGACATGAGGTTTTCTACCTTAGACACTAGACATCCTTAGTTTTAAAAATGAAATAAGAAATCTCTTGATTTGTAAAGGTGTATTAGAAGTTATAGCCTATATTCTATAACTGCGCAGGTTTGAAACTTGCTGATTACATACATGCGTAAGTGTCGGATGTCTTGATCGAGGGGAGCACAGTTTCGGCACTTGTTGTGCATTGTAGGGAGTGATTGACCCTCCCGTATACTGTGAGTGGGTTTTATTTCAATGTTTTCGTTTAATATGTAAACTCTGTTTTACAACAGTTTGATAAATGAGCATGATTTATCGCGTGCTTAAAATGTTTTGATTGGCTTTGAAAATGATTTTTGTGAACCGATGGAGTGTCTGAAAATGTGGTTGAATTATGAAATATGCATCCATGTGATTGAAATGTAAAATGTGCCATTTTATGAAATATGTTGCATTTGGTTTGTGAACCTGATTTATGGCACATGTTTTGATATGATATTGATATTGGCCTTGAGGGCTGTGATATGTATTGTTCCGTAGCTACGAAGGACACCGTGAGAGGCGCTTTGGTGGCGTCCGGATATGCCTAAGGCCTGGGGTATCCCACGAGTTGTCGAGATTATATTTACTACACGGAACTAGGCAGGTTGAACCCGAAAGGGGGAGGACTTGGCTGCTAGTCAAGTCTAGCACCTGGACGAGGTCCGTCGCCAACGCCGGGGTAGAGAGCACTTTAAATAAAATCGCATAAAACACCCCCGGTGCGCCTGTCATAGGTCGTGGTAGACCTCTGCCGGGACATTTTCGGCTGGCAGCTCTATGATTTTAATGACAGTGCTTTGGATGCATATTTGATTTGCTGATGCGTGCAAATGATATATTGTTGAAATGAAAAGCATGATGATTTGAATTATGATTTATATACTTATGTTTTGACACTCCAGTTTCACACCCCATATTGCACGATTACATTGACCCACTCACTCACTGAGTATTCTTCCCTGAGTACTCACCCCTCCTCTTTCCCTCCCCAGACAGGATTATGGTGCTAGGGCGATGTAATTGGCTCGAGGGTTTGATAGCTCGTTGACGGATTTGGGTGGTTCACGACGGTGAGATTAAGTTTTAAATTGAAATTATGAATTTCGTATTTTATTGTCGACCCTGCGTGGTCTTGATATTGAGGTCCGTAGTTGACCGTGTACATATTTTGGGATGACTGTAAAATTTTTGGACTTCTGTTTGTGAAACTCTCATTTCGCTTCCATTGAGGCATTTGTAACTATTTGAAATGTTAACTTGGGAAAATTATAATATAATTGTATAAACTTAGGCCCGCTTGGTGTAGCGGCTGTTCATGCTCCAGTTGGGCATGACAGTAGAGGTCTGTGGCTAGGACTGTTGGTGATTTGTTAGCCTTGCGTTGTCTGGATGTCGGTTGGGAGATTTGGTGGATTGGTTGAGGCCGGGATGGCCATGTGTTGAAATTACATGATGATTTTTAATTTCACAGGTTTATACAGGTTTAATTGTACATGGGAGACCTCCGATTTATGGGGAGGTTCTGCCCGATTTTCTGTAGAAATACAGCCGGCATCCAGGTCAACGGGCGGCTGTTCACGATTCCCGGTTCGGGGCGTGACAATAGATCCCCATGTCTTTTGCATGCAAAGCGAGCGCTTTACTATCTAAGCTATATCCCCATACGATGTCAAATTTCTGTTAGACATTTTATCAAACACTAACCTCATATTAATAAATTTTGTTCGAAAAAATTCATAAAATATGAAGGAAGAAAAAGGAAAGAAAAAAATTTCTAAAATAGAGATGCGGGGTATCGATCCTCATACCTCTCGCATGTAAAACAAGCGCTCTACTATGTGAGCTACATCCCCCACACAATATCAAATTTCTGTTAAATGTTTTATCAAACACGGACCTCATATCAATAAATTTTGAGTTCATCATACTGACATGAGTTGCCCGCATAAGAATCTGAATCAAAAACATCAACCAAAACTTCATTATAAATTTCCAACATCAAACAAAATGACTCACAACCAATATAGATCACTAGAACAATCAAGTACATAAAATTATTAGTTTGGAACAACATATGGCATTAAAAGGGGGCACATTTGAAATCATTTGAGCATGTAAATTTTTATCCCTTTTTAAAGGATTTCATAAATGAAGAAGGAACAAAAAGGAAAGAATAAAACCCTAAAATGAAGATGGGGGGTACTGATCCCCATGCGTCTCGCATGCTAACTGAGCGCTCTGCCATCTGAGCTACATACCATACTCATTCAAATCCTTTGTTAGGTATTTTAACTAACACCAAACTCATATCAACAAAAATTGAATTCATCACTTTATATTAAATTGCACTCTTAAGAATCTGACCTCAACCCATGAACCATGATTTCATTATAAATTTCCAACATCAATCGAAACAACTCAACGCAACTACAGGCTACTGGAACAATCATGTATGTAAAATTATCAGTATGGTACAACATATGACACAAAAGGGGACACATTTGAAATCATTTAGGCATGTAGATTTTTATCCATTTCTCAATGATTTTGTGGAAGAAGAAACAACAAAAAGGAAAAAATAAAACTCTGAAATGGAGATGCAGGGTATCGATCCTTATACCTCTCACATGCTATGCGAGCACTCCACCATTTAAGCTATATCCCCATACAATGTCAAATTTTTATAAGGCATTTACCAAACACCAACCTTATATTTAAAAAAAAAAAAAATTGAGTTCATCATCTTAAAGTGAATTGCCCTTGCAAGAATCTGACTCCAACCTATTAACCACAACTTGATTATGAATTTCCAACATCAAATGAAATAACTCACCATAATTAGAGACAACTAAAACAATCATGTATGTAAACTTATCATTATAGAACAATAAATGGAATAAAATGGGAAAACATTTGAAATCATTTGAGCATATAAATTTTTATCCTTTTTTGAATGATTTGGTGCGTAAAGAAGGAACAAAAAGGAAAGAATAAAACTTTAAAATGGAGATGTAGGGTATCGATCCCAATACCTCCAACATGCATAGCAAGACTAGTAAAACAATAATATATACAAAATTATCTGCATAGAACAACATATGAATTAAAATGGGACACATTTGAAATCATTTGAGCATGTATAATATTATCCCTTTTTGAAGAATTTCATGAATGAAGAAAAAACAAAAAGGAAGGAATAAAACCCCAAAATGGAGATACGAGGTATTAATGCCTATTCCAAGCAGATGCTAAACGAGCGCTCAACTATCTAAGTTATATCCCCATATGATTTCAAATTTTTATTAGGTATTTTATCTTACACTGACCTCATATCAACAAATTTTGAGTTTATCACCCTTTTGTGAATTGCTCTCCAAAGAATCCCACTCTTACCCATTAACCACTACTTCATTATGAATTTCCAATAGTAAAGGAAACAACTTACCCCAACTACATACCACTAGATTAATCATGTATGTAAAATTATCAGTATGAAGCAACATATGCTATTAAAAGCTACACATTTGAAATCATCTGAACATATAAATTTCTATCATTTTCTTAAGGCTTTCGTAAAAGGAGAAAGAACAAAAAGGAAAGAATACCACCATGAAATGGAGATGCAGGGTATCAATCCCCGAACCTCTCACATGCTAAGCAAGTGCTCTACCATCTGAGCTACATCTCCCATATGATAACAAATTTCTGTTAGGCACTTTATCAAACACCGATCTCATATTAATAAATTTTGTCTTAAAAAGTTCGTAAAATATGATGGAAGAAAAAGGAAATGAAAAAAAATTCAAAAATGGAGATGCAGGGTATTGATCCCCATCCCTCTCATATACAAAGCAAGCACTCTAGCCTGTGAGCTACATTCCCATACAATGTTAAATTTCTATTAGGTGTTTTATCAAACACCGACCTCATATCAACAAATTTTGAGTTCATCACACTAACATGAATTGCCCTTGTAAGAATCTAAATCAAAAATGTCAACCACAACTTCATTATGAATTTCCAACATGAAACAAAATGACTCATCACCACTACAAATCACTAGAAAAATCAAGTACATCAAATTATTTGTATGGAACAACATGTGTTATTAAAAGGGGACACATTTGAAATCGTTTGACCCTATAAACTTTTATCCCTTTTTGAAGGATTTCACAAATGAAGAATGAACAGTAAGGAAAGAATAAAACTCTAAAACAGAGATGTGGTGTATTAATACCCATGCATCTCGCATGCTAACCAAGTGCTCTACCATCTAAGCTACATACCCATAATAATTCAAATCTTTTGTTAGGTATTTTATCTAATACCAACCCTATATCTACAAATTTTGAATTCATCGCTCTAAATTAAATTGCCCTCTTAAGAATCCGACCCCAACTCATGAACTACAATTTCATTATGAATTTCCAACATCAATCAAAACAACTCACCACAACTATAGGCTACTAGAATAATCATGTATGTAAGATTATTTGTATGGTAAAATATATGACACAAAAGGGGACACATTTGAAATCATTTAAGAATGTAATTTTTTATCCATTTCTCAATGATTTCGTGGAAGAAGAAATAACAAAAAGGGAAGAATAAAACTCTGAAATAGAGATGCGGGGTATTGATCCCTATACTTCTCACATGCTCAACAAGCACTCTACCATCTGAGCTATGTCCATATACAATGTTTAATTTTTATAAGGCATTTATCAAACACTGACTTTATATTAAAAAAAATTTGAGTTCATTACCCTAAAGTGAATTGCCCTTGCAAGAATCTGACTCCAACCCATTAACCACAGTTTGATTATGAATTTCCAACATCAAATAAAATAACTCACCGTAACTACTAACAACTAGAACAGTCATGTATGTAAACTTATCATTAGGGAACAACATATGGAATAAAATGGGGAAACATTTGAAATCATTTGAGCATATAAATTTTTATCCTTTTTCGAACGGATTCGTGAATGAAGAAGGAACAAAAAGGAAAAAATAAAACTCTAAATTGGAGATGTGGGGTATCGGTCCTAGTACCTCTCACATGCATAACAAGACTAGTAGAACAATAATGTATGCAAAATTATCTACAAAGAACAACATATGAAATTAAAATGGGACACAATTGAAATCATTTGAGCATATATAATGTTATCATTTTTTGTAGGATTTCATAAATGAAGGAAAAACAAAATGGAAGGAATTAAACTCTAAAATGGAGATGTGAGGTATCAATACCAATACCAAGCCTATTCTAAGTGAGCACTCAACTATCTAAGCTGTATCCCCATATGATTTCAAATTTTTGTTAGGTATTTTATCTAACACTAACCTCATATCAACAAATTTTGAGTTTATCACCCTAAAGTGAATTGCTCTCATAAGAATCTGACTCTTACCCATTATCCACAACTTCATTATGAATTTCCAATAGCAAATGAAACAACTTACCCCAACTACATACCACTAGAACAATCTATGTGTAAAATTATAATTATGAAACAATATATGCTCTTAAAAGTGACACATTTGAAATCATTTGAACATGTAAAATTCTATTATTTTTTCAAGGAACAACATATAGCATTAAAGGGGAACACATTTGAAATCATTTGAGCATGTTAATTTTTATCCCTTTTTGAAGGATTTCATAAATGTAGAAGGAATAAAAAGGAATGAATAAACTCTAAAACGGAGATGTGGGGAATCGATCTCCATGCATCTCGTATGCTAACCAAATGCTCTACCATCTGAGCGACATACCCATACTATTTCAAATCTTTTGTTAGCTATTTTATCTAATACTAACCTCATATTAACAAATTTTGAGTTCATCACTATAAATTAAATTGTTTTCTTAAGAATCTGTCACGCCCCGACCCTCGGATTTGAGTACAAGACAATCGCCATGTGATCTAAAAGAAAGTGCAGTCACTAACACTCACCCCAAGATCCTACTAGGCTATGATGATATCCTTTTTCCAAATTGATAAATCCAGCACACAAAATAATTAAATCCAAAGCACGTAGGAACAATTAAACCTTTAGCATTTCATACTATAATTTCCAAAATA
Organism: Dillenia turbinata; assembly: GCA_037126225.1. Classification (NCBI taxonomy): domain Eukaryota; kingdom Viridiplantae; phylum Streptophyta; class Magnoliopsida; order Dilleniales; family Dilleniaceae; genus Dillenia; species Dillenia turbinata. The sequence goes on along the minus strand of JBAMMX010000022.1, from coordinate 5,585,672 downwards.
TAGTTTTCAATTTTAGAATAACATAATCAAATATATTACAATAAAGAGTTTTAAAATGCCCTCCGATGGGTCCATTTACATGCCCCAAAAATCAACAACTAAGTTGGACCAACACCAGTAGATGGTCCTAGCAACCATCTCCTCGACTGGATCTAGCTAACGGGAAAGCGGCTTTTGTCTCTACACTTCTTCTGATAAATAAAAGGATGAAAGAGTGAGTATAAAAATACTCAGTGAGTGGAGTGTAATGGCCTAGTTGTATAAGAAATGAGTGGTGACAGTGAGAGTGTCAAACAATGATTTCAAAACATACTTCTTTTCCAAGAAGACATCAATTAGTCATCCCAATATTTTTCAACAAGAGCCATGATTTTCCATAAATATGATGGGCATTCAATATGCACTTTTTCAAACTCAAAAGAGGTTGCCTAAAAAATCTTTCCACCAAAAGTTGGCCTGGACCAATGGTGAAACCACCAACGATTTTATCAATCATAAAAATCACCCCAAACCTTGGTGTTAGTTCGGGACCTCTGATGTGGTGCCAACCAAGTTAACCCAACAGGAACTTGGGGGGTAACTCTCTACCACCGCCTACCCCTCAAATCTAACAAACTCTCCATACTACCCCCTCAAATCGGTCTATGGAAGCTTACTGGTCATGACATCCATATCAGTGCTTAGACCCTACATTTGCACCATTTCACATGACATCATATCATATGCCATGAAAATCGACAATTTCTCAGTTCATATGAGTTCAACAACAATATCCATAATAAAATTCAACATGGCATGAAATATATTTGCAATTGCAAAAATTTTCATGGCTCAAATCAAGATATTTCCAAGGACACTCTACATTCACAAAACAATATATAAAATCATGTTAAAAAACATTTTAAAAAAACTAAGAGAAAACATTTTCTTATTTACAAACACAACAATCCATCCACTCACAGTGTTAGGAGGGTAGTTACTCCAAAATTTCCTCCATAACAACGTTCTTACCTCGTTCAGTCTTATCTGGCACCTAATGGATATTATCAAGTATCCAAAATAATCAATATTAATTTATCTAAGTCAACCCATAAACCCTAGTATACAACAACCTATTTTCTCTCACTTAACGTGACTTTAAAATCTTCCAATTCCAAATGGATAGATAATTAAATAAATTAAAATTTGGGTTAAAAAAATTATAATACCTTGATTTTGTCTCCAAAAAAATTCGTCCACTTTGGGTTACACCAAAACTTGATTTTTCCCTTTTTGGTGACAACTCCAAATCCCTAAAATATTTCTAAATCAAGGTTATATTCTAACTTTGGGGAGTTGGATGAGTAGTTTGAAACTCAGATCTTGAATTTTGATGGTAGATCGATTGGGTTTGGGAGAAGAAAGAAGAATAGTCTAGAGAGATAAGTGAAATTTAGGTTTTGTAAATTTTGGAACCTCACTGCCTCTTTTATCCTCAAACTCATTTTTAACACTTGCTTAGTATTCCCTTTCACATTTCTAATTTGCACAAATGTCCAACAAGTCCTCTTGGGTCATTGGAAAGGTCACCTAATGAGTTTAAGTGCTTGAAGTTTCATTTTATAGAGACAAAGGAGTTTGCCGATGAGCAAGGAAGGTTGGAGTGAAAAATGCAATTTATAAGAAATAAATTAAAAACATTAAAAATGTGAAATGTTCAAAATATAAGATATAATATAAATTGGGTATTATGCAATTAAAGAGTTTGAGTGGCTTAGTGGTGGAAAGCTTTTTGGAGGCTTGGAGGTCCATGGTTCAAATTCTCATCTCTACCTCTACCAACAAGAAATACAAAGTGCTGCTAAATTCTACTAAGTACATGAGCTTAGTGGTCAGGTACTAGGTAGGTGATCAACACAAGAAAAATGTACTGCAAATACCAAGAGAAGTAATTAAAAAAATGTAGAAGAAATGAAAAATCAACGATCAATAGGTAGATAGAAAAATATACCGAGTAGTAGTCTCAAAATGAGTATCGACAAGGTTAGAAAATGAATGCACCAACAGACTATAAAATTCACAATATATATATAATATCAAGGAGGTAAGGGTAGTGTATCGATAGGATCCTCATTTATAAAACAACAAATGATTACCGAGAAATAAACATATACCAAGTGACTATAGTATATCGAGAGGAATGTGACAATCATCGATTGGAAAAGTAAGTAGAGTGAAATATATTGAGAGGTAGTCACCATCAACTAGGTAACTAAGATTGGAGAAAACAATTAATCAATTTAAAATTCTACTAAGCAAGTCGATTTCTCACTGACAAACTGAGTTCCACCGAGCACTCTAACAACTGAGAACTCTAGTGATCGGGAACTTAAAAGTTTAAGATCTACCAACCAAGTGCCTAAAATGGTTTCCAAATTGCCCAAATGGCAAAATTCACGTTTATTTTTAAATTAACTATTTAGAATAAATATCACAATCAAACTTATCCGGTGTTACAAAGTCTGACCCCAACCCATGAACCCACAATTTCATTATGAATTTCCAACATCAATTGAAACAACTCACTATAACTACAAAATACTAGAATAATCATCTATGTAAAATTATCAGTGTGGTACAACATATGACACAAAAGGTGACACATTTGAAATCATTTATTAATGTAAATTTTTATGCATTTCTCAATGATTTCGTAGAAGAAGAAATAACAAGAAAGAAAGAAAAAAACAAAGGAAAAAACTCTGAAAGAGGTATTGATCCCTATACCTCTCGCATGCTAAGCGAGTGCTCTACCATTTAAGCTACATCCCCATACAATGTAAATTTTTGAAGGCATTTTATAAAACACTAACCTTATATTAAAAAAAAAAAAAAATAGTTCATCACCCTAAAGTGAATTGCTGTTACAAGAATCTAACTCCAACCCATTAATCACAACTTGATTATGAATTTCCAACATCAAATGAAATAACTCACTCTAACTACAAACAACTAGAAAAATCATGTATGTGAACTTATTATTATGGAACAACATATTGAATAAAATGGGGAAAATTTGAAATCATTTGAGCATATAAATTTTTATCTTTTTTTGAAGGATTTTGTAAATGAAGAAGGAACAAAAAAGAAAGAATAAAACTCTAAAAAGGAGATTTGGGATATCGATCTCAACACCTCTCACATGCATAACAAGACCAGTAGAACGATAATGTATGCAAAATTATCTGCATAGAACAACATATGAAATTAAAATGGGACACAATAGAAATCATTTGAGCATGTATAATGTTATCCTTTTTTGAAGGATTTCATGAATGAAGAAAAAACAAAAATGAAGGAATAAAACTCTAAAATGGAGATGCGAGGTATCAATACCTATACTAAGCCAATGCTAAGCGAGCACTCAACTATCTAAACTGTATCCCCATATGATTTCAAATTTTTGTTAGGTATTTTATCAAACACTGACCTCATATCAACAAATTTTGAGTTTATCACCATGAAATGAATTGCTTTCATAAGAATATGTTACCCATTAACCACAAATTCATAATGAATTTCCAACAACAAAGGAAACAACTTACCCCTACTAATTATCAGTATAAAACAACATATGGTATTAAAAGTGACACATTTGAAATCATTTCAGGATGTAAATTTCCATACTTATCTCAAGGATTTCGCAAAAGGAGAAAGAACAAAAAGGAAAGAATATCACTCTGAAATGGAGATGCAGGGTATCGATCCCTGTACCTCTCGCATGCTAAGCAAGCGCTCTACCATCTGAGCTACATCCCCATACAATATCAAATTTCTGTTAGGCATTTTATTTAACACCAATATCATATTAATAAATTTTGTCTTAAAAAATTCGTAAAATATGAAGGAAGTAAAAGGAAAGAAATAGAATTCGAAATGGAGAGGTGGGGTATCGATCCATGTACCTCTCGCATGCAAAGTGAGCGCTCTACCATGTGAGTTACATTCCCATACAATGTTAAATTTCTGTTAGGTGTTTTATCGAACATCGACCTGATATCAACAAATTTTGAGTTCATCACACTGACATGAATTGCCCTCATATTCATTATGAATTTCCAACATCAAACAAAATGACTCACCACCACTACAAATCACTAGAAAAATCGAGTACGTAAAACTATCGGTGTGGAACAATATGTGGTATTAAAAGGGGACACAATTGAAATCGTTTGAACTTGTAAATTTTTATCCTTTTTTGTAGGATTTCATAAATGAAGAATGAACAGAAAGGAAAGATAAAACTCCACAACGGAGATGTGGGGTATTGTTCCCCATGCATCTCGCATGCTAACCTAGCATTCTGCCATCTGAGCTACATGCCCATACTAATTCAAATCTTTTGTTAGATATTTTATCCAATACTGACCTCATATCAACAAATTTTGAATTCACTACTCTAAATTAAATTGCCCTCTTCAGAATTCGACCCCAACCCTTAAACCACAATTTCATTATGAATTTCCAACATCAATCGAAACAACTCAGCACAACTACCAGCTACTAGAAACAATCATGTATGTAAAATTATCAGTACGGTACAACATATGACACAAAAAGGAATACATTTAAAATCATTTGGGCATGTAAATTTTTATCCATTTCTCAATGATTTCATGGAAGAAGAAATAACAAAAAGAAAATAGTAAACTCTAAAATGGAGATGCGGGGTATCGATCCCCGTACCTCTCACATGCTAAGCGAGTGCTCTACCATTTGAGCTACATCCCCATAAGATATCATATTTTGTTAGGTATTTTATCAAACATCAAACTCATATGAAAAAATATCTTAAAGAGGAAGGAAGAAAAATGAAAGAATAAAATTCTAAAATGGAGAGATGGGGTATCAATCCTCGTATCTCTTGCATGCAAAGCGTGTGCTCTGCCATATCAGTTACTTCCTCATATAATATCAAATTTTTGTTAGGCATTTTATCAAATACCAACCTCATGTAAACAAATTTTGAGTTCATTAGACTAACATGAATTGCGCTTGTAAGAATCTAACTCCAACTTATTCGCCACAACTTGATTATGAATTTCAAACATCAAACGAAATAACTCACTGCAACTACGGACCACTAGAATAATCATGTACGTAAACTTATCATAATGGAACAACATATATAATAAAATGGTCAAACATTTGAAATCATTTGAGTATATAAATTTATGTCCTTTTCAAAGGATTTTGTGAATGAAGAAGGAATAAAAAGGAAAGAATAAAACTTTGAAATGAAGATACGGGGGTTTCGATCTCAATACCCCTCACATGCATTTCAAGACCACTAGAACAATAATGTATATAAAATTATCTGTACAGAACAACATATAGAATTAAAGTGGGACACATTTGAAATCATTTGAGAATGTATAATGTTATCCTTCTTTGAAAGATTTTATAAATGAAGAAAGAACAAAAAGGAAGGAATAAAACTCTAAAATGAAGATGAGAGGTATCAATACATATACCAAACTGATGCTATGTGAGCACTCAACCATCAAAGCTATATCCCTTTATGATTTCAAATTTTTGTTAGTCATTTTTTGTAACACCATCCTCATATCAATAGATTTTGAGTTTATCACCCTAAAGTGAATCGCTCTCATAAGAATCCAGATCTAACCCATTAACCACAACTTCATTATGAATTTCCAATAGTAAAGAATAACTTACCCCAACTACATACCACTAGAACAATCATGTATGTAAAATTATTAATGTGGAACAACATGTGGTATCAAAACTAACACAATTGAAATCATTTTAGCATGTAAATTTCTATCCCTTTTTCAATGATTTCGTGAAAGAGGAAAGAACAAAAAGGAAAGAATATCACTCTAAAATGGAGATGCAGGGTATCGATCCCCATACCTCTCGCATGCTAAGCGAGCGCTCTACCATCTGAGCTACATCCCCATACAATATCAAATTTCTGTTAGCTATTTTATCAAACACCAATCTCATATTAATAAATTTTGTCTGAAAAATATCTTAAAATATGAAGGAAGAAAAATGGAAGAATAAAATTCTAAAATGGAGATATGGGGTATCGATCCTTGTATCTCTTGCATGCAAAGCGAGCACTCTACCATATTAGTTACATCCCCATATGGTTGTGCTCGTGAGGATCTGACTCAAAAACATCAACCACAACTTCATTATGAATTTGTAACATCAAATAAAAAGACTCACCACTACTACAAATCACTAAAATAATCATGTAAAATTATTAGTATGGAACAACAAGTGGCATTAAAAGTGGACACATTTGAAATTATTTGAGCATGTAAATTTTTACGCTTTTTCAAAGGATTTCATGAATGAAGAAGGAACAAAAAGGAAAGAATAAAACTCTAAAATGAAGATGCATGGTATCGATTCCAATACCTCTAACATGCGTAGCAAAACCACTAAAACAATAATGTATATCTTCATAAAACAACATGTGGAATTAAAATGGGACACCTTTGAAATCATTTGAGCAAGTATAATGTTGTCCGCTTTTTAAGGATTTCATGAATAAAGAAAGAACTAAAAGGAAGGAATAAAACTCTAAAATGGAGATGCAAGGTATCAATACCTATACCAAATTGATGCTAAGCGAGTGCTCCACCATCTATGCTGCATCCCCATATGATTTCAAATTTTGTTAGGTATTTTATCTAACACCAACCACATATCAACAAATTTTGAGTTTATCACAATGAAGTAAATTGATCTCATGAGAATCCGACTCTTACCCGTTAACTACAACTTCATTATGAATTTTCAACATCAAATAAAACAACTTACCCCAACTACATACCACTAGAACAATCATGTATATATAATTTTCAGTATGGAACAACATATGGTATTGAAAGTGACACATTTAAAATCATTTGAGCATATAAATTTTTATCCTCTTTTCAGGGATTTTGTGAAAGAAGGAAGTACAAATAGGAAAGAATATTACTCTAAAATGGAGATACGGGGTATCAATCCCCTTAACTCTCGCATGTTAAGCGAGCACTCTACCATTTGAGCTACATCCTCATACAATTTCAAATTTTTGTTTGGTATTTTATCAAACACCAATCTCATATAATGTAGGGTATCGATTCCCATACCTCTCACATGCAAAGGGAACACTCTATCATGTGTTCTACATCCCATATAATGTCAAATATTTGTTAGGCTTTATATCAAATACTAACCTCATATCAACAAATTTTGAGTTTATCACATTGACATAAATTACCTTCGTAACAATTCGACTCAAATTCATTAACCATAACTTCATAATGAATTTCCAACATCAATTAAAACAACTCGTTGCTGCTACAGATCACTAGAACAATCATGTACGTAAAATTATTAGTATGAAATGACATATGGCATTAAAAGTGGACATATTTGAAATCTTTTAAGCATGTGAATTTTTATCCCTTTTTTTAAGGATTTCATTAATGAATAAGGAACAAAAAGGAAAGAATGAAACTCTAGAATGGAGATGCGGGGTATTAATCCCCATACCTCTAGCATGCTAAGCGAACGTTCTACCATCTAAGTTACATCCCCATACTAATTTGAATTTTTTATTAGGTATTTTATCTAACACCGACCTCATGTCAAAAAACTTTGAATTCATTTCTCTAAATTGAATTGCCCTCGTACATGATAAATAGACTTCCCTCATGTTTGTTAGGAAAAAAAAAAGGTCCCATAAAGGTCTTTAATAGTTTCTATACACACTTCAAAACCTCAAATAGCCTCACACCTAGGGTATTTGGGTACACCTCCTTTGTTCATGTCCACAACCAATATAGAGGAAAGCTAGACCCCAAAGCCATAAAATGTTTCTTCCATGATTACTTATCCATTCAAAAGGGATACAAGTGTTATAGCCCTTCATCCAGAAAATTTTACATCTTTGCATATGTGACTTTCACAGAAAATACACCCTTCTTCTCCAAGTCCTCTCTTCAAGAGGAGATTTCAATGGTGGAAAACAGTACTTGTGAGTCCTTTAAACCACTTAAAACTCTTGACCTTCCTCCACTTCCAACCCATGTTGTTAAACCCAAGTCCTCTGAACCAATCACATCTGAATCAGCCAATTCTACCACAAAACTCATGTCATCCCCTATCCTAGCCAGTGTCACAATTTTTTCAAGGATCTCTCAAGTGTATTCAAGGAGAAAGGGCATTCGTAAACTGACACAAGTCTAAGAATCCAATCTAGACTCTAGAAATGAGATCACAACCCATCTTTACACACACAATCTGCTAAAGCATTCACTAATCCAATGGACGACCTAAATCTTCCCATTGCTACTAGGAAAGGTACCAGAGAATGCATTAAACGACCACTTTATCCACAATCTTACTTTATCTCTCTTAAGCACGTGTCACGGCCCACAAAAGGTTCATTGTGAGTTTAAACACCATTACTATCCCTAACACTGTTTCTAAGGCATTGTCAAAAAGGGAATGTATAGATGCTATGAGAGAGGAAATGAGTGCATTAGAGAAGAATAGAATATGGGAGATTATTGTTAAACTAAAAGGAAAAAACATTATTGATTGTAAGTGGATCTTTACATTAAAGTACAAGGCTAATATATCCCTTGAGAGATATAAAGCAAGATTGGTAGCCTAAGAGTACACTCAAACTTATGGGATGGATTATCAGAAGACTTTTGCTCTAGTTGCAAAAATGAACATTGTGAGAATTCTATTATCCTTGGCTGCTCACTTCAATTGACAACTCCTATAGTATGATGTTAAGAATGCATTCCTTAATGGTGACTTAGATGAGGAAATCTACATGAACATCCCACCGGGATTTAAGGGAAACACAAATAACAAGGTGTGCAAGTTGAGGAAGGCCCTTTATGGGTTAAAACAATCTCTTAGAGCATGGTTTGGAAGATTTGCAAAAGTTATGAAGGAATCTAAGTATAAATAAAGCCAAGGTGACCACACTCTTTTCATTCAGCATTCGTCTACATGGGGGAGTAAATGCTCTTCTAGTCTATGTGGATGACATCATAATGACCAAAAATGATGAGAAAGAGAAGCATGAATTGAAACTGAGACTAATAAAAAAGTTCAAAGTAAAGGAACAGGGGAAACTGGAGCACTTCCTCGGTATTGAGGTGGCATATTCCACACAAGGAATCTTCATATCTCAGCAAAAGTATGTAATTGATTTATTGGTAGAAACAGGGAAGTTTGGGTTAAAGTTGATCTGTTCTCTAATGGATCCAAACCATAAGTTAGGAGAAGCTAAGGAAGAACCTCTTCTAGTCTATGCTCACACTTAGCTAGACATGCATACCATATGAGTGTGATTAGTCAATTCATGCATGACCCAAGTGAACCTCATCTTTAAGCTACCTACAGGGTACTGCACTACTTGAAAGGCAATCTGGGAAAAGGAATTTTGTTTAAGAAAAATGATACTCTTATCCTAGAAACTTACACTGGTGCTGACTATGTAGGTTCCCTAGTGGATAAAAAATTAACTACAGGGTATTGTATTTTTCTTAGAAGTAATCTAGTAATGTGGAAGAGCAAAAAACAGAATGTAGTGGCAAGGTCATCTATAGAATCAAGATTCAGGGCTATTGTTGAAGGATTATGTGAGTTACTTTGGTTGAGGTTCATTCTAGATGATTTGAGAGTCAAATGGGAAGGTCCTATAAAACTCTATTGTGATAACAAGTCAGCTATTAATATAGCCTATAATCATATTCAACAACATAAGACAAAGCATATTGAAATTGATAGACATTTCATCAAAGAAAAATTGGAGGAAGGGTTGGTGTGTATGTCCTATGTCCCAGTAGAGTGACAATTAGGTGATGTTCTAACAAAGGGGCATAACAGCTTGAATTTCCATGATCTTGTATCCTAACTAGGAATGGAAAACAACTCTCTCTAGCTTGAGGGGGAGAGTGTTGGATTGAAAAGTTTACTTTATAAAATTGAGATGAAGTTTAGTTCGCAGTCAGGAATCGAAATCGAAATTAGAATCAAAGAACTTAAAAATCAGAATCGGAATCAAATTCTTATAACTATTTGGTTCAAATTCTAGAATGGATATGATTATCATTATTTATGTTTGGTTTGTATATCTTTCGGAATAAAAATCATATAATTGACAATTTTACCCTTGAAAAAATATTTTAAAATTAATATTTTTAAAATTTTATTTTATTTTCTAAAATTAATCCTATAATTATCATCTATTTTATTTTCTTTATTATATTTTTATTTTATAAAATTAAAAATAAAATTAAAATATGTTTTAAAATGTTATTTTCTTTAAAATATGTTTTAAAATCAAATGCAATATCACTGACGATTACTATAACTGAATTATAATTCCTTGTTTTCCTTGTTTTCCAAGATATTTTGCATTTCCTTTCTCTTTTTTGCATCAAATTTCTATTGTTCTTCATTTTTAGGTAGCTACCCTCACCGACCATCAAATGTTCAGCTCAAATTATAGGTAGCTACTATGAGATACAAAACCAGAAATTTGCATTGGGGGGAAAACACATGTACTTGGGGTTAAATTTCAAGGAAGAAGGGGTTATACTTTTTATAGGAAAACTTAGGTTTATAATTTCTAAAATTATACATATAATTTTAAAGAAAAAAAATCAACAAGGTGAAAATTCCATCAGTAAGATGGCAAAACACACACTCATTAGAAAAGGGTTTGGAAAAGTCTTCCACATCTGATCCAAAAATGATAAGACATGTAATTCTCATCCATCCAGAATGTGGTTCATCAATTTATAATGACATCAACCAACACATCCTCAGCCTATCCATTTCGGGATCCATATGAGAATGTTACAGAAGGATGCATCCCTCGAATCAAGCTGTCAATCCGAAAATCAAAATTGAAGATGAGGAAGAAGATAAAATGTTCATGAAGTTTTCACCTAAAGAAAAATCCGATTGAATCGTTTAATCATCGAGCTTTGATAAATTTGTCACATATTAAACCCTAAAGAGCACTACTAGAAAACTAACTTTCAGCGATAGAAATTAGCGACGGATTAATATCCATCACTAATTAGCGATAGAATCATAACGGATTATCGACGAAATATTTAGCGATAGAATTAGCGACGGAAAAATCCGTTGGAAAAAATTCCGTCGCTAATCCGTCAGTAAAAATGGCACGAAATTACCATGAAATTTTCTGCGTAATTTAGTGATGGAATTAGCGATGGAAAATCCGTTGAAAATAATTCCATCGCTAATTCCGACGGATTAGCAACAAAATTTTTTTCGACGAATTTTTTCGTAACTAATTCCGTCGGTAAATATTCCATCGGTAATCCGTCACTAAAAGTTGCGAAAAAAAAAATTGTTTTTTTTAAAATTAGGTCATTGCATTTTTAATAAATATAATTTTATATTTTTATAAAATATAATTTTGTGTTTTATTAAATATACTTTTGTATTTTCTATTTTTAATAAATTACGGTATTATTTTCTTATTAAATATAATTTTGTATTTTTATTAAATATAAGTTTGTATTTTGTATTTTTATTAAATTAGGGTATTGTTTTATTAAATATAATTTTGTATTTTTATTAAATATAATTTTATATTTTTATTAAATATAATTTTGTGTTTTTATTAAATATAATTTTGTATTTTATTTTTTCATTAAATAAGAGTATTTTTTATTAAATATCATATTGTATTTTTATTAAATATAATTTTTTGTTTTTATTAAATATAATTTTGTATTTTTATTTAATATGATTATGTATTTTTATTAAATTAGGGTATAGCAATTTTATTAAATATAATTTTGTATTTTTATTAAATATAATTTTTATTTTTTTTAAATATGATTTTGTATTTTTATTCAATTAGGGTATTGTTTTTTTATTAAATATAATTTTTTATTTTTATGAAATATAATTTTGTGTTTTTATTAAATATAATTTTATATTTTTATTAAATATAATTTTCTATTTTTATTAAATATAATTTTCTATTTTTATTAAATATAATTTTCTATTTTGTATTTTTATTAAATTAGGGTATTGTTTTTTATTAAATATAATTTTTTATTTTGTATTTTTACTAAATTGGGGTATTTTTTATTAAATATAATTTTATATTTTTATTAAATATAATTTTATGTTTTTATTAAATATAATTTTATGTTTTTATTCAATATAATTTTGGGTTTTTATTCAATATAATTTTGTTTTTTGTTTTTTATTAAATAAGGGTATTTTTCATTAAATATAATTTTTTATTTTTATTAAATATGATTTTGTATTTTTATTTAATTAGGTTATTGTAATTTTATTAAATATAATTTTGTATTTTTATTAAATATAATAAATTATTTTTATTAAATATGATTTGTATTTTTATTAAATTAGGGTATTGTTTTTTTGTTAAATATAATTTTATATTTTTATTAAATATAATTTTGTGTTTACATTAAAAATAATTTTATATTTTTATTAAATATAATTTTTCGTTTTTATACAAAATAATTTTATATTTTTATTAAATATAATTTTGTATTTTGTTTTAAATAGTTAGAGTAAAATAGAAAGTAAAAAAGTAAAAAAAAATTAACACATAAGTTATTGTGGCATAATGGTTGAGATAACTCAAAATTTGCTCTAGAATCCAGATTTTAATATAAGTGAAAGCATTTTTTCAATAAAAAAAAGCAGCGGCGCAGACGGGCGAGCGAGCCAGCATGTGCAGGCGTGGGCAGCAACACACGGGCGAGCATGGGCAGGGTCGTGCGGCCTGGTGCACATTGGGTGCATGACTTTCACCGACGGATTAACGATGAAAATTTTTCGTCGCTAAAATACATCGTTAATCCGTCGATAATTTGGAATAATTTGAAAAATGTAAAATTAAATTACCGACGGATTAGCGACGGAAAATTTCGACGCTAAAATTATTTCACATTTTTCTAATTATTTCAAATTAGCGACGGATATTTTTAGCGATGAAAATTTTTCGTCGCTAAACTTTCAAACATAAATATTTCTGTCGCTAAATTTAGCGAAGTGACTTTCAATGATGGAATTTCCGTCGCTAATTTTCTTTCACTAATCCGTTTTAGCGACGGAAATTTGACTATCAGCGACGGATATTTCTATCGTTGAAACCCGTTTTTCCAATAGTGGAGAGAGAGGGAGAGAAAGAGAGAGGAATTAAGGCTTTTTTCGAAACGATCTGAAGTTGGTGAGAGAGAAATCATTCTTCCATGTTTTATATCAGTCTCATTCTCCCACAGACGACCCCCTCTCTCTATCTCTTTCTTTTCAACGACACAATGCTCTCACCCCTCCCTCTCTATCACTTTTCTCTCCCTATGCCTCACTCTATCTTTTTGTCTCCTTCTTTGTCTCCATCACACTCTCTCTCACCTGAAATGGTAAGTGATGTATGATTTTGTGTTTGTGTTTTTTGTTTTCTTATTTCTATTTCTTTGATTCAATTGGCCGACAAGATTTTTTGTTTTTGTATGGCTCATCAATGCCATGCTTGGGGCTTTGAATGGTTAATCCAGTGAAATACAGTCAATAACATCTTCATATCACCTTTATGTTCTATCTTACTTTGATTCATGTTCTCGCTATGCATGTTGTTTCATTCATGTTGCATGTTGTTGCATTCTCTTCCCACATGTTATTCTTCCCTACATATTGCATGCTGCTATTCATGTCCACACAAGTGTCTTGTGCACACGTGGTAAAAGGTCCTCTCCACATGAGCGAGGGTTGCGATCCTTGTTGTGCATGTGTGAATAGTTTTGAATCCTTTCTGTTCGTGTTGAAGTAGCTAGTTGATAATAATATGATTGTAATATCAATTATATTATCTTTCAATTTTATAAAAAAATATGGCTACAGAGGGAGACCAGCAAATTGATCGCCACATTGAGATTTAGCTCATTAAGAAGACTAGAATAATTAGGTTAATTATGTATCATAATCTTAAATTTAATTATTTATTGAAAATTTTATAAGCTAATTAATATTTTTATGCTTATAGTTTTTAATACCTTATACATTGTGAAACAACTAAATGAAATCATACAATGTCAATGAAAAACACTTTTCAATAATGTGGGGAGTGTTGATAACGCATCATGTGATATGATGTTCAACCACTTCGACGCAAGTTAAATATATATTTTCTTTCTTTAACTTCGTTCAGAGTTAAAATTTTTTGGATATTAGTTATTTATTTTTTTCTTTAGTTGTAAAACATCTTTAGGTGGGACGAAGGGTTGGATCGGGTGAAGGTTTAAACAAACTAACAAACATATTTTTTCGCATACAAATATTATAGGATCTAAGTTGAGTTAGAATCGTTTATTTCATTCAGTAATTGGGTATTCTAGATCTAAAAGATGTCACAAAATTTGGTTCACCTCCTATTGTTCACAATTCAAATGCCTTTTTGGTGGATGGATGATCAATCTTCTACAAACCCTTTATATCTCTATCTATCATATGTGGGAAGAATTACTTTCTTTCACAAATCATACTTTCAAATAATGTATCCTCCCCTTCTTATGGTTTCTCATTCATGCACGTATATTGTCAAGTGAAAACATAATTTGATTCAAAGAGGGAGTTTAAAGAGAGAGGATGTTCCGTGACAGAGGGAGTTGAGGGATGGTTATTAAAAAGCCACTCCCTCCCTATATTATCTCTCTTCCAAATTCAAAACTCAAATGTTTAAATCAGTTTGGATCTTGGGTCCGTTCTACCCTTATGGCGGACCTGCATCTATTTTCAACATCTTTCATTCATATACAAGGGTTAAATTCGCACATAGCTTGATCACTACTATCGAATACCAAATTCATTTAGATAAGTGGATCGTATGATCCACAAGAATACCAAGAGCTCTAGGACTATATACTAGTTAAGAATATATAACATTTTACTTTCAATATGGTGATGAGGACGTCATATCTCGCTATACTCCAAACCTCTTTTACTCAACACAGTCAATATATCTCTCATTCCTTAAGCAAAGTAAGAGCACACTTAACTTAAGTCTAATCATGTATTCACAATTATGTCTCTAAATACTAAGTCATTGACATAATTGATAGGTCTGTGAATATAAAGCATTGTGTTAGTCAAAGACAACTACTAACTTTCAACTTTATCTTAACTACTTTCCTAAATATGCACTGTTAAACCGAATTAATAATGGTTTTTTGGTGATATGTTAAAATAGCAACACTAAAAGAAAATTTCAAGAGATAGACAAAAGTTCTAAGGGTCTAAATTATGGTTGAATATGAACTGCCGAGTCACAAATAATAAGATGAAGAAGGATGTACCAACTAATTATCTATATGGTCATATAAGCACACGTGATATGAAATATGTGTTACGATACTCTTTCTTCCCATCTTGAAGCATATGTCTTCTTTTCAAAAACATCATATCAAATAAGTCTTAATCCAAATGTACACAATACTTGATCTGAGTTTTCCTTCTTACCAGTCCTCTAAACTCACACAACATCGAGGAAAATTCATACCTAACTTTTAGACAAGTCCAATGGATTGTGGGGAATCCATTTCGATTATCATATATATCATATACGTAACCGGTAATCTCATCTTAGTATTCCACTAAGTCGGCATATATGTTAATCCACCATAAATTAAAATTGTCTCATCTCTCATATCACACAGATATTAGAAACGATTGCTAGTGTGAGAGAGCCAATCTCAAAAACTTATCTAACATATCTTCAAACTTAGACACAAGAATTTTGAACTTAAAAACAAAATTCAACTGACAATAAATATGAGCATTACATCATATATACTTTATATATTATTACAATCACATTCACAATCACAAATACTGCCACGACCTACACAAACCAAGAGATCTAATATGTCTTTAAGTATTTGTTTCATAAAAGGATCAACCACTATCAAATGCATAGGTATATATTTTACTATTGCTTCCCTCTTTTCAATTATATTTCTGACAAGATTGAACTTTGTATTTAGTTTTTACCATCATATTTGGAGTCTCTAGTATAAGCAATAGCCAATTGATTGTCATAATAGATAGTCATAGCTCCTATTGAATTACTTACTACTCCCAAATATTACAAAAATTTACAAAAAAAACTCCTTGAACTACGGAAGCAAAGACCACAAATTCTACTTCCATCATAGAAAAAAATACACAGACTTGTTTCTTACTTCTCCATAAGATAACGCTATCATTGGGCAAGAAAATATAACTAGACATAGATTTTCTCTCATTAAAATCATCTCCCCAATTAGCATCCATATACCTTTCCAATACTAGATCCTCTCCTTGATAACAAAAGAAATAATCTGCAGATCCATGCAGGTATCCCAATATCCTTTTTACAGCAATCTAATCACTCTTTCCTGAGTTGGATTGATACCTACTAACCAAGCCTATAGATTGATAAATGTCAAGATGAATACACATTATAGTGTGCTTCAAGCTCCCAATTGTGCTAGAAAATGGTACTCTAGACATTTCATCTATCTATTAGGAGTTTTAAGGCATATGTTATCACTTGAACTACCACGTAATTATCAATAGGTTTGCAGTTTTTAACTTTAGATCATTCCAGAACCTTTATAATATAAGACTTTTGAGATAATTTTAATAATCTCTTGGAATTATTTTTATGGGTTTTAGTACCCAATCTGCCTCACCCTTATCTTTTGTCTCAAAATTCAAAGACAACCATTTCAAAATCTGAAAAATATACTCCTTATTATTTGCATCTAACAATATATTCTTGAGATATAGGGATAGAATTACAAACTTATCATTGGTTTTCTCAAGACAAACACAATGGTTTTCGTCTATCATGACGAAATCATAAGAGATCACAACTCTGTGAAATCTCAAAAACTATTTAAAACCATAAATTAATTTGTTCAAATTTCATATTCTATCTTCTTGACCTTTAATGACTAGACCCTATGATTGTATCATATAAACTTATTCCTCAAGTTTTCTATTGAGAAAGATAGTTTTATGTTCATCTAATATAATTCTAAGTCCAGATTAACCATTATTGCCAACAACAGGCGAATGGAAGTAAGTCTCACTATCGAAAAAAAGTTACTGAGTGTAATCTATTACCACTAGTTGAATTTTATACCTCTCAATAGTTTCATCTGTCATACACTTGGTATTGAGAACTTACCTGTTCCCAATAAACTTGTGCCTTAATAGAAGTTCAACCAATTCCTAAATTATGATTGGACCTCATTGATTTCAATTTTTCTTCCATTGCCTTTTCCATTCTTTCTTGACAACACTAGATAGAGCCTCATCTACGTTTTAGACTCTTATTTATCTTCTGAAGAAACAATAAATACGTACCTTTCATTCTCAAAATGACGCTTGGACACCGCTTTTCCAACACTTTTTGGTGTTCATAACTCAGTTGGATCGCTAGAATTCAAATTCCTCCAACTGAGATCAATATCTAACTCATTTTCTCATGATTCCTTTTGTCTAGTATGAACAGAGCAATCCTTTAAATTAACTAATTCAAATAAAAGCTCTATGTCCTTCACTTCACCTCTGCTAGGAAATTTATTCTCCACAAGTGTGACATCCGTGATCGAATCTCTACTACAATGTCATCTTCTCGTTCACCAATGAACATTTAACCTTTAGACTAATTTGAGTATCTTATGAAGATGCTTTTACTTTCTTAGGGATCCAATTTTTCAAACTTATTAAAAAAATCTTAAATACAGATAGTCGATCTCGAAGGTCTGAGATTACGCAAACATGACATTTTACTAGTTCAAAGTTCATATAATATTATTAGTACTGATTTTGAAGACACTTTGTTTAAAAATATAAGCTGTAGTTAACAAGCTATCTCCCTAAAAGGAAATCAGCAAGTTAGTCTGTGTCATCATTGATCTTATCATATACAATAATATCCTATTCTTTCTCACCATAACATCATACTGTTAAGTTGTATAAAGAATGGTCAAATGTCAGAATATGTGTCTTTCATTACACACATCCTTAATTGATCTAATAAATATTCATACCTTTTATCTACTCTAAAGACCCTTTATCGTTCTGTCCATTTGATTCTCAATCACATTCATACAACAACAACCTAGACCTTCTGTCCCAAATTTGGGGTCGACCATATGAGAGACAAATAATGAAATCAATAAAAAAACAAAAAAAAACCAAAAAAAAACAAAAAAAACAAAAAAACAAAAAAAAAAAGAAGAAAAGAGAAGAAGATTTAGTTTGTGCGAATTCTCCTACGCCACTCATTCCTATCTAAAAGCATATCCTCAACTAAATCCATCACTATCATATATTTACGAATGCATTGCATCCACATTTTTAATAGCCTATCTCTACGTTTTATTAATTCTCCTATATTTAACTTTTCTACCTTCCTTACAGGTGCATCTATAAGCCTTTGCTGTACATGTCCAAACCATCTCAGACGGTATTCTCGCATCTTGTCTACAATTGAACTGACTCCTAGATTATTACGTATCTCGTCATTTCTAATTTTATTTTTTATAGTTTTGCCACACATCCACCTAAGCATTCTCATTTCAGTTACAGCTATTTTTTGCTCTTGTTGCTGTTTAATGGTCCAACATTCAGTGTCATATAATAGAGTAGGTCTTACTGTGGTCCTATAGAATTTTTCTTTTAAATGTAATGGCATCGTGCGATCACAGAGCACTCCGGATGTGCCTTTCTCCATTTCATCCAACCCGCTTGAATTCTACTATTGACATCTCCATCTATATTGCCATCATTTTGGATAATAGAACCAAGATATCCAAACCTGTCGATCTTTGGAACTTCTCTTCCTTCCAAACTAATCGTTTCTTCATTATCCTGATGGTGTCACTAAACTTACATCTCATATACTCAGTTTTAGATCTACTCAGTCTAAATCCTTTAGATTCTAACGTATCCCTCAATAACTCTAATTTAGTACTAATACCCTCTCTTGTTTCATCAACCAAAATTATATCATCTACGAATAGCATACACCATGGTATTTCATCTTGAATATTTTTTATGATTTTATCTATCACTATTGCAAATAGTAAGGGGCTCAGTACCGAATCTTGATGTCGCACAATGTTAATAGGAAAGCTATCACTCAGCCCCCCGCAAGTCCTTATATTGGTTACAACTCCTTCATACATATCTCTAATAAGATTAATGTATTTCAAAGAGATCCCTTTCCTCATGAGCGCCCACCACAACACGTCTCTGGGAAATCTATCATAAGCTTTCTTGAGGTCAATGAATACTATATGTAGATCTCTTTTTTACACTTTAAATTTCTCCATCAACTGTCTTAGCAAGTGAACTACTTCAGTGGTGGATCGCCCAGGCATAAATCCAAATTGATTCTAAGACACACTTATCTCTCATCTCAATCTATGTTCTATCACTCTCTCTCATAACTTTATCGTATGACTCATGAGTTTAATTCCTCTATAATTAGAGCAATCTTGAATGTCCCCTTTATTCTTATACAGTGGGACAATTGTGCTCTCTCTCCATGGGTGGGACATTTTCTTTGTTTGTCAAATTTTGTTAAAAAGAGCCGTTAACATTGTTACTCCGAATTCTCCCAAGCATTTCCACATCTCGATAGGAATGCCATCAGATCCTATAGTTTTGTTATTTTCCATTCTCTTTATAGCCTCCTTTACTTCATGGGGACGGATCTTACGTTTAAAATCTCTATTAATCGCTTCTATAGATATCTCTAAATTTTCTTTATTTATTGTACTCTCAACATTAAATAAATTATTAAAATATTCCCTCCACCGTTTTCTTATATCCTCGTTTCTTACAAGTGTACTATTTGCTATACTCTTAATACATCTAATCTCATTTAGATCTTGTCCCTTCCTCTCCCTGAGTTTGGTAATTCTATAGATCTCTCTCTCCCCGTCTCGAGTCTCTAGTCTCTTATACAATTCGTTATACACTTTATTCTTGGATTCATAGATAATATTTTTTACGTCTTTTTTTGTCTTTTTGTATTTTTCATAGGTCTCGCTACTACTATCATTTTTAAGATTTCTATAGCACTCTCTTTTGATTCGGATCGCAGTTTCTATTTCTTCATTCCACCACCATGACTCTTTGCCTTTTAGAGCCCCGCCCTTAGATACTCCAATAATCTCTCTACCTATACTTTTAATATTATTAGACATATCATTCCACATTATTTCTATATTATCATTGACAAACCAATTTGTTATTTTTATTACTTTATCCCTAAAACTCGTCACATTTTCTCCTTTCAGTTTCCACCACTTAATTCTTGGCTCTATATATAGTTGACATTACTTTTGTCATTTAGGCACTTGTACGTCTAAAACTAAGAGTCTGTGCTGAGTCGTTACATTTTCCCCCGGTATTACCTTACAATCCTTACAAATCGTTCTATCACCTCTCCTAGTGAGAAAGAAATCTATTTGACTAGCATTTGACTCACTTCTATAAGTAACTATGTGTGACTCTTTTTTCTTAAAAAACGTATTTACTAGTGTCAAATCAAACACTACTGCAAACTCTAGAATTGTACTTCCTGTCTCATTCCTACGACCGAATCCAAAGTTTCCGTGTACAGTTTCGAATCCTTCGTTTTTCTCTCCTACATGTCCATTTAGATCTCCTCTAATAAATAACTTCTCGTTACTTAGTATGGTTTGTATAAATTCATCTAAATCATTCCAAAATTATTTCTTACTAATTGCATCTACACCTATTTGGGGCGCGTATACGCTAACTATATTAATTACGTTTTCTCCATTTACTAACTTGACAAGTATCATTATATCTCCCTTCCTTCTTATCTCTATTACCTCTCCTAATAGATCTCTATGTACAATTATTCCTACCCTATTTTTAGTTCTATCTCTACCTGTGTACCAAAGCTTATGACCATAGGACTCTATTACTCTAGCCTTCTCTCCCACCCATTTGGTTTCTTGAAGACATGATCTTAATCTTTCTTCTATTCATTACTTCACCTATTTTTCCTAACTTTCCGGTTAGAGATCCTATATTCCAAGTGGCTAAGCGAATCCTATCCTTATGAACTATTTTATTTGTCTGCATCCTAACATCCCTTGGTAACTTGTCACTACACCCGGGATCCGATATAGCGTGTCGTTGAGAAGGAAACACCCCATACGTTTTCCTATATTTGTCTCCCATTTGTAATTTAAAATCTAAAACATTCAAATGTTTCAAACTTGTGAGAAAACAAATAAATATGGCAAAATCACATAAAATCATCCATGAACGTAATGAAACACAAAATTCAATGTCTAGTTTTGACATGCATTAGACCATAAATATCCAAATGGACTAACAGCAATTGGAATTCAGCCCATATAACCTTTTCAAATTGTTTTCTCATCATTTTGTAGGCATGATAATATTCAATTTAATAGTTAAACATTCATCCATCATATTACAACACCAAGAATCCATTTTCTAGTTGTACAGAACCAATACACGTTATGCAAATACAAACTAACCCTATCTCTCTGAAAGTTCAAAATATAACAATATTTCAAAAGAACAAGAATAAATATTAAATTCCATCAAATTTCTTGCATTTAGAGAACATTATACAGAATGAGAGTTCCATCATTTTATAACTCCAATTTACAAGTGTCAACTCCTCTAATATCAATTTTTGCATTGTTCCCCCATATAGATCTATCTCCTACTAGAAGACACTCGATAAAAAAAAAAAAAACCACAAATGTTTCTTAGTCTATTTTTATATCCAAAGTTATTTTTTTGTGATCCGTCTCCAGTCTCCTTTCCTTTCTTACTTTTGTTACAATTCCTTTCATGCTTAGAATTCGAAACTCTCTTAGAACTAGACTTAGCAACAAAAAAATTAACTGTGGATCTTGTAGCACAAAACCGCTTATTCTCAAGCTTAACGTTATGAGTAGCAATCGAGAAAATTTTCACATTATGATTATATGTTAAATTAACTTTTAGGTGCTCCTACTTATTAAGAAGGGATCGGATCAAGATTTGAACTTGCTATTTATCGAAGAGAACATAACCTAATGACTACCACTCTCTAATCATGTTAGATATAACCCTCCAATACTGCTTGATACTGTGATCAGTTCGCCTTTTGTAGGTATCAAACTTTGTGGTCAGTTGTCTAAAATGAATCATGTTGGTATCTCCATACTTTACCCTAAGGTGCACCCAGATGTCATAAGCAATCGCATATTACTCACACTCTGGTATCATGTGTCATTAATCACACAGTTTTTCAGCATCGCTCGAGTAGTAGAATCAATTCTTTTCCATGCCTAATAAGAATCTTATTCTTTCCTCTACGGCGCAGCACTACCACACCAGAGTCCTGCATGACATGCTTGATGCCTTCTAAGACATTTTGTTCTTTTAGCATAAACCATATTTTATGCCATCGTATCTCATGATCGTCACCATTTAATTTGTCACCTCTATTTAAACCCACAATAATGGATTTTGATAATATGGTTTGGATTTTTAATGGGGTGGACACAAGTGTTCATACTCATATGTTACATACAATTTTATACTTCAAAACTAACATTTATAGCAGGTTAATATTAGGAATAAAATCGAAAGTTTAGTAAATTTCCAATCATCATCTATGGTCCAAATATATCACAATCATAAATTTAATTTAAAGTTATAAAATTCAATAGATTTTAGATAAGATTACTCATATTATTCCAATCAAAATACATCCCACTTAAATACACAAAATATTTAAATAATATTACAATTATAGATAAGAATTACTCTAATTTTACCAGTCCAAAATTTTTATTTAAATACACAAAGTATTTAAATAATATATTAATTTTGGATGAAAATTACTTAAATTCTATTAATCCAAAATTTTCATTTAAGAGACCCTGTTTTCTTTTGCATTCATGATTATACAAATCAATAATTATAATCAATATATATTCAAAAGAAACTTTATATTAAATCGTAAAAAAAATCTCTATAACATGGTCATAGTCCTATTAGACAGCTATAGCGTAAAAGAAAAATATATAAATATATTATTCCAAATTATGACATATCCATTCGACATAATATATTTATCATTCCCTTAGACAATCTATCCGTATGAGAAAATCTCCTTATTGCTCGTGGAAAACTGTTTACACTTGGGATAGTTTCTTTTTTTTTTCATTTGAATCTCTAGATTCTTAACTCTCTACATTTCTATTAATATTGGCCTCACATGGCTAAAGGTCATGCTTCCTCTCTTGGCAATCATAGCATCAACAATGCTAACCCAATAAAGAGTCAGAGAATTCCTCAAAATGTGTACATCATCACTCCAAAAGGTATGACCTAGATCAAGAAGTTCCTGACATTTGTCTTCCATGGTATCCAATTGATTTGACAACATATGAGATTGATCTATCTTATAAGTCCACATTTGATCCAACTTCATCATATGATTTGTATTTCTTAATCTTCTAGTTCTCCCCTGGAGAGCTGCATAACGGCTCCTGATCCTCATCATTTCACCGGAAAATGTGAACAATATTAAGTTGGACACACAGCCAGCCATAATATTACACGAAAAATTTAGAAATATCAATTTCAAATAATAAACTCAATTTCCAATTAATTTTATATTGAAAAAACAAATTTTTCATACATAAAAAAGGATATAAAATCAAAAAAGAGTAAACAATTTACACTTGGATAACCAAAATTAAGAAAATAAATTTTTAAACTCATACAAAATTTTTCAGAATTTTTCAGACTGAAAGAGGAGTTTTCTATAATTTTTTTAACAATGTATTGATTTAAAAATCAATAAATATATTTTCCAGTTCCAAAAAAATACATTAAAATTTACAAAAAAAATCCAAATAAATAAAATATTTATTTCAGTGAAAATTCTGACCACAAACAACTCTCCACGTGCCCTCAGATGCCACCATGGGTGGCTATGCAAAAATAAAATTAAAAATGGCCTTCCTCTCGTGACACCACCAGTGCGTGAGGACCACGCGTTGCCTTCTCAGTGGCGGATGGCCACCAAATTTTAGTTATTCTTCATTTTTGATACTTCTGAGTTCAATGGTGATCTCGCTTTTCAAATCGGACATCTCTAGCATAGTGTTTGGACCGCGCGCTCTCAGCCTAGAGTGGGAATGGCATTAGTGAACTGTTCATCTGCTTCCCTAATTCATAAAATTTCTACAATTCGACTCAAACTTTAAATGGTAATATCTCTTTCAGTTCTTAACCATTTTTCGTGTTCTTTATATGGTTAAAAAACATTTTTTGATAGAGTTCTAACCATATAAATTTTAAATTATGAAATACAGTATTTTTAAAGATACGATTACATTAATTTTCAGCTAGGGATTTAAAAATCTCATAATATACTCTACGAATGCATGCCAATTTTGTATATCTAATCCTCATATTATAAGCATACTATTGTGTAAAATTGAGAACTTTTCATGAAGTCTATTACAAAATGTCATTAACAAACCTAAAATGTTATTCATAGCATATTTTTATTTTTAATACCAAAAAAGGTAGAAAACAACCCAAGACTGCTTTGATACTAATGAAGGTTTCAACAAACCAATAAACATTTTTTTTCACATGCAAAAATTCCAGAATCCAAGTTGGTTTAGAATCACTTAGCTCTTTTAGGGATTGGGTATTCTAAATCTAGAAAATGTCACAGAATCAGATCAATTTCTATTGTTCACAATCCAAATGCTTTTTGTGGATGAGTGATCAATCTTCTACAAACCCTTTGTATCTCTATCTATCAAATGTGAGAAGAAATACTTTCTTTCACAAATCATACTTTCAAATAATGCATCCTCCCCTTCTTATGGTTTCTCATTCACATACGTACATTATCAAGAGAAAATAGAAGTTGATTCAAGGAGGGAGTTTAGAGAGATAGGATATTGAGTGAGAGAGAGAGTTGAGGGGTGGTTATCAAAAAACCACTCCCTCCCTATATTGTCTCTCTTTCAAATTCAAAAATCAAATGTTTAAATGGGTTTGGATATCGGGTTGGGTCTAACCCCATAGGCGCACCTGCATCCATTTCCAATACTGGGGGATCACAAATAATTTTAATAAGAAGGCTAGCGTTTTTATACACGATGCTATGAACAAGGCTAGGAAGGTGAGGAAGAAGTTATAGTTCATCTCTATTCAGAAACGGAAGATGTTGATAGCCAGGATCTTGAAGAGGAACAAGAAGAACAAAGAGGGGATCATGGGATGGGGCTTCCCACATATGAGGGGGATCGAGAGACATGGAGTCACATAAGAAGGTATTTATAAATACTTTTACAATTTTATATTTTCTATAAATTAAATAATTATTCTTTAGGATTTTTATATAATATTTAGATTATTATGTTGTAGGCTAAGAATCACAAGAAACTACCTACATACGTCAAGGCATTTAGGTTGGGTTATCAAAACAAAGATAACACTATGAACCTACATGCAACCCAATTAGAGGTATTAATATTACACACTTCTTTTAATAAATTATTCTTTTTAATGCTTTTTATATAATTAGTTTTCAGATTTGTGTACTTTTTCAATGTTTATGAGTAGTACCTACAATTTTGGCGATCAGTGACCAGCATTTAACCTAAAAGTGTCTCCCCAAATGAACTTCCAGTTGAGGATAACATAAGACTCATGGGCACAAACATCCAATTCAGTTATCTACGAAGAGAATGGCATGCAAAAATTGAAATATCAAATTTTTGGGATAGTAGTTTATAGTCATGGGAGCATGTTGAGAAGAACAAGAAGTCCCGATTTGCTTCTTCAAGTTCTCTTAGCCGTCTTCGTGGTAGTCAGCATATAAGATGGACGAGCTCCCACCTAGAAGAATATGGAGCTTAGAGCTCAACTTGAACGGGTGACTTGTAATTTCTCATAGTCCGAAGGAGTTGCTAACAAGGAAAGCTGAATAAGTCATCTGTGGTAGAGTACAATATGCATTTGACATGAATTATGGAAAAATGAAAGAGAAGAAGCAAGAAAAAAGGTAGAAGAAGAGCATTGAGAGATAAAGAGGGATAGGGAAATCAGAAGGAGAGGAAGAAAGACAAATATATATAGAGAGAGAGACAGACAAAGACACAGAGAGAGAGAGAATAGAGGATGCAATTGCTTCAGAATCATCATACCCTTCTTCTTACAAGTTCTGTACATATATTCCTATATCCAACTTCTATAACTACCTCTAACCAATTCTTACTAACCAATTAACTATTTACAGACTAAACTTCCTCTCTTATGATTCTAAGTTGTTACAATTACCCCTCCATTTAATAGGCTCCTTATCCTTAAGGATTAAAGGATGGAAATTGTGTTCTAATGAAGTCTTTGTCCTCCCAAGTTGCTTCTTTAGGACTCACGTTAACCTATCTGATTAGGACTTGAGTCACTAGCCTGTTGTTTCTCATGATCACTTTCCTCTTCAGAACTGCCTTAGGCTCTATGATTACTTGTCTATCTATTCCCATTAAAGGAGGTGTGGGCATTGTTGTCTAAGCAGGACCAAGCTTCTTTTTCAGTAAGGAGACATGAAAGATCGGATATATCCTTGATCCTTGAGGCAATTGCAGCCTGTAGGCCACCTTGCCTACCTTGCCAATCACTAGAAATGGACTATAGAACTTGGAGGAGAGCTTGAGTTGTCTTCTTAACTCTACATACTACTATCTATATGGCTGCAGTTTTAAATATACTAGATCACCAACTTTAAACTCCCTTTTCTGTGCGATTGAGGTCTACAAACATCTTCATCCTGTTTTGAGCCTTTGTCAGATGATCAAGGAGAATTTGTAACATGGCCTGCCTATTCTGGATAAAGTTGTTAGCAACAGGAGTTATAGAATCCAAATAAGG
This sequence comes from Dillenia turbinata, assembly GCA_037126225.1. NCBI lineage: Eukaryota > Viridiplantae > Streptophyta > Magnoliopsida > Dilleniales > Dilleniaceae > Dillenia > Dillenia turbinata. Next base: position 5,558,597 of record JBAMMX010000022.1, on the reverse strand, counting down.
TCCTAATGGAATGTGCCTTGGTTGATATCCATAAAGAGCTTCAAATGGAGTCATTTGAATACTTGTGTGGAAGTTTGTGTTGTATCACCATTCCACTAGACTTAACCATTGCAACCAGAATGCGGGCCTATCTGTTGTCATACATCTTAGGTAACATTCTAAGCTCTGGTTGAGTCTCCCACTCTGGCCATTAGTTTGAGGGTGGTATTCACTGCTTAATTTGATTTGTGCTCCTACCAATCTGAATAACTCTTGCCAAAATAAGTTTGTGAAGATTTTATCCCTATCATTACTATGGCATCTGGCAAACCATGTAATCGATCTACAAACAACTGAGCCACGGTTATAGCAGAAAAGGGATGCTGCAGGGCTAAAAAATGGCCAAATTTTGTAAACCTGTCAATCACAACCAGTATAATATCATGACCTTGTGATTCCAAAAGTCCTTCAATGAAGCCTATGTTGATTTGTGTCTAAGCTTGTGATGGAATAGGTAGAGGTTAAAGCAACCCAGGATAAGCTACATTTTCATGTTCATTTTTCTGACACACATCACACTCTTGCACAAATTTAACAATAGAAAACTTAAGTGATGGCCAATAAAATATGGATTTAATCCTTCTAAGTGTGCCTTGCTGCCCAGAATGACCTCCCATAGCTGAACTATGCATAAATTACATTATTTTCAACCTCAGCTGAGATCTCTTCCCCATATATATCTTCTGATTATATCTTAAAATACCATCCTTGTATTGTATTTCAGGTTTGCTTCCAGGTTGCAAAGTTATTTGGGCAATCAAATCCTGACATTCCAAATCATCTTTGTAACTCTGCACCACTTTTTCCATCCACTGAGGTTGTACAATGGAGATAGTCATTATGTCATGCTCTAGCTATTTCCTTCCTCCTGCAATTCTCTTCTAGAAAGAGTATCAGCCACCTTGTTTTCTACTCCTTTTTGTATTAAATTTCATAGTCATAACCAAGTAACTTTGTGAGGCATTTGTGCTATAGAGGACTAGTCAATCTCTACTCCAATAAGTATTTAAGACCTTGGTGATCAGTCCTAATTATGAAATGATACCCCAACAAATAGTGTCTCCATTTAGTGACAGCCATGACTGCCGCCATCAGCTCTTTCTCATAGGTAGATGATCCCATACTCATTGGTCCCAAAGCCTTACTTAGGTAAGCAATAGGTTGCTTCTCCTGCATCAATACTGCCTCCACCCTTTGGAACATGCATCTGTCCCCATAACAAAAGTTTTTGAGAAATCTGGCAACCTCATTACAAGTGCAGATATCATGGCCTCCTTAAGCTTCTTGAATTCCATCTCAACTTCCTCACTCCACATGAAAATATTCTTCTTAAGCAAGTCATTTAATGGCCTTGCTATGATCCCATAATACTTCACAAACCTTCTATAGTAACCTGTTAAACCTAAGAACCCTCTTAGGGCCTTGATAGAATTTGGAACTGGCCATGTCAATATGCACTCAGTTTTCTGGTCCTTCATTTTTACCCCTTCCCCAATTACTACATAGCCTAGGTACTCTACTTGCCTTTGTGTAAAAATACACTTCAAAAGTTTGGCAAAAAGTTAATGTTGTCTAAGCAATGAAAGGACTATATGTAGGTTCTGAATGTGGGTTAGAAGATCAGCACTATATATAAGGATATCATCAAAGAAAATCAAGACAAATTTCCTGAGATAGGCTTGAAAAATGTGATTTATTAGGGACTAAAAAAGTGGCTGGGGCATTGGTTAATCCAAAAGGCATAACAAGGAATTCAAAGTGGCCATGGTGCATGTGGAAGGCTATTTTAGGCACATCTTGGGATCTGACTGTAAGCTAGTGGTACCCAGATCTTAGGTCAATCTTAGAGAACACCTTGGATCCATGTAATTCATCTGGTAATTCATCAATATTAGGGATAGGGTATCTATCCTTAATGGTCTGATTGTTTAACTACCTATAGTCCACAGAAAACCTCCATGTATTATCCTTCTTCTTGACTAATAGGACAAGTGATGCAAAGGGATTGCTGTTGTGCCTCACAATGCCATTATTTAACAGTTCTTGTACTTGTTTCTCAATTTAAGTCTTCTGGGAGTGTGGATACCTATAGGGTCTTAATTTGAAAGGTTGTGCTTCTGATTTTAACACTATAGGATGGTCCTGTTGTCTTTCAGGGGGCAAGGAAGTAGGTGTTTGAAAAATATCATCATATTGCTTGAGTAAGGCTGCTACCTCTCTAGGTGCTTTTACTTTATTTTTCTCATCATTAACAGCAATGGAAGCACACACTTTTAGCTACTGTTGTCTAAATTTTTTAGTATCCTTGCCCCTAATGAGTTTAATCCTAGTGTCTTGTGCATTTCCTTCTAAAACCACCTCCTTTTGTCCTTTGAAAAACCTGACCTGCAATTGCTTGAAGTCAAAGGTTATAGGACTGAAGTGATATATCCAATCCACTCCTAGAATAATGTCTCATTTACCTAAATTGAGTACCCTCAGATTGAATGAGAAAGCATAGCCTTGTATGTTCCCTTTGACAGTCTTGACTTCAGTGTAACTAGAAACTATTCTTCCATTTGCTATGACAGCATGCAAGGGAGCTGATGGTTCAGCCTTCAATTTTAATTCTTGTGCAACTTTATGGTTGATGAAGCTGTTTGTACTACCAGTGTCCACCAAAATGGCAATGGTGGTTTTATTAAGTAGTCTTTGAAGTGCTATGGTCTTTCTGGTTAAAGAGTTTGACAATGTACAGAGGGAGACATCCAGAGTTTTACCTGTAGTGCCACTCACTTTCTCCAGTTCACATTCTGTATCGATAAGCTCCAACTCTTCATCTTCTTCTGTTAATATCAGGTTCAAACCTTTGAGTCGGCATTGATGTCCTGGGATGAATTTTTCCCCACAACTATAGCAAAGGTGGTTCTCCCTTCGGTACTGAATTTCTTGAGGGGTGATCTTCTACAATAGGCCACCTCTTTTAGTATTTGTTAACAAGTACTTTTGTTGATCTATTGACTACCTATTAGCTAAACTAAATGTTTATATCTCTTTCCTTGTATTTCTTTCACTAGCAGCTCCACACTTACTGCATAAAGTGACCAACTTTACCTTACTAGCTATTCCTAAGGATTGCTCCTATAATGCTACAATTTCGAAAGTCTATAGTAGTGTATTAGGCTTCAACATCCTAACCATCGATTTGATTTCCTCCTTGAGCCCACTGATAAATCTAGAAATGAAATATGACTTTGACAAGCTGGGATTTCTTATGAGTATCAATGACCACAATTCCTCAAATCTCTCTTGGTATTCTAGATTGACCCAGTTTGCTACAGCTTGTTGAACTCTTCCACCTCATCCTGCATCCCTTTTCCACCAAATCTTTGACACAAGAGTTTAGAAAATTCATCCCACTCCACATTCCCTCTTGCTATTTTCAACCCTTGGTACCAAATTTCAGCCTTGTCTTCTAGATAAAATTCTATTGTTTTCATCCATTGATAACATAAAATGCTATATATCATAAAGAACTTATAACATCTTCTTACCCAATTATGCGGATCTTCCCCTTAGAATATTGGTAACTCTATTCTTGAAGGATTAGGGGCCTGTATTTTATAATTGTTCTCCTTCCTAGTAGGTTCCACATCTGCCCTTCTTCTACTTCCCATTGGAGTTGGTAGCAAAGAAGGTGGTGGACTTTTGTTTACATCTGGTTCTTTATAGGTTCCTTTACCAATTTTGATTGCAAGAGCATTAAATTTGACTTCTATATTGGTCATGAAGGACTTCATCCTTTCCTCGAGTTGTTCTTTTAGCTGTTTATGTGCTGCCTGCATTTCTTGGCTGAGTTCTTGAATTCACATTTCGTGTTTTCTGTTCTATTCTTCCATAGTTTTTGTCCTTGTTCCATCCACCATGATCGCTGGTAGGTACCTTGAAAGGCCAAGGAAGGACAACTCTGATACCAAATATGTCATAGTCCGAAGGAATTGCTAGCAAAGAAAGTTAAATAAGTCGACTATGGTGGAGTACAATATGTATATGACATGAATTATGGGAAAATGAAAGAGAAGAAGCAAGAAAAAAGGAAGAAGAAGAGCATTGAGAGATAGAGGGGGATAGGGAAATTAGAAGGAGAGGAAGAAAGACAGATATAGAGAGAGAGAACAGAGGATGCAATTGCTTCAGAATCATCATACCCTTCTTCTTACAAGTTCTATACATATATTCCTACATCCAACTTCTATAACTACCTCTAACCAATTCTTACTAACCAATTAACTGTTTGTTGACTAGACTTCCTCTCTTACGATTCTAAGTTGTTACATAATTTCAATCACCTGCTCAGCCAAATGGGTGTGGTCCCACTTTCGGACCCACCTGAACCCAGCCCCAAGTCCAATTGGATATCCATCAACAATATATACCCTGGCTCCCCTAATATTTTATCTTGTTTTGATGTAGCCTGTGATGGGGACCCATAAATATTTTATTAATTTGTATAATTATTTTTATATTATTATGAATTTTCAATTTATTCTGTTTGAATGTAAATATTTTTCTAAAATTTAATGATTTTTTTATTTTAACCTTTTTTATTTTTCTTATTGCGCATTTTCAATTAATTAAGGAAAATCAATTTTTTAGAGAAAAATTTCAAAATTGAGATGTGTCTTAGCAAGGAAAATCTGATGTCGCAGAATCAACAACGCCATACGCGTGATGCAACTGGCATCACAGATGATGCAATGATGTAAAGCATCAAAAAACTTGCATCACTATTTTGCAACACCTGCTTTTTAGTCTGTTTTCTTCTAATCGAAAACCGTCTTTACTGATTTGAGCGTCGGAGTCTGCCTGCTGGAGAACCCTCTGGTAGTTTTTGCAGGTGAATCCGTCCATCAATGACTACTATTCGAGTCAAGAAGGACCTGGTATCTGTGGAGCCGTAACCCACCTCCATCAAATGGAGAATTAGTGATAAAACTTTTTTTATATCTTTTGATAATATTCTGATTAATATTAGTGTTGTTAATACTTTAAAACAAACTATAAAAATTTGTTTAGATGGAATATTTTTTCATATTATATGTGCATGTCATATTATAAATTTATATGTTAGAAATGAATTACAAATGGTAGAAATAGTTTTAAAACTCATTCGTGACACAATTCATCAAATTAGAAATTTTTTGGCAAAAACTCAAGAATTTAGACAAATATGTAAATTGCATAATAAAAAATTCAAAAAAATTAAATTAGAATATGATACTAAATGGAATTCAAGCTATGATATGTTACAAGGATTATTTTATTTTAGAAATATCTTACTTGAATTTATAAATTTTAATTATGAATTTGATTTTATTGATATTATCACTTTTGATTTTACAACCACATTAACTAAATTATTAGAAATTTTTTATATATGTACAAATTTATTTTTCAGAAATTACTATCCAATAACTCATTTAATGTTATCTAATCTTTGTAAAATTTGTAATGTATTTACTCAATTTGAAGAAAAAGATAGATTTTGTGATATTGTTGATTTAATGAAAATAAAATTTTTAAAATATTATGAAAAAATTTCTATTTTGTATTTAATAACTAGTGATTTAGATCCACGTGTTAAAGTTGAAAATATTGAAATATTAATTAATTATTATGCATAAGTTTTTCCAATGGAAATATATATTAGTCGACAATATTTAAAATAATAAATATTTAATACTTTACACGTCATGTTTGAATTATATGAAAAAGAATATAATAATTTAAATGTTAGTGATGTATATAGTAATAATACAATGACAACAACTAAATCATTTTTTATTTCTTTTAATCATTTACATATGTTAGGAAAAAAATAAAGAATTTCTTTATCAACATTTAGTGAATTACTTTTATACAAATGCCTAGGCTAGAGGTTTCGATGATGATGATTTTTTTGATATATTAGGTTGGTGGAGAAATAATTCATCATGCTATCCAATTTTGGCCCAAGTAGCTAAAAATATACTAACCTCTTCGACATCCACAGAGCTATCGGAAAATACTTTTAATGCAGATGGTCGAGTTTTAACCAACAAGTGTACAAATTTGACGGACGATACTTTGAAAACAGTAATTTGCATTAAAGATTAAAAAGATGCAAATAAAAGAATCTAAGACATTTGTCAAGGCCTTCGAAGAAGAAGAAGAAGAAGAAGAAGAAGAGGCATAAATTTTTTTTTGGGTATAAGAATCATTATGTAAATGTAAAAAAAAAAAAAAATCAAATTTATGTAAAAGTCAAAATAATGTAATCATAAAAAATTAATGAATTTTAAAATCCAAGTGAAGAGATTAGTAGTGGACGTACACTGAATTCGGTGGAACCACTCAAAAAATTTTGTATCTCTAAGTTTTTATCTATTTATTCGTAAAAAGTGAATTTCATTAAAAAAAATACAAAGTGAAGAAAAAAATCAAAATAAGAGAGTTAAAAAAAAAAAAAACAACAAGAGAGTTAAAAAAAATAACACAAGAAGAGAGTTATACCAAAAAAAAAAAAAACAGAGAGAGAGTTTTAAAAAAAAAAAAAACACAAGAGAGAGTTAAAAGAAAAGCTTGTTTAAAAAAAAAAAAAAGAAATCAATAGAGGAAAAAAATGTGAGCGAATTAAAAAAATGAAAAAAAAAAAGAAGAACCAGGCCCGGCCTAGCCCAACACATCAGTTCAGGTTGACCGGGCCGGGCTGGTTCCAAAATAAATATTTTTGAACTAGCCCAGCATGGTCCGGGGCTGGCCTAGGAACTGCAGCCAACCTAGCCCGCGGTTCCTGGAACCATCTCCGAACCGGATCGAGCCCAGCCCACCTGACCCAGTGACATCTCTAATTATTTTTTTTATGTTTAACTTTTTGACTAAAACTCTAATTGTTATTATTGTTGTTGTTATTTAACTTTTTGACACCAAAACAGAAAGTGTTGGTGTCAAATTATGTGTTCGTGAGCTAGAATTTGATTCTTCAAGTTTTCTTCATTTATATTCGATTTCTTTTTTGTGGCAATGGATATATTTTATAAATCACATTTTATTTTGTTGTACTTTGAATTCAATTTTGATTGATTCACATAATTGGAGTAGTTTAGAAAACAAATGTAATGGAAACGAACTCATTAATATCACATGCTAAAGAGTACCTTAGAAACTAGATTTATTTTAATACAATTTCAATTGTTTAATATTTTCTAAATAAAAAAATCATATATTTTGAGCATATTTTTTAAAATTTTTGACTTGAAAAATATATATTCTTTTGTAGGAACTTGAAAAAATATTATGAAACTTTAAGAAATGAACATGTTATCTAATTTTCTTTTAAGAAAAAAAATCAAGAATAAAGTAGAAAATTGGAGTCGAAAATAACAAATATCATGAATTATTATCGAGGAAAACCAATCAACAAGCAAAGACTTATGCTCAACACAACTAAAACCATAGCCGCAACGAAGGAAAATCCAATACCAGAACCACAACAACTTCGGGAACATCACCAACAACGTTCAAATTATTCATAATTGTCTTTCTTCTTCTTCTTCTTCTTCTTCTTCTTCTTCTCCAAAGACCTAATAATGGCGAGTGGTGAAGCCTGAGGAGTATCACTCCATCATCTGGGCTGGAGTATCACTCCATCATTCGGGCTGAAAACCAGACAAGGAGTATTCTTAAAATGGATTCCGTGCTTACCAAATGGATAACACAGAGAAAATGGGGGGGGGAAGAGAGTACAATTGTAAAGGGACTAAAGATTGAGCACCAAATTGAAGAGAGAAATTGCAACTTATTGGATTTCCATATCCAACCTTGATCCTACTTCGGTCAGTGAAATAAAAATAATATCCACTCATACAAATTTTCATAAAAAATTGACCCAATCTAACCCAACCCAACTCACCACGCCACTATTTTCTTAGTCGACTCTCTCTATCTCCCTCCCCCTCTCTCAGTGTGGTTATATGGGTGGGGTTAGGGAAGGGATGAAAGGTAGGGTGGTCATGGCTCTATGGGTAGGGAAGGTATGAAGGGTGGGGAAGGGATGAAGAGTGGCCGGCAATTACAACTCTAACTTTTGATTTGTGGTTGAGGAAGGGACTAAGGATGGGGTGGCCGTGACTTCACGGGGGGAAGGGATGAAGGTGGGGAAGGGACATATAGGTGGCCGATGATTGCAAGTCTGACCATCATGGCCTATCAACTGTTATTGTTGTTGGCAAATTCAATATCTCTCTTTCAGTGTGGTTGTATGTATGGGTGGGCTGATCATCAATGATTTTCTACATTGTGTGTCATTGTCAACGATATGGGTATGGAAGCATAGGGATGAAAGATGGGAACTCAAGACAGAGATTGTATCACGTCTGTTTTTGGCAAAGAATTTCAAAATTCAAAGTGAAACCATAATCTTCTTAATAAATTCAATAAAAATAACTTTTAATAATAAAATATTAAATTGAGTAGCAGGTCAGGTCAGATTAGATTTTTCATGGGTTAAATCCGTATCCGTACTAATCCGATTATTCAATTAAAATATCCGCCCCTAATCCATCCCTAACCCATTAAACAAAAAAACTATTTCGTTGAATCAGATTAGTCAAATATTTATTGAATCAGATTGAGTATTGCCATACCTAATCAAATCAGACACAAAAGTTGCAACCAAAATCGAAAGGAGTTGAAGAGTGAACATGAAATTGAAGAAAGAGATTGGAAGGAGAGGGAACCAAACTAAAGAGAGAGAGAACCAAATTAAAGAAGAGAGACGAACATGCATGGACTATCATTCTGATGGGACATGACTAAAATAGCCCAAATCGTATTGGGTCCACACCTGGTCTAGAACTTGTCAAACTGCTCTTGGTAGCCTGACAGCTGACCTACTCGGCACTCGTCTGATTGGTTGACCATCTAGTTCAAAAGCTTATCACCATGAGGCATAAGACCCTTCAAGTCAATGGTCCTAAGGGCATATCTAACCGAAAGATACCAATAATAATAGATTTATCTCCCAGAAAAGCAAGCACGACCCACATTCCCTTGGCATCTATCAACCAGATTTTATTTGGCAGTTAGCTGCTCATTCCAGCACCTCTTACGCGCTTGGTAACTTTCACCTAATCCACTGAGATAAATATTTTTCTTCTCTACGAGTAGGGATGTAATCTTACGTAAATAGGAAAGAGATCTCCAAATAAGGAAAGGGATCTCAATGGCAACCTCAAATTTCCCTAATCGATAGGAATGGGATTCTTTTTTAATCTCTCACCATGATCTTCGTAATCTCTGGACACACTCATAAGAAAATTAGGGTTTTAACACACCGTATACATATGGCTTTCACATGTGACAATTATATAAATTCTCATAGGTCTACGATCCAGATAAGTTCTCTGAACCTATACAGAGCACCCAAAGCATATAGTGCTCTCTCTCTCTCTCTCTCTCTCTCTCTCAGAGTATGTTTCGTCCCTTTTGAAAATCACTCTCTAATTTGAGCGTCAGAATCTCTCCCAATGGAGAATTCTCCAGCGATCTTTTGCAGGTCCCATTGATTAAGACCACCAAACGGTCAAACATTCCTATTCGAGTTAGCAGAGCCATCATCTATCAAGCCAAACCCACCTTTAGCAGATTGGCATCATCCATGGGAATAGACTAAGAGAGAAGCCTATCCCATGTTGTTTTGCTCCATCCAGAGAACATGCCTCCCTGAAGAATGAACAGAGCTGCTTCAGAGTTGTATTCTTGATAGAAAGGCACACTGCCACTCCTACAGACACCGCACACCACGCGGTGGACAACCCGATAGGAATCCCCATTGTTACTGGCCTCCCAAAGGTACAATCTCCAAGTGGCTACCAAAGCCGTCCAGCACTGTTCATCGCTCCTACTTCTCCTAAAAAAGCCACCCAGCCCTAAGTAGAGAAGCTAGAATCCAGAATATAAAACATGAGTAAACAGTTAGAAGAGCTCAGCCGTACCCTCCAGCCAGCAGCTCAATCCTCCTCATATCGATCAGGTCACAAGCATACACGGAGACTCGACCCAGAGAGTATCGAGAACCCTTGGTAACATCCTGAAGTGATTTAGATGACCTAAGGAGACAGGTCAAAGAGTTCATGGCAAACGAGTTGAAGCGAGCAAACGTAACAAGGGACGATCCTGTTCAATATCTTACCGGTCTCTCGCCATCTGACTCAAAGATTTCTTTAGCACCAAAGTCTCGTGACATATTTTTCCTCTTTTGAAGAGATACGATGGCACCACTGATCCCAAGGATCATGTTGCCCACTTTATCACAGAAATGATCTCTAGGGATATATTGACACTGTCATGTTCAATCATTTCTTAGTGACTCTAAAGGGCAATGCGTTTACGTGATTTAACTCGCTTCCCTCACGCTGGACCCCACTAAAGGACTCTCAGGTAAATGTATATACCATAAAGGTGTTATCTCGCTACCCATGACCCTTGGAACTCCACTCGATCACATGATGACTGCAACCACATTCAACGTGGTTAAGCTCCCCTCACTCTACAATGTCATCTTGGGATGACCTCGCCTGAATACCCTGGAGGCACTACCCAACACGATTCATATGAAGGTTAAATTCAGGACCTTTTATGGTATCGAGATGATACCCTAGGATCCAAAGCCTTCAGTAACTTCTCTAAGTAAACTCTAGCGCCTTTTCTCTTTTTGTAGTTACTTTCATAGTCCCCCTTGATGGGTAGCTTGTGGTACTTAGTCTTAGTACTTGAACTATTGATTATTGTTTTTTTCCCTTAACAATGTGTATCCCTTCTCTTCGTAAACTAATTACATCAAGCATATACCACGAGACCCCACTTATCGAACGAACAGAACTTATTATTAGGGATCTATCTCTCCAAACAAGACAACATTGTCCTGTCCAATCATTAGGAATCTATCTCCCTGAATGAGCCAACACCGCCCTCACCTATTGTTAGGGATTTATCTCCCTGAACAGGCCAATGTCACCCTATCCTATTATTAGGGATCTGTCTCCCCGAACGGACCAACATCGCCTTGACCTATCATTCGAGATCTATCTCTCCGAGCGTACCAACATCATCCTAACCTATCGTTAGGGATTTATCTTTTTAAGCAGACCAATGTCACTTTATCCTATTATTAAGGATCTATCTTCTTGAGTGGGCCAACAACGCCATGTCCCATTATTAGGGATCTATCTCCCCGAGCGGGCCAATGTTGTCTTGTCCTATTATTAGGGATCTGTCTCCCCGAACAGGTCAACATTGCCCTATCCTATCGTTAGGAAGTTGTCTCCCCGAAAGGGCCAATGTCGTCCCGTCCTCCCAAATGGAGCCTACCGAGCAAGCATCGCCTGGTTTATCTAATGAAGGGGAAATTATATTTGGTAAGGAACTCACCTTTCCGTTGAGCACTATCTTATTAAATGGTTTATCAAAACGACCCCTTATCAGAGGAACATCTCACCGACTAGGGATATCCCTCCCCGATGACACTCAATCTATCCAAAAGTGATGCTATCTACATTGAGCGTAAGCCAAAGCATGAACAAGAAATTATCTTACTGGAGAGTTCAAGGGAAAGTTACAAAAGGGGAAAAGCTACAAAAGAAGACAGAAACCCCAATCAAGGGGCAGGAGGAACATCAAATTTAACAGGAGCAGTAGCAAGATTAGGATCAGTAACAAGATCCGCAATGTCCAGGGGCATGGCGCTCACCAACCCTGCTTGACGAATGATTTCCATGGCACATTGGAGTCTCTCCGTCAGCATACACCGAGTGCACACATGACTGTCAAAGTTCCTTGTAATGGCATCCCCCAGCTCGGTTATCTTCCACTCGGTGGCTTGGAGAGACTAGTCGCACACTTCGGACAGCCTCTTTGTAGCCTGTAGAGAGGCCTCGTGAACCCACTCGGTGGCTTGGAGAGACTAGTCGCACACTTCGGACAACCTCTTTGTAGCCTGTAGAGAGGCCTCGTGAACCTTGGCCTCAACCTCCAACTCTTTACATCGACGAAGCGCCGCATCCCGCTCAACTCTCAGCTGCTCCATTGCTTCATTAAGTGTCCCATAATGGCCGTAAAAGACCTAGCTTCCTCAAGTTCCCTTTCAGCAAAAGGGCCTTCTCTAAACAAGAAACATCGCTCATCGTCTGGTCAGACCGACTCCTTATGTGGCTCAACATCTTCTCCCTCCATCGCTTTTGAGACTCTGCCAAGACTATGGTCTGAACAAATGAGCACTAGTCAGCAGAATAAAAAAAGAGAAGTGATCAAACGCAGAGAAAAGAGATATACCGTCATTACCATTGAAAACAAGGCCTTGTCACCCTACTCAAGTGAGAGCTTATTCAGCTTCAAATCTAAATGGTAGAAATCAACCGATCAGCTATTCGCTTCCTTTCCACAATGTCCACATAACGGTAATGATTATTCCTAGTACTGACTGTCACCATCCTTCACTCCTTCGAACCCTAACGACCATCGAAGGATCAAACAGGGATCACACAAAGAGAAGCCTTCTCCTTAAGCCTCGAATGCTTGTCCTTATCCAAGGGTACCAATGGGATAGTGGTAGACGGCCCTACGTCGGGCCCCCTCGTCAATTTAAGGCCAGCACCTTCTAATAGGGAACCTCCCTTTGACTCTCCTATACCCTTAGGAGCTTGGCCTTCGGTCCCCTCAGCTACCCCCACTCTCATGGCCATAGCATCGTGGCCTCCCCTCCTTTTATTGGCTCTCTTTCCGAGGATCCCCCATCAGTTCCACTAGCAGAATGCTCGCTACTGAGCTCACTATTGCTGGCCTCCACCAACTCTTTGGTAGTTGACCGAGCAAGTCTTTGGGAGGTAAGAGATATTTCCCTCGAGCTTTCACCCAACTCCTCCTCGGGTGACCCTTCCAGTTGCACTCATTTCCTCTCAGTCCTCAATGAGGCAAATGGAGCCGAAGTTGACAAACGAGCCCTTGATGTACTTTCAGTCTCTCCCAGGACTCCTTCCCTTTTCTCCATCATCCGTCAAGCAGTGGTGATTTCTTTCATGTCCTCCTCTATGGCAAAATACAAAGAGTCTACAAGTTTCTTCTTCTTCATCTCCAACAGCAAGGGCCTCTCGACTCCTCTTTTCTCCCCAAGAAATAGCCTCACTAGCAACATCTCGTCATCTAAAAGGCTGTCAATCCAAACATTTCTCCAGGATACATCACAATATTTACCCACAGACCGAACAAATTCTGAATTACAATAACCTTGGCGAGGTTTCAACGTAGTGAATAGGTCAGCTCAAGTGCCAAAAGCTGCGGCTTTAACCCTTCCTCCAAGAAATTGATAAAGAAGTATTTGTACATTCAACTCTTATCGATGGTCTCATATATAGAAAAACTTCTAGTTCGACTCTGGTCAAGTCTATAAAGAAAACCAACCTTTGGTAGAACCCTTCTTATCACACTTCTTTAATGTAAAAGCAGATGCCAGAACATCGAAGTCGAAGCATAATCAGCAAAATTCCTTAGAGAAATAATTGCAACCACCAAACACCAAGCGCTAGGGATCAGTAAAATGGGAAAAATGTTCCAGTGAAACAAAACACTAGCGATGGGGCCTATGAACTGAACCTTCAAGCTATACTCGAAGCTATATTGGCCCTATCAACATACGTCGTAACACGATCATGAAATGTCACCCAACAGCATATCACTCCAGATGTTGCGCAATTCTTCCTTTTACATGGTGCTTCTAATGTCTCTGATGCCGGGAGATGAACCAGATAATGAATGTTTTGTCATTTTCTCTAATAGTCTCTACAAAAGTTTGAATCACCTAGAAATTTAACCGTCCGAAGTGAAATTGGTAGTAGAAGAACCAACCAGCAGACATGTAGTTTTAAATGCATGTCTAAGACAGTTCACGAAAACTGAAGCAGCACGTGCTGCATTAAATGCATTGATTTGCAAAATTCAAAAGGTCTCCACTGAGCAGCACTCCTAAAGCCCCTTCTTTAAAGTAACTACAGAAGTGGGGGCAAGTGATAAGATGTGACTAAAATAGCCCAAATCGTGTTGGGCCCACACCTGGCCTAGAACTTGTCAAATGGCACTTGGCAGCTTAACAACCGACTTGCTTAACACTTGTTTGATTGATTGACCATCTAGTTCAAAAGTTTATCACCATGAGGCATAAGACCGTCCGAGTCAGTAACCCTAGGGGCATATCCAAGAGAAATGTTTTGACAATAAGGGATTTATCTACCAGAAGGGTAGGCATGGCCCACATTCCCTCGGCATCTATCGACCAAATTCTACTCGGTAGTTAGCCGCTCGTTCCAACATCTCTTTTATGCTCGGTAACTTTCACTTGATCCACTAAGATAAATATTCTCCTTCCCTACAAGCACGGACGTAATCTTACGTAAACAGGATGAGATCTCCAAATAAGGAAATGGATCTCAATGGCACCTCAAACTTCTCTAATCAATAGGAATGTGAATCTTTTTGAATCTCTCACCATGATCCCCATAATTTGGAGTCACACTCATAAGGAAACTAGAGTTTTAACATCCTGTATATACACGGCTTTCACATGCGACAATTATATAAATTCTTATATGTCCACCAACTAGGTAAGCTCTCTGAACCTACACTGAGCACCCAAAGCATACAAAACTCTCTCTCTCTCTCTCTCTCTCTCTCTCTCTCTCTAACTTGAGTGTCGGAGTTTTCACTGTCGGAGAATTCTCCGATGGTCTTTTGCAAATCCCATTGATCAAGACCACCAGATGGCCAAACCTTCTCGTTTGAGCTAGCAGAGCCATCATATGTGGTGCCAAACTCACCTCCAACATATTCAAAAGACATTGTGTTTACAAATTTTGGAAAATTAAAAAAAAAAAAGGGCTCGATTTGCTTCAATTTGAAAGAAGAAAACCTCTATTTTGAAAAAAAAATTACATTTAAACACAAATTTTCTTTTATTAGAATATTTTTAGAATTTCTTTTTAGTTTTCTTGAAAAGTTGTAATATTTTATTTTTAACTCTGACAATTCTTTCTTCTAGTTGAAGTAATTCGTTTTGGATTTAGAAGAATTCATTATCTAGAGCTCCATCTGTCTGTTGAGGGGAGTCCATTGGTTGAGTTGGTTGATGGATAACCTAATTCGATGTTTGAGAATCATCAACAGTTTCACAGTTTTGACAAAGAGAAGAGGCTTCTGTTTTTAGATTTGGTTCAATTTCTATTTCTATAGAGATATCTACTCCAAGGCTATGTATGATTTTAGGAATTAATGGAGCACATGGAAGGCTTCCTCTTTTCACTATTTCAACTTCTATCATTTTCAGATGAATTAAATGATAGAGTCCAGGATTTCTGTTTCTTATAAGACACGCCATGATCTAATAGTCTTCTTTGGTTATAAAATCGTGTCTTATTATTCTAGCCCTAAGACAGTGAATGACTATTTTGTGAAGTAATTTTTCATAGGGAGGCAGAGGTGAGGCTCTGATTTCAACTATTGTGAGTTGATTGCTTTTTAACACAATCCTTATGTCATCTAGAATGTTTGTTTTGAGGTAAGGCTCACAAGCTCCACTACGCACCCATTTTAGATTGCTGATATTATAGATAAGTTTGGGTGTTATGATCAATTTCATTGCTCTGAGAAAGGTTTTAAGCACACAGTTATGAGAATAGGTCCATATTGTCATTTCACTATCTTTCTTTTCTAGAGTAGTTCTAACATGATTTTCTAAGTTATTGTAGAATAGTTTTACTAGCCTTTCGTAAGATGGAGAGAGAGAGAAGATAAGGTTAGGAGAACATATTTCTCTTATATATTCTCCATAAGGGAACCTCATGTTTTCTATGAAATCCCAATCTATAATCCTTCTTGGAATAATAGGTTTGAAGAGAAGGTTTGTGAAGAAGGACTCACTGTGAAGACTTGATGGAAAGTCTGCTTTATTGAAATCCAAATTTCTTCTAGTCATGATTGAAGATTGAGGCACTGAGTGTTTATCTTTGAACGGAAGTGAGAAGATCTTCTTCTGAGGATTTATAACCTGTTGAAGATGAAAGAAAAAATTTGATATTTTTTTAAGAGATTGTGCGGGTTTTTAGATCTAAAGGAATGAGGGCTGATATTTGAACATGAATTAGAAATCGAGATGGGAATAGAGAGAATTTGAGATAAGAATCTCTTTGGTTTCTGGTTTTTAGGTCTAGAGAAAAGTTTTTAAGAATATTCATTAGATGCCCAAGTTAGTCTACATATAGGCTAATCTTTTAACATGTTATTGAGTTTTCAAATCTCACATCTTTGTTTTCTTAGTGACTTTCAGCTTTTATTATCATATTATATTTGACCATTTAATCTTAGTCATTTGTTAAGTTGGGTAGCAAATGATAGATAAATATACAGACAAATGATTTCAAAAGTCTACCATTGTTTCAGTAACAACATATCAGCATGAGAGTAAAACCTATAATCATAGGAATGAATTAATGAAGATAAGAGAAGACAATAGAATAGAGCATCACGATTTTACAGTGGTCCATTTTAAGACTTAAGAATTTTATTCTTCTTTCTTTTCAGAGACCCCATTTCTTTATTTTTTATTCAAATTATACTTACACTCTTCCCTTAGGTATCTAGATTTCTTTTATTCCTTCATTTCTCGCCTTTAATAAAACCTTGGGTACCCATTTTAGTGTCACCTTGAGTGCTGAGTTTTTACGCCAGCACATATTTGAATGATAACCAATTTTATGGCAATGTTTACATTTTTGATTTATGGCTGGTCTTTTGATTTTTCGTTCATTGCTCTGTCTTGTAAGGTTACATTGATAAGCATTATGTCCAACTTTCATACAGTAATGACATCTAATCTCCGTTTTGGGAATTTTAGAACTAGGTATAAAGAAATTTTGAAGTTTCTTTTGAGTGATAGCAGGAATGTAGCCTAGTCCAACCTTGTTGTACACTGCTCTTTGAACTCCTAATATTAAATTGAATTTTTCATGTCCCTCAGTAAATTTGTGTTGTAGTGAGCTTAACCACTTATTCTTTTCACTTTTATATTCTAATTCATTTTCTGAGTTTTCTTCATTAAGTATTTGTTTTCCTTTGGACTCTTTCAAATTTTCATCCATTTGTAATCTACTTTTTGATTTTAATCTTTCATATTCCTTCTTTAATGTTTCCGTTTCTAAGCTAAATTTTTTCTTTTCTTTTTCTATTTGTTGTTTTGTTTGACTCTTTTCTTCTTTTAAGAGTTTGATTTCTTCTTTCGGTTCATCCATATCATCGTTTAAGAAGATAAGCTCATCATTCTTTATTTTCTTCTCTATTTATAAAAAGTGTTTTTCTTATTTTAGTTCATTTGTCTCTATTTTAAGGTTTTTATTTTCTGTTTTGAGTTTTTTGATTTCTTCAACGAGTTGGTGTTTTCAATTTCCAACTTATTCAACATGTTCTTTAGATTTGAGTTAATTTCGTTTAGTTTGCAGATTTCATTAAGTGCTAATAACAATGTCTCTTCTGTTGAGACTACACTGTTACTACCATCACTATCATTATTAGAATCAAAACCAGTATCAGCAGAATAAGATAAGTTATTATAGCAACTTACCTAATTTTCTTCTTTGATGTAAGCATTTTGTTTATTTCCCTCCATAGCTTGAACAGCCTCAGGGCATTCTTTCTGTACGTGCACTTTTCTTTTGTTTTCAAAGCATTTTCTTCTTAAGAGTTCATATTTCTTGCTCTTCTTTGATCCGTTTACGTTTCTTCTTTTGGTTGTAAGAATCACAGGCTTACTTTTTGATGAGGAGGCTTCAAGTGAGGAATTTAATCTCTCTGTTGCCATTATTGTTTTTGAGAATGGGGATAGGATCTTTAGTATAAGGTTATGAGACCTAAAATTGTACTAGACGCCCGCTCTGATACCAATTGAAGTACAACCTAGAGGGGGGAATATATTGTATTGGTCCTTTTTGAAATTTTCAGATATTTGTGAAACATTGACAGTGAAATAAAGACAGAATGGTAGAATAAAAATGAAAACAAAGCACTCACGAATTTTATAGTGGTTCCACCCTAACTTGTGTACGTCCACTTCCGGACTTCCTCTAAATTTTCACTATTTTTCCAAATAGTACAATGACCACTTGCTTCAAGGTACAAGTAAGACCTTTACAAGTGTTTTTCTCACGAAACACTCACAACCACTTTGGTTGTCACTTTCTTTCTCTAAACCAAATTTGAGAATACCCTCTTAGATTCTTTTTCTTTTCTAAACAAGAGATGTGTAAAGATAAATGGTTATAAAGATGAAACTAACTCTTTTGATTTTTACAGATATGAGCTCACTAATAAATTCTTTTCAGACAACAGAGAGCAAGAAGGCAATAAGTTTGTGGTCGTTAAGATCTTCAATGCAGCATTCTCTGTTTAATGAAGTATTCTTCTATTTTTTATTTTTCCATCACTCCGAAATTTATTGCTATGTTAAAGATAGCCGTTGAGTGGTGGTTAAGATTGAATGTTGACACTAAATGCTCCATTTACCTTGTTAAATGCTTTCACCTGCATTTTGCTTTTTCTGCACAACAATAAAAGCTTCGCATATTTGAAAAATATGAACGTTGGAGCTTAGACATTCCGCTGATTTTGTATTGTGTTCAATCGTGTTCTAAAGAGCAATTATGATATATAAACATCAGTTGAATTATATTTTTATTCAGTCGATTTATCAATGTCATATTAATGCATTCAGTTCGACTACTTTTAAATTTCGGTCAACTGTGTTCACAAAATAATTATCTAATTCAACCGATATCACAACTCAATTAATGGCCATTGATTATTTCTTTTAAATCAGTTGATTAGGAAATCTAGTTAATTGATTGTGTTTAGTGTGATTAAATGCATCAGTTGAATGATCATGTAAAACCATCAACTGTATTTTGGAGATCAGTTCAAGGAAAATATTTTACAGCCGACCGAGAATGTGTTAATCTTAAAAATTAGCTTGAGTAATTCCAAATTCAGTTGGCTGAATTTGACTTTTGTTGAATTAGGTTTAAGTTGAATTTTAAATTCGGTTGGTTGAATTTTTAATTCTTGGAGCTGAATTTTGAAATAGTTGGCTGAATTTTCATTTCTTGGAGCTAAATTTTGAAATCAATTGGCTGAATTTTCATTTCTTGGGGTTGAATTTTGAAATGGGTTGGCTGAATTTTCATTTCTTCTAGTTCAGTTGACTGCCTTTTGAATTTAGCTTATTGCAACTTAAAAATTCTATTCAATTGAATTTTTATTTTCATTAGATTGACTGGTATCAAATGTCAAGCTGAGTGCTTATTTCAGTTGACTGAAATGCTTTGTACTAGCAGCTATTTAGCTAAATTTTAGAGTCATTTGGCTGGCTTTCTAAATGTGTTGGCTGAGTTTAAATTTCAACCAGTTGTTTTTAAATTTCAGCCTATAGCATTTCTAACTTAGTTTAGCTGATTTTTCTCAGGAGAATTTGTCCAGAAGTTGAGTTTTAAAATTGGTTGACTAACTTTGCTTGATCTTAAAACCATTGAACTGATTTTTAATTTTATTTGATTGTCTTGAAAGAGATTATGAAGTTGATTTTTATTTTGATAGACTAAAATATATTATTAGACACATCATTTCAATTTCTGTCGAATATTTTCCAAATTCAGTCTACTGAGTTTTAAATGTTTTTAACTGAGCTTATGTACTCGGTTTAACCTATTTTAATTTTATTCAGCTGACACAATGCATTTTATATTTTTTAGATTTAACACAAGTAAATCTGATAGACTAAATTTCTTATCATATTATTTATGAAATTTTTGTTTAATTTCTTGAATTGTTTTGCTCATAATTAAAACTTAAACATGTCAACATAGTTGATGCATCAATTAAAATCATAAAATATTTGAATGGTCTACATGATGGATGTATAGGTCCATAGATATTTTCGTGTATTCTTTTAAAAAATTCAAGAGACTCATAATTTATTTTAACTAGTGATGGTCTCACAATTAATTTGACTTGAAAGCAAGCAACACAAACAAATTTATTAGATTGATGAATTTTTCGGTTTTTCTAAGAATGTCCGCATGAATCATTTATAATTTTTTGCACCATGATTAACTCGGGATAGCCCAACTGGTCATGTCAAATAATAAAATCATTCAGCTTAATAAATTTTTGGTTTACTGTTACATATACTTCTATTGCATAATACAAATCGAAGGAATATACCGATAATTTTTCTAATATTCTCTTCTCACCTAGAATTATACTCATAATGTGAAAGTACTCAGCGTTTTCTTCACTTGTTGTCTCAATATGGTATCCATTTCTGTATATATCTTTAAAACTCAATAAATTTCTTTGAAACCTGGGAGAGTATAATGTTTCATCAACTTCAAATTTAGCTACTTTAGGCAAGAATATGTTAGCTAGATCTTTCTATCAATTTTGCACTATTAGATATAGTATTAATATTGGCCTATTGCATTATTAGATAAGAAAAATATTTAATATCTTTTAATATAGTGTATGTAGTGGTACTGTCTATGAGACATATATCTCTACCATTCATTACGAATCGAACTAATGGAGTATCTATATTTTTCAATAAACAAATAAATGTTTTAGAATTCATAACCATGTTAATACTAGTGAATTCTAAAAATTTATTTTTGTGACCAAAAATATATTTATTTAATATAAAAGATCAATAAAATATTTAAACATGACAAATATTTTAAAATTCAATAAGTTTAAAGTAAAATACAATAATATTCTAGTGATTTTTAAGAAATTTATTTTTGAAAACCCCCATTGCCAATCTAGTGGTTAATTTTCCTTCAATAATACATATCTATGCCCTACTAGAGTTTTTAATTAATTTCACACTATCACTTATAGTATTAATAGTTGTTTTTCCTAACTTCAGACATGAGAAGTAATTCTTATTTTTGAGAATTATATGTATCTCAATACTATTAATGAGGCATTCATTTTTCTCGCATTTTATTGATTTAAGAATATTCTCAGAACCTTTTGAAAATTTATCTTGTCCTTTCTCATTATTATTATTTCATATCTAGTGGTGATGAATTTACATGACCACTCCTGATGGTTTGATAAATTTGCATAATCATAACAATCACTACAAATCCAACCTCTTCCATATTCATAACAATATTTAATCACATTCGTTTCATGGAATGGACTAGAACTAGTAGTCAAGTTTCATGATTTTTTCATTAATAATATTTTGCTCAGCCTCAATGGGGCATAAAATTAATTCAGAATATTTTGAATCCCTTTTTCCAATATCGCTATTGTAGGAGTAAATTTGAGACATGAAAAATAGATAATTTTGTAATATATCTTTCTCAATAATATTTTCTTCGCAAAACTTTTAATTGGGATATAATTTTAAATATTACAAAATTGTACTCACTAATCATAAGAACAATTGTTTTCATGTGATTATACTCTTCTATCGTTGTTATTTCTTCAAATTATTTCAATGGTATTTTTAATACCCATTGCATCTAGATGTATTTCAACATCTAACACCAATAATAAATAATTCTTTCCTATAATATCAAGAACCACAAATTTGAGAAAAATTTGAACAAAAATATGGTAGTTCTTTTTCTAATGTAAAAGATGAGATTAAACTACAACCACAGAACATATTTTGAAAAAAATCATAATATTCAATAAAATCTCTATATAAAAATAATAAATAAAACTTATAGAAAATTCATACAAAAAAAGTCTATTCTTTATTGGTGAGAACTTCGTGCTCGGTTAGGCAGTGTTTCATGCTAATAATATATTATAAAGTAAAGAGAATACTAAAGAAGAAATAGAGAAAAAGAGAGAAAGAGAGAAATTTCTTATTTTCTTATGTTTAGAATGAAATTACAGAATGGGAATATTAATACAACTTGGGATGTGTACAAAAATGAAAGATTTTAAAGTCAAATATTCTCTTAAATATGTGATATTTTCATATTGTGATATTAACATATAAAAAATGCAGCTAATATTAATATTGGTATCAAGGGTATTTTTTTAAAATATTTATCTTCTATATATTGGATATCCATTCAAATTTTTTAGGGTTTGTAACAGATCATAACTTTGGCTTTGTTTTGAGGTAATGCATTGTTTCCTTCTTGTTATTTCACCGAAGTCATGCATTCAAATAAGTTTCTGCATCTAATATCCATAAAAAATAATTCTTTCCCAAGATATCAAGAGTTACAAACTCAAAATTAGTAGTATTAACCATAATAATTGAAAATAAAGAAGTCTTACTCCAAACCAAAAGCTCCAATGGATGGACGTAGAGACTCATGCTCATAATATGTTATGAATTTGAGAACAATGAGTAGCAAAATAACAACTAAATCAAAGAAAGTAATGAGACAATGGATAATAGACAAATTTTTATCTATTCCGTCTGTATTCATCACATTACATGAAACCTTGTTTATAGGAAAAAGCAAATGACCTTTTGAGCATGACTATTTAATAATTTAATCCACTACCTCTACCATGTTTGTTCACTATCTCCACTATCCCATAATCAACCATTATAAATTACGGAATTGATAAATAATAATTAGATAGTTGTTATAGATATATATTTAATGCAAATAACCATCCATCATCATTACGTACACTTTTTGCTCTTTTTAATTTCTTTCTCTCATTCAAAGAAGATTGCTCATATTTGGACCCAATATTTCTTTTCTCATATTTAACTTCTGCATATAATATCTCATATCATGGTGATGGTATCCGGTTTAAATAGTTTTCGATTCTCTTATAATCATCTGGTAAGAAAGGGGATCTCCATGATACTGGAAACTTTTCTTATTCTCGTAAAATTCTAATTCTTTTGAACTCTAAATAAGGAGAGAAATCTTCCTAAGATACTAAACCTTCTTTAATCCCAAGAAAATATAAATCTTTTAAAAATCTTTCATCATAAGTACTTGTCATTTCTGAAGACCTCAAACAAAGAGAAAACTAGGTTTTTTTTTTTTACACTTTTTAGAAGACTATAAGTACAGAGCATAGGCAACACTCAGAGGGGATTCAGTTGTGACATATGGGAGAGAGACAATTCTATATACATCATTCAAAGGGGGTTTCATACCCAATTATATATATCATTCAGAGGGGATTTCATACACAATCCTAATACCATTCAGAGAGGATTTCATATAGAATTCCATATATTGTCAGAGGTATGATTTTATAGCCAAATCTATATAACCACAGAAGTATGGCTCCATTCAATTTTATACATATGGTTACGACTTCATACTCGATCATACATATGTGGTACGTTTATTATCTCTCTCTACATACATATATCATATTGAGGCTATACAAGGTCGCATCTGAGACCCTTTAGTCGTTATATTATTATTCTTAGAGACTTGAGTGTTGGAGTACCCCCACCGGGCAACCCCCAATGGGGTCTTCTACAGGTTTCTCTATCGATGATAATCTAATTAACTTGCTGACACTAATCAAACTGTATATATACACACAGGGTAGGGGTGTATTTGAACCGAATCGATCCCGAGTATCTCTATACTCGAACTCGAACTCGAACTCGATTTTTTTTACTCGACTCGAACTCGATGAGTAATATATAATGGGGACTCGAATTCGACTCGACTATATAACAAAATGTTTAAATTCGACTCGAATTCGACTCGAAAACTCGATTATTATATAATATATTAATATATTTTATTTTATTTTATTTTTTATATTATAATTATATATAAATATATATAATATATATTAATATATATAATCGAGCTATTAGTCAAATTTTCGAATATAAAATTATACTATTCGAACTTGACTCGAATTCGGTCAAACTCGAGTCGAGTCGAGCCATTAATCGAGCGGTTCAAAATCAACTCGATCCGTGTAATAGCCCTAACACAGGGTTATATCCTCTCGATTCTCTCAGTTTTTCCCTTGTTTCATTATCACTCTATTTGACTTGAATATCAAAACCTCCCCGTCAAGCCAACCTCGGTGGGGTCTTTTTCAGGTTTTCCTTCAACAAAAACTCGACGAGAACATCACCATCAAGTTTCACGTTTGAGTTGGAAGAACAATCATTTGTGGAGCAAAAATCGACTCCAATAGATTAGCGCCGTCCGAGGGAACTAATTGACTATTAAGTTGAAAAAACTTGGCACTCTATTTCGTTTTGTCTCTCCTATCGCCATGACTTCACCGTCCATGCATGTGACATCAGGTAGAGCTGCCCCCATAATGAGATCCTCAGCTGCCTACTGCCCATCTTCGGGACGCCTCTCGGTATGACAATTAGTTAAGACCTTTACGGCCCTCAAACTTGTTCCATTATTCTATTTGCTGACAGAATTATCTTTTTGAATGTGCATGTCGAAATAATAAATATGGTAGTTCCTTTTCTAATATGGAAGATTAGATTAAACTGCAACCACAAAACACATTTTGAAAAAAATCATAATATTCAATAAAATCTCTATATAAAAATAATAAATAAAACTTATAGAAAGTTCATACAAAAAAAACTTATTCTTCATTGGTGAGAACTTCGTGCTCGGTTAGGCAGTGTTTCAGGTTGATAATGTATTATAAAGTAAAGAGAATACTAAAGAAGAAAATAGAGAAAAAGAGAGAAATAGAGAAATTTCTTATTCTCTTATGTGTAGAATGAAGTTACAGAATGGGAATATTAATATAACTTGGACGTGTACATAAATGAAAGATTTTAAAGTCAATATTCTTCCAAATATGTGATATTTCTATATTATGATATTGACATATAAAAGATACTGCTAATAGCAATATTGGTATCAAGGGTATTTTTTTAAAATATTTACCTTCTATATATTTGATATTCATTCAAATTTTCCAGGGTTTGTAACAGACCATAACTTTGGCTTTGTTTTGAGCGAATGCATTGTTTCCTTCTTTGTTATTTCACCGAAGTCATACATTCAAATAAATTTCTGCATCTAATATCCATAAAAAGTATTTCTTTCCCAAGATATCAAGAGTTACAAACTCAAAATTGGTAGTATTAACCATAATAATTGAAAATAAAGAAGTCTTACTCCAAACCAAAAGCTCCAATGGATGGACATTGAGACTCATGCTCATAATATGTTATGAATTTGAGAACAATGAGTAGCAAAATAACAACTAAATCAAAGAAAGTAACGAGACAATGGATAATAGACAAATTTTTATCTATTCCGTCTATATTCATCACATCACATGAAACCTTGTTTATAGGAAAAAGCAAATGACCTTTTGAGCATGACTATTTAATAATTTAATCCACTACCTCTACCATGTTTGTTCACTATCTCCACTATCCCATAATCAACCATTATAAATTACGGAATTGATAAATAATAATTAGATAGTTGTTATATATATTTATATATATATATTTAATGTAAATAAACATCCATCATCATTACGTACACTTTTTGCTCTTTTTAATTTCTTTCTCTCATTCAAAGAAGATTGCTCATATTTGGACCCAATATTGCTTTCTCATATTTAACTTCGTATCATGGTGATGGTATTCGGTTTAAATAGTTTTCGATTCTTTTATAATCATCTGTTGAGAAAGGAAATCTTCATGATACTGGAAATTTTTCTTATTTTTGTAAAATTCTAATTCTTTTGAACTCTAAATAAGGAGAGAATCATCCTAAGATACTAAATCTTCCTTAATCCCAAGAAAATCTAAATCTTTTAAAAATCTTTCACCACAACTACTTGCCATTTCGAAAGACCTCAAACAAAAAGAAAACTAGGGTTTTTTTTTTACACTTCTTGGAAACTATAAATACAGAGTATATACAACTCTTAGAGAGAACTCAGTTTTGACATATGGGAAAGAGGCAATTTTATATACATCATTCAAAGAGGGTTTCATACCTAATTATATACATCATTCAGACAGGATATCATGCACAATCCTAATACCATTTAGAGAGGATTTCATATAGAATTCCATATATTGTTAGAGGTACGACTTTATAGCCAAATCTATATCACCACAGAAGTATTGCTCCATTCGATTTTATACATATGGTTACGACTTCATACTCGATCATACATATGTGGTACGTTTATTATCTCTCTTTACATACATATATCATATTGAGGCTATACAAGGTCGTATCCGAGACCCTTTGGTCGTTATATTATTATTCTTAGTGACTTAAGTGTTGGAGTACCCTCACCGGGCAACCCCCAGTGGGGTCTTCTGCAGGTTTTTCTATTAATGACAATCTGATTAACTCGCTAACACTAATCAAACTGTACATATACACACAAGGTAGAGGTAGAGATATATTTGAGTCGAATCGATCCCTAGCATCTCTATACTCGAACTTAAACTCGATTTTTTTTGTTCGACTCGAACTCGACGAGTAGTATATAATAGGGACTCGAATTCGACTCGACTATATAACAAAATGCTTGAATTCGACTCAAACTCGACTTGAAAACTCGATTATTAAATATAATATATTAATATATTTTATTTTATTTTATTTTTTATATTATAATTATATATAAATATATATAATATATATTAATATATGTAATCGAACTATTCGTCGAGTTTTCGAGTTTAAAATTATACTACTCGAACTCGACTCAATACATGACGAACTTGACTCCAATTCGGTCAAACTCGAGTCAAGTCGAGCCATTAATCAAATGGTTCGAACTCGGCTCGGTCCGAGTAATAGGCCTAACACAGGGACAACACAAGGTTATATACTCTCGGTTCTATTAGTCTTTCCCTTGTTTCATTATCACTCTGTTTGATTTGAATATCAGAGTCTTCCTGTCCAGCCAACCCCAGTGGGGTCTTTTACAGGTTTTCCTTCAATGAAAACTCGATGAGAACATCGCCATCAAGTCTCCCATTCAAGTGGGAAGAACGATTATGTGTGGAACAAAAATCGACTCCAATAGATTAGCGTCGTCCGAGGGAACTGACTGACTATTAAGTCGAAAAACTTCATACTCTATTTCATTTTGTCTCTCTTATCGCCATGACTTCGCCAACCATGCATGTGACATCAAGTAAAGCTGCCCCCACAATGAGATCCTTAGCTGCCTACTGCCCATCTTTGGGACGCCTCTCTGTACGATAATTAGGTAAGACCTTTATGGCCCTCAACCTTGTTCCATTATTCTATCTGCTGACAGAATTATCTTTTTAAATGTGCATGTCGATACATATTATCAATAAGGGATGTATCTCCCAGATGGGCAGACACGTCCCATTTTATCGATGAAATTCTCTTGAACGAACGAGTCCTCTCGAACGGAGTCTATCGTTAATGATTTATCTCCCCAAATAAACAAACATCACCCAGTTTATCGAACAAACGAATCCTTCCGAACGGAGTCTATAGTTCGAGATTTATCTTCCCGAACGAACAAATATCGCCCAATCTCTTGAACGAACGTGTCCTTGCAAACAAAATCCATCGTTAGAGATTTCTCTCCCTGAATGGGCAAATATCACTAAGTCTCTTGAACGAATGATTCCTCTCGAACGGGGTCTATCGTTAGAGATTTATCTTTCTGAACGGGCAAATATCGCCCAGTCTTTTGAACAAATGTGTCCTCCTAAACGGAGTCTTTCGTTAGGGATTTATCTTCCCAAATAGACAAACATCGTCCAGTCTCTTAAACGAACGAGTCCTCTCGAACGGAGTCCATCGTTAGGGATTTATCTCTTTAGATGGACAAATATCATCCAATCTTTTGAATGAATTAGTCCTCTCAAACAGAGCCTATTGTTAGGAATTTATCTCCCCGAATGGGCAAATATCGCCCAATCTCTTGAATGAATGAGTCCTCCCGAACGGAGTCTATCATTAGGCATTTATCTCATCGAATGGGCAAACATTGTCCAGTCTCTTGAACGAACGAGTCCTCCCAAACGGAATCCATTGTTAGGGATTTATCTCCTCGAATGGGCAAATATCGTCTAGTCTCTCGAATGAACAAATCCTCCCGAACGGAGTGTATCGTTGAGGATTTATCTCCCCGAACGGGCAAACATCGCCCAGTTTCTCGAACGAACGAGTCCTTCTAAACAGAACCTATCGTTATGGATCTATCTCCTCAAACAGGTAAAAATAGTCCATTCTCTCGAATGAAATCTCTCGATTGAATTCTACTGAACGTAATTTGTCATCAATAAGGGATGTATTTCTCTGACGGGTAGACATGACCCATTCTTTTGGATATAACTCCCAGACGAATACATATGACTTATGCTTGTATGCCTTACGTGAGTTCCGTATCCACCTTTTCTTGGTTTTTTATAGGCCCCACGCCCTGAACGGGATTCAACTCCCTTTCACGGTCTTCTGTATTACATGAGGCTCGATACCTGAAATGAGATCTAACTCCCTTTCTCAGTTTTCCATTTATATATGGGCTCCAACCCCCAGATGAGATTCAACTCTCTATCTCATGGTTGTCTATTTAAAATGGCTACTACTATGCCAGACAAGAACCAGCTCCCTCTCTTTCGGCATCGCATCACATCGATTGTAATATTGCTCTAGTATATTTTCTCAGCTCTGACGCTTAATACTCTCTTGGCTACCACGCCTTTGACAACAACCCAACGCTCGCGAATGCAAAGTATGACCCCCTTTTCTCTCGCATTGATCTCTAGTATCTCACGCTCACCGAGAGCTATGACTCCAGGTCAGTCTTTAAACCTTCTATTGTTGCTTTTCATAATACGAGCACTCTACACTCTCGCTACTGCTCAGTCAAACACTTTCGCTTAAGTCTCTCGACCTCTCGATCATTCGAATCATTTGACCTGTTGGTCTCTTCATTGTTTGACTTGTCAGTCTTTCCATCTCTTGTCGGTTTCTCAACCACCCGATCATTTAAATCTTTCAACTTGTTAGTCTCTCTATCGTTTGACCTGTCGGTCTCTCAATCTCTTGTCGGTCTCTCAATCTCTTGTGAGTCTCTCGACCTCCTGATTATTCGAATCGTTTGACTTGTGATCTCTTGATCGTTTGACCTATCGATCTCTCAATCTCTTGATCATTCGACGCGTCAATCTCTTGACCTCCCCGATCATTTGAATTTTTTGACCTATTGGTCTCTTGACCTATCGGTGTCTTGATCGTTTGACCTACCAGTTTCCTAATCTCTTAATTATTCGACCTCATGATCTTCTGACCTCTCAGTCTTTCGACCTATTGATAACAAATCAAAATTTTTCTTAAACAATTCTAACCGTTTGTCACTGGTCCCTTCCGCATTCAATGTTCCACTTTCACGTCTGTTTTAATTCTTTGAATTACTCTACTCCTAATACTATTTTTTCAAAATGCTATTAGGAGTGGGGCAAATGATGATACCCGATTTAAATAGTTTCTAATTTTCTTATAATCATTTGTTAAGAAAGGAAATCTCCATGATACTGAAAACTTTCCTTGTTCTCGTTTTGGACTCTCAATAAGGAGAGAAATCTTCCCAAGATACTAAATATTTCTTAATCTCAAGGAAATCTAAATCTTTTAGATGTCTTTCATTACAAGCACCTGTCATTTCGGAAGATCTCAAACAAAGAGGAAAGTAGGATTTTCTACATCTCTTGGAAGACTATAAATACAGAGTATATGTAATACTCAGAGGGAACTCAGTTTTAATACATGACAGAGAGACAATTCTATATACATCATTCAAAGGAGATTTCATACCCAATTATATATATCATTTAAGGGGTTTCGTGCATAATCCTATATACCATTCAGAGGGAATTTCATATAGAATTCCACATATCGTCAGAGGTACAACTTTATAACCAAATCTATATTACCATAGAGGTATGTCTCCATTCGATTTATTTTATACTTGATCATACATACGTGGTGTGTTTATTATTTCTCTCTACATACATATATCACATCGATACTATATAAGATCGTATCCAAGACATTTTGGTCGTTATATTATCATTCTTACCGACTAGAGTGTCGTAGTACCCCCACCGAGCTACCTCCGATGGGGTCTTCTATAGGTTTATCTATCGATGACAATCCGATTAACTCATCGTCATCGATTAAATTGTACATATACACACAGGGATAGCACAGGATTATATCTTTTCGTCTCTCTCAATCTTTCCCTTGTTTTATTATCACTATTCTGACTTGAACGTCGAAACCCTCCCGTCGGGTTAGTTCCGGTAGGATTTTTTGTAGGTTTTCCTTCAACGAAAACACGATGAAAACATCACCATCAAGTTTCCCATTCGAGTTGAAGAGCGATCATCTATGAAGTAAAAATCGACTCCAACACATGGAATGCCTATACATTTAATTTCCATATTAAATTTTGCTTTTGAACCTTATTTATCGAACTTGTAATGAAAATAAATCCCTAAATTTTGTTTCCTTAAAATAAGATAAACGATTCGCTCAAGGTATCTCATAATAATTGGTGTTATCTTTATTAAAACATAATCTAGTGATATGTTAAACATACCTTATTCATAATTATTATGTATAAATGTTCTTAATATACTTATTTAGTATATATAGTTTATTGTTTTTCATATTAATTTTCTTAGCCATAATAATAATAATAATAATAATAATAATAATAATAATAATAATAAATTTATTTATTTAGTGGACAATGTCCCCTTGCACCAAATAATCAATCCTATTTATGTTTTTGCTGGGTATAAGCTTCTTCTTCCTCCTTACCTCCTTTTTATTCCTATTTCCTTTTTTTTATTTTTTTATTTTTCTAATATAATACAGTAAAGAGGTCTAGGGGCCTCCCCTCGCCGAGCCAATTCAAACAAGTTTCTCTATAGAAAATTTACAAGAAATAAAGCTAAAATTCAAGAACCCTAATTTTGATTGATCAAAGGGGTGGATTTTTATTCAATTAGCATGAGAAACGGTCCGTGGGCAAATAAAGTTAAACCACTTCCAGTATCAAGTTGCTCACATCCTCTACTTACAGATGCTGTCCCAGTGCCGGCCATGTAAAAGGTTTGCTACATTTTCATATAAGGGTTTCCGGAAGCAGAGAGAGAGAGAGAGAGAGAGAGAGAGAGAGAGAGAGGGAGGGAGGGAGGGAGGGAGGGAGAGGACACAGTGAGTTTACTTATGTTACACCAACATTCAATTTTTATGAATCCTTAACGGTACTGAACTAAATCGAGGGTCAGGATAAATCAAGATAATGCCTATATCATATAATATACAAACATCAGAGGCTGCGCTCTCCACGTTAATCCTTTATCAGGAGCACAGCCATGTTTATGCTCATTCAGCTTCAAAGCTATTATCCTTACCTGAAAGGTAATTACAATATAACCACGTGTGCGAGGGTAGGGCTTAAAGAAGTATCTAAGGTTGTTCTGAAGAGATCCCCAATATGGAAAAGAAAAATGCTAGAGGCATGCAAAATAACAAAGGTTGAATGCTGCATATTAACCTCATGGATGTCTCGATGCATCATCATGCAACTGTGCAGACCTAATGTTGTGTTCATCCTGCAAGGCAAAAAGTTTGCATAAAATTAAATGACGAAGTTATCCTAAATGGTCACCTAAACCTGAAGATCATGTTTCATACACTAACCCGGATGCCATAAGTAAAAGCAGCTGGCGCACGGAAAAAGTCCATCTGTCCCTGCAACAACAAAAAATCCAAGTTGTGAAATTTCCTGAACTCTGAACTCCTTAGATCACAAGACAAAGATCTTGACAATTTTATACCAGGCTGTGCATGCTCTGCTGAGCACCATAATAACTATCATGGCTTGGTGCAATTGAGTTCAACTGTCCCTGCAAATCAGATTCAAAATTTCAGAAACTGTATCACGGACATTGTAGTATTGCTGCTTGAAAATTAGATTTCTCAATGGGATGACATACCAGCCCCTGAATCGTCTGCTGATTACCATAGTAGTTGTCACGAGTTGGTGCCATCAAGTTCAATTGTACCTAAAGGTATGAAGCACCAATTTAACAGTAATACATCAGTGCAAGTTGGATTAATACCCAGAAGTACATTTCAAACATACCATTCCTTGAACACCTTGAGGTGTGCCATAATAGCCATCTAGGGTAACTGTCCTTGAGTTCAATTTCTCCTGCACACATAAAATAGAAAACCAATTACAGAAGGTACCATAATAACCATATGTGCAAAATATTTCTAGATTTATCGATGTAAATCGCAAGTTATGAATTATTACTGCAGATTTCTTATTGATAAGAAAATTGTCATTGAGAATTTTTTTCCCACCTAACTATAAGTTCTCTCCAACTACCAAGATAAAGTGCATACATATAAGTCACATAAGATGGATAGTATGCATGGTATCACATATAGTCGAACTTCAGGAACCATAATATGTTCAAATACATACCATCTGTTGCAAGCTTTCTTGCGCCCCAAATGGTATTACTTCTGGCTCCACTCCCTGTAGTTTACAAAAGAACAATGAACAATTAACGGAGAAGAGCACATATTATTTTAACATTAACTAAATCCACCTTCACCAACCTTTCGTTTCTTGGGTGGATTTTTCTTTTTCATTGTCTTGTTCATATTTCTCCCTTGGTTCTCTTCTTCAATGCTAAGCATACCATGGGTTGTAGAAGTGCCAGCTTCTACCATGCCCTTACTAGAATTATTCACACTCAAACAATTCCCATAGGCTTCTTCTATTGCACGAAATGCAATATTATAACTCTCTTGAGATAACGATCCTTCTTCTCCCAGTTTCATTGCTCGCTGACACAGGTCATTGTAGCGCTGTACCCTTGACTGAACTTGCTCTGATCCTTCAACCACTAAATATCTGTTCTTGGCATCTTTTGTGAAACGTTTCAAGATATAGTGAGATGGGATGTTAAAGAGGCCACAAATTTGAAGAACCACCATTGCATGTCTACAAAGAAAACCCTTGTATTCAAATAAACGGCAAATACAGGAGACTTCTGATTTTATCTCATTCCATGTTACAGTAAAGTCCTGATCCTTTTCAAAGTCTTGAACTTTGAATGTTATTGTTGTCTCATCTTCTTTTTCCTTTTTCGGATGACAAGCAACAGCCCCCAAAACCTCAACCTGAAATTTCTTGAATACAGCATGTGTATACAGCAATGAAACATTCTTTTCCAGTGGTGATGGAGATTTTAATGTTGGTTGCTTGTTCCATGTATCAGAGTCGGCTTTAGCTTCCTCTTCGTACCTATCTTGCAGAATTATTTCATACTGCTTAATAAACTCTTGTATGGTAGTCTTTTTATGCACATATTTGTCAAAGAAGGCATTCACACTCTCAGATCGCTGAACAGTTGACATACCCCCCAAAAAGGTATCCTTCATATATAATGGCACCCATTTTTTACGATCCTCAAATAATGACTGCATCCATTCATCCTCTTTGAGTTCAAATCTATCAACAATTTTTTGCCACCTCTTTTCAAACTCCTCATCAGTCCATGATCTGTGGATACATTTGTCAAATTTTGCCAAAAAATTCTCATGCTGTT
Organism: Dillenia turbinata; assembly: GCA_037126225.1. NCBI lineage: Eukaryota > Viridiplantae > Streptophyta > Magnoliopsida > Dilleniales > Dilleniaceae > Dillenia > Dillenia turbinata. The sequence goes on along the minus strand of JBAMMX010000022.1, from coordinate 5,524,840 downwards.
TAATTACATGAGCAAGTTGTTCAGCAACCTTCCCTAAAACATTGCACAAGCAGAAACAGTGACGAGAATTAGGAAAGACTTCTGAAACAGCTGACTTTATGTCATTGTCTTGGTCAGTGATTACTACTTTTGGAGCTTCTCCACCCATTGCTTTAAGCCATGTCTGCAACACCCAGGAAAATGATGCTGCACTCTCATCTGCTATCAAAGCACACCCAAGCAGCAAAAACTGAAAATGCTGATTAACTCCAACAAAAACTGCAAGTGGCATTTTATATTTGTTTCTTATGTAAGTAGTGTCCAAACATAGAACATCACTGAAATTGAGATAATCATGCCTACTTTTAGCATCAACCCATAACAGATTCTTCAGAAGTCGATCTTCGGTTAGATCAATTGCATAGAAGAAGTTAGAATTTGAAATTTGCATTTGGGACAAAAACTCAAGCAAAAGCTTTGTTTCTCCAGCATCTAAAGCCAGAAACCGACCTCTTTCATAAGAATTTTTTGAGTCATTCTTCATACCAACAACAATTTTATATTCAGCAAACTGTTTAGCCATCGCAGCATACATTTTCCTCGTTTGTTCACTAACAGCTTGGGCAGGTAGAAGTTCATGATTATGTTCCTTGACAAAATTATGTATGACCCATTTCCCATCAGGTCTTCTCTTCATATGCATGCTTGCTTTGCAGTCTGTCTTACCACATGATCGACGCCCACTACTATTTTCCTGATCTTTGTTTGTATTTCTCTTCTGTGGCCGATTATAGGTTTTTTCATTTTCTCGCTTGGTCCCATATCTAGAACAAGCAAATTTTGCATCAATAAACTCTCTTGATGTCTTTGAACGACGGCTGTTTTGGATTGCTGTGTTGAAACCCATGGACCTTGCATATTCTTGGTAAAATGAATATGCTTCTGAATGTGTCTCAAACTCCATTCCAGAGAGTGGCTCAAGATTTGGCTCATCTTTATACTCCAAAGCAGCATTAACAGAATTCATGCCTCCTTGAGCTTCAGCAGCCAACTCATTCCCCACATCCATCAAGTTCTCATTCTCTCCATCTCCATTGTGAAGTTCAACACCCCCATTCAACATACTATCAATTGTATTTGGCTCTTCATCTTCCTTAACATGTTCACCAGAAGGTAATCTAAGATCTATATCCATTAGTGAACCAACTTGGCCTCAGACGTTCATTCACTAATTACCTGAGGGAAGGGTCCAAAGAAAATATTACCAAAATTCTAAAGTAATAGACAAAAGCAGAAAGATTGTAATAAACAATCAGAGATTCCCTCCCCCCAGTCCACAATTTTTGACCCAGCAAAAATGAGATCAAAAGGTTTGTAAATTCAAATTCAAATCAGGAAGCTTCTCACAATCATTAGTATTTGGGAAAAAGTTAAGGACCAGCATGAAGTCATAATTCAAGTCATTTAAGGTAATACTTTAGTTCTTGAAGAACCTTCCAGTAAACTATTACTTCTAAATCCCAGTGGTAATAGGAACCAAGTTTTAAGCAGATGGTGCAAATTAATTCCAACAGATTACCAGGAGTCTCACAACATGAGAGCAAATCAAATCCTCACTCTATCTTCATCAATAACACCGCTAAAATTATATCAAAAAAATAATAATAATAATAAATAACACTGCTAAAACTTCTACCAAAGCCCACATTAAAACTCAATTCTCAATAAGACAATGCATAGAACACAAATATTAGCCAAATTCTTGAAAAACAGCTAATATTGCTTCACAAGTTAATTACTACAATATATCAAGGGTTTATTTGATCTCACCTATCAACTGAGCTTCATGTTTTCATCATCCTTAACAATTTCAATAATCACATTACAAAATTATCAAGTCCTTTACTCATACATTCAGACAACAATGCCAAACATGAGCCGTGCTAAGAATGTATGATACAACCAAATACTGAAAGAACAGGATGTACAGAAACTATTAAAACTGGATGCTACATCCAACACATCCATGCAACTTGATGTGTGCTTTCCATGCACGGGAAAATTCATGCCCAAAGGATGTAAAATAGAAAACGTGACACCTCAACAAAATGATTTCTCATTCGTAAGGATTATTGCTTCATGCAGTAAATAATCACTCAGGCAAACTCAAAACTGCCGAAGCCCTTCAAGAAGCCATCCAAATTTTTTAAGTGCACATTTCCCACAGGCAAATAACTCGTTCTGAATCAGAGGGAAAAAAAAATCATAATATCATGGCTAGTACCTCATTTCCATTTTCAAAACAGGAAACTCCATCTCCAAAAAGGATGACGCTGCCAGAAAAACAAAAAAGCACTTAAACAGCACAGAAAGTGGAGAAACATAATTGATGAAAAATTCCTTTTTGAATTTTGGATACTAAAGAACAGAGAAAATGGACAAGATAAACGCAAATTCCCAAACCCAATAAGCGGGACATTACATTGAACAGTTTTTGGGAAAAAAAAAATACCAAGTAGTTATCATAAGACGGGGCAAAGTGAAAGAGAGGATGGTTGTCCAAGGACTTGGTGTGAGCCGGCTACAGAGAAAACAAATGATAGCACAAAATATTTAGTGGTTTGCTAGTAATGCAAATACCACTAAAGATTTTAAATTTGGCAAGAGCCACCTTATGATCATCCTATATAGCATAGACTGTTCTAGAAATGAGCATATCCATGTCGTGTCCGTGTCAGAGATGTAGCATTGGAGATGACACAATGCAATACTTTGTAATTTAAAAGTGTCATACTTTTATATTTGTAAAACTAGGTCCTCACACCATAATTTCTTAATTTTTAATTAAGGTTTAAATCGAACTTAAGTATATGCTTTGGAGTAAACAAACAACATGCACCTAATACATGGTTTTTAATCATTAATAATCAGTGACGAGCGTTTAGTGCTCAATCATATTACCACAAGCGGGATCTTAGCCTATTTTTGAACCTCATGGGACATGTAGTGTTGACTTAAAGATCTGAATTGGGCTCAGTTTTTGAAGCAACAAGATCATTTTGATGTATTTCTAACATTTTCTTTCCTTGAAAAGAGTCAAGAGTTTTTTTTCTCTCTTTCTACTACTGGGAAATAGAATGCACAGTTTTGGGCATAATTCTCAGGTGCCATTAGGTCCTAGCCAAAATAAATATGCTTCATTGTTCCTAAATTACACAACTACCTAATTTTGTTGCCATTTCGAGATATGGAGCATAAATCTGTGTAATTTTTAATCTATTCATAAAAGACTTAGCTTCTTAGATGCTCTCCTTATAAACTGCAATTAGTGGAAAGTGCACTAAGCCCTTGACAGCTGCATTGGTGATAAAGGCGCTTAAATTGGACTAGACATTATTTCCCTAAACAAAGAAAATTCAGAATTTTACAGAAGTGATGAGAACTGGCCTTCCGATTATAAAATGTATTCAGTGTAGTGACCACAAATAAGTTAGCGAAGGTACACTTTTTATTCCTTTTTTTCAAATGCACAATAAAGCTGTTATAAACTTTGATCAGTTGCAGTATTTCTATTGTATTGTATTCATTTATAGAGTTACTAAAAGGAATTCATAGTAAAATGGATTTGGGGGGAGGTGGTAGGACTACCATTATAGAGAGAGAGATAGAGAGAGAAGATAGGGGAGATGCAATCCTTCAGAGAGGAGTAGAAAGTCATATGCAAAGCTGAAGCCAACACATACCAGAGATGAAAAAAAAAACAGAGTGGATGGATACAATGGCATGGCCAACTCACTAGAAATTGCTTGACTTGAGGGTCCTCAGAGGGTTAAATACCAACTGATTTAAACGGGTCTTCATGTTTGGCTATTCATGCATGTTGGAATGTATGTACCTACACCATGCCAGTGCAATGGTGGTCCTTGATTGGGAACAACTGCAATCTAGATATATAAGTTCAAATGCTCAAAATAACCAGAAATATACATACACCAAAACATATGCAAAGCGACACATACACAACCTAAGAAATAAGGCCCTTTGGTGCAAACATATCAACAATTGGGCATGGGAATTTCTTATCAAAACTTACAAACGAGTTTATTGACAGAAGGTGTGTGCTAGCTTCTTAGACTCGTATTCAAGAGTTCGAATTGAATTCTGCCATTTAAAAGGTTTTGGAAGACTTAATATCAGAGGATGGTCACACCAGACGTAACAAAATTTGCAGAGAAAGAAGACAAAATTCATCAAGAAAAGTAGAGAACAACTAAAAGTGATGGGAAATGCACTGCTCATCTCAAGGAATAGCTCTGATCAAGACATACTAGGAGTCTAACATACAGCTCAATGTTTAGGACACTTTACTTCTTTGTCAATTGGATATTTGGCAGATAGAGATTAGTGCTACTGCTATGCTTCTTCCCAGAATATCCCTCACATGGAACATAGTACTCCAACTAAGGAGCAATCCTAGAATCTTGACGGCTCCGACTGCAATTTACTCCAACAGTTACCTCTTAGGGAGCCTCTTGTTTGGATAAAAAAGATCTGGGGGAATGGAAAATGTTACCATGGTTGGAGCACCACTTTTGGGCCAGAACCAGGGACCAGTTTGGAGAGTAAAACTTAGTTGAGTTGAGTTGTAACTCCCAACAGTTTAATGTGCTCAAATAACCTCCATGTCATTGGGGTTATATGCAGTAATGCCACCCTCAAAACTCCGAAGGCTACTTTTCAATGCAAAGGTCTTAAGATTCCCACTTTGGCCCGTGTAAAGTCTTCCTGAAAGAGAAGAAGAACCATATCCTACAATTGACGATGGTCAATGTAAAGTTCACAAACATGTCATATGGTACCTTCAATCTGAAATAAACAACAAATATCTAAAACCCCACCTTATCCTGAAATAAGCAAAGAGTTTTCCTGAGTCTAAAAATAACTTGTAAAGCTTATTGCCATTAGGTCTGCCACTTACATCTTCGGAAGACTTCTACAAACGGAGAAGAGTAATTAACATGTGAAACCATTAAAATTAACATAGGCCACCTTATACTCTCTCTGTCTCTGTCTCACTGTCTCTCTCTCTCTCTCGCAGTACCTTTTATAATGGCCTTAATACACCATTTGAGCTGGGGAGGAAAAAAAAACCTTTAGTATTCCTCTAATAATTTGTTATTAATACTTGGCTATTTCACTTGAAAACCAAGATGGGCGATTGATTTTTTTTTTTTTTGGGGGGGGGGGGGGGGGGGAAGAACATGTGTCAAATCTGATGCGGAGGTCACAATCAGCCGAACAGAGATAGTGTCGCTATGATTCATTTTCCAACTTGAGCATATCCACCTCAAATACACTTACAATTATCCAATTTGATTTATGTTTTTAATTACCTCAGACCCCATCAAACCAACTTCCACATCACCAAGGTTTTCAAACAATCTCCCATCACTTTGTCTAAGCTTGCTAACCAGTTATGGTCCTAGTTAACCCCCTATAACCCCACAACTATGAAGCATAAAATTGCCCCCCAACCATCACCTAAAAATAAAGTCAATTTTTCATCTGAGAAAGAAACAGCCGGAGGAAGCATAATAACCTAGTAGAAATATAAACCCAATTGCAGTATCGTCTACCGCATGTGAGAGAATGTATAGGTGGTGAAAGAGATCGAGAGATCGAGAGAGAGAGAGAGAGATGTAGCGATACCTCATGAAGATAGAGAAAACGGGAGGCTGGGGAGAGAGTGAGTCGCAGAGAGAGCGTGGCGTAAGAGTGGATCTGGAAGTGGAAGCACGCGAGGGGGTTCGGCGAGTGGAAGAACGACGTCGTCCCAAAGTTTCAGCGATTAGGGTTTTTAGAGAGAGAAAGGAAGACTCTCACGTTTCACTCGCCTTCGTTTCCCCCTCACTCGCCCTCCACCCCTATCTTTATCTGCGCGTGCCTCCTCCGGGGAGGGTCACTGCAGTCATTTCCTCATAACCTTCGCACACGCTCTTCGCCGCTGCGGAAATTCGTAAGATAATACCCAGGCCCATGGGCCCCACTTCTCACTCTCACGTTATTATGTTCTTGGCGCGTGCCTCTTTTGTTTTTCCTCATCTCCCACGGTATGCGACTCTTCGAAAGATAAATTAAAATTTAATGGATAGAAAATATAGAAAAGGGAAAATTATACCCTTCGATTGAGGGGTGAGCATGGCAGGGTAAGAAAAGGGTGAAAGTCAAAACCAATACCATATCCTCTCTTCTATCAGTTCCAAAATTTCTATTTTTATCCTATCGTATGAGAAATTCTATTCTATTTTTATCGTATCCTACTTTTATAGAATCGAGTATAGGGTAAAAGGTAAATCTATAAAATATATCATTTTCCCCAATTGTATAAACTTTTTTTTCCCTCTTAGAGTAATATTTTAATAAAATTGAAGTTTGAATTCCAAAGCTTTAAACAAAAATTTTCTTTTTTTTTTTCATATTTTTGAAACTTCAACTAATGATAATTCCCATTTTTTTTTTAAAAAAATATTATTGAACTTAATTTAAATTCAATAAAAATTATGAAATTTAAGTCAATACCAATAAAATATTTAAAATGGAACTAGTTAACAGGCAAATGGTATTAAATAATGTTATTACAAGTTCAAATCTAAAATACAAAAGTATTCATCAATTTGGTATAACTCATCTAAAAAAGACATTTGATAGAAAAAAATATAATACCATGAATTGTCTTCGTTCAAGGACGTTTCTTGCATTTGTTTAAACTTTCTCCGTCTCTCAAGATTTCATGATAAAAAAATGTCATTGACTATCGACTTTCTTTTTAAATTTACTATTCTTTTTTAAACAAAAATTGAATTTTCATTTTCCTATCAAAATCTTTTTTAGAGAAATTCATACACAATAAATTTTTTTCCTACCCTATTAAAATCTGTGGTCAACTCTATAGGGTATATCCTGTACCTAATATGTTATAACATATACCCTACCCTATCATTTATTGGTTCTAAATTTTGTACTCTTATCCTACCCTATGAGAGGATATATCCTACCCTATTACACGAGGTTTAGGGTCGGGTATGGTTTCACCCTATCGGTTTGCTCCACCCCATATTAAAGATAATTAATGGAACCATATTATAAAATTCACTCCCAGCTTAATTATTTTAAAAAAGATATATTTATTTATGATCTTTTCAAATTTTGCATATGATGATTCTCAATCTCACCTCTCCTTTTCACTTTCTTTATAATAATGGCTTACGGTACCATTTTCTTATATCTTTTTATTTAATAACTACGTATCAAAATTTTAAAACTTTACTATTCTTTTAGTGAGTCTTAAATTGTTTAAGGGTTCAATATCCATGAAAATTCAACAAATGAGTAATAATGAAATTGTCTCCTCCCTAAAAACATGGTATAATTGTAAACAAAAGTCTCTTTAATCTATTTCGATTAAATGTCTATCATGTTTAATTATTTCCTTACTTATATTGTGAATGTTGAATCGTCTAATGCATTACTAGATGAAATTCTCCCTCTACATTATCATTTAGAAGCTTGTGAGTTTATTGATCAAATTGAATGCATCTTGATGTAGCTCTATTACAATCCTTACTGCCAACATTATCACTCTCTAGTCTTAAGCAGAAAAAGAAAAGTAAAATGAATCACAAGATTTGGTCAAAATGTTAGCAAAAAATTTTTCTGCTAATTCTCCAATTATTGAAATCTAAAAGAATTGAAACTCACAGAAAATTTAAATTCTCAAAAAGAATAAACTAAAATAGAACATGAATAGGAAGAGAAAGAAGAGACACAACAAGAGCAAGAAATTAAATACCCTCTTATTAGAAAAGATATTAACATAGAAAACATAATAGGTAATGTAAGTTTTGGTGTTAGAACTAGGTCAGCACTACAAAATCAATGTGAATATGTGGCATTTATCTCTCAGACAGAACCTAAAAATGTGGAGGAAGTATTAGAAGATGAGAATTGGATAATGGCCATGCAGGAAGAGCTAAATCAATTTGAAAGAAATGAACTATGGAATCTGGTTCCTAGGAACTAAGTGCGTCTTTAAAAATAAGATTAATGAGCATGGCACAATCACAAGAAACAAAGCAAAATTGGTAACTAAAGGATACAACCAGGAGGAAGAAATTGATCATGATGAAATGTATGCTCCAGTGGCTAGATTAGAAGTTATCAGAATGTTCCTAGCTTTTTCATGCTACATGAATTTCAAATTATTTCAAATAGATGTTAAAAGTGTTTTTCTAAATGGCTACATAAATAAAACCATATATGTAAAACATTCCCTAGGTTTCGAGAATCCAAAATATCCAAAACATATCTTTAAATTGACAAAAACCTTGTATGGATTAAAACAAGCCCCTAGAGTATGTTACGAAAAACTAAGCAACTTTTTTATTGAAACTAAGCAACTTTTTAACTGAAAATGAATTTGAGAGAGGAAAAGTTGATATAACTCCTTTCAGAAAGGAAGACAATATTTTAATAGTTCAAATATGTGTAGACGATATAATCTTTGAAGAAACAAATGTAAGAATATGTGAAGACTTTGTAAAGAGAATGGAAGGAGAATTTGAAATGAGCTTGATGGGAGAGTTGAATTATCTCTTAGGACTACAAATTAAACAATTATGTAATGGCATATTCATCACTCAAACAAAATATATTAAAGATCTCATTAAAAGGTTTGGCTTCAATGAATGCACAGGAAATGGCACACCTATAAGCACAAGTGTCAAACTAGACAAAGATGAGAACGGCAAACCAGTGTGTCAAAAATTATATAGAAGTATGATTGGGCAAATTTTATACCTCACTGCCTCTAGACTACACATAAAATACAATGTATGTCTTTATGCAAGATTTCAATCAGATTCAAAGGAATCTCATTTGATAGCAGTTAAAAGCAGTGTTTTGAAACCCGAACCGGAGTAGGAACCGGTCACATCAAGGTGTCAATAGGTTACTAGGTCAAACCGGTCGAACCGGATGAAAAAACTGGATAACGTCATAAATAAATTTAAATTATAATTTATTAATCATTTAAAAAAATTATATATCTAATAACAAATTTTTTTCAAGTCATATTCAAAATATATAATATTAATAAAATATAATTTATTCATTTAAATATCATATATCATTCAATATCAAATATCATTCAAATACATTTAAATCTAATTCAAATGAATATCAAATTTTAATTTAAATAATAAAAAAAGCCCATTAAGGAAAGAGGAGGGAAAAAAATGACTCATGGTGAGGAACAAAATAAAATAAAAATAAAGAACCGAGATGATATAGAAGGGGGAAAAAAAAGCACACACAATTCGTGGTGGTCTGGTGGTCACGACAGTTCAACATTTCAATGCTCAACCTGGGTTCGAATCTCGGCCTTCACATTTTTTGCGCCAAAAAGGAAATGAGAAAAAACCGGGGCTGACCAATTCATTCCGGTTTCCGGTCCAACCTGAGTCTTGATCGGGTTTGACCGGTTCGTTGCAAATCTGATACCCGGACCGGCTGCCAGTCTGGTTCCAGGTCCGATCGGTCGGACTGGCCGGTCCGATCTAAGTTTTAAAACACTGGTTAAAAGAATTTTTAGATATCTTAAGGATACCATCAATCTAGGCCTTTGGTATGATAGAAATTCAAACTTTCAATTGCATGAATTCTCGATGTTACTACTTCCACTATTGAGGCAGAGTATGTGGCAGCTGGGCAATGTTTAACACAAATTCTTTAGATTAAAAATCAAATGAAAAATTATGGATTAGAATTAGATTATATCCTTATAAAATGTAACAATATAAGTGTCATAAATTTAATCAAGAATCTAGTGCACCATTCTAGGACAAAACACATAGAGGTAAGACATTATTTTATAAGGGATCATGTGCTTAAAAATGATATAATTTTGGAATATATTGAAACTCAAAAACAAATTGTTGACATTTTTACAAAACCTCTAAATAAAAATAGATTTATGAGCTTAGGAGAGACTTAAGAATGTTAGATAGTAATTAATTAAAATCCACATGACAAAACAAATGGAAAACAATTCAAGAAAAAATCGACTGAGATTAAAAATAAATTAACCAAGCTCTAAAATTAAATAAAAAAATTGCAAGCTTAGTCGATCAACTAGAAAAGTCAATGAACTGATATCATCATCCAAGGACTGAATAAAAAATTCAGTCGAACAAATTTCACAGTCAGTCGAACTGAAATATAGATTTAGTAGACTGAAAAACTAAGTGAAGTAAAATCAGCCAACTGACTTAAGAACTCTGTCGTTAAAAGATGAAATACATTTAACCGAATATTATGGCATTCAACTGATTTTGAAAAGTCACAAAATATGGTTGAAAATAATGAAGAAAATTTAACTGAATTTTTAGGTTCAATAGGCCAAAACAAAATAACATGAACTGAAAATTTGTAACTAGTCAACCGAGTATGAGAATCATTCAATTGTTTAAATTTTCCAACTTGTTCATTTCTTTTTTAGTTTATTGTGCACATTGTTCAATCCATCAAATGATAAAATCAACTTGTCTAAGTGAACTAAGTTCGACTAAAATAAGAATCAGTCGAATAAAATTGAGGGGGTCAATTTTAGCAAAGTCAGCTGATAATAAATATCAACCGATTGATTGAAAAATTGGCCGACTGATAAAATTAGTCAGTTAATTTAAGTGCGAGACAAACCAGGAAACCAAACCCAAGACCCAATTTTTTAACCAAGCTCTGCCTAACCCAAGAAACCCAATCGATTTCAAGAGGCACTCATTTGGCCGAAACTCAAAATTCCCAAATTTCTCTTGAAGCCGATGAACCCTAACCAAAGAACCTCACTAATCCTTCTTCTCAAAACTTAATCTCAATTGAAGAATGGCTTCCAAATCAAAGAACTAAATGGATTTCGACAAAGGTAACTTCATCTCTCTTGAAAGAAGTAAATTGTTTGAGTCGAATTTTACATCTAGAACCTTAGCCCTATGATAATTGTTTGATGGAGATTTCATGATGGTTACTTGAATTCCATTTGTCCTAAATGGATATTGCTTCCAAACAAAGAGATCTTTCAATCTTTGGTAAAAATTTTCTATACCAATATTAAGAAAGCCGAGGGTGAAGAAGACGAAGTGATGAAAATTAAAAAGAAAAGTAAGTCTTATTGTTTCAGGACATTTGTAAAAAGAAAAGAAATATTTATTTTACCAAAGATGATTTGTAAATATAATGAGCTTGAGTGGGTACCTTATTCTGATTGTGAAGAGTACTTGTCTAGGAAGGCTCTTGACCATTGCCGAGATGTGCTCAAGAATCCTACCCAAAAAACCGTAAACTATAATGCTACAGACTTAGGTTTTCATGTAAGGATATTGCATTTTCTCATAACTCATATGATTCACGTTAGGGCCGGGAATTACTTTATGATTATAAAGGAAGATTTTTGGTTGATATCTTGTATTATAAGAAAAAGAAACCTTGGATTGCACTTTCTAATTCTCATGTTTATGATTGAGGTTTCTGAGTCCAAGCAAATTAATCTCCCCTTTGTTCTGTGATTACTGAAATTATGCTCAAGTGTAAAATAAAGGTGCAAAAGGAAGTTGTAACAGAATTAAGTATGAAGCATGCAATTGGAGAGGCCTCATTACACAAGGTTGGATAGATTAAAAAGGATGAGACTTGGGTCAAAAAGCATGAAAAGGAGAAAGAAGCGAGTCGAGAGGTGAATCTAGCTTTAGAATGTCAGACACATTTCCATCAATAGAAAATGATATTTGTCATATGATTGAAGTGGCTAAGAAAATGAGGGAGTTTTCTTATTGTGAAGAAGAATGAGAAATAACTCTATCTATGTTAGCATCTGGGTTAGTTAGGATAATGTCTCACCAGCTCTTGACCTATGAAAAAAATCAAAAATTAGAAGCACAAAATGAGATACGCAAGGAACAAGTTGAAAGGCTAGAAAAATAAAACTCATTATTGATGCATCAAAATAAAAAGATTTTGGAGGAATTAAACACATTGAAGAGGAATCCAGAAGTAGGACATTCAGGATACAAAAGGTCCAGGATAGATGAGAATCCTAACTCTGAGGAAACCCCTACTACAGAATTTCGCATGCCCTCTGCACCTCTACTACTTCCTCATTTATCTTTTCCTACATTCTCTACTCCACCTCCTACAGTCGAACCTTCATTAACTCTCATCATCTCCAACCCTCCAGTTTTAGCACCCCTTGCTTTGCCAGCACAATCTGCTCCTACCCTATCTATCCAAGTACCCTCTGCTACTATACCCTCTGCTATCGCATCAGTCCCAGCATCAACAGAGGCACCAATATCTATGGAAACTATTGATATTCTTACTGCCCCATCCAATTGAGCTTCATGCGACATGCATTTTCTTAGTTCTTTCTTACTTATTACTTACATGATTGGCCATAATTGTTACTATATTCTAGTAAATGTTACTTGATTGCTTATTACTCGCATCAGTACATGATTGGACTTAATCTAATTATGACCTTTCTTGTGATGTTTATTTGGTTATGTATCATAGTTCTTTTGCTGATTTAGTTGTGATTTTAATCATGATGTTTATTTTGGTTCAAGTTCTCTGATTATATTGGCTCATCTTTTGTTATTCCTTGTTCTTTGACTGTGTTGAACCTTATATTACTTGCATCGCATGTGATAATTAATTGTCCATATCTTAATTATATTTAAGTTTCTTTTGGAACTCTTTTTATTGATGACAAAAAGGGGAAGAGAAATGGGCACAAATTAAGGTTTTAATGAACAAAACAATTCAAGAAATTAAACTAAAATTTCATAACTAATATGATAAGAAATTTAGTCTACTAAATTTACCAGTGTTAAACTAAAAAATATAAAATGCATTGTGTCAGCCGAATAAAATTAAAATAGGTTAAACCGAGTATATAAAATCAATTGAAAATATTTAAAACTCAATAGACTAAATTTGGAAAATATTTGACAAAAATTGAAATGATGTGCCTAACAGTATATTTTAGTCTACCGGAATAAAATTCAGCTTAATTATCTTTTTTAAGATAGTTAAATAAAATTAAAAATCAGTTCAATATTTTAAGGTCAAGCAAAGCCAGTCAACCAATTTTAGAACTCAGTTTTTGGACAAATTCTCCTGAGGAAAATCAGTTGAACCAAGTTAGAAATACTATAGGCTGAAATTTAAAATCAATCGGCTGAAATTTAAACTTAGCCAACACATTTAGAAAGCCAGTTGAATGACTTTAAAATTCAGCTGAATAATTGTTAATACAAAGCATTTCAGTTCACTAAAATAAGTACTCAGCTTGACATTTGATCCTAGTCAGTCTAATGAAAATAAAAATTTGTTTGAATGGAATTTTTAAGTTACAATAAGCTAAATTCAAAAGGTAGTCAACTGAACTTGAAGAAATGAAAATTCAACTAACCCATTTCAAAATTCAGTTCCAAGAAATGAAAATTTAGCGAATCAATTTCAAAATACAGCTCCAAGAAATAAAAATTCAGCCAACCGATTTCAAAATTCAACTCCAAGAATTGAAAATTCAGCCAACCGAATTTAAAATTTAGCTCAAACTCAATTCAACAAAAGTCAAATTCAGCCAACTGAATTTGGAACTACTCAAGCTGATTTTTAAGATTCTCACATTTTCGGTCGATTGTAAAATATTTTCCTTAAACTGCTCTCCAAAATACAGTTGATGGTTTTATATGATCATTTGACTGATGCATTTAATCACACTAAATACAGTCGATTAACTGGATTTCCTAATCAACTGATTTGAAAGCAATAATCAATGGCAATCAACTGAGTTGTGATATCAGTTGAATTAGATAATCATTTTGTGAACTTGGTTGACTGAAATTTAAAAGTAGTCGAAATGAATGCATTAGTATGACATTGATAAATTTACCAAATACAAATATAATTGAACCGATGTATATATATCACAGCTATTCTTTAGAACATGATTAAACACAATACAAAGTCAGCCGAATGTCTAAACTCCAATATTCATATTTTTCAAATATGCGAAACTTTTATTATTGTGTAAAAAAAACAAAATGCAAGTGAAAGCATTTAATGAGGTAGATGGAGCATTTAGTGTCAACGTTCGACCTCAACCACCACTCAATGGCTATCTGTAACACCGCAATAAATTTTGGAGTAATGAAAAAATGAAAAATAGAAGAATACTTCTTTAAACGGAGAATGCTTCATCGAAAATCTAAATGACCACAACTTATTGTCTTCTTGCTTTCTGTTTTCTAAAAAAGATTTATTAGTGAACTTATATCTATAAAAATCAGAAGAGTTAGTTTCATCTTTGTAACCATTTATCTTTACGCATCTCTTGTTTTGAAAAGGAAAAGAATCTGAGATGGTATTTTCAGATTTGGTTTAGAGAGAGAAAGTGATAACCAAAGTGGTTGTGAGTGTTTCGTGAGGAAAACACTTGTAAAGGTTTTACTTGCACCTTGAAGCAAGTGGTTATTATACTATTTGAAAATTAGTGAAAATCCAAAGAAAGTCTAGTAGTGAACGTATACCAGTTAAGATGAAACCACTATAAAATTTGTAAGTGCTCTGTTTTCATTTTTATTCTAGCCTTTTGTTATTGTTTCACTGTCAATACTTCACAAATATCCAAAAATTTAAAAAAGGACAAATACAACCTATTAACCCCTTTTAGGTTGTATTTTAAATTAAGTAGCCATATATATCATTATTATCAACTTGCAATCTGGCATTTGTGAGATTATTTGCTCAATTAATTAGATTACAAGTACATTTTTCAGATTATCCAATCAGGAAAATTCGATTTGATAATGAAGGTGAATTTACATTCCAAAATTTTGATGAATATTGTATGTTGATTGGGATAAGGTAAAACATCTTGTAGTACATATTCATATTCAAAATGATCTAACAGAATTACTCATTAAACGTATTTAATTGATTGTAAGACCATTGCTTATGATATATAAATTACTAATTTCTTTTTGGGGGCATACTTTTTACATGTAACAATACTTATTTGCATTTGGCCAATAAGTAGTAATAATTTCTCGCTATTACATTTGGTTTATGGTCAGAAACCGAATATCTCCCATTTGAGAATTTTTGGATATATAGTATATGTTCCTATCGCTTCACCACAATGAACTAGATCTCAAAGGAGATTGGAGATATAAGTTGGGTATGAATTTCCATCAATTATTAAATATATTGAACATAAGACAAGAGATTTGTTTGCGCCTCATTTTGCTGATTGACATTTTGATGAGTCTGTTTTCCCAACATTAAGGAAAGAAAAGAATAAACAATTTGAAAAAAAAATCAGTTGGAATGAATAATCATTATCTTATCTTGATTCTTGAACAAAATAATGTGAATTGGAAGTTCAAAAATTGATTAATTTATAGAGTTGAGTAAATCAATTGTCAGAATAATTTACTGACTATAAAAGAGTTATTAAGCCACATATTCCGATTGTTAATACTTTTATTAGAATTGATATCTCTAAAGGATAATATAACATTACTAATAAGTATAAAGCACGTGCAAAGCATGGTAGACCAATTGGTTTCAAAGATAAAAATTTTTAAAATAGAAAAGGAGTAAAGAAATTAGATGGTTTAAACAAGAATATTGTATGTATCAGTCATGGATAATATTCCAAAAGAACATTAGGTACCTGAAAATATTGATAATCATGAGACCTCAATAAATTATATTATGGTTGGAGAAATATAAAATCGAAATAATGTCAATATTGATAACATTTTTGTATACCATATAACAATGAGTATTGAGAATGAAAATGAAAATTTTGAACCAAGGTCTACTAAGGAATGCAAACATAGACATGATTGGCAAAAATGGAAAGATACAATTGACAGAGAATTGAAATCCCTTGAACAAAAAAAAAATTCAGACCAGTATTCCTTACACCTATTAGTGTAAAACTAGTGGGATGCAAATAGGTTTTCGTGTAAAAACAAAATGAAAAATGTGAAATTATGAGATATAAGGTACGTTTAGTTACGCAAGAATTTTTACAAAGATCCAGTATTGATTATGATGTAACATATTTTCCTGTGATAGATGTGACTATTTTTCGATTTCTAATCAGTCTGGCTATACAAAAGGGATTCGAATTACATTTAATGGATGTCGTTACAGTTTATTTTTATGGTCCACTATATAATAAAATTTATATGAAACTCCCATAAGGATTTAAATTGCCAAAAGTATGTAATTTAGGTTCTCAAAAACATTACTTAATTAAATTAAATAAATCTTTATATGGATTAAAACAATTTGATCGCATGTGGTATAACCGCCTTAGTGAGTATTTGTTAAACGAGAGATATAAGAATGATCCCATTTACACATATATTTTTATAAGAGATTTGAATGTAATTTTGTTATTATTGCAGTATATGTTGATGATTTGAATATCATTGGGACTCCTGAAGAGCCTTAAAAGCAGTAGAGTGTTTGAATAAAGAATTTGAGATGAAAGATTTTGGAAAGGCAAAATTTTGTATTGAGTTATAGATAGAAAATTTAAAATATGAAATTCTTGTGCATCAAACAATTTATACAGAACATGTGCTAAAATGATTTTATATGAATAAAGCACATCCGTTGAACACTCGAATAGTTATGATGTCACTTGATATAAATAAAAACTCTTTCCGACCTCGAGAAAATAATGAAAAGATTCTTGGTTCTGAAATTCTATACTTAAGTGCAATCGGAGCACTTATATATCTTGCTAGACATACATGATCTAATATATCATTCTTTGTCAACCTATTACAAGATATAACTCTTTTCCAACCCAAAGACATTGGAATGAGGTTAAATATATATTTCGTTACTTACAAGATAGAAAGACATAGATCTGTATTTTCTTAAACTACCCAAACAAGTTTGATTTGATTTGCAAATGCATGGTACCTATATGATCCTCATAATGCTCGATCGTAAATTGGATATGTGTTCACATATGGTGGTATTGTCATTTCATAACATTCTATGAAACAAACAATAACAATTACATCTTTTAATCATACTAAAATTTTGGCAATCATTAAACTAGTCACGAATGTGTATTGTTAAAATTTGTGATTCAGCACGTACGAGGAGCTTGTGATCTTTCTTTAGGAAAAGGGGCAACTATGGTATTATATAAGGATAATGTAGTATGCATCGTCCAAGTCAAGGAAAGATATATCAAAGGTGATAGAACAAAACATATTTCATCAAAATTCTTTTTTACTCATGAATTTCAGAAAAATGATAATATAGACATTTAACAAATTCGATCAAGTAAAAATTTAACAAATTTATTTATGAAATTCCTACCGACTGCTACCTTTATAAGATTGGTGAAAGGAATCAAAATGTATTGATTTAAAGATCTCAAGGAATATTCTCAATAGGAGGAGTAAATACATCATCAAATATTTTAAATAATATATTCTTTTCCCTTCACTAGGATTTTTTCTCCATTGAGTTTTTTTCTAGTAAAATTTTAATGAGATCTATTTTTTGTGTAATGGAAACCCATGGGAGAGTGTTAAAAACTCTAGGGAATTTGAATGGATGCCTACATATAAAAGGTAAATATTTTAGAAGAATACATATGATACTAATATTGCTATTAGCAGCAGAGTATCTTTTATGTGTCAATATCACAACATGAAAATATCACATATTTATAAGACTATTTGACTTTAGAAGTTTCCATTTATATACACATCCCAAATAGTATAAATACTCATTTTTCTAACTTCATTCTTTGTATAAGAGAATAAGAAATTCCTCTCTTTCTATCTCTTTCTCTATTTTCTTCTCTAGTATTCTCTTTACTTTATAACATGATCTTCATTTTTATAAAGGAGTGAAACTCAATATTTGAAGGTATACAGCCATATATTATTTAAAAAAAATCTAAAAGAAAGATATAACCACCGGAAGATGACCATACTTCCAAAAGCTTACCATGATTATTTGCACTTATGGCAGCAAGATTTTAAATCTATAAATGACTAATTTTACAATATTTAGAATTACAACTCAATTAATGTTATGTGGAGATAATACCACTGATATATATATGTAGAAAAAATATTCTCTATTTTTCATGACTTGAATATGTTCCTGTAGCAACAATATCAAGAGAAAAAATTCAAATAATATTCTGATATAATTTTATTTCTTCTTGTAACTAAATAAAATAATAAATTATTAATAATAAATCATGAGATCTGATCGATTGATTTTGCTTAATTCCCTGTAAATGATGCAACTGCATTGCTTAAAGTGAGTGGGACTAAAATTGAAGATTTTGGATATGGAAGATGTCATAATCGTCATCATGGCCTGGGTCATGGTCATGGCTATGGATGCAAGCATTGTTGTCGTAGAAATATGTTAAATAACTACGATTTTAAGAGATCAAACGACCACCAAAAGTGGGCAAAACATGATAGGAAATGAAAAGTAAAAGATGTGAGTCCAACAACTTATGAAGACAAACATTACTGTTGTAAAATGAAAAGACATTGGTTACACATATGTCGTATAGTCAAGTACCTTGTTGACCTTTATCATGAAGAAAGACAAGAATATTGAGACAAATTCCACTTTTTGACATCATGCTTATGAAAATGATGATGTTGAACTTGATGATGTTAATGTTGATGATACATTCGAATTTAAATGGTTAATTTCTTTGAATATTGAGAGGGAAGAATTGATCATTTTATTAGCAATGGAAATGTCCAAAAGAATTAAAAATTTTTATTTTAGTCTTTATATTAGTGTTTTATGAAGTATCCGATGAAATAGCTATTTTATGGTCATAATATTTTCTTTAAACATTATTTATTTTCATAACTACTACGTTATTAGATTATCACTTTAAATATGTTGTTATTTATGTATTTTTATTTTTATTCAAATTAGAAAAATTATAGATATTGTTTTATCATTTGGACTATTAGATAGTGATAAAGATATAAGACTAATTGATAGCGCGACAACTCATACTATACTTAGAGATAAGAGATATTTTTCTTCCCTAAATATGAGAGATATAAGCATTATCACTATAGATGGTTATCACAATTAGTTGAAGGATTCGGAATAGTTACCATCTTTTGTCCGGAAAGACATATTTTATTATAGATAACGCGATATTTTTCACAAAATTCTAAAAAAAATTGTTAACTTTTAAAGATATCTGTCGAAATAGATATCATATTGAGACAACAACAAGCTAGGTCTTCTATCTCAAAATTTGAAGTCGGCCATATGAGAGACAAATATCGAAATCGAAAAGAAAAAAAAATTCTGAATATTTATATATTACTATTATTCTCTAAAGAAAGAAATATATATTAGAACAATTTAACTCCTTTTCTTCTGAGTTATATTACACTATAATTTGTAGAATTGAAATTCAATATTTAATAAATCAAAATTTTATAGTTTCAAATACTTCTATTATTTGTTGTGGTTGATTAGACCATTCTGGATCTATAATAATGTAAATAATAATTGAAAATTTGTATACACATCCATTACAAAATCACAAAATATTGAATTCAATTGAACTTTCATGTGCTTTTTGTTTTCAAGAAAAATTGATTATTAAGCCATCAATAGCAAATGTGGGAATTAAAATCCTTGCATTTTTAGAACAGATTCATGATGATATATATTGGACGATTGATCCACCTTACAGACAATTTAGATATTTTATGGTTTTAATTGACATATATTCCAAATCGTCCCATATTTGTTTATTATCAACTCGTAAACTAGCGTTTGTGAGATTACTTACTCAAATAATTAACTTATGAGCACAATTTCTAAATTATATAATCAATACAATCTGTCTAGATAATATTAGTGAATAGACATCTAAGACTTATGATACTTATTGTGTGTCCATTGGATTACAGTTGATTGTAAGACAATTATTGATGAAAACAAAACTTCTCATATTTATTTGTAGACATGCTATTATGCATGCAACATCACTTGTGGGAATAACACCAACCAGTTATCATAAATACTCTCATTTACAATTAGTTTTTATCCATGAGCCAAATATTCCAATTTGAGATATTTGGATGCGTGGTATGTATAATAATAATGCCAAATCATCATGCTAAATTGGAACCCCAAAAAATATTAGGAACATATGTTAGGGATGACTCTTACTCTATAATTTGATAGGTTGGATTATTAAAGAGAGATATATTTACAGCAAGATTTGATGATTCCCATTTTGATGACAAGGCATTCCTGGGGTTGAAAATGAGCAAAATAAAAAGCAAAAATTATATAGGCAATAATATCATTAAATTATTTTGGTCTATGTACAAACGTGAATAAATACAAGTTTAAAAGATAATTCATTTTCAAAAAATAACGAATCAGATGTGTAATACATTTACTGACTTAAGAAGAGTGGCTAAATCACATATACCAACCGTAAATACTCCAATTTGAATAGACATCTCAGCCGGACAAAATGTTAGTGCTATTACTAGTGATTCTAAATCATACCTAAAGTATATCTATCCTCTTAGTTCTAAAGATAAAAATCATTGGAATAGAAGAGGATTAAATAATCAGAATGATCAAATTGATGATATTGAAAAATTTGATGATGATCAAAAGGACTCGAAAAGAATTGAAAAAATATTCAATTTCTAACAGGGTAAAAATTATGAAAACTCAATTAATTTTATAACTATAGATCAAACTTAGAATCTAATAGTAATAATTTTTATATACTTGAATTAAATTATTTTAGTATTTATTTATGATTTTTAGGACTATTTTGGACTTCATTTCATGATTTGCATTAATTAATTTCGTGGGTTTTATTTTAGGAAACTTTGGGCTTATTTAAGAAATTTGGACTATACAAATAACTGTTAGTATTTTTGGTATAATTTTTTGCTTCGATATCCGATTGGCCTAATTCTTGTGGTGTTAGAAAGAAGAATAACTCAGGCCAAAAGTATCCAAAAATTGGAAACAGGTTGTCGTAACATTGAAATTCAAGAAAAAGAAGTCCTTGTTGAAGAGAGAAACTACTTGATTTTATCAAAAGATAGATCTTTTGGATAAAGTTGCTGATCCATGAGTCTTTAAATTCAAACATAAGGAGGAAGTTTTTAAATTTTGGAGAAGAAAGAAAATAAACCTTATCACAACAAAAACAAATCACTAAATCAAACAACACCACTAAGTTTTCAAAATTCAACTCCTTAGGGTTTTAATCCTATAAATATAGCACACCCTAGGCACGAAAGTGGCATTCTTTACACAAATTCTCTCCACATTGATTTTAGAGTTTTACTTTTCTTGGTTTCTTTAATATGTCTTACTAGTTTTATTATTCTTAGAATTCGATGGATTCTATCTTTTAATTAATAGTATAGTCTGAATTTATTTTTGTTCTTTAAGTTTTATTGGTATGATTATTGCGCGAAGAGATTTTATTGTTGATCTTAAAGTTTCAAAACTTTTGGACCACTTTTTATATGATTTGAGATTAAATGCATGCATGATCAATATAATTACAAAAAATTAGTCCAATATAATAAAATCTACATAGAGTTATAAGATTGATGGATGATTAATTCTGTGTGTGAGATTTTATAAGAAATCTTAAATTACAGATTTTTTACAAAATTTAGTGAAAATCGATTTAATCAAAATTGCATGACCATTAACTTTTGGTTAGCTGAATCAAGATTTTATTATATGACCATTTGGTGAAAATAATTTTAGAAAAATTTGTCATCATCAACAATAACACTTTTGTCAATAATCTTAAAAGATTTGAAAAGATTCAATCATGTAAAAGATTGAAAATAAATGAAATCGATTTTTTAGGATTTTTATAAAATTAGAGTTTTTTATTGGTTAGGGTTTTCATCATCTGATTTTAGTTTTATTTAATATCTTTACAATCTTAATTTATTTTATCCAACTTAAATAGGGTTGTTTATAAGTAATAATATAAAATATTCTGGTGGGACCGACTCTTGCTCACACCACACACAACACTCGACTAGGGATACTTGCCTGAAATCATGATACACAAAAATCGTGTAACAGAATTGTGTAGAAATGATTGTTGATAATGCTTTTGCATGCAATGTAGCCCCTGATATCCAAGAAGAAAATGAAGATCTTGAACCAAAATCAGTTGAATAATGTCAACATAGAGCTGATTGGCAAAAATAGAGAGATGCAATTCAATCAAAATTGAATTCACTTGTAAAACATGAGTTTTTTTATTTGTAGTTCAAACGCTAAAAAATGTTAAATCAATTGGCAATAAATAAATATTTGTGCGAAAAAGAAATAATAAAGTCATCAGATATAAAGCATGATTTATAGTATAAGAATTCTCATAAAAGCCAAGTATTGATTATGATAAAACATGGTCACTTGTTGTTGATTCAATTATATATAAATATTTAACTAATTTAGTAGTGCATGAGAAACTTGATATGCATTTGATGGATGTGGTTATTGCTTATTTATATGGATTACTTGACACAGATATCTATATGAAAATTTCTAAAAGATTTAAGATGCCTCAAGCTTGTCTTCGACAAAATTAATCCATTAAATTACAAAAATATTATATAGATTGAAACAATTTGGACGTATATGGTATAATGGTCTTAGTGAATACTTATCGAAAGCAGGATATAAAAATGATTCAATATGTCTATGTTTTTTTTTTATATATATATAAAAAGAAAGTCTCAATGAGGTTTTATTATAATAGTTATATATATTGATTATATTAATGTTATTGAAACTCATAAAAAGCTTTACAAGGCAATAGATAATTTGAAACAAGAATTTGAAATCAAAAATTTTGTAAAAAAAAAAAAAAAAAAAGTGAACATTTGAAAAATAGAATTTTCATTCATCAATCAATATATATAAGAAAAAAGTTTTAAAAAGATTTTACATAGACAAAATGCATCCACTAAGTATTCCAATAGTCGTCCAATCACTTGCTACTAACAAATATCCTTTTAGACCATGGGAGGATAACGAGAAAGTTTTTTGTGCAGAAGTATCATATCTAAGCATAATTGATGCATTAATATATATATTACAAATAATACACAATCTGATATGGTATTTTCTATAAATTTGTGTAGAAGGTTTAGTTCCTCTCTAACCCGACAGTATTGGAATAGGATTAAACATTTTCTCTAATATCTCCAACAGACATTTGATCTCAGATTATATTATCATGATACAATCAATCTAAGTTTAAATAGATATTCAGATGTTGATTATTCAACTTATGCACCCAAAACACATTATGAAAGAGATTATATATTTGTGATAATATTATTATATCTTGATGTTCTACAAAATAGTTAATTATAGCCATTTCTTCAAATCTTGCTTAAATAATAGCCAATCATGAGACAAGTGGTTGAGGTCATTAATTCATTATATTGGAAAAATTGTGATTTATCTTTTAGAAAAGAAATGCCAACAACATTACTGTTGTAACTTTTGAACATAATGTATATCTTAATGTAAATTGTATGTAAATTGTATATCTAAATTGAAAACATTAACATAATGTATAAGAAGAAATAGAACAAAATACATGTCAACAAAAATTTTCTTTACATCCTCAAAGGCAAGGTGATATTAATGTGCAATAAATTCAATTAAGGGATAATTTGACAGATTTGCTCGTTAAAACGTTACTGGTCACAACTTTTAAGAAATTTGTGAATATAATTGAAATGCGTCCATCCACAAAATTTGAAAACTTATTGTAATGGGGGAGTAAATGTATAGAGGAGAATACTTTCTTTCTTTCGATAATAATAACAATAATTCAACTGTTAATTTTAAAATTTAAAGGCAAATATCGGGAGAAAAGAAAGAAAAAAATTATATATATAATAATTTTTTCCTTTCATTAATTTTTTTCTTTCATAGAGTTTTTATCTAGTAAGGTACTAATGTGTCATATATTTTTTTATGATATAATCCACTAGATAATGAAAACAGTGCACAAAAATAATGGAGGTAGTGGATTATATCATTAAATGGCCATAATGGAAGGGTTATTTTAAGTAATGTGATGAATAAAATGCATTAATAAAAAATAAAGGGTCTCAAATAAATTAAAGGTTACAATTAATATTTGATACGTGTTAAGATATAATGATAAAAAGATTAAATAGATCAAGAATTAAATTAACTTAATTTTACGTATTAGAAAAATTTTAGTATTTTTTATATGATTTAATAAATTTAAATATTATTTAATTATGATAAACAAATCAAATGATATATATTTATTTTTAACTCCAAACTTCATTTTTTTTTTCCTTAACAATTTGAAGTACTAACATTATTCATTGATTAAACACTAATATCGTTGAAGTAAAATTTTAAATTTGAATCATATATATATGTATGTGTGCGTGCGTGCGCATGTGTGTGTGATGTTTTTAAAATTCAATTCAATTTAAACTAAGAAATTTTTGTAGTGTTTTTAAAATTCAATTCGATTTAAATTAAGAAATTTTGAGAAAACACGTGATTTTCTTTTAAAAAAAAAATTGAAGTTATTTAACTGCTTTACGGGCAACAATATCGAATATTCAAAGAAAAAGGATGAATGATTTAAAATAATTTTCTTTTCTTTTTTTCTTTCTTCAGTTAAATTTGTTTGATTTTATTTTTGGGGCAAATTAGATTAGGGTTCATAAAATCTGACTTCTTTTTCAGTTCATACCGTCTTCTGCTCTGTAACTTGCATCTGAATCCCAAACCCCATTTCGCATTTTCTATCTCTGTCCCTCTACAAAACCCTTGTAGAACCAGTCTCCTATCTGATGAGCAAACACTAGAGGGCGATTTGTATCACTTTTGATCCGGTAAGTTTTCGTTTTCTCCCTCTCCCTCTGCTTCCTTCTTCTTCTGACAGCTCTCTCTCTCTCTCTCTCTCTCTCTCTCATATCCATCACTTCTTTCTTTGCCAATTGGATACAACCTCATATTCAATTGTTTGCCAATTGGATACAACCTCATATTTAATTTTTTGATTCTTTCTTCTTTAATGCCAGTAGCCTGATCTAATTTGAACTTTTTTTTCAACATGTTATTGTTCAATAAATCTTAGAATCCAAATTGATGAAGAAAACATGATGCAAGATTGCTTGACATATTACTTACAAATGGTAATAGTCTTTACGGATGAAATCTTATTCAGCGGGAGATTAACCT
The DNA here is from genome assembly GCA_037126225.1 of Dillenia turbinata. NCBI lineage: Eukaryota > Viridiplantae > Streptophyta > Magnoliopsida > Dilleniales > Dilleniaceae > Dillenia > Dillenia turbinata. Next base: position 5,499,439 of record JBAMMX010000022.1, on the reverse strand, counting down.
AAAACGACAGTTGTATTCAGTCAGATTTGAGAGGCTTCTTGTGTGACTTGAACTTATAAAGAATTTTGTTGGATAAAAACTAGTAAAAATTTTCAAGGATTGGACATGATATTTTCTTACAAATAAGATTTTTTCGCTCTAGGGTTAATCCTATAAAAAGATACAAAGATTGAGAATCAGCACAAAAATATTTGGATTTGGTGGGTACCATAAAGCAATAGTTTAGCCGTGTCGGGTGGTCGACTGGTCTCAAGGGGGAAAAAATCATAAAATAGCAATACAGCAATCTTCAATTGTACAAGATGATTTAAGAATTATTATTATTTTTACTATTTTGGGAAAGAGATTGTTGAGGGGGATGCATGGAGTAACGTGGGTATAGTGGAAGTACAGAGGGAATAAATGTTTAAGAATTTTAGATTGAGGTGCATTGATCACGTGAATGGGATAATGATGGACAAATTGTAAGCTTCTTCATCTCTCTTTTTTGAAGTTGCTTCTATTGGAATGTAATCTTTATCAGACAAGCAAATGATTAATTGGAGGAGTTATTCAACTTCTTTGAATGGCTTGGGAGGGTTAAGATAGGGAAGACATTACAGTTTGGAGGGGTTTGCTGAGCAGGACCTTGTCAAAGAGATATTACAATTTGCTCAGATTGAATTGTAAGAATGAGGTGAAGGCTCCTCTTTCTTGGAAGTTTATTTGGAAATCCTTCTGTAAGGTGTGAGACATGGCTTTGGAATGATGTGAGGGTTTGTTACAGCAAGAGGCGACCTGTGGGGATGCTTCTTTAGTTGTGTTTTGGCTAGTGGTGAGGGAAAGGAGTAGAAGAATATCTTAGGATTTGGAGGTTTCTTTGGGCAGTTTTTGTGAATAATTTTCTAAAGATGTTCGGTTTTCTTGGTTGACTTCTATTCTAGATTTCATTGATTTCATAGACTTTCTTGTTTTCTAGTCCACATGGGCGAGTGCTTCGTTGGTTCTCTTCCCCTGTCACATGTATTTATTTTTTGTGAATAAACTCTTCTTTTCTGACGTAAAAGAATGAATTGATTGTTTGGGTTCTGTCTATTAAAAAGGAAAAAAATGAACTACTCGTCTGAGTTTCATTCTTTCTATTACATCATCTTGTGAGGGCTTGGAACGAAGGCTAGTGTTAAGTTTTTCTGGAAGGTATTTTGCAAGTTTGGAGCAGCCATTAAAGTTGGCTTGTATTCTTGGGAAGCACAAATGTTTTTTATGAATTTAGAAACTATAAGTTGGATTACAAGATGCCTCCTTTTTTAAGAGGAAAACCAAAAAGATATTGAACCTATCTGAACCACTTACCGTTAGATTGTTGACTTGGTATGTTCTACACTTATTGCATAGGGATGCACAATGTCTGTTTTAGGAAGAGGAGTTCTTTTTTTTTTTTTTTTTTTTTTTTTTTTTATTTAATGCATAGGAGGGTGTTGTGTGTTTATGCCTTTGTGTTGGAGGGAAGGAGTCTTGTAGTGGTCTGTGGTTGGTATGGATGGAAAATATGGATGGTATTGGTGCTAAATTTGAAAAAATGGAGATTCTTACCCTAATAAGCATGTGTGAGATAGGATGGGCAGAAAGTGTTGGAAGAGAGTGATTTGAGGGGGAAAAAGTGAGAAGTAGATTGAACAATGGATGATAGTTTTTATAGTGTATATAATCTGTATATATTTGTAAAATCTGTTTTTTGTGTGTCTGTGTCTGTGTCCTACCTATGTTGGCCCTTTGAGTAATCTCCACAAACTTGGTTGCCTTAAGGTAAAGGATAGTTCAGGAATAAAAAGTAGACAGGATCAAAGAGTCCATGAGCAGGTACTTTTTCTGTCAAGCTATAGGTGACTGTGAATAGCAGACTACACCATAAATTGTTTTGTTTTGAAATATCCAAATAGGAGCAATAATAGATGAAGAAACCCAGTTCTCACACGCCACAGCCTCCAAAAAAGTTTGCCCTTTATCTGCATGCTAATGAGGAAAGTGGGAAAAGATGATTACGGGCTTCATTATTTTGACCACACATAATATAGGAATCAGGGATTAGAACTTTAATTATACATTCAATTATATATATTATATTAAATTATTAAATTCAAATTTTTGGCCACCTCATTCATAACAAATGATTTGTATGAGTACCATAACGCTTCTGCTACTGGACTAAAGCATTGACTTCGGGCAGATTTGAAGTTTAATTACTTTGGGATCAAAATCCTAAATTTGAATATTCTCTTTGAAGATTCTTTGTCTCCCTTTGTCCATCTAGTTAACCTGACTAGTGGATTCATACCTAATTGAGTTAATTTTGAACTCCACCCCCTTAGTTATTTGACATTGAATTATAAATTTTAGCTAGATCACACCAAAATGATGTGTTGCTTATAAGCAACCTAGACTGAACTTTTTAACTTTTTTTGTGTTTTCCTGTTATTTTATTCTTTCTTCTTATTGCTATTATTTGGAGCTACTTTGATGAGGTCATCAAGATTGCAAAGAATTCACAAAATCCAACTTAAGTTCTAGTTGGGGTGATGACAAAAGCTCGAGTTAAAAGGTTCAAGAAGCACTGAATAAATTAATTTAGAGGGTTTTACAACAAAAAATTAGAGACCAAATGAATGAAGAACCAAAAGGGGTCTTAATTATGTTCATACAAGCCCAATTGGAAGAATAAAGGGTCCAAAACTACCCAAAACCAAGGGAGGACGAAAATGAAGAAAAATAGCAACAAGACTTGGTCAAAGTAGTTTGGTTTATTTAGTTTCTTAATTCTTCTTTATAGTTTATATTTTAGTTTTCATTTTTTTAATTGTTTAAGAAGTTATTAAATTTTTAGTTGTCAATTTAGTTTTGACCTTTAGCCTATAAATAGACCATTACATATTGTGTAAAATACAATTTTGAGACAATTAATAAAATTGTAAGGTTTCTTAACACAAGTCTTGTTCTTTTGAGAACTTTTGAATTTATTCAAGATAAGATTTTTGTTTAGTTCTTTGACTTATTAATCTAGATTTCGAACCACTTAGGTTGTGGCGTTATTCATTCCATCTTTATATCAAAATTCTTGTTCTAGTGAGAAACGGGTCTAAGGTCATATGCCTTAGGTTCTTTCTCCTTTAGGGCAAGGGTTGATATTCTTATTTTCCACCGGTTCAAATCATTCGTTGGGAAGATTGTTGGACTATATTACTTATTCGTGGATTCTAGAGTTTCTATACCTGTCGGGTTCACATCATACTTTGTCTTGTTTGGTTTGAAATATGATATCCAACCTGATTGTTTTGCTATTTGCAGGTGATTGAAAAAAGCTTGCTACTTTGGTTTACTAAAGCGCGTAGCTTTTAAAATATGGTGGAAACATGGACCTGAATTAAGCCATGCTTGCATTCAGTTTTTGATGCCACCTTTATAGATCCAGAGGTGGGTCAACTTCTTAGTCATCTTTATATTTCTCACTTTTTAGGGTCATTCACTGGAGGAGTTAAATGCTTTTCATTAAAATCCATTTAAGGACCTCTTTAGCACAAAGGGAGAATTCAATTACAGGAAAATCTGGCTAATTGTGACTGAGTAAGTTGAGATATGGTCGATGGTACAGAGGAAGTTCAAGTTACACATTTAGCATCCCTTTCTCCTACAAAGGATATGATTGGGACTGAAGGGGATGCTGACATTGAGCCACGGAACGGAATTGAATTTGAGTCGCATGTGGCTGCATATTCATTTTATCAAGACTATGCAAAGTCAATGGGATTTACCACCTCAATCAAAAATAGTAGGCGGTCAAAGAAGTCGAAAGAGTTTATTGATGCTAAATTTGCATGTTCAAGATATGGAGTGACACCAGAATCAGATAGCAGCAATGGTCGACGCCCAAGTGTGAAGAAGACAGACTGTAAAGCTAGCATGCATGTGAAGAGACGACCAGATGGAAAATGGGTTATTCATAATTTTATCAAGGAGCACAACCATGAGCTTTTACCGGCTCTAGCATATCATTTTCGAATTCACAGAAACGTAAAGTTGGCAGAGAAGAATAATATAGATATTTTGCATGCTGTTAGTGAGAGAACTAGAAAAATGTATGTTGAGATGTCTAGACAAACTGGTGGATGTCAAAATTTTGGATTTGTGAAGAATGAAACAAGATATCAGTTTGATAAAGGAAAGCACTTGGCTCTGGAGGAGGGAGATGCACTAGTTATACTTGAATATTTCAAACATATCCAGACCGAGAATCCCAACTTCTTTTATGCAATTGATCTGAATGAGGAACAATGTTTGAGAAACTTATTCTGGGTTGATGCCAAAAGTAGAAATGACTATGTTAGTTTTAGTGATGTTGTGTCTTTTGACATGGCATATGTTAAAGGTAATGATAAAATGCCATTTGCTCCTTTTATCGGTGTCAACCATCACTACCAGTCTATGTTGCTTGGATGTGCATTGATTGCAGATGAAACAAGATCAGCATTTGTTTGGTTAATGAAGACTTGGCTAAGAGCAATGGGTGGACGAGCACCTAAAGCAATTATTACTGATCAGAATAGAGCTTTGAAAGCGGCTGTTGAGGAAGTCTTGCCAAATGTACACCATTATTATTCTCTTTGGAGTATATTAGAAAGAATTCCTGAAACTCTTGCTCATATTCTCAAACAACATGAGAAATTCATGGACAAATTTAACAAATGCATTTTCAAGTCTTGGACGGAAGAACAATTTGAGATGAGATGGTGGAAAATTGTCAGCAGATTTGAACTTCAGGACGATGAATGGGTACGGTCATTGTATGATGATCGTAAAATGTGGGTGCCCACATTTATGTTCGATACTCTTTTGGCTGGGATGTCTACGACACAGCGTTCTGAAAGTGTAAATGCTTTCTTCGACAAATATATTCATAAGAAAATTACATTGAAGGACTTTATTAAGCAATATGGAACTATATTACAAAATAGATATGAAGAGGAAGTTGTGGCAGATTTTGATACGTGGCATAAACAGCCTGCTCTAAAATCTCCTTCACCTTGGGAAAAGCAAATGTCAACAATCTATACTCATGCTATTTTCAAGAAATTTCAGGTTGAGGTTTTGGGTGTTGTTGGATGCCATCCTAAAAAGGAAAGTGAAGATGGAACAAAAGTCATTTTTAGAGTTGTTGACTGTGAAAAAGGTGAAGATTTTATGGTGTCATGGGATGAATCAAAATTGCAGATTTCTTGCTTATGCCGTTCTTTTGAATACAATGGCTTTCTTTGTAGACATGCAATGATTGTTCTTCAAATTCAAGGTTTCACAAGCATCCCATCTCACTATATTCTTACAAGGTGGACAAAAGACGCGAAGAGCAAGCAGTCAATGTGGGGAGAAAGGATACGAAGCAGGGTGCAGCGTTATAATGAATTATGTAAGCGAGCCATAGAATTGGGTGAGGAAGGATCATTGTCCCAAGAGAGATACAATATTGCAGTCCGCACATTGGATGATGCTTTGAAGAACTGTGTAAATGTGAATAACTCAAATGAGCTCACCGCAGATTCAAGCAGCAGTACCTTGGCTTTCCATTGCATAGAAGAGGATAATCAAGCAATCCCTGTTCCAAAAATGCAAAGGAAGAAAATTACGAGCAAGAAACGGAAGGTTGGATTCAAGATTGAGTGTTAGTTTGCATATTCCCTTATATTGAATATTCCCTTTCCCAGAGCCCACAACGTGGGAGTTTCGGTACTGGGTACGCCCTTTATTAAATATTTCACTAAAGGTAATCTGTGGATATCAGGTGCAATCAGGACCAAAAATTCCCCTCATTGAGTCGCAGGAAGGCTTGCACCAAATGGTTTGTGCCACATACTGTCTGGTCATATGACTATTATTGATTCCTCACTAATCAGAGAATCATATTGGTTTTCCTTTCTTGGATTATGAAACCCATGAGAAAACTGTGCTTTGTATGTAGCTGGTTACCGTTTAACCTGCAAATGTTGCATGTGTTCGCTGACAGCTTAAACTCAAGGCTTAATAAAATTTCTTTTGAGCATGCACCTCCCTCCCTCCCCCTGCCCCTGCCCCACCCCCCACCACCATCCAAATAAAAATAAAAATCTTTTCAGGCTTAATTAGTTTTGGATCCTATCTCCTCCCACTTTCATTCTTGAAGGAGCTCATTAGATCATTTATGTATCTCATTTAGTTATCCATATATCCTAGTCTCATTATTACGGGATTGTGGAAAGACCAATTGCGGCTTATTTGGGTTCATACTGGGCAGCTGTTTTTTGCCTCTTTTTTATTTATTTTTTCTTTTCTTTTATTGGGTGGGGCAAGATCCAAGAAAGAGAAAACTCTTCACCAATTATTGAAAATAGGGACCCAAGTAGACCGTGTTCGTACTACTCTTCTACAGTTAAAATTCTTTAAGCTACAAACAGGGAATTTGTCTAAATCTTTGAAACGTAACTGTCTGTGACCCCATTCTTGTAGGACAACCTGACATCAGATGGAATAACACTTAATGGCTGCTACAACACCAACCAGAATATGCAAGGACTTGTATGGCAACGTTACTAGCTTTTCTGGTCACAATTTTCAAGCTAAGATTTATGAGCAAGAATTTATGTTTATCAAACTCAGAAAAGACTTTCTATTTGGGGCTTATCACAGGTGCAGTTGAACTTAATGGAGCCACCACATGATGGGTACTATGTTGGTCAAGCTGGCATACAGGGCCTGGTATGTGATGCTAAAGTAATGGTAGTTTGCCTAGAAGGAAAAAGAAGGAATTTAGTTTGTGTATGGTCTGATGGTTGTCACAGAATTTTTTTTTTTTTTTTTTTTTTTAATAAACTGCATCATCTGTCCATGGATTTGCTGGAAAATACAATAAGAGAGGAACATACTTTTCACTTGTAAGTGAATTTAAACTGATCCTGATCATTTGAACCGGGCTTACATTTTCTCAGGGACAACTAAATTCCATGGCACCCACTCATGATGGTCAGGGACAACTAAATTCCATTGCACCCAATCATGATGGTTTCTTTGGAACTCAACAAAGCATGCATGGACTGGTAAAAAACTGTGTTGGTTTAACTCTAAAGAGAACTTCCCTTCCATAAGATGATTTATTATATCCCGTTTATAATTTTTTTTCCTATGCAGGGACATTTGGATTTTCGACCACCAGCTACTTTTGGTTATAATATGCAGGTTAGATTGCGTGACATACCTTAAGCATAGTTATATATGCGTAACAACATGACCCTACATGGATCTATTTATTGCAGGATGAGTCCAGTTTGAGATCTGCGCAGTTGCATGCTGATGCTTCTAGGCATCCGTGATGAAGGAATAATTATCTTTATTGATGGAGACACTGGTTCTAAGGTGGTATCGTGCCAATAAACTGACACAATTGGACATGAGAAAAGTAGATAGGGAACATTCTTGGGGTACATGCCGGCTTATGGATTTTATGAATAATAAACTTTCTTGAGTGCTTGCATTTCAATGACAGGTTTTTGCTCAACTCTGTATGCAGACCCATGTGTATTTTGATGAATAGCACCAAATGTGCTGAAAGAGGGTGGATGTGATGCCTTCAAGCATCCAAGGCAAACAGGATGAATATGATGACTCAGTAAGAGTGTAGCTCCCCCTTCCAGGCAATTATGCAAAAGACATATCGATCTTTGGGAGTCCTGAGGATGGTAAATATGTCTTACATTGTAAAGTTTAGAGCCCATTTGAATAGGTAGAGAAGATTAAAGCTGGCCTGATGCCAAATGTAATTGTTATGTCAAGGACAAGTTGCCCCCATATGACTGTAGGCACAAATAATACACCAATTTTGATGCCTCCATGACCAACCATTTGCCCAGGAGCTGAATTGAGACACTTTCGTAAGGGAAATCTCATTATTATTAGTACCAATAGATGGTCGGCATAGTAGATGAGTGTATTAGATCTCTTAATCAAGTTTTAGGTTTGAAAATTAGAAATAGAAAAAATTAGATTAGAAGAGCTTCTTTCCTAAATTGGTTATACAAAAAAAATAATAATAATAATAAAAATTCTTTATTATTAGTTCAATCAAGATGCGTCATGTGATCTAATGTGCTGTGAAGTGAACGGTCGGGGGATGCATGATGTGTTTCCTTGAATTATTGTTTCAGGTCTGGCTTTTTGCAAGTTGAAATTCCCAACTTAAAACAAAATAATTTCCATCTCTACCTTTTCTTACTGAGAAAAGAAAGGTGTAGTTCAATCCAATTTGAGATATTGAGAACAAAAGGTTAGACATGGACAGACAATGTTATTAATAGAATTTTAATGGTGCTTGGGCCAAGGATCAAAAGTAGTTTTGGGCTATAATTTAAGGGGTAAAAAGGGCTTTAAGCCTATTGTATAACATAATATATATGTTTTTTTCTTATTAAATATGAGAAGCTATTACTTATGATTGTTAGGAAGAATAAGCATTTAGACTTAAAATATCAATTTTTTTTTAAAAAAATTTCTAATTTATTTAATTATAAAAAGTTTCTCTTATAAGAAAGATTACACTTTTTAAACAGGGGAGAATAGCACAAAGTTAACAAATTGATTAGAAAGCAAATATTTTAATTATAATGGTGGCTCACTCCATATCATAGCTAATAATTTTAATTATTTCAACCATCATACCAAATGATATTTCCGCGTATCATCTCAAAAACTATCAAAAATTTGTCTCCTACCCATTATTATAGATCTGAAAAATACAATCATACATAGCTAATGTTCTGAAAATTTTCTTTTGCAAATTTTCCAACAAAATTGTTAAACAAAAAAATGAAGAAAAATACCACATTTTATTCATCTTTGTGATGAAAATACAATAATTGCACATTAAAACATGCTGGATTTTTCGTCGAAGGTTATTTACAATAATGAGTGCTTATGAATGTGGAGAGGACTAGAAATCTCTCTCCTTTGGATATATTTTATTCCTTTTGGTGTTGCGGTTTTGAGAAGGAAACTGTGATTCATTTCTTACGATTGTGGGACTTCATATTCCTTATAAGCTTTTTTTTTTTTTTGGTAAGATCCTTATAAGCTTTTTAATAGGTTTTATGACAAGGAATAAGGGATAGTGGAAGATCAGGCTCTCGAACGGGGTCATATCACTGCCATTGCCAATCTTCCCACTGGCTACCTTGAGGATTTGCAAGTCTAGAAATAAGTTGGTGTTCTCTGCGAATAAATGTGATCCTAAAGCTCTAGTCTGCATCATAAGGCATTTGCCTAAAGAGTATAGGAAGATGGTGAGGAGGTTGAAAGGAGACTCATGGTTAGCTGGAAGGCTCCTCTTTAGGATAGCGCGAGTAAAACAATGTAGGTAGTGTCACGGATGCCACCGTTGACGGCTTACAAGGGATGATGAAGGATATTGATTAACAGGGTTTGTTGCAAATTTGGAGATATGTTGTAACAACCCTACTTGATGCACAGAAGTTTGTATAGGTTTGTATAATTTTCTCGTGTGCTTGTGTGGGTACATGCAGCTCAATAGATTTGATGATTAGAGATGAATTGATCTGTGACACATTTTCAAAACGTCATGGAAAGTATTGATAACATAACGGAGATCTTAAGTTGTCACTCAATTCTATAAGTAGAATATTTTACGTGAGGATATTTTACAACGTCACATAGTAGTGTTACACAATGTGTAGCACCAAAATTTCCAATGCATGAGATTGAGGAAAACTTTTTTATTAATGATATCAAATTTTTGTTACGATTTCATTTCGTTTTCAATGTAATACATTTTCTATGACAATTTCAATGTAATACCTTTTTTTTTAGCGCTTGACCATTGATATCTGAAGTCATATTCCGACTAATCTATACGACGGTTTCATTGTGTCACACATGTGTATAATATTATGTGACAGATTTACATACCTCACGATTTTTTAACTAATTCAACACATTAATTATTCATTACAAACGAGAACATATTCATGTGTTATTATAAGTGGCAATATGTTTGTGTGACATATGCATTAAATTATTTAACGGAAGGTATTGTCATGATAATGTTTTGATTGACAATATTAATCTTATTTTGTATAATATTTGAATTATTATTTTTTATAATTCTAAAATTGATTATTTGTTTCTCTTCACACTATAAAAAAGGCCGGTTTAGTGACACCAAGATTACGATATTGCCAAAATAATGTCAGTGTCCCCGATGATTCTATGACCGAATATACAGATGAGGATAGGATTGGCAATTGAGCCAGGATGGCCCGAGCTCGACCCGTTTTGAAGGGCTGAGGTTGACTCATTTTAGGGCTGGTCGAGTTTGGGCCCATATTAGGATCCGTCGCTAAATTTAGCCATAGATATTAGAATCCGTCACTAAATTTTTGCGACGCGCTATTAGCTACGGAAATTGTTTTGTCGCTAAATTCGTCGCTAAACAAATTAGCGACAAATTTTTTTAAAATTTCTGTCATTAATTCCGTATTTTTTTGTAATGATTCTCCTCGGTACAAGAGCTTGATCTACCAAGCCACCAAAACCTTTCAATTATATTATGTTAAATTTATATTATAATCTATATTCCTAAATATTCTAAACCTTTTACATTTCTAACTTATTTTCCATACAGTATACTTTTACTTCAACTTTCCTTACTTATCGGCAAAACACTATAGTCTGAGTAAAAATGTAACGTCAAACACTAAAACTCATTTAGGTGATCATCCCATTGACCCAATGGGACATATTAGGCATTTGGGCAATTTAGGAGTATAAGAGGATCGCTAAACAATTATTGAAAATTGATTTAAGAATAAAATGAGTATTGAGGTTCCAGAACCTACGAAATCCAAATCTCATTTCTTTCTTTCTAGATCATTTCTCTCTATTCCAAAACTCAATCAGTTCACCACCATAATTTTAGATCAAAGGCTCCAAACTATATATCCAACTCTCCAAAGTTAGATTTTAACCTTGATCTTGAAGAAAAGTTTAAAATTTAGTATTGCCACAAAGGAGAAAAATCAAGGGTTTTGGTGTCATCCAAATTGGAAAGATTTTTTGGAGACAAAATCAATGTAATAAAATTTTTCTAACCCAAATTTTAATTTATTTAGTTGTCTGTCCATTTGGATTTAGAGAATTTTAAATCACCATAAGTGAGAGAAGAAGTAGGTTTTGAATGTTAGGATTTAGGGGCTGGATAGAGCTAATCAAAACCAGACCATTTATTGTGGAGAGATTTGGGAGTAACTGGAGTGACTACCCTCTCTTACACTATGAGTAAATAGTTTATTGTATTTGTGAATGAGAAATATTTCTCATGATTTTTATAAAATGATTTTCTTTACCTGATTTTATGAAATGTTTTGTGATTGTGGAGTATTCTTAAAAATATTTTGATTTGAATAATGAGATTCATGCTCTTATTAATACATTTTGAGACATGTTGAATTTTTCCTGTGAATATTTTTGCTGGACTTTTGAGCTAAAAACTTCGTTAATTTATATGATAAATGATATAATGATTGCAAAATGGATTATGTATTGGTTTGGGGTATGAGACTGAACCCTCATTAATGGCTATAATCATTTCCTATACGGTGTGACCCGATAGGGTAACGTGGTAAAGGTATTGTTGTTATTAGTAGATAGGTATATGGTCGGACTAGAAAACACCTCTTCTGTCTATTTCAGACTATTCGGTTGCACCTCCGAAGAGGCCGCGAGCTAACGCCAAGATTGGAATTGATGTTTTATGATCAATGATAATAAAAACTCTTAGGTGGTTCCACCATTGGTTCGGGCCAAGGTTTTGTTGGAAAGATATTTTTAGGCAAACCCCTTGAATTTGGAAAAGTATAAATTGAATGTTCTTTTATGTTCTTAAAATCATGACTCTTATTGTAAATTGTTTGGATGACTATTTAATATTTTGTTGGAATATAAATATGTTTTAAAATTATTGTTTAACACTCTCATACTCACCACTCACTCACTTACACAGCTATATTATCGCACTCCATTCATTGGGTATTTCTATACTCATCCCTCCATTATCTTATTTTTTTTTAGAGGAAGTGTAGAGATAAGAATTGTCTCATCGGTAACTAGATCCAACCGAAGAGAAGAGCTGTTTGGGACCAATCGTTGGTATTGGTTCATCCTAGTTATGGATTTTTGGAGGCATATAGATGGACTCATCAGAGGGTATTTTAAAAACTAAAACTTATGTTTTGGAATCTATATCTGCAAACTTTTCTTGTAATATGTTTTACGTATATTTTTCATAAAGTTAAATTTATGTTTGAAAGTGTTAAATATTTGATTTGTTGGCTTTCTTTGGATTGGAAAGGTATTCTCATAGCCTTGCGATATCTTGGAATACGTGCTGGTGTTTTCACGTAGTTCTAGATCACGTGGTAGTTATTATACGCTCATATCTGAGAGTTGGAGTATGACAATTCTATTGGTATCAGAGTAAAGGTTTTGGAGTTATTAAATATTTTCAAATATTTTTAGATATTTCAAATAATTTCAAACATTTTCAAATACTTACAAATGTTGTTAAAAGATTCTATGTTTTTAAATATTTTGAAATGATCTAAAAACCTTCTATGAGTTCTAGGAAATGGAGTCACGGTTAGGTATAAACACATTATTAGTTTATCTAATTTACTTAGCTAAGGTTAGTTTTTCTTTTTATAGAATCCAATGGCTCCCTGTCAGAAAACAAGGACTTTGATTGAGATCTCCCGTTTTGAACATGAGACTACATCGTCTTTCCGTGCTCCTCCTCCTAGTGCACCCAAACTTTCGGTTGCACCATCTGAGATTCCTCCACCACCACTTACCGCATCCAACAGTGTATGGAATGGTGAAGTAAATATGGCGTTCAATTCCAAATCCAAACTCAAATGCAAACTCCCCCTCCACCAAACACTACTACCCTAACAAACACTCCTCTAATACCGGTAGCTCCTCCTCACCAGTAGTTGTATCATTTGCCCGTCCAACCATTGAACTATCCAAGTTGATCAAGGAAGCAAGGCAACTAAGTTTTGAGACTTTCTCAGATACTAGTGATGTTACAATAGCAAAGGATTGGATTAGTAAGGTTCGAGAAACTGTGACCAATATGAGATTAGATGATGAGATGAAACTTATGGTGTTTGTAAGATTACTTGACAAGAGTGTTTGAACCTGGTGGAAGAATTTAAAGAGGATATCCTTTACTCCCATCTCATGAAGCAAATTCTTTAGAGAATTCGATGAAATATATTATACTAAATTTTATCGGGATTTAAAGAGGAAGAAATTCTTCCACCTTAGGTAAGGAAACAAATTAGTGTCAGAATATGAAACTAAGCTGAGAAAGTTACCATTGTTTATTCCGGAATTTGTGGCCTCTGAAGAATATTTATGCTCTAAATTTGAAGAAGAGCTGAATTTGAATATTAGAGAAATGATATTGGTTACCGGGGCACATACCTTCAAAAATGTCTTACAAGTAGTCTTGAGGACTGAAAAGATGGTTGAAGAAAGAGGAAAGGTTAGAGAGAGCTATAGAAAGAAAAGGAGATCCGAATTCACCTCAAGTCAAAGTTTTAAGAAAAGTAAAGACACAAGTTCTTATAGTAGTGCCTCTGGTATGGGATCTATTCGCTTGCCCCAAGGCCAACACTTTTCCAATGTGGGTGTCCCAAATACTAGTGCTATGTCTAGAAGTAGAATAGTGGACAGTAAGAAAGATCCTTGCAAAATTGTAAGAAATTTCATCTTGGACCTTGCAATAAGCCTAAAAAATGCTACTGTTGTAGAGAGGAAAGCCATCTTCAAAATGCTTGTCTTGAATTGGGTTTGAAAGGGTAAGGGAGTCAACAAAACCAAGATCTTCCTAGTGGTTTTAGGAGTGGATCAGTTGGCACTGCTACACCTCCCTCCAACACTACTCTAAAGACAGGGATTAGTAGCAACACCATGACTACCAGTCCCTAATGTTCTCAATCTTGAATCCAAACTAGGATCTATACGATAACCAATGAAGAGACACAGAACAACCCTGATATTACCACAAGTAAATTTGATTAAGTATAGATTTATTGATTTGAAAAGTATTTTATTAGTGTTACCTCATCTTTGAGGTGTGCTAGTAATATTGAAATCATTGTATGTTAGAGATAAATTGATAAATAAATCTTAAGAATCTACTTTATATGATGAATTGCGATGATTGTAAGTATTGCTATATGATGAATATGTGAGTACTGTTGAGCAAGTTGCATGATGTTAGAGGTATTTATGACTCTTCTATGAGTATATTCAGAATTGGTTGATGGTCTAAACATATTTTGTCACTTAAAAGTACTTGATATTATAGGAAAAACTTTGGGAATCTAGAAAATATTACACCATATAAGATACAAAGTTGAGGTAGTTTGATCCTTGGATTCTCCGATTGAATTGAGGAAAATTTAGACTTTTGGAGTTTAAGCGATAGCCATCCAAAGATAGCAAGTTAAGCAATTGAAAAATAAAGAAACTCAAATTGTTAAGGTTTAGCAGAAGAAATGACTTGGGAAGTCTAAAGCAGTATTAGTAGGCACAACCTTCAGCTGCTTGTGGAATGATTTTATACTGAAATTTTGAGAACGAAATTTTCTTTTAGGAGGTAGGAATTGAAATACTGGACAAGTCTGAATTATAGAATTGCACCTAAATGGACAATTAGAAAATTTTTATATAATGAAAAAGTGCTGGAGAATAATTAATTTTGATAAAAATGTGAATTTTTTGTCCTTTCGACTATACATAAATTCTTTGGACAATTGGTCAGTGGACTTTTAAATTTTAAATTTCCAACTATTGGAGTTATCGATTACTTTAGTGTTTTATGTTCGGTACTCAATAGGATTTAACTGTTCAGTACACTTTCATGTCCAATTATTTTTCCATCGGTACCTTACTCTTCCTTACCTGTTTGGTTTGAGAGTTTCCAATTTTTGTGAGTGTCGTGTTTGAGAGTTTCCAATTTTTGTGAGTGTCGTTCAAGAATGTCACAGTACACTAGTACTTTGAAAATTTTGCCTTCTTTCACCTCCTCCATTTCCATATACCTATTCGGTATTGAAACAATTATAACATCAATATATTATGGAACTTATGATCTGTCGGTACACTCATAATTTTAGATATTGTTTCATTCTATTTGCCTATCGGTTCTTACTTCTTACCAATATTTCCACATGCATGTCAGTTCATGGTTTGCAAATGGAGTCATTTGTCTTTGGCAGCCAGCTCCTGTCATTTTCCTGATCCATATTTTGCAAATAGGCTATTGATACACAACATATCGATTTATTTCCAACACTTATCGGTACAATACAAGACCCAACACCCAATCGATTACATGTAGCCAACACTTGTATTGAACCTTCCAAGTTGGTGCTTGTTCCTGTTCGGCACTTCTATTTAAATTTTCCCATGTTCAGTCATTTTGCCTTTCCCAAGCTTGCCATTGAAAATTCAATTTTTGCACTTACCATTTTCCTTCGGTCACTTTGCCTTTTCCGTACTGTTGCTATGTTGAGAAGCAAATCCTTTCGGAATCCCATTTAGGTTCTCGGTATTAAACGGATAAGTAGGCAAATTTTTCTTCTCCAATTGGTCACTTACAT
Organism: Dillenia turbinata; assembly: GCA_037126225.1. Classification (NCBI taxonomy): domain Eukaryota; kingdom Viridiplantae; phylum Streptophyta; class Magnoliopsida; order Dilleniales; family Dilleniaceae; genus Dillenia; species Dillenia turbinata. The sequence goes on along the minus strand of JBAMMX010000022.1, from coordinate 5,483,705 downwards.
TCTCGTGCACATGCATGAGCTTGAATTTCAAATCTCTCGAAAATTCTTGTCGCCACTTGCAACCCATGAGAATTGAACCTTGGACTTTTCATTCTCTGAAAATATTTATGCCACCAAACCACGAAAACCTTTCAAATATAGTGTTAAATTTATATTATAATCTATATTCCTAAATATTCTAAATTTTTTTACATTTCTAACTTATTTTCCATACGTACTTTTACTTCAACTTTCCTTGCTCATCAGCAAAACACCACAATCTCAGTAAAAATGAAATTTCTAACACTTAAACTTATTTGGGTGATCATCTCATTAACCCAAGGGAACATATCGAGCATTTGTGTAATTTAGGAGTATATGAGGACCATTAAGCAATTATTGAAAATTGATTTGAAAATAAATAGTATTGAGATTTTAGAATCTATGAAACTCAAATCTCATTTCTTTCTTTCTAGACCATTTCTCTCTTTTCCAAAACTTAATTAGTCCACCACCATAACTTTAGATCAAAGACTCCAAACTATATATCCAACTCTCCAAAATTAGATTTTGGCCTTGATCTTGGGGAAAAGTTTAAGATTTAGTGCTATCATAAAGGAGAAAAATCAAGAGTTTTGGTGTGACACAAATCAGAAAAATCTTTTGGAGACAAAATCAAAATAATATAATTTTTCTAACCCAAGTTTTAATTTATTTAGTTATCTGTCCATTTGAATTTAGAGAATTTTAAATCATCGTAAGTGAGAGAAGAAGTTGGTTTTGAATGTTAGGGTTTTTGGCTAACTTGGATTGATGAATATTGACGATGTTAGTTACTTGATGATATTTATTAGGGGCTAGACAGAACTAATCGAAATCAGACCATTTATTGTGGAGAGATCTGACAGTGACTACTCTCTCTTACACTGTGAGTGAATGGTTTGTAACATTTGTGAATGAGAAATATTTTTCATGATTTTTATAAAATGATTTTTTAATCTGATTTTATGAAATATTTTGTGATTGTGGAGTGTCTCTAAAATTGTTTTGATTTGAACCATGAGATTTATATTCTTGTTAATATATTTTGAGACATACTAAATATTTCCTGCGAATATTGTTATTCAACTTTTGAGTTGAAAACTTTATTGATTTATATGACATATAATATGATAATTGCAAAATTGATTATGTATTGGTTTGGGGTATATGTCTGAACCCCCATTAATGACTATAGTCATTCCTACACGGTGTGGTCCGAGGAGACAACGTGGTGAGAGCATGTTGTTGTTAGTAGACAGTGAGGTGGTCAGACCGGGAGACGGGTCTTTTGTCCATTTCGGGTCATTCAGTTACACTTCTGATGAGGTCACAAGCTAACGTCAAGGTTGGAGTTGATATTTTATAGCCGATGATAATAAAAATCCCTTGGCGCTTCTACCATTGGTTCGGACCAAACTCTTGGTGGAAAGACTTTTTAGGCAAATCTCTTGGATATAGAAAAGTGTATATTGAATGTTCTTTTGTGTTTTGAAAATCATGACTGTTATTGTAAATTGTTTGGATGACTACTTAATGTTTTTTTGGAACATAAATATATTTTGAAATTATTATTTGATACTCCTACACTCACCATTCACTCACTTATACAGTTTATATCATTACACTCCACTCACTAGATATTTCTATACTAATTTCTCCATCCTCTTATTCTTTTTTTTTTTTTTAAAAGGAAGTGTAGAGATAAGAATTGTCTTATTGGTAACTAGATCCAACTAAAGAGAAGTGTTGTCCGGGACCAACCGTCGGTTTTGATCCATCCGAGTTGTGGATTTTTGAAGACATGTAGATGGACACATCAGAGGATATTTTGGAAACTTAAACTTATATTTTAGAATTTATATCTACAAACTTTTCTTGTAGTATATGTTATATATATTTTTCGTGAAGTTGAATTTATGTCTAAAAGTGCTAAATATTGGATGTGTTAGTTTTCTTTGGATTGGAAAGGAATTCTCATAATCTTACGGGATCTTGGAGTATATGTTGGTGTTTGCACGTATTTTTAGATCACGTGATAGTTGTCACGTGCTCGGATCTGTGAGTCAGGCCATGACACTAGGAAATAGTGATCTTTTGATATAGCAAAGGATATGAAGAACAATTGTAATAATGGGTGATAAGATGCACCGAGAGATGCTAACTACCAGGTGAACAACATAAGCAATATCAAATCGTGTGACGGGGAGCTAGATAAGACTACCAACTGATTGGCGATAAAAATAGTCTCTTATTGTGGTGTACCATCATAGGAGGTGAGGTTGATATTTTGATCAAGAGCTGTAGAGAAAATCTTGCTATCTATAGAGCTTGCCTTAGAGATAAAATCAAAAGCATATTTAACTTGAGTAAGATAGTATCCTTCAGAGTCAGAAGATATTTGAAGACCAAAAAGTAACTAAGATGTTCAAGAACATTCATCTCAAAGTGCTCGCTGAAGTACTTCATTAAATTGGTGATACTTGTAACATCATCACCCGTAATAATATATCATCCACATTAAATAGGAGAAGGACCACACACTTTTTTGATTTTTGGATGAAGAGGGCAAAGTCATAAGTAATAGAGACGAAACAAAGCTGTAAGACAGTAGAGCTGAATTTGGAATACCATACACGAGGTGCTTGCTTGAGACCACGGAGTGCACGCCAAAATTTGCAAACTATGTGGAGGATGATCATATCTAGCGGGAACTTGCATGTAACTTCATCATCAATATCACCATTAAAAATGGCATTTCTCATGTTCAATTGAAATAGTTGCCATTTAACAATAGCAAAAATAAGAAAACTTCGATCAGAAGTATGGCAAGCAACATGGGTAAAGATTTCTTTATAAACAATATCATACTCTCAAGTAAATGCTTTGGCTACCAAATGAGCTTTGTAACCATCTTCATACTCATTAATTTTGTCTAGATTTTGTGGACCCACTTGCACCCAATGGCAGATTCGTGTGGTGGTAGATCAATCAAATCCCAGTGTATGTTCGGTGAAATGCCTGCAATTCCTTAGTCATTGCTTGTTGCCAAACAGGGTTAGAACACACCTTATGATATGTTCGAGGCTCAGAGAGGGTAGTAGAATAACAAAGAAAATCATGAAGGTGAAAGGGAAATTGTTTTACGTGAGTAAATGGATGAATGGAAGATCAGGCTCAAGCTGAGTGGTAGAGGACTTAGAAGTTGGTATTACACCTAGAAAATCATCAGTTGGTGGTGATGCAATAAGAGAATGTGCCGATATAGTGAGCTCATTACAGGAGCTTGGAGAATCATCATGAAAAAGTTCAACAGAAGGATTAATGAAATAAAGACCAAGTATATCCTTGGTGGAATTGAACTTGAAGAGGCCGGAGAATATCTTGTGTTCTCAAAAAAAAAAAAAAGGACATGTGGAAATGCAAAATCTATTGGAAATGGAATCTCAACAGTGATATCCTTTATACTTTACCCCATAAACCAGGAACACCACATAAACGAGTGCAAGGTTCAAGTATATTGTGTAGCAAAACAAGTACACCCACAGACTTTATGATCATGAAAGTTTGGAGTACCCAAGAGTTTTTCATTGGGTGTTTTGTTATCAATGGAAAGGGAAGGTGTCCGCTTATTATGTAGATAGAAGTGAGTGCTGCTTTATTCCCAAAAATATTTTGGACAAGAATTGAAATGAGCAAGGCATGAATAGTGTTTAGGCTATGTCTTTGTTTTCTTTCTACTCGGCCATTATGCTAAGAGAAGTTAGGGCAACTGGTACAATCTCAATGAAGGAAGTTGAGAAGTTTGGTTTCCAGATACTCGTATGCATTGTAAGTGTAAAGAATATTGGCAATTCCTAAATTGAAGAGATTTTAGAAATATCTTGGGAATTAATATTGCAAGTATTGGGAATAAATTTTGGAGATTTCCAAATTAAAGAAGTCTTAGAATATTGACTTTCTAAAATTCCAATATTGTAATTATTTAGTTTATTCTTTACAATCTTGTAAATATTCTATGTAATCTTTCTTTTTATATTTCTAGGGTTTAACCTCATGGAATCACCCTATTTATAGGGTTATTGTACAATCTATTGCATATACAATATACACAAGCCATTTTTCTCTTAGTCTGCTTTTCTTTATTCTCTCAGTTTTTCTGCTTTATTCTACTTTTTCTAACATGGTATCAGAGCACTAGGTGTTCGATCTGATTTTATTTTATCAATTAAACACTTTCTTTCTTGTCGAGTTATGGAGAAATTAGATATTTCTCAACCTATATCAGTTATGTTTGATGGATACAACTATCAGGCATGGTTTCAAGGGATGAGAAGTTTTCTTAAGGGTAGGAGGCTATGGCGTTATGTTACAGGAGATATCAAATTGCCTATAAAATCTGATGACGAATCGGATGATGATTTTGGCAACCGTCTTGAAGATTGGGATAGCAAAAATCACCAAATTCTTACTTGGTTTCGTAACACATCTGCACCTTCTATTCATCTGCAATTTAGTCGTTTTGAGACGGCTAAAGAAGTTTGGGACCTTCTTGCAAGTCGCTATACTACATCGATCGGCTCATCGAGTATCAATTGCTCAAGAACTTCACTCTTTGCGACAAGAACGAGGTCACCAATCAATGATTTTCTTGCCCGTATACAAATAATATGGGATCAACTTGCTCTCTCTTAACCCCATTGTCAATGCACAACTGACGCAAGTAAATATGCAATATATCGAGACCAAGGACGTCTGGTCCAATTTCTTATGGCTCTAACATCAGATTTTGAGCCTGTTAGAGCTTCTGCCTTCATCGACATCCTCTCCCTACTATTGAAACTGCGTTTCTGAGTTGATATCAGAAGAGACTCGTCTGGGATTACTCAAACCTCAACATAGTGATGTTGTATTGGCCACCACTACTCGAGGACCAAAATTTCTAAATTTCGTCGTAGAATCGCGAAGTCAGGTCATATCCTTCCTAATTGTCCCACTGTTGAATGTAGGTTTTGCAAGAAGCGAGGACATATTTCTAGTCGATGTCTTGCTAATCCTATGATTGAATGTAAATATTGCAAAGAGAAAGGTCATCTTATTGAAAATTGCCCAAAGAAGGTCATTCAATCCCAAAATCGTTCGCTACGTGGTTCTCGACATATCTCACAACGTTGCTATTGCTGCCACTGAGGATTCTGCTACTACCACCTCTTCTTCTCAGCCAACAATATCTCTTGGTGATCTTCAAACCCTTTTACAACAAGTTCTTTCTTCTGAAAATCACAAACATACTGCACTTTCTACCGTATCAGGTATTTCTTCTTGGTTTTTTGACTCTGCTTGCTCTAACCATATGACCCATAATTCTCATTCTTTTACTTCTTTATCCGCTCCTAGTACACCATCTATGATTCATACAGCTGATGGCTCTACCATGCCAGCCACTCATATTGGTCATCTTTCTAACTCTTTTTTAGATTTACCGGATACATTTTTTGTCCCTACACTTACCTTAAATCTTATCTCTGTTGGTCAATTATGTGAACTTGGATTTGACATAATATTCACTTCTATTGGATGTCGTGTGCAGGATCCTCAGACGGAAAGATCTTTGGGACAGGCCGTAAGGTTGGACGTCTATACCACTTACTTCTCTTCACATTCCTATTAGTCGTTCCTCACTCTCTTGTCCTTGCCACTCCGTTCCTTCATCCTTTCACTTATGGCATCTTCTTCTAGGTCATCTATCTCTTAATAAACTTCGTTCTTTAATTTCTTCGGGTTCACTAGGTTCATTCTTGATGAATCTCTTCAATGTATTTCATGTCAAACTGCAAAACAACCGGCTTTATCCTTTAATACAAATGATTCTATTTCTAATGCTCCCTTTGATCTTATTCACTCTGATATTTGGGGACCATCTCCTACACCAACTATGGGTGGGTCAAAATATTTTGTTGTGTTTATTGATGACTACTCCCGTTTTACATGGATTTATTTGATGAAAAACCGCTCAGAATTACCTCAAATATACAAAAACTTTGCATCAATGGTTCAAACTCAATTTTCTCAAACCATCAAGATTTTACGCACTGATAATGCATCCAAATATCTTGAGTCTACTCTTATTATGTTTCTTAAACAGCATGGAACCATTGTCCAACGTTCTTGTCCAGGTACTTCCCAACAAAATGGTAGAGCAGAACGAAAACATCGACACATTCTTGATATAACTCGGTCTTTACTTTTCTCTGCATCTTGTCCATCACAATTTTGGGGTGAGGCAGCTCTTACAGCTATATATGTCATCAATAGAATACCTTCTTTTACAATCTCTAATATCTCTCCTTATGAGCGGTTATATGGTTCTTCACCAGTATATAATTCTCTCAAAGTCTTTGGTTGTGCTTGCTTTGTGTTACTTCAACCTCATGAGCATAATAAGTTACAACCTCGAGCACGATTATGTTGTTTCCTAGGGTATGGCATTGAACACAAAGGATATAGATGTTGGGATCCTGTCTCCAATCGTCTTCGAGTTTCTCGACATGTCATCTTCCGGGGAAAATATCATGTTTTCTTCCTTATCTCCTTTTCGTACCACATCTCCATTACTTACTAATGTATCTTCTGATTTATTTCCTTCTAGTTCTGATACATTGACAGATACTTCAACTCTTACGGCTTCTCCTTCAGATTCTCTCCCAAATGATGGACCTGCACCCTCTTCCACTGAAACTGAGTTGCCTCATGAATCCACTCCTCGACCAACAAGAGTAAGAGCACCCCCTGTTCGTCTTCTTGATTATCATTGTTATTCTACAATCTCCACTCTACATGAGCCTCAATCTTACCGAGAGGCTAGTACTAATCCTCTTTGGCAGCAAGCTATGCAAGAAGAACTTCAAGCCTTGGAGAACACACATACTTGGGATTTAGTTGATCTTCCTAGAGACAAAACTCTTATCGGATGTAAGTGGGTTTATAAAATCAAAACTCACTCAGATGGGACTATTGAACGATACAAGGCTCGGCTGGTCGCAAAGGGATTTACACAGGAATATGGCATTGACTATGAAGAAACATTTGCTCCTGTTGCTCGTCTTACCTCTGTGCGTAGTTTACTTGCTGTTGCTGCAGCCAAACAATGGCCCCTTGTATCAGATGGATGTTAAAAATGTTTTTCTCAATGGAGTTCTAAAGGAAGAAGTTTATATGAAACCACCTCCAGGTTATTCACATCCTGACAACAAAGTCTGTCGTCTTCGTCGTGCTTTATATGGCCTAAAACAGGCTCCCGTGCCTGGTTTTCTACTTTCAAGATCGTCGTTGATTTTGGTTTCTCTCCTAGTGCTTATGATTCTTGCACTCTTCATTCGAAACCGATCATGGTACTGTTTTACTTCTTCTTTATGTTGATGATATGATTATCACCGGGAAGCGATCTTCGCAATCTCCAAATTCAAACATTTTCTTTGTGGCAAATTTGAAATGAAGGATCTCGGTCATCTTAGTTATTTCTTAGGACTGGAAGTTACTCCTACATCTTCTGGTTATTATTTGTCTCAGGCAAAATATGCCTCTGACCTTCTTTCCCGTTCAGGCATTTCAGATAATAAAATTGCTTCCACCCCTCTTGAGCATAATGTTAAACTTTCTCCTACAGATGGCAACCTTCTTTCGATCCTACCTTATATCGGCAATTAGTAGGCGGTCTTATTTATCTTACTTGCCACTCGTCCCGATATCTCTTATGCTTGTTCACATTGTCGGGCCGCTTTATGGCCGCACCACGATCTCCTCATTTTCTTGCCGTTTTACGGATTCTTCGTTATGTTAAAGGCACCTTATTTCATGGACTTCATTTTTCTGTCTCATCCTCATTACAGCTACGTGCCTATTCTGATGCTGATTGGGCTGGTGATCCTACTGATCGACGGTCTACTACTGGCTATTGTATTTTTCTTGGTGATTCTTTAATCTCTTGGCGTAGTAAGAAACAAACTTTTTACGCTCGCTCTAGTACGGAGGCAGAATATCGTGCACTTGCCGACACTCTCGCAGAGTTATTATGGATTCAGAGACTTCTTTGTGACCTTGGTATACCTACTTCTTCTCCAAGTCCTCTATATTGTGATAATCAGAGTGCTATTCAGATTGCTCATAATGATGTCTTTCATGAACGAACTAAACACATTGAGATTGATTGTCACTTTATTCGTCAACATATAACTAATGGTGATCTTCAAATATTCTTTCTTCGCTCTGTCGATCAACCTGCTGATTTTTTTACCAAGACTCATCTTCCTGGACGTCATGATGATCTATTATGCAAACTCAAGATGACTTCTCTACACCCATCCTGAGTTTGAGGGGGGTGTAAAGAATATTGGCAATTCCTAAATTGAAGAGATTTTAGAAATATCTTGGGAATTAATATTGCAAGTATTGGGAATAAATTTTGGAGATTTCCAAATTAAAGAAGTCTTAGAATATTGACTTTCTAAAATTCCAATATTGTAATTATTTAGTTTATTCTTTACAATCTTGTAAATATTCTATGTAATCTTTCTTTTTATATTTCTAGGGTTTAACCTCATGGAATCACCCTATTTATAGGGTTATTGTACAATCTATTGCATATACAATATACACAAGCCATTTTTCTCTTAGTCTGCTTTTCTTTATTCTCTCAGTTTTTCTGCTTTATTCTACTTTTTCTAACAGTAAGAATGAAAAATTTTAATGGGCTGTGAGAATTATATATTGTCCATGGTAGCAAAAAGCACGGTAAACTTTTGGTTCCAGATATATCAAGAAAAATCATCCAAAAAATGACATAGTACTTAGAAATCCTCCTCCCAAAGAAAAGGTAGGACTAGACCCAGACATCAGAATAAACCATATCGAACAGAGCACAAGGAAATGGAATTACTTTGATTAAAAGGTGACGCTGGTTGTTTTGCAAAAGAATACACTAAATAATCACATTTATCTTGATAACTATTCCTTATCAACTACTAGAAATCAAATAGTTGAGTCTAGAGAGAAGTATGACCAAAATGAGAATACCTAAAACTGCTGGTGAAGGTTGATGAAGGATCGATGTAGCAGAAGCAATGGTCGAGCAAATGTGGGTAGGTATGTGGAGATTGATGAGCCCAGATATCCGACCAATCTTTCGACCTATCCCAAGCACCTACACATGACAACCATGATATTAAAAATGAAAATCAAGATGAAGTTCATATAACTGAATGTCGCAAGGCCAAGACTTTCCTTACATGTTTCACCTGAACGTCGGAAAAGTTTTGGCCTTTTGCCGACCTTTTTCACACAAAATGTCGGGAAGGGTAAAAAATATATATGTTTTTTTTTTTTTTTTTTTGACAGTGAAATAAGGTTTAAAGAAAGTTTGGGGATGAAATAAGTCACAAAAATTGATAATGAGGAAGTGGAGATTTGATTAGTATGACTTGCAAAAATATAGAACCATTAGCAATTTGTATAGGAGGGGAGTTAGAAATAGGTAATTTGGAAAACAATGACTTAGAATTTGATGTGGTTGAAATAAATAGAGGTAAAATAGCAAGCAGTTTTACTTGAGGTGTTTGACGGAGTGGTCGAAGTGGATAACCAAAAGGAATATGTTGGAACATAGCTTGGAAATCATTGAGAGAGATTGATGGTTTTGGAGGTGGTTCATCAGTGAAAGTTTCAGCAACAACAAGCATGAGAACCAGATCGACACTTTACTTGGTGTTTCTCGAATTACCACCTACAGCAGATTGTCTATTGGTACTCTGAAAACATTCTAACTAATAAAGTCCTCGCCCCATTCATTGGTAGTATTTGCAAGTTCTGGTAAGACAATTCAGCAGCCCGGTGATCGCTTTCTTTGTAGTAGTTATAGTAGCAAGGATTAGATGAGCCAGATAAGGATTTGGAGTTTTGGTGAGAAGAAGCAGCATTAATATTCAACGGAGAGATTTATGTAATCCAAGTCTAGTTTCATCTGCAACAAGATCAGTTATAACATTATCCAAAGCAAGTAGTTTACCTCTATGTAGTATGGAGATTCTAGCCAGCTCAAAAAGATAATCGAGTGTCATGATAAGTTGAATTACATGCTCGTCTTCCTTGAGTTGAGATTAAAGTTCATTATCCTCAACATTTTTTCCTAATAGGATTTAGAAAGAGCAAGTTGATCCGAGATAAATTGTAGCTGTTCCCAGAGTTCATGAATGGATTTACAAGCATTTTTCTTAACAATATGCAACTCAAAAGGTAAGTAATAATGTCGAGTGTGGTCTGAGGTACAATATCTTTTGACCAAGACATGCCATACTTGTTTGGTCGCAGTAAAATAGTTAAACTCGCTGTGAACAGAAATGATGGAAGTATTACAGAATCATATAAGAATTTGATGATTTTTGTTAATCTAATCATTAATTCGACCATTGAACAATGTATGAGTACCTTATACTTCTTAATTAGGATAAGTAAAATTGCCCTTAACATAATGCCCAATTTTCTATCTTTCAAGAAGCTGGACATGAACTGGAACCAAGTGACTAATTGAATCCATTCAGAATATTAGGTGATGATACCGGTTCTGATAAATCCATAACCACATAGCCCACAACTGTAGAAACCCAAACTCTACTAGGCCTACAATGCCCAGAGGATACCGAACCATGTTTCGGCTTCCTGACCTCTCAATCCTCATCAAGCCGACCCCGACTAACGGGTCATACTTGTGATCACTAGATAGGGAAAGGAATCTATGTCAAGCCTAAGTCTTCCCCAAGTTAATACGGGTTCATTACGATCACTTTTAATGAAAAAGTAAATTTCATAACATTTAAAACCTTCATAATTATAATGGAAGTTTTCTTATCTCAAAAGATTTTTAGATCTATAGAAAATTTATCAACATAATTTTTATAATCTCGGAAGATTTGGCATGATCTCTTCACAAGGTAAGTAGAATTTTTATACCTAGGCATATAGGCTTTTTAAATCTTTCCATCAAAAATCACTCTTTCTAACTTGAATGTAGAAGTCTCCTCTGTTGGAACTTCGACAAGTTTTTCTCAGGAACACTCATCAATGTTCATGGTTTTCTGTTCAAGACAGATGGGCGATAAGTCAGTTTTTTTGGCATCAGCATTAGGAATAGGACATGAATATCTAATTCACCCTTGAGTTAGGAAAAATAAACTTGTATGACAATTAAGCAATGAGAATTATAGAAAATAGATGCCAGGATCTGAAAGAGTGGACCAAATCTAGTCAAGAATCGGAATCGGTTGTCAAAGAACCGACCTAGAGAGTAGTAAACTAGGTATAGAAGGGACAAGCCGATTCAGGCAGTCGACCCGAATTAGAACGGATTGAATCGGGGTAGAATCAAACTGTATCGAGGCAGAACCGAAACAAATTGGAGCAAAATATGCGAATCGGGTTGATGTGTGGAAATAACAAGCAAACCCAGTTAGTGTGTGTGCTGGTAGGGCAGGATCTTGGTCGAATCCGAAGCAAGTTGGGTCTAATGTTAGCAGAGGGTGATGTCAGTAGTAGTGTCGGTGCGAGGCAGAGACCGTAGATGGTGCATGCGATTGTGGTAGAAGTCGGAATTTGCATCGCAGACTGGGTAGATGATAATGAACACACTCGTATATTCAGATGGTGGATTCAGAGACGGTAGAAAGGCAGGCCGTAGGCACATGAACATAGAGTCAAGGCTTTCAAACGGCATGTAGAGGTGCATTTTGAGGTTTCAGAGGCTAAGATGTTCACCATAGGTAGAGCCAATGACAAGGAACATGATGGTATGTTCAGGTTGAGAAGCTGAGATGGTTTTGGTAAGGTTAGAGATCGAGAAATGGAGATTATGTTAAGCGGCAGCAGAGGAACGCAAAGACTGAAGGTTGAAAGTTTTCATGCAATGGTTTTGGCAAGGTTAGAGATTAAGTGGTGGCAGATGAGGCCGACGATTATGTTGAGTGGCGACGAAGGAAGGTGGGACTGGCAGTTGAAAGTTTATGGGTTTTCTGTTTGCCAATATAATTCACTCAATGCAATCATATTGATTGAGTTTTACTATGAGGCCAAAAATTTTAGGATAATTGTTTTGGAAGAGGGTAAGAGTAAGCTTGACTATGATATCATGAAGGAAAAGAAAGAATGAAAAAATATTGTATTATTCGTTATGATTTAAACTATACAGTGTTGATATAGACTCAAAACCCTAACCCTAATGATAGAGTATATAGGGAATATTCTATACGATATACAATAAATATATCGTAAATATTCTCTTAATAAATAGTGACTATTATGTTGTCATAACAGTGAATATTTAGAGAATATTGACTGATTTATATCATATTAACAGAATATTGAGAGAATATTAGCATTATGAGTTATTACTCTACTGTGTTGATCTTCGGTTTGTAGCTTTATTTTGAACGTGATATTGAGAGGCTTGGTGATTATGAGTATGTTTTGAGTGATGTGATCTATTTATGTTTTGGTTATATTTTGTTTAAAAGTATTTATGTCGTCGGATTTTGATTGCATCTTGGTTGCAAGTTATGTGTACTTAATCCACGTGGTTGTATCTTTCTTGCATGTAAAAGATTCATTCTCATGCATTTTGGTTGCATGTTATGTACTTGAGCATGAACCCCTTGTGACTAAATATTTTAATTTTTGACAATTGTCTTAACTTTTGTTACAAGTTGTAGTACTCCATATATTTTAGATAGTAAATCAATTTTTATTTTTTAAACAAATTGACTTTGCACTGTTTATACTTAGTTATTGTGTCCTCCAAATTTATTAATTTGCCTGCAGTTTTTTTCATTAGTTTTAATATTATTCATTATTTGTTCTTATACTCTATTTTTATGTAATTCTTTTTACTTTTCTTATTGATTCATTTATTTTGTTTTTAATAAATGTTTATTGCAATTTCAAGAGAGCCAAAGTTTTCATCAACTGAATCATTATCAACCTAAAGAATCAGACTGAAAGCTTGCAAAGAAAATTTCACTACATATTAACTAGTTTGATATTTTTTGTTTGATAATTTTAAAATTATTACGATATTAGGATATTTTTAAAATTTATAAGTTTACTAAACCGTTTGTATACTTTATAATTGAGATTATAAGTATGTAAATGCGAGTGGGATACTTTATTTAATGTTATGAATTTTATTTTATAATGCTATGGTTGATATTTATGATATGAGGTAGTGTATATTTTGGATTCTAAAAGCAAAATACATTTTGGTTACATTAAAATGTCATGAAAAATTCACATAATAATTGTGACAAATTGTTATTGTCACTATTCATTCAGAATTAGAAACATTTTTTGATAATAGCGCGCCCCAAGTTAGTTTGAAAATTTTATTAACGTCACTGATTGTTAAAAATTTATAAAGGATATCTTGTAGCGATAATTACATTACTATTTTTTTTTTTTGGGTTCTCTGGCTAGGCCACCGTTCAGTATTCGAGAATTCGTCCCAACTAATCGGCACCGATTCGTGGCCAGGCCCTCATTTGGACTATGGTTAAGGAAACTCAACTCCCTTCCAACTGAGTCAACCAATATAGGTGATAATTACATTACTATTTCAAGTGGTAATTTTAGTAATGTCACTATTTATTAAAAATTCGTAATGCGAATTAGGTTACCTATTTGCATGATGATTCGTCACTTATTATTGCAATTTTATAACTATTTAGTGACGATGAACACATTATCTGTTATCTATTCGTGTTACGATTTCAATAGCATTGCTAATTAGTGGTATTAAATGTTTACAAATATTGTGTGTGATGCATTCTTCTAATAAAAGGTGACGACTATATTGTCACCTTTTATCAAGATAATTTTGTTATCATCATATATTATAAACCTTTTTGTCACATTTAACCAATGTTAGTGATGTTATTTTCTTATGAGTGACGAAATTACTTCATCTGTTAGTGTGACGTTCTTATTTTCAATATGAATAATTAAACATCAATCCATATTATTTTCAATGTGGACTTGTTATGCCTATGGCTCCATAATCCAGTAGCAATAGATGCAGGGTTGTATTGTCTTTGGTTCAAAAACCAAGTGCCCTTTACTCATTACCTTATGCCTTTGTGTATACCACTCCGGATCGAATAAGGTTTAAACTATTAGAAACTGGACTTCTAGATCATTTATAGGTTTTTATTGAGAATTGGTCATATGATAATCGTTTAAAGCGGAGTGGTCTGCTTTGAAATTCTGTAGAAGGGCATTCATTCATGGTCAATATTGGATTGCCGAATTATACATTCATATGACATTCTTGAATAACAGGGTTCCATATTTAATGCAGGAACAGTCCATTGGGGCAGCCACTGTCATGGCCCATAGTCAAAAAATTTTCATGAGTTGCACCACTCCTGGCAGTACCCGTTAGGAATTTGCGTTTTCTTGCTTGATGGTCCAGAAAAATGAACTTCTTGGTCGAATTGATCTGTATTGTACAAGCGAGCAACAAGTTGAAAGGGCTTTTTACAGCATATGTTGTATAGGCTTTCATTTCAGTTTTAGCTTTTGTGCATACAAATGCGTATGATTCTTTCTTTCTTTCTTTCTTTTAATGAAAACAAAAGGTTATTCACACAATAGAAAACAGAGTACCATGGCATTGCTCATTTATCTTGCACATCGAAAGAAAATCTGTGAAACCATCTAGTGTCTCATGAATAAAGCAATTACTGGAGGTTCATGTCCAGCCTTCCACGACTAAATGGTGGATTCTCTTACAGGCAGAATTTGAAACAAAAAGGCAGAGAGTAGAAGAGGAGAATTTCCAATTAGTTCCATGGATAATGAATACCAGTGTTTTCCAATAAGTTAATACAACAAGCAAGGAAACACAAAATCTAGGAGAATTTGAACCAAAACTGAGCAAAATATTGCATTGTCATCTCATAAGCAATCTTTGCAGCAACCATCTTGGGGGGAAATAAATAAATAAATAAATAAGTGAGCTTCCTTCACCACCAGAACCGCTTGCCACATTGCTATTACATTACGTAGTGTAGTATACAAAAGTTATGGAAGGACATTTAGTGAAAGTCAACTACGGACTTCTGCCCGTCTTTCAGTTGTATCCTCATCCTCTACCTGAAACACAAAAAAGAGGGGGGGATCAGAGAACAAGAAAATTTAACAAATTTTAGACAGGCATTGCATTGTAGTCACATATTTATCAGGACGGAAGTAATAAGTACACTGGATGGACAAATAATTACCTCAACAAGAACCCTTGCTTTCTTCTTCTGTTTCACACCAAGTCCACCTTTCTCGAGCTTTTTCAAAGCTAAGGCTGACTCTTTTCTCTCTCTCTTCCGATTAACTTCTACCATCTCTTCTTCCTCATCTTCTCCACCTGCATGAGTCCATTCAGCATGGGAAAGCAAACGCATCACAGGTGTCTCCTCAGAAAAACATTTGTGGCTTTTGCATGACAGAAATTTAAATTTAAAATAAGAAATATTCATAGCTCGAGCAAGTATATATCTTGTGAAGAAAATCCAAATATCCAAATTTCCTTCTAAATTTTTTTTATTTTTCCTGATTAAAAAATAAGTATATTTAATATTTATAGTATATAACAAGACCTTACAGAAGATCTTATAGTAAGCATAAAAAAAAAAAAGTCTTGTTTCCTATCTAAAGGTTTCTTTAGGGGTAATCCTCAGACTTCAGTTTTGGGACCTTGTTGTGAATAGAATTAGTAAGAGAATAGATGGGTGGAACAGAACTTTCTTTACCTTAGGTGGGCATTCTCCCTTATTCTTCCTAGTTTGTCTAGTGTTCCCTTATATTTTCTCTCCTTTTTTTATTTTTTATTTTTTTTATTTTTTTGCGATTCCAGTTGGGTTAGCAAATAAGGTTGAAAAATTGATGAGAAACTATTTTTGGTCTGGTAGCGGGATGAAGAACATTTGGTTTGTTGGGCTCAAGTATCTAAAACTAAACTTGAAGGCGTGTTAGGTTTCAGTAACATGGTACCCAGAAACATCTCTTTGACAAGTAAATGGCCTTGGAAATTCCCTTTAAAACCTAATTCTCTTTGGCATAGGGTTATAAAGAGCAAGTATAGTCTCTGTCAGAAGGGATAAGATACCTATGCTGGAGTGAGTTTTTCATTGTAGTCCTTCGAAATCCTTTTCTCATTTAGTATAATATTTTTCTTCCTTTCATGGTTCTCATGCGTTATTTTGGGAGGATCTATTCGCCCTTATCCACTTCTTTTCCTCATCTTTATAGGTTATCCACAGTTCACACTGCTCCTATAAAAAACGTTTATAATTCGGAGGGTCATTAATCTAACTAGGATTTTCCTTTCTTAACTAATCTTAATGGGAGAGAAGCTTATGAGTTTTCATCTTTAACATCTCTCCTTCAGGGTGAAACATTCTGCAAATATTCCTTGCACTAGGATATGAATCATGATTTTTTCAGAGATTTTACAAGTAGATCTCTTTTTTTATTATTTAACCAGTTTAGCCCAAAATTCTCATTTTCAATTAAACAATTTTATTTGGAGTGCGAAGGTTCCCACCAACGTTAAGACTTCTATTTATTCTATGGTGCTTAATAAAATTAATCAAAAGTTTTTTTTTTTTAACGTACAAAGGGTAAACCTTAAATTCAAGATTACCGAAGAAGATATATATATATTTTTAAAGAAGATGTTTTATGCTTTTTCACATTTACTCTATGTTTTCAAGCACAACAAGAAACATGAATGAGGCTATTTATGTAAAAACATACTTAGGGTTACTTCTTTACAATACAAAGAATAAAAAAGATAAAAAAAGAACAAAGGACATGGAGGGGACACACGAGGACTCTATGAAGGTGTCCTTCAAAGCTGTTCTGGGTATGGAAACAAAAACAAATTGAATAGAGCATTCAAAAGAAAAATAAAAATCTTCAAAGCAGGTAAGATAGGTTATTATCTTCACCCACTTTATCTCTCTTAAAATGTGAGTTTTCATGTCAAACTGCTGCCGAAAGTTTTAACTTTTCTTTTTATTTTTAATCAACCACCAAAGTGCAAAAACCCTTTTTCTTCTTTTTGGTTCCTGACCCCCAAATTATTTATTCTTTGGTTTATTCTGGTTCTTTTTTTGGGGTTCTTTGCTGCTTGTGATCTGTTCTCTGTTCATCATCATCATCTTTTGTTCTTTGTTGGCTGAATTTGTTCTTTGCTGGCCCCAATTTGTTCTTTTCTCTGGCTTTTGGTTTTTGCTCTTCAAAATTCTACATGCTTTAAGCAAACGCCAAAGCTAATACTAACTTTGGATTCTGATGATACAGTAGGAGCATTTTTTATTGTTATTGTTTATTAGTACACTACATTTTATTCTTTGAATATCATTTTGATTTCGTAATGATGTAATCTTAATATTTACGATACATATTTATATTTGTATATTATAATATAATATAGCACCTAGCACCCTGCACCTTGGGCATTTGACAGCCTTGGTGCTTTGTAGTGCCTAAGCTTTTGATAACACTGGGAAGAGGTCCATCATGTCCAAGGAGTGCAACTGCACTCAAAAAGGCTGAGGAGTCCTAGTGGCACAAGTGTGCTTAGACCAGCACCAGTGTGGTTACACCAGCACACTTGTGCCAGCTCGGATCAAGCAATCTAGATCCATTTCTTTCTTTATTTTTATTTTTTATTTAGTTTCTTTATTCTTGTGGTCTCTAAGGTTTCTGGAACTCTCATACAAGGCGTTCTATTTATGTTCTAATTTTATTATTTGAGTTGTATAAAGATTATTTACTTTCTTTATTTGAAAGATGGTTTGCTTAGAAGTCATGATATTTCTTTTCTAATCTTAGAAGAGTTGTATAAGGATAGTCCTATTTTATCTAAATTTCTTACCTCTATCTTAAATATCTTATTCTCTTCATTGTAATTAGAGACTTGATACTTTGATATTTTATTTAAATAGAATCACATAGTTTTTTCTTTGTGGATGGATTCTTATTGTGGCTTAGGGTTTGAACTTGTCAAACTTAAAGAGATAAGGTTTATACTCTTAACAAATCTCACCATAAGTTTCTTACTCCGCCAATTAGTATCAAAGCGGTTCAAGGTCGTGATGAGTCTTTAGGAAGGAGGCAAGCATTCTCGCTACACTGATCAGAGAGTGAAAACTGTTTAGGAGTTTTCGGATTCTTGTTCGGTAAACACAAATGGGAGGCAGGAGGAATACACCTCGACCGTTTCCCATGATGTGATCGTTATTACAATTAGAAAGTAGTGTGAGTACCCCCATTGGTCCCAAAAAGAAATTCAACTGAACCATAGTTGTTCCTACTAAAATCGAAGGATCTAGGGTTAGGGTAGAGGTGAAGGAAGAAGTACCAAAGGACAAAGATGTTTGTCCTGAAATTATTTGTGAGCCCGCGAGTGAAGGAAGAGATATGGAACAAGAATTTGGTACAGCATCGGCAATTGAAGAGGTTAATTGTCTTCCAGTGAAAGAAGAGGACAATGAAATTTCTCAAGGAGATGTGGTGGTTGATGAGGTTGTTCTAGAAGGGTCGAATGAAAATCATGAATTTGTGTGGGAGCAACCAGAAGCATCTCATGTAAATTTTTTGGCCATTTAAAAGTTGGAAGAGGCAAAAAGAGATTTAGCAGAAGACTAGCCGAAAAAGGAAAGCGCCCCGCCGCCTCGTGGCAACAATGATAACAGCGACATCCAAGGGACGGCCAGTTTTCTTGCCCCTCACTAGTTGTACAAAATTCCATACCTATGGCCCTCTGTCTGTGATTATGTGATCAAGAGGACACAGTTGTATATTCTCTATTTTCAGGAAAAGGGGAACTTTATTTTTGCTTAGTTCATTTTGGGGATGGTGAGGCTTGAACTTGGTTGGGGTCCAAGGTGGTGGCACCATTAGGGCAGAAGGCATTTGATTAGGCACAAGGGAACTTTACATAACATATTTTCAATGGATGAACCTTTTTAAATACTGTATTTCTATGTAACTCTAATTAACGAGGTGGACACAATGGCCTCACCACTACTCACGGCCCAAAACATTATGTTACCAACCTTCACATCCTCCTTCATGTCCTAATTAATATACCTTATCCTCCTTTGACACACACAGAAAAGGAAAGAAAAAATAATAAACCCACTTATTTCTTGTTTTCACAAGGACGCTCCTGCTATTTGCAAAGGAACCAGTATATCATAGGAATAGTAGAAATATCTTAGTAAATGAAACCATTTAAAAACTTATAGACAATATTATACATGCAGCAGACGGATTATGCTCATAGGCACACTACTTTTTCTGAGGGGGTGGAATTATTTAAGAAGGCAATGAGTAAGGAGACTTGGTTGAAAGAAAGTACAACTTAGGCATACGGAAAATGCCTTACCATCATCTTCATGTGAGTGGAATTCATTAATTGCAAGACCGCCAAAATCTTCCATATCCTCTTCCTCCTCAAGTTCGTCATAGCCCTCAACAAACTGTATCTCGGTTTCCTCCTTGACAATCACAAGGGAAGAAAGATAGGGCAATTAATGAACAAATGTTAGGAGTTTAATATTCTCAAATAAATTGTCCCCTCAGAGCATACCTCTTCCTCTGCTTCATCTTCGGTAGCGGCTTCCAGTCCTTCCATATCAAGAACTTTATTATATTCTTTCACTGGATAATTATATATGTCACCATATGCTCCTTTATTCAGGCGCTCAAGCAACTCTTTTTCAATACTCTGTTGAAAATTAGAACTTCACGTCAAGCCCTAGAAATTAAATTCACTTGCAAAAAGTCAAGTACCACTTGGCAAATCCACTAACCTTATCCAAAACAGCTGCCTTCTCAGCCTTCTCTTCTCTTCGTGCCTCTCTTTTCGTCTCTTTTCTTGGCATTGTCATTATCTTTTCCCTATGAAATGTTAAACCAGGAAAGGGCCGCTTGTAAGGCAAATAAAGTGATGCAAGCTTATAATATTATGGGGAAAAAAAGCTGACTTGAAGTGCATTTTTCTCCGGCAATGACCAGCATGTGAGCAATGGCCAGCATGTGATGGCCAGCCAGCCAAATATCACAAACACTGGGTATTCCCTCCCCCCCCCCCCCAAAAAAAAAAAAAAAAAAAAAAAAAAACCTAGATATCACTGGGACTGTTCCTGTTCCCCCCTAAACTAAAGAGTAAATCAGCCATAGATCAAATCCCTAGTAAATACACCATCCAATTCCAAGGCACAGAATGAATAAATTGGTTGGACATATTGTTACTAACCCCATTTGTATCGCTCCTGCAATTTTTAGATGCTAAGTCTCTACTTCACACAATACTAGAAAATGATAAACCTCCCCCCCCCCAAAAAAAAACCCCAGGCAGCGGCCCTTTTTTCTTTTGGGAGTGGAGGAGGCAGGTAGACAATGAGTAATGACTTTGAAGGGTAGGTTGAGGTTGTGCTTGGCACAACCAGATCCCTTGACACACCAGAAACACTAGAAGACATGAAATGACTGGTGAGATGACCAAACTCTGAACCCAACTTGTTATGAAGATACCAACAAAATAGAAAACATATAATGCTGTCTTCTGAGACCAATAATTTTCTAGATCTTAAAGTTCTCCCAAACACAAGAAGAAATGAGAATAAGGTTTAAATTCCCATTCGATTACAAAGTTTTAGTCAGCCAAAAACCCCTTTAGAGGTACATCAACTTCCATACCTAGACATGATACTGACCGGATATCAACGCAAATTTTGTAATCTGCTTGGAAGCTATGTAATTATAACAAATGCAATTATTATCACTGCAAGCTATGATTACCAAGCCCCTCAAATCCCCCACCCCCCACAAAAAAAAAAAACAAAAACAAAACAAAACAAAACAAAACAAAACAAAATCAAAACAAAAATGAATAAAGAACCTAAGTAACTTTAAACTCCAAACTAAGAAAATTTATACAAACTATGCTACAACTATCCAAGAACAACCAGTAATAGGGTACACTTGCGTTCAGCAGGCACATCCACAAACTGTATCAAACCCCACAACCCTACTCCAAGGAAAAAAAAAAGAATATATAGAAATGAAAACTACAACGTCATTAAACACACAGTCATGTCATCTGAAAAACAATATTTATGGGAAGTAGACATGAACCTTGTTTTCAAGGCAAGCTTCCGCATACGAATCCGCATCTGAGTCATTTTGGTCAACCTTTGCTTTATCTTGTGTATAAGAAGCTTAGGCCAATACATCTAAACAATAAAATGAAACATGTGTTACATAATTCCAAATCCTGATAATGCCAATATAAACATTAATGAGAAAAACCAAAATGAAACAGCTAAGCATTAAGATTTTTCATACCAGATGTTTGTCGATAGTTTCAAGTGCCTTTTCATAGTTTCTGGGTAACTTGACTCTCTCCCACAACTCATTTGGCTTATGAGCTCGTTCTATAGTTTTCATATACAAATAGAAGACCCCTGAAAGGCACCAAGGTGAAGATATTTGAAAATAAGTTGTATAGTACAATCAAACTGCAGTATGGTCACATAGTCTTTCATAAGGCTAATGCAATCAAAAAGGTGAAAATACATATTTTGGAAAACATGAAATTGTTTAAAGGTGTCACCAATATTGATGACATCACACGTCATATGTCCAGAATTCCATACATCGGGGGGATGGGGGAATGTTATAAGATCTCTTTTAAAGAAGATCATTGGTATTAATTTATTGAGTACCATGGACCAATAAAAGCTTTAATTTTGGTATGAACCTTTACCTTCCAAATAAAATTGTTTAATCGAAAATGAGAACTTTACGAGAAACTAGTTAGATAAGAGAAATCAGCAACTAAAAACGCCAAAGAATCAAGACTCCAAACCCTAGAGTTAGAAGCATGAGAAGAAAGTTCATTACCGAAATCAAAGATGAAAAGTTAGCTGTTTCTCTATAGTTAAGATTTCTTAAAAAATAAAAATCCCAAGAAGGCTAATGACCCTCCAAAATATAGAAAACTTTGATTGGAGCAAGCGAAGTCTAGATAACCTAAGCGAGAAAAAGAGCTCAATAAGGGTACCCAATCCACGGATCCTCCCAAAATAACACATGAAAGCCATCACCAACCTTAAAGGACACCAAAGGAAGAGTCAAGTCACCCCAAAAGTTTTTGAAAAGTTAAAATCTACAATAACAAAATAAGATTTCCAGTGTTGAACCATTTGGAGACAGCATGCATTGAGACACAGTCGACAATAGACCGAGGGAAACCGTAAGTCACTTAGGTGCCATGATTTGCATTCTTGGAACAAAGCCTGGGCAATTAAAGAACCATCAATTATTCCAAGATGGCCTAAATTCCACTACAATGAAAATTACTGAAACCCCATTGTAACTTAACAGAGGGGGGGGGGAAAAACACATCCTTAAAACCTTAATAATTGCTTGGCTAGATGTTTTGACAGTGGCCTTTATAGGATATTCAAAGGAGGAGAATCTCCGACTATATTAAGATTTGCTGCCACAAGTAGTCAGAAGACACTGTTTTGGATATGGCTGTTACAGTGTCAGATGAGAGCATAAGAGGCCGCCCCACTCCATCTTACCCTCCCCAATTTTCCCTCCTCTGCTTAAAAAATAAAATAAAATAAAATAAATAACATTTTCAATCCATTTTCATTCTAAGTTCAATGCCCAGTTTAAGATCTTACTTTTCACAAATCAAACCAAATTAACAGAGAGAAAGTGAAGGGTTACCATCGTGATCACGAATGGTTGCGTAGCGGCTGTTGGCGAGAGGACAGGAGCTTCGATTACAAATCCCAGTCACGTTATATGGATTGCGGCAGAAGTTTCCAGTATTGATTCTGAAACCCCAAAATTAAAATCATTACAGGAAATTCTGAAAATCTAAACGACAGAGAAGAAATAGAGAAGATGAATAATAACACACTTAGCCATAAAACTGCAGTGATTGTGTCTGATAACTTGCCATATAACCTCATCGTGCTGCATTTTCTCCTTCTTCTTCTTCCTCGGTCAGATGAGATTCGCTGCTTAGGGTTTTTAGTTTTAGGGTTTTTCGTCTGTCAAGGCTAAGCTAGGCCCGCTAGGGTTCTTCAAACTTCTAACGGGATTTAGGGATTTTTTTCGCTGTCCCACTTAAGCACTCTCAGCCGTTGGATTAATTTTTTCGGTTTGTCGGCGAATGGCCATGAATGACGATCCAGTGGGACTAGTTCGGAGTTAATATTTGCGGCTCGGGTCGGGAAAAATCTCCAAACCGATCAGACCGAAACAAGCCGGC
Organism: Dillenia turbinata; assembly: GCA_037126225.1. Taxonomy (NCBI): domain Eukaryota; kingdom Viridiplantae; phylum Streptophyta; class Magnoliopsida; order Dilleniales; family Dilleniaceae; genus Dillenia; species Dillenia turbinata. Next base: position 5,460,292 of record JBAMMX010000022.1, on the reverse strand, counting down.
CAAAATGTCTGTTATTTCAATGTTAAATCCGGTTAAACCGAATTTTAATATGATTTTATTATGTAAAACCAGAAAGAAACTGAACCCCCCACCCTTTGTAATGTTGACGCTTACGCCATGGACTTTCTACTTTTCCATCACTTAAAGCTTTCAATTGAAAATTAAGAAGAAATAGTACTTAGACTATCAATAATTTAAGAGGTATGTGACTTCTTATTTTTGATATTTATTTCGGAGTTACTCCCTCCATGATAGACAATGGAATATTAATGTTGAGGATCAGGTCCCTTTGAAAGTTGCTATTGAGTTGAGTTGTCTCACATCTGGGTTGCAATTTTTTCCAATGAAAGGGGCTTAAAGCTCTAGGTTGTTATGGTTTTAACATTTGTTCTATCAAAAGTTTTGAAACATTATTCACTCCACTTTGTATCAATTTATTGGGAAGGCTTTTCGGTTTCTTCCCTCCAAAGTTTTTCTAGGTGCTTGTTGTTCTCATTCCATAGACGGTTTGTCCGAGTAGTTTACATGAATTCTGACATGTTAGTCTACTTAATGTTGGGTATAATGTTCTTGCTAAGGTGTTAGTTTTTTGGATTCGTCCTATCCTACAAAAGGTGAGGGCCCTTTTTAGAGTAGTTTTCTTCCGCGTCAGAGTTCGTTAGATAACATCATTACCACTAGGAGATTGTGCACACCATTTGCACCATTTTCATGGGGCTCATTGGAGAATGGTTCTGAAAATTGACCTTCAACAGGCCTATAACAATGTTAGATGAGATTCTAAACTTTTCAGGACTTCAGGTCTCCCAATTTGTTGGTTTGCCTGATCATATTTGTTGTCACTCGTACTCAATCTGTGTTGATTTGGAATGGGAAAGTGTTACCCTATTTTGCCACCAGCAAAGGCTTGAGACAAGGAGACCTGTTGTCCATTTATCTCTGAGAAGTTTTCTTATATGATTTAGGCTCGAATGAGCAAGGGTCACTAGACTTCTATCTGCACCTCTCACATAAACTCCACTGTTTCTTATTTATCTTTCACTGATAATCTTATGTTTTTTTGCGGATGCTAAGTCGTGTGCCATGACCTCGATTTTGGTTTGTTTTCGGGAATTCTTTTTAGAGTAGCGGGTTGATTCTGAATTCTTATAAGTCTAAGCTATGTGTTTCTCCTCAAGCTCCATTGTCGCTTAAGAGATGTCTAGCTTCTCAATGTTAGTTCCATTTAACAAAGGATGTGGGAATATATCTAGGAGCACATATAACTTATGGCCAAATCAATAGAGCTTAGTATCGATATTTGGTTGAATGGATTTAACTAAAGATTTTCGATTGAAAGGTACTTTGAGTGTTGCTGGGCAAAAAATGTTAATTCAAGCGGTTATCTCTTCGATTCCTTCTTATGCCATGCAGTCAACTTGGTTTCTTGAATCAATTTGTGACCAGCTTGATAAACTAAATTTCCAGTTTCTTGGGGGTGACACTGAGGCGGTCTGACAAGTGCATGCAATTCAATAGGACTTAGTGTGTTGACCTAAGGGTTTTGGCAGATTGGGGATTTGTAAATCTCGGGATGCTAATCGTGCTTTTTTTCGCTAAGCTGGGTTGGAGGACTTGTCAACGGATCACGCCCTATGTTGTGAGGTTATTCGTAAAATATATATCTATTTGGGGGTTTTCTTCATTGTAATTGACCCTTTGGCTGCTCATTCTTTTGGCACGGCCTTTTACAAATTCTTGACTCTCTTAAGGGAGGGTTGTGTTGGCAAATAGGAAGTGAGATGGATATTTCATTTTGGGAGGATATTTCAGTTGGTGCAAGATCTTTTATCATAGAGGGTGCTAGGCAAATCTTTTAGATTCTATTGCAAATTTGCAGGAAAGCCAGTTTATTACTTCTTATTGGCAATGGGATATTTTTGGGCTCGCTGCTCTTCTCCCATAATCTATTATAAAGAAGGTTCGAGTCATGTTAATTCCCTGTTATCCAGATTCCCAAAATCTAGTGTGTTGGACAAATGATTCTTCATAGTTTTGGCCTATCACACGTTCAGACATCTTGAGGACTCCATTTATCCTCCTATTGCTTTTATGGAGGTGGGTTTGGAGGTTAAAATATCAGGAACTGGTTCCTGGTGTAGCTTGCCTCTAATGGTAATTTGATGACCAACAGTACTCGATTCCAGCATGGGCCAATTAATGATCCCCTTTGTTCTCTTTATCGTGAGCTTCTAGAAATAAGTATCCATCTATCTTGGGACTATGCCATTTTTCACCAGGTTTGGACTCAATTCTTCGAACGTCCTCTCTCTAGGCTGGTTTTGGGGAGTCTATCAGATAAAGATTGGTTAGTTCATAATTGCAGTTCTCATGCTCTCCACATGGGGTGTTCGTGGTTTATTTTCTTTGCCTATACACTATGGACCATTTGGAAAACTCAATGTAAAGTTGTATTTAAGGGTCTTCATTTCTCTCTTGAAGGTGTTGTTACTATCTCCTCTAATTATACTTGGGATGGGTGGATGGCAGTAGCTGGTAGCTCTCAACCCTCTGCCGCTTGGGTTCCTGGATACAGCAGTCTCCCACTTCTTTGGGGTTTTATAAACTGAATATAGATCAATTCTCATGTATCTATTCTCATGAGGCCGGTGCATGGGGACTTCTACAAGATGAGTATGGTTTAAGGGTTCATGGTTTTACGGTTAGTTTGGGAATAGCAAACCCCTTTACTACAGAGGTATGTGGAGTCAGAAAGGGGCTTCTTCTTTTACTTCGTACAAAGTTATTCCGAGTGAGACTTGAGATCGATTTCGCCAAACTTGTGTCTACCTTCTCCTCTGAGGTGGATCCTTTACATCCAGGTTTTAATATTCTCCGTGAATGCCAACAACTTATTTGCCACACCCGGGTCCATAAGGTGCTTTTTGTTCGTAATACTTGTACTGATGCTCTTACAAATTTAGACCACTGGTCTCTCCTGAACTTCATGAATTTTACTGTCCTCCTCATGTGGTGTATCATGCCTTGATGCGTGGTTTTAGGGTTATGGTTTCTTTTTTAAAAGTTAGTTTCTTTTGGATCTTATTTATTAGGAAAAAAACATTTAAAACCCCTTATATCATACTTAGAATTAATTTTTTTTAATTTATTTCCTTCTAAGACAAACCTTTTCATTAATCTTTCTAAAAGTGCAACAAATTCTTATTAATAAGGAAAAATTTTCACAAAAGCAAAAGAAACTGTTAGAAAAAGTCCATGACACCATCGTTACAGACCCAAAAACTAAATATAGATGAAGTTAACAAACCACCACAGCAAGCCTCACAACTAGAGTTGGTAATCGAACTTTCTGAGCCGAGCTTTACAAAGCTCGGGTTTGCCCCATTTTAAATTTTATAGGTTCGAGTCTGAGATCGATTCAAGAAAACTCAAAAAATTAAGATTCAAGTTTAGTCTAAAAATTTGAAAAGGTCTCGAGCCAATTTCGGGCTAGACCCGAGCTTTGATTTAAATCCAAAAAACCAAGAGAGAGAAAGACGAATCAGAGGCGAACAATTTTTGCCACCCTTTTCCAACATCAATAGCCACCACCGACATCACAGTGGCAACAACCATTGAGTGGTGAAGGATGATTGTCTTAACTGTTTGATTTCTTTGGCCATTGAGTTCACTGCTATGGAGATTGATTTCATCATCGGGAGAAAAAGAGTACTTTTATACCTCTAGCCATGCATTTTATAGCTGAAGAAAAATGTTGCACAGCTAATGGCACTAAGAGAAGAAGTGTGTTTTTTATTTTTTCAGAGTAACATGTTATTGACAGGGCATTTATACCCACCCCATTTTCAATGCTCTCTCTCTCTCTATTGGGAAATGAGCATAGTTGGTTTTACTTGGGCTTGGGAAGACTCTCTCTCTATCTCTTTCTTGGGAATTTGGAAAAAGCTTCTTAAACAATACTTTTATGTAAGACTGAACTATAAATATTGTTTTCAATTAGTTTTAGTTGGTTTTGGCTTCTTAAACAAGATTTGATTTTTAAACTAGCCAAGCCCATTGATGTCCGAATCAACCCGCAATTAAAACAAGTTCAAATAATGAATCCAAACTTAGCTCAACCTAAAATGAGCCATACTCAACCCTTCAACATGGGCTGAGCTCGAGTCGACCAGACCCAGTTGTCAATTCTACTCACAACTCAATCTACCCTAATACATTGAAACTAAACAAAAAATGAACATGAGAGATAAATATAGTCACCACGTAAGAGCACTTGAACCGTCTAAAAATCTAATTGAGTTGGGTGCCAAAATTAAGAAAAAAAAAAGCTGCAGAGAGATCCCCAAAAACATAAGAGGACCACCTAAGCACCATATGAACCAAAGGAACGAGCAACCCTAGTGCCTTGCAGACTTCAAGAAAAATCCTATTGAAGCAAGGAGCAGGTACACTATAACATCCGAAGAGTAAAGTAAAGGGACATGCGATATGAAAGCCTAAAAATAGGTAAACTTCCAGAACAATAGTAAAATCTCAAAATCATGTTCACCGCAGGGAGGTGTTGCTCAACATCAAACAAAATGGTTTTCCAATTCTTTGGGGACACGACTGAGAAACTTTCATCTTCTGTGACATGTCCGAGCTATTTCGGTTGCTTCATATCCATACGTTACCCTAGTAAGGGTAGGGTAGGATAGGGTAACAGACAAAAAAATTCTAAAAGTATATAAACAATATAAAATGGAAGGAAAAATCTTTTTTATGACATTGTTTTTAGTTTTTGTAGATAGAAAAATTTGAAGACAATATTGTTTATAGAAAAAAAATATATTTAGTGAGAGAAACACAATATCTTTGGTTTTAAAGAGAGAAAAATTAAAAATTTAATTTTTTAGAGAGAAAAAACTCAAAACAAATGTATTTATAGAAAAAAAAATGAATTAAATTGATTTTCTAGAGAGAGAGAGAGAGAGAGAAATATTTATTTATTCTAAGAAAGAAAATTAAAAACCAATAAATTTAGAAAATAAATTTAAAATAAGTTAAACTTTCTAGAGAGAGAAAATTAATTTATTTAGTTTTAAAGAGAAAAACAATATTTTGCTTTTTTAAAAGAGTGAACGTGTTTAAGGATGGAAAATTATAAATTTAAATGATTTTTATAGAAATATAAAATTAATTTACTTGGTTTTAGAAAAATAAAAAACTAAAATTTGTAATTTTATGAAGAGAAAACTTAATATTCCTATTTAAAGAGAGAAAATATGAAATAAATTAATATTTATAAAGAAAAAAAACTTACAAGTAATCCGTTTAAAGATAGAAAGTATAAATTAAATTGACATTGTTGAACAAAAAATTTAATATCCACAATTATAGAGAGAAAAAATTAATTTTAGTTTTTGTACGGTGTGCAGCAAATATTGTCATGTTAAGAATCATATAAAATCATCATTTAGTTATAAAAAAATAATTTCATAAATAATATTTCTAAGTATTTAATTTGATTTCTTAAAAAATAAATAAATAAATAAATTTTCTTAACATAAATATTGGCTTATCTTTATATAATTTAAACTATGATTGTTGTCAAATTAAATTTTGATGATAACTTATGAAATGAAGAACTCATGAATGATTAAAATATAATTTGCAAATTTAATATATACTCTGAAAATACAAAAAATGAATGACTTCCTAAAAAAAGTGAATATTATAAATTATTAAATTGTTTGACAAGAAACAAAGTAAACAAATAAAAGCAAATCTTTAGATGTTTTGTCTTTTATACTTTTTCCTATATTGTCTAAGATACCAACCATAAGACACTTAAATAGAATATTTTAAAATTATAAAATACAAATTAAATTTTTTTATAATCAAATCTATTAATTATTAGTTTATCCGAGTAAGAAAACAAAAATTGAAATAGATTATAAAACCTTTCATTTGTATTATTTCCTCAATTGTATTTGTACTTGTGACAATGATTGAATGAGAGAGAGATGGGGTACTGTTATAGATATAGACAAAAATTACAAACAAAAATATAAAATTTATTATCTTATAGTTTTATTTGATTAAAAAAAACTTATGTTAATAAGTTTTTTTAATTAATAATAACTGAAATTATTTTTTTACAACAATCGTGTAAAAAATAGCCCAATCTTACCAAATAAGTTGCAAGATCTTAAAAATTTTAAATCAATACACAAATATACTTAGTCAAAAGTATATGAAATAGTTTTTTTAATAAAATAATTATATTTAATAATTTTATGAGAAAGATCATTGTTATTGTGTAACACTATACTTACATATATTATTAATGAGTTATAATTTAACTAATATTATTCCCTTTCTCTCAAAAATTTTAAATTTGATCATCTCTTATTTACTAAAAAGAAATAGTAACTATAGGCTTTCTAATGGAAAAAAAATTAAATCGTACTAAAAATTTTTAATAAAAATAATTTAAAAATTAAAAAGTATAATAAATTTGTAAGAATGTACTTAAATGCCAATAATTTTTTTAAAAAATTCCAAAACTATATATATATATATATATTATATGTATACGTATATATATATTATTCAATTCACATATAAGAAAGAAATTAAATTTATTAAAAAGATAGAATTAGTTTATAAAAATAGATTAAGATATATTTGCTGTCAACAAAAGATTTTTTATAAAAATTATAAAAATTATTTAATTTGTGTACTGTATAAAAATAATTATATTTAATAATGTATTATATAAATTTTAAACTTAATTATTCATTGGATATAAATAAAAATATTAAAAAATTACGAACAATTTTAGGTCTCGACCGCACCTTGTGCGGCCAGCACCCACCTAGTATATATATATGTGAAACTGAATTGCTACTTCCATTGGAAGAAGAAGAGGAGAAGGGAGAAGATTGCCTCCAAGTCAAATTTTTTTTAGAGAGAAAAAACTTTAAAAAATATATTTATAGAGAATGGGAATTGAATTGATTTTTTTTAAAGAGAAAATTGAAATGATTAGCTTTAAAAAGAGAAAAACTAAATTATGTTTTTCTAAATCGAGAAAACTTAATCAAAATGTTTTAAATTTACTGTCTTAAATTTACATATAACCTTTTCTCTTTTAACATTTTACCTCATACCAAACACCATTGTCGTTCAATCAATTATGGGAAAGGGAGGAATATTATGCGAGAAATATTTGCTTCTTTAGATATATTACTATAATTTTTCTCACTTAAAATTTTCTCATCCTACCAAATATGTCCCTGTTCATATGGTAGCCACCAGATAAAAAAAAATGACCTAAACCTTAACTCCATAAAAGCTATTGGAGACCACAAGCTGGCAGAATTATTCAGGATGGTACATAGATTAAGAGTTGTGGCCTCCCAAATATCTTCTTTTTGTTTTCTGTCCATTGCCGAATTAAAGGGTGGGAATGAGCTACTAACCTTTGCCCTTGAGTATAATTTAAAGGGCCTTTTCATGTTGTATTGTATCCTGCACCCACTATAGCACAGTCTATAGTCTAATACAAATTCTGTGACATGTAAGCTAAAATAAATAAGATCAATGTTAGATGAATACACGTGGTAGATCAACATCCTCTGTTGTAGTTTTGTTGACAGCCAAAAAGGGAAATTCCTTCACATGATTATACATGGTTGATAATTAATGAATTTTTTTTTTCAGCTAAGACCATTCAGGGGTTGTTTCATCTCTTCCTTAACCTACACCACAGTCCACTCTTGGTATGAATTGTTGCCCCCGTCACAAGTTCCACGGATTCCGGTGGTCCCTTGAGCTCTACATCAAATTTGTGCAACAACATAGCCAATGCTACAGTCGATTCCATCAGTGCAAATTGATCACCAACACATTTTCTAGGTCCACCGCCAAAAGGTAAGAAGGCAAAGTCTGATATAATCTGATCAGTATGTTTGACAACCATCAGTTTACAGTACACCCCCCCCCCCCCAAAAAAAAAAAAAAAGCAAGTAGTTTGAAAAGGAAAGCAAGTCGACAGGTACCTCATTTGGGTACAAGGCCCCAGGACTTCGAGATGGATCAAAACCAGCCCATCCTTCAATCCCTTCATTGTGCCGCTGTACTAAGAACCTCTCTGGTTCAAACTCATTAGGGCAGTCCCAAAAATATGGGGACCTATGCAAATTATATACCTGTATGGATGTTTTTGCAGGAAAATATCTATAGGGAATTAAGAGCAAGACAATAATGTCAGTTATCTAAGGTGGAAAGAACTATGATTATTTTTCTTTTTTCAAATTGCTTGTCACATTTGATGTTCTGTGTTTACATGCATCAGACTCTTCAAGTAATTTCTTGATGATATTTTGGTTGAGTGACAATGATGGTGTTATTTGTGGCTACATACACTAGATCAGAAAGTGTGACAAAATCCGGATAGTCTGTTATGACAGAATGTTTATGTGGGAGCAAAAACGGAGTGAGCGGGTGAGTTTAAAGTAAACAGGAGCATGGCAAACTCATTGTGCATGTCATAGTCATAGTATGCATTAGTAGAAAAATATTTTATTCTGGGTGGCAACTCAACAGGTTATGTGGCAATGGCAGTTGGAACTGGTGAGGCATAGTTTGTGCACTTGTTGGTGCTTGAGTTTCTGAATTCTGGATAAGACTTGTGCGTTGGGTGTGCTCTCTTCCTTGTCCAGAGGAAAGTCAGCAGTCAAAGCAACAACTGCCTCCAAGTGGTACCTCTGGGTCAAGGAAATAGTTGGAGAATAAAAGTAGTCCGGTCCTGATTACTCTCTATCATTTGAGAAGTCTCCTCCACCAATTCCATGCTTACTCTCTCCCTCCCCCTGGGCATTTTTTTTTTGGAAATAAATGGCCGCTCCATTCGAGCTAGTGCAGTGTAGGAACTGCTAGTATTTGAATCAATGCAAGAAATTCTTATTACAGTGGCAAGGAAAAACCAGTGGATTTACTTACAGAAACAAAAATATCAGTTCCAGTTGGAATTTCATATCCAGCTTTGTCACCATTGTAACCTCCTACAAATTTAACGAAAAATTTCAGATGGAAGCAAAAGTTGCAGGAAAAAGGTGAACTACACATGCAAGTAAACAAAGAACAAGCAAAAAAAGCAACTTTAGTCACACTAATAAGATGCAAAATGGGACACACGGTTTCACACATCTCAAGTGCCAACATCTCAATGACAAAAGTCTAGACCATCATGCAAGCTTTGACCATTTTCCAGTCCTTTGAATCCTGTTCAATAATTCTTTAAGATGTCATTACCAAAAAAAAAAAAGAATCTCTTAGATGTTTTTGATAAATAATAACTAGATATTCATTCATGCTCCTAGTATCCAAAAAAAAAATCCTGTTGCAATTTTGTACTTCTTTCAAGATTGCAAACTTCGTCCCACCAAATATTTCTAGATGATATCAGAATTAAAATCACTAGGTTGATGCAAGATATATTAATCAAGCCAATTCAACTTGTTACATTCATGACATGGTTCACTATGTTGTCTCTAAATTTGATTAGCTCAGACATACTCAAAGAACATGTGTGATAGGAGTGATGATTTAGAGGTAAATGTATTAGGTTAATTTTTCTTGGATTAAAATTTACACCCAAAAAATTATGCTTCCCTTGTGTGCCGTTGGATAAGGAAAAATTTTCACCTTTGATTTATGAAAAAAGGAAAAATAAAGGGGGGGTGGAAGTTTCTTAAATTCTCTTTTCTCACTCAAGTAATTTTGATTGCAAAATCTGCTCTCTCAACTGAGACCATAACAATGCAAGCGAAAAAAAAATTAGAAGCACAGTCTTTTTGGAGGTGGTTTGCCAGCAAGTTTCACCAGAATTGATTTGGGGATGTTCTAGATTACTGGTGAATTGAAAAACAAAAAGGTGAATCAGTGATTCTCACTATAAAGTTTTGATTTTTTCATCAAATGGCAAATTTTCTCACATTCAAAATTTTTATTTCTTCAATCACAAATTGAGTCAGGGTTGCATTCTTCAAGGGAAGAGAGAGGTGTAGAGAGAGAGAGAGAGAGAGAGAGAGAGAGAGAGAGAGAGAGAGCTTGGGTTTGCTTCATTTGATGATGTAGAGAAAGAGAGTCTGCTCAACTAGGGAGAGGAGAGGGGTGGGGAGAGGGAGAAAGAAAGACGTTCATTGAGAGAGGGAGAGAGAAGATGATTTTTTCTTTTCTTTTTTAATTTTTTAAAATTTGGCTTTTCCCAATCCCCGTATTTTACCTTGCCCATAACTAAAGAAATATTTAACTTCACTTTGCAAGCAATTGTTACCCCATCTTCAATTCTTTTCTTTTCTTTTTTTTTTTTTTTTTGGGAGGGGGTTGGAATACCGTTTTCCCTCCAACCACATACATCCTAACTCGCTTTAGCTTGTGGTAAAAAATGACCAACTTTTTTTTTTTTCCTTTCATCGGGAGAAGGGGAAATAAAAATTAAACGTTGTTTGTCCTAACAAATGAGGCCTTACTCTTTTATCTTTTGCTGGTGATTCTCTGTATCAATTGTGGCAAGTCTCCATTAGTCCTATTCCTCCTAAGGTGGGTTGTTTTATCCTACATCTTTCTACTTAACCATAAACCCCTCTCCTCTCAATCCACATTTCCATTATGATTTCATGTTGGCCCTTTTTGAACCCAGCCCAGTACCACTATAGTATCTATTGTGGTAGTATGGAAAAAGGCAAAAATACACCTTTTGCCTAGTAGCGACAGGAACAGGCCACAGAGATCTCAATCTTGGATGGCCATGTAATGAAATTATACACATTTTTTAAACCTGCTTTTTCCTAACAAATAGTATGGTCTTGGAATTGACCTGAAAAAATGGCACCTGGGGGACAAAAGAAGTAGCAGAGGGGGGGAAAAAAACTTGAAGAAACATTTGGTCATAAACTAGATTTAGCAAACTATGTGCTTCAAAAGCTATAAGGTAAAAGAAACCTCCCACCGTCAAAATCTTCAGAATTCACACTACTGGTCTTTCTTCTATCGGACAGAATAGTTTTAACTACTCATGCTATGGATGTGGGAGCATTAACTCCGTTCCTGTGGGCTTTTGAGGAGCGGGAGAAATTGTTGGAATTCTATGAAAGAGTCTCGGGAGCCAGGATGCATGCCAGTTTCATACGACCAGGTGGAGTGGCACAAGATCTGCCTCTTGGCTTATGTCGAGATATTGATTCCTTCACACAACAATTTGCTTCCTGTACCAACGAATTAGACATCGTTCATCAGCTTTTGGGCCTTTTTTTTCCCCTATCTCTGAAGATTTCTCGTCCTCTAAACCTTCTTGTATCCTATCTTTTCTCCTTGATAAATTTCAAGAGAAAAAGGAACTGTTTCACTTTTGTTTAATTGAGCAATTTGATTACTTTATTTACTCAAATATTGTGAATTAATTTTTTATATCAAAAGTAAAGTACCTTTTTCTTTTCTTTTTTTTTTTTTGGTAAGATCTTGTTGTTAGTTTATATTTAATAATTTGAATTGATCGAAGAGTATGACCACTAGTTGGACCAATGACTTAATCCCTTCATCGGGTCAATGATTTGTCCAGGTTTAATAACATTGCTTTCCCCTTCTAAAAATCTCTCTCCACTACTACAAAGAAACAAGCATTTTAATCCTTTAGCATCACGCTCAAGTACTCATATTCCCTCATAAAGACCCAAGGGACCTAAAGATCTACATCTGCCACCCCTTGGGTCATTAAGGTGCCATAGTCTTGAGATAATGCTCTCCTCACATCCTATCTCATCACCAAAGAACATTGCTTTACCCTCACTCACTATCTCTCTCGCATTTCTGTTAGTACTTTGAACAGGTGTCTACTTTGAAAGGGTGCCTTTTCCCTTTTCTTAGGCTTAAGAAAGATCCATCCCTGGGCAAGGTGAGTGTTCATACCAAAACCGCTCAACAGAAAAAGAGTGAGCCCGACAGCCTAAAGGCAAATCAGATCTATCCTTCCCTCTATTAATTAACTTAAAAAAGAAAAAATGCCTAACAATTATGACTGCGAGAGGAATGATATCATCTAGAAAATAAATGGCCCTTATTATTACAGGTAAATTGTACTCCACCTAGAATGAACAAAAATCAAGTATCTGATTTACCTTATATGGGCAACTATATAGGCAGTGTATCAAATTTCAAAATGCAATGCACACAAGCAGTTGTGCCTTGATGAAATTACCAGCAAATAAAAATACCTGGTAATACATCCGACTTGAGGGCACGTCTAATAAGCAAAGGAGGCTGAGGAAACAGCCGAAGAGCTTCTACAATAATTAGTCTAATGTACCTAGAAACATCAGAAGCAGTCGCCCCATGAGTGCTGAAATAAACAACATACTTCACCATGAACAAAGAAAAGTACTAAAAAATAACAAACATTAATTAAGTGCATCTTAAAACATACCCAAAAAGAGAGAGAGAAGGATGCATTATTGCAACATGGGGGGGGTCACTAATATGTATTACAAGAACCATAGATGCTAAGAAAATAATTTTGTCCCACAACGAATGAAAATAAAGGGATATTTTCTTATATATGTTGGAGATATAAAAATAATTAAACACTCTACTCCATCAGCTTAAATTTTTTAAAATAGTTAATTGTCTCAGAATATATTATGGAATATAAGACTACGCATTCATCAATACAATAATAAGAAAAAACAAGAAACACCTTAATTGGTGAAACCAAGGTTCATCACAATGTTTTATTTGCTGACTTACCCCAGGTTCTTTAGGCATTCAAAGGTCATTTTCCCCTCACCAAGCGCTGAATCAACCTCTTCTTGAGCCTTTCTCATCTTAGATGGATTCTGCCAAACAAAAAACATAAAAGGAAAATCATTTCGATAATCATACCAATGATTATAAAATAGTAGCCCATGAATTCACAATTCCCAAAATTTTAGATGATTGGGTCATCCTTTTAGGCAATGAAGAACCATACTTGGGCAAGCAGGAAAACAGACCAAGTAAGAACAGCAGCTGTCGTCTCATGGCCAGCAATGAGCATTGTCATTAAGTCATCCCTAAGCTGTGGAATTGACACAACATATTAAGTAGGGAACAAATATGTGGTTATTCAAAATTATAATTTCACTTGCACATTGCTTATCATTACATCCCCAGACCCCCCCCCCCAAAAGAAAAAAATAAGATTTTATCCCAACACCCAATTCGCATGTATTCCAAAAGTAGCACTTTATCCACAACAATCTAATACTCTAATGCATGCTGTTACCCGGACATGTATGAATGATCAATTAAACATTGAATGTTCAAAATTCAGTGACAGATCAAACAATTAAGATTATCTATCACTCTCACGAACAACAGACAATCATAAGATTAAACCACATTACCTGACTGTCATCTACATCAGTTCCCCGCATATCAACAAAGAAACGCAAAAGGCTTGCATCCTGCAATCTTTCCCAAACCATCGTACTAAAACAGGGACATGAATGGGTATAATCTACACACTCATATAAAATTTGCTACCCACCTTAAGATTCAAGTAATCCCTTTGCTGCAGTTTCTCAACATCCGTTTCCTGTTGTGTTGGAATTCACAATAAGCACCGGAACGACTCTGAGGCCATAGTCTATAATTTATCATGTATTTTACACCTTGTTTCATGTTTTCTTGCAGGCATTCTTGAGAATAAATGTGAGATAGTTGTCAATGATGTTGTCGTGCATGTCATCATACAGGATGGGTTGGACTGGATAAATGCTCAAGGATAACATAAAATCTTGTAAATTTTGGGAATTGTTGAAACAGCTTTAGAAAATTTAATAATGTAATATGTGCAGTTGTTCACATAACAAAGAGTTTGACTCTGTTGAACTGGAATACTGCAGCTGACATGCCAGCAAGCATGCTATAACAATAGCAATAGTTAGAAAGGAAGGGCTAGGATGGACGTACAACTGCGGAGATAACAAGCTGAGGTTTTGAAATTTAATTACTCATTTCTAAGACAGTAGAGCCAGTGTCATGCTCAAGATGCTATTCACTTACATTGAACATATGGCATCACCTGAAGTTCAAGATTTATGTATTTTTTGCTCTGTGATAAATTGTTTAGGCTGGAATGCAACTTCAGAAGCAATATGCCAAGATTGTCATATTTGGCTTGTCATGTGATAATGTAGAATTCAAACTTTAACTGTTGCAAGTGAACTTTTTCTGACCTGTCTAGTCTCTTTTGCATTTTTGATGAGTCCATCAAGACAGTCATTGATAACCTTAAGGTCTCCCTGGAACTTTCTTTGTCTAGGAACAATCCATCTTGCAAGAGGAAATTTCCAGTAAGGAATATAAAATGTTGATCTGTGTTCTGCCTCAAAAAGAGTACCATATACCGCCTGAAATATGTTCATCTGAAAGTTAGTCTTGGTTCCATCAAAACCAATGTTGCTTAGCAGAATTTAACTAAACAAGCATATGACATTCATTGGAAAACAAGGAAAAAGATACTATGTTTATGCATATTCTTATATGCTTGAAATAAGAGAAAAAAAAAAGTTAATACTTTGCCTTCATAGGCTAAATAATGTAAGGATGAAAAAGGTTGATGTTTAGAAACTATTGAGTTGATGCCAACAGGGCAATCCAATTTCAAGCAATTTCAAGAACAAGACCACCAACAAACAATTCTAAATACTAATGTGAAAAATAACATTTTGCAGACTGTAGCAATCATGTCAGTGGATTAATGCACCCATAATGTAGTAATTCATTTAGATCCCAACATGCTACTGTTGAGACATTGGTAGTTTGACAATGAGTTTTCTGCCAATTACATAGAACAAGAAACAATCAAAATTGAAGATCAAATGTTCAAACTAGAAGGAAGGGTTAGTGGCTGTATTTATGGTGTAAACGGAGGTCAAACAAGCAACCAAAAGAAGAAAAGTGACCAAGAACAATACCACCACAACAATAAGCTTACACTGAGGAAGGCTGGAATTATAGCCATGAGAAGTGCTGGAGTAGAAACCATGGCAGTAATTTACCGACATGGTGGAAACCATGGCGATGACCACGGTGACACTCCCAGACATGAGGCAGTCAAAGGAGACAGGATGGCAATAGGAATGTGCAGCAAGCTCTAAAAAAATTTATATTATTTTTCTTTCTAATTTTCCATTCTTTGCATATTTCTTTTTTTATTTTTGGTCTCTAGGATTTCAAGAATCTAAGAGCATGTTTTGGAGAGCTTTTTTTCTCCTTATCTTCTTCTATTAAGGAGTAGTAAAAAATAATTCCTTTTAAAAAAAGGCTAGAAGTTGTTTGGGTTTTTTATTTTTAAAATGAAGTTAAAACTTAACGGTTAATTTTTTTTTTAACTTTTTCACTATTGAAGTAAAGTTAAAAGTTAAAAGTTAAAGAATATATTTAAAATTTTGTATCATTTAAGTAAAGATATTAATAGAATAAAAACAATTATGTAAAGATATAAATGGAATAAAAAAATAGAAAAGCTGGAACATTAAAAAAAAGGAGAAGAAAAAGCTCCTCCCATGAGCTTTTTCTCAAAAGCCCCTTTTTGAATTTTTCTTCATAAAAAAAGGCTCCTTTTTTTAAGAGCTTCTATAAAATACCATTTGATAGGGATTCTCTTTACAAGAAGAAGAGAAGCCCAAAAAAAACCCTGCCAAACAGGCACTAAATACAAGTTGTTGAAGGACTTTATTATTAATTTCCTATTTTACAATATTTGTTTAGGGTTTTCTTTTCTTATTCCCTACTCTAGCATAGATCTATTTAAGCATCTTATTCCCTCATCGTAAGGCATTCATTCATAATTTAATTAATAAAACATTGTTCATTCTCTCAACCCTAGTAGGGTTTTTATTTTTTAAGGGTGCATTCCCTTATGAATCATATTATGAAATTATGGAAGAGAGTGATAGGACATAAATTGAGACCAGAGATAAACGCATCCCAAAATCAATTTGAATTTATGACAGGACAATCCACCACTGAATCAATTTACTTGTTAAAACAGTGGATGGAGACATTTAAAGCATAAAAGAAAGAATTACATCTGGTATTCATTCACCTAGAAAAAACATATGATAGGGTTTTTAGAGACATATTGTGGTGGGCATACTGATGAAAAAAGCGATATCCTTGAAATATATTAATCTTATAAGAGATATGTATGAAAGAGCTGTGACTATTGTAAGAATTTGCGGGAGTCTGAGGGATAGCTTCCCTATTAATATTGGGTTTCATCAAGATTCGACATTAAATTCCATCCTGTTTACAATAATGATTAATAAAATCACAGAAAACATCCATTTTGATTCCATCATTCAGAACAATGACAATATAGATAGCGATGTGAACAGTTGGATTCAAGCAGATTGGATAAAATGGAGAAAAACATCTGAAATCCTTTGCGATCGCATGATGCCATTGCATTTGAAGAAAAAATTCTATAGATTTGCAGTAAAACCTGCACTATTGTATGACACTAAATGTTAGACTATTAAACAACAATAAAAGTATAAAATGACTGTACCTGAAATGAGAATGTTTAAGTGGACATATGACAAAATTAGAAAAAATATAATTAGAAATGAAAAAATACGTAAAAAGTTGAAAGTTAGTTCAATTGTGGATAAAATGCGAGAGTACCATCTAAGATGGTTTGAGCATGTGCAACGAAGATCCAAATGTACATCGGTTAAGAGAACCGAGAACTTAAATATAGCAGATTTAGTAAAACGTAAAGATAGACCATTAAAAAGTTGAATGCAAGTTATTCGTATAGACATGACAATTATGGATTTAGTTGAGTAGATAGTCTTAAATATGAATAAATGACGTAAGAGAATCCACACAGATTAAATCGACACTTTTGTATTTTTAAGTGTTTTTTTTTTCATCTTCCTGATTTTTGTCTCTCAAATGACCGACCCCAAAATTTGAGATTTGAAAGCCCAGGTTGTTGGATGCGTTCCCTTGTCAGATCTTAGTGTTTGAACTAATCAAAACCCACGTCTTTTCCTTGCTGTGTTAGCCAAGTAACAATAAGAACATATCAAGGTGCCACAAATGACAAATAACACCACTTATCGAGATTGTTGGAAATAAAAGAATAACATATTAATCTCCATAAGCTTAAACTGTTGGAGAAGTTGATTGATTTATAATAGTGTTAGAGCAAGAAGTTCAAGTTCAAACCCTCTTAAGCTCCATTGACTCAATTTAGTGTTCCATGTGTCTAAAACCCAATTATAAGTTGTCGTGGGGCCACATATGAGGAAGTGTTAGAATATAAAAGAAAAATACATAACATTGTCCATTAGCCAAAACTTTTGGAGTTGGTTGTGTTATAGTGGGGTGCAAGTGTAGCTCATCAAGTTTGAGGATGTGACCAAGTTGAGGAGGTCATCGCCATGTGACAATTATGGTACAACTATGTTAAAGCTGTCACCATATGTGTCACCACCATGAGGATGAGGAGTGCAAGTAGGCTAAGACACAAGAGCCATCACAATGTGATACTGAGGGGTGCAGTCACAAAGTAACCACCGGAAGCGGTTAAGAGTGTAACCAAGTCATACCATCACCATGTAAGACTTGGTTCAGTGCTAAGAACACAAACCATGTAGGACCAAAAGAGCAATAAGTGAGAACTTTTTCTTTCACTCTTAGAATTTTGATCTTTAACAGCAAATCAGTTTTCCGCTACCGTGGAAGAGTAAAGAATTAAAACTTGAAATGCCTTCATTTTCTTTAGATTTTCAAAGTCCTTGTCTTAACCTTTATACATTCATGTCACCATAGATCCCAACCTTGTCAATTAATTGAGAACTTGTAATCGTGTTACAAGTCCATGTTATCTAGCTTGAAACAAAACCATGATAATATGGATAAAAATATGAGTTAAGGCAATATGTTAAAAACAAAGAAACAATAATCTTAGCTACAACTCTAAAAAAATATATAAATGCATTCATGATAGTAAAAGATAGTTTTAGATAATTTTATTTATAAATAAGTCAAATTAGTAATTTATATGTAAAAGTAATAAATATAATGATAATGATAAAAGATAGTTTTAGATAATTTTATTTATGAATAAGTCAAATTAGTAATTTAATATGTAAAAGTAAGTGCTAACAAGATAAGATAAGCTGGTGAATAAGTAAATAAAATTTTACACGAAGTATCCCCCCATGTATTTGGAAAGTTTCTGATATATTTTAAAAAAATAAATAAAGGAAAATGCATTCGACTCTGCAAATAGCCATTGACTATGGCATCCAAAATGGATAGTGCTTCTATTTTGAAGTATCTGCGCTTCCAATGGTTCAATGCTACAGCAACTTTGCAATACTAATATCAGCGTGCATGCAATATATAAAGATCTACCATTTATGGGTTTTTCAGCTGCCCAGGACATATCCCATCTACAAACCGGAGAGAAACCTGGAAGGTGTGTTGCTACCTCTATGCAACACACTCATCTCGTGAGTACCTTAAGAGTAGAATTATAAATGCAGCAACTGACGTAATATTCTTTATATGCTTAGTGCTCCATACCTTAATCACGGGGGATTCTTCTGTGACTGAACCAAAGTCATAATTGAAGACACCAAGGCCTATAATGTCAAGTGCCAAGCTTGAAAACTCTGCTTCAAGGTCTAGCTCAATTGACTTTTCTTCACCTGAGCCCGTTTCTTCCAAAAGATTCTCAAATTTAGAAACTGTTCTTTCAGAACAATCTGTAAAGACCTTCATCATAGCTTCCAAATACAATGCGTGGAACCCAGGAGCAATAACTGCAATGAATGTGGTGAAAACAAACATTGCATTGTAAAAAAAAAAAAAAAAAAAAAAAAAAAAAAATGCTTACAGAAAATAACTCTAAAATTTTTATGCAGAAAGGAAAAGTAACTTGATTCTCTTATTCATAGACCAATAAAAGCAGCAAGCAGCGCCTTGTTTTTTGAACAAGAGGTTTATCATGTTACGCTGTCAACAGCTATGTCTAAACTAACAGTAATCTCTACTGAGCAGATGCTTTTGTCAAAAGAAAAATTCAAAACTCTCACAGGCTCTTCTAATTTTCTTACAATATAATACAAGGAAAAAGGAATAATAGAGATCCCAAATTTAATATCCATTGAAGCATGACAACAAGGAATTCTAGTACCCCATACAATCATCTGGATTGAGCATATTCATGAAACCAAAAGGAAAAAAATAAAAATAGACATCAAAGACAGAACAGAAAGTTACATGGCCTAACTACAATAAATAATTCAAATGAAGTGGGAAAAAGATCTAAACCTTGGTCATGGTATTTTCACAACAGTAAAAGATCATATCAAGGAATGCATATCTATCAGTAATCCCCAGGATCATCCGGGATATGCAAATAGTTCCTTTTTGTTATTAAAAGAAAATCCTAAAAATCATTTTATAATAACACACACTGCTCTCTTTCCTGAAATAAACTTCTCTTTTTTTTTTGGATTCCAAACTACAAAATGATTTTCTTAGTTAAATTGTAATTATAACTGAAGGTCCAAAGATTCTGCACAAACCATGACACATGCTTTCCAAGGGCCGACTTATTCAGGAATTTGTTTCTTTGGATTTACAGTGCATTTTTCTTTTCTCCACTAATATTCATGCACAAATTCTGTTCATCTTTTCTCCCCAAGACTTTACAAAACTCGTCCTAACTTACAAAATCAAATACAGCTCCAAATGTCAAGTAAAGAAGAATAGGCAAGCCTAAACATGCATGAATTTGAAAAATATTTAGTTAGAGAATGTAGCTCCACAAACAGGGGAATTAGATTGATATAAGTCCAGGTTATAAGATAATCTAAGAAACACCCAAAAAATAGTAAATGAAAGTAAAAATTTTATGCAATTTACATATTACCTCATCATCTATGATTTTAAGACTCAAAACGGTAAGAAAGCAAAAGCTTTAACTAGAAAAGAAAAGGGAAAAAAATGAAGAGAACAGCTGCGAGCAAAGGAGTATTCATCCACATCAAATTGATTGATATAATTAGAAAGTCAATCAACAATAAAATTGTCAAAGGGTCACAAAGAGTACATCAAGCAGCAGAAGGCTATCCCAAGAAAGCCGAATTTCAACCAATGACAAAAAAAAACCCCACCAAATTAATGAAGATGGAGACATATGTTATGCCACCTTGGGGCACAACATATTTGATGTAAGAAAGGCGGTTTAAGTCTCTGTAATTCTAAACTAACTCAGGTATTCTTTGGTGCCCAAAGGAAGTGAATTCAGTTTCAGCTAGATGGTTGAGATATGTTTCTTAAAACTCAAACTACAGGCAATCATATATCAAATGATTATAACTTGATATTTTAGTGCCCATTTAGGATTTTTATTGAGCTCCACTTTATGAGCTACATAGTCAGAAAAGGTTATGTTAAAAATATCTATACTATATTCAACAACATCGCCCTCTTACAAACACCATTGCTACATCATAGACAAAGTTGTATGAATTAAATTCCACAAGAGACTTTGTTTTTCAGTCATTAACTAAGGTTGAAAGACATGACAAAATTTTATGCAAAGAATCGTCATTTTCTTACCTCTTCTCCTCTGCTTCCAGGTGTCAAGGTCAGCAGGTATAAGCCCTTTCCCCATGATTGGTTCTAGGATATCAGCAAGAACTCCCTAGTTATAAGTATGACAAGTTGAGTACAAAAGATAACAAAGTGGAGGGAAGGTTTTCAGATAAGATGGTAAAGCAACAAATGCATATATTGAGTAATCTAGCTCTTCCTGGATGCATATTCCACACATGGTTGCAAATGAAAATTCCATTTTAATAAATTTGCAATCTTAACAGGCTTCTCTTTGAAATCTGCACACTAGTTAGGACTAATAATGAATGGGTTCATGACATATTATTGTTTCATCATAAACAAAAAAGGCAAGAAAAAGCTAGAAACATAAAGAAAACACTGCAATGGAAGACCAGGGGAAACAAGAAAAAAAGTTGAATTAACTGCCATACAACCAGGCTTTTATGATTTGTTCTCGTTTCTTGATGCAGTCAAGCTTATTTATAATGTTCCTGGTTAAATATCATAAAAGAAAACAGCCGACAGGTGAAGCTTAGTGTTTCCTTTCTTACCTTTATCAAATTAAGATGACTTCTATCTTCCTTCCAATGGTTTCTTTAGTAGCAACCAATTTTATGACAGAGTATTTCTAATTAATTATTATAACAAATGCATTTTATCTGTTATCAGTACTGAATATATTCTTGCTTTTGAAATTATTTCTAAGAAGATAAATTCAGCCTGTTAAAACTTAATGCTTAGAAACTTAAAAAACAAAACAAAAAACCAAAACAAAGCAAAACAAAAAAGAAAAGAAAAAAAAATCACAAGTTCTACATCATTGGCTAGTGGTTCAACTGCTGAAGCTGATAGAATCAAGATCTTCTAGATAATTAACACATCCCACAATTGACCCTTGAGCAGTACAAGCACACGCCCCGGACCTTGAGACCTTTATAAGTGTACATTGCTTATATTGTCATAATGTTCAGCCACTCCACTTGGATACTACATCTTCTAAGCATCTTTGTACATTGGCATCGGCTCTTTCCATTTTGCATTCTAAAGTCATCTGTTGACAAGGATCCAAAAATCTTCACACTTATGTTAGGCATAGACATAGAGTTTAATGATTATGTTAGAGTCTTTTATTAATTGTTTTTATTAGTTTTATTATTTTAATCATTGAGCTATGTTTTATTTTTTTAGAGACTTGTAATTTGGCTTATGTATTAAAAGGCTCACCGGGGCACAAAGTGCTCCCCGGCGGGGTTAGGGGGATAGTACATATACGCCCTTATTATTATTATTTGAGAGAAATTAAGATTTCAGTTTTTTCCTTTTTCTTTAAAAAAAAAATAAAAAAAAGTTGTCTTCACATTGTAATAGGGGAAAACTATAAAAGGGTAGAATCCTAATTGCAAGATGCATTTTTATTTGGAAGAATACAATTGGATTTCCCAAAAGTTCTCTCACACAAGCTGTCTCTCTTGCCCTCCTCTCTCTCTTCTTCTCATCTTCTCATCTTCTCCTCTTCTTCTACTTCTTTTCTTCTTTCTTACCATCAACCATATTCATCAGTAGTCACTAGCTAGATCCAAGACCAAGTCAGAATAACCTCTTAAGGAAGACCATGACTTTCCAAAAATCAGGCATTGGTCCATCTAAAAGCCATGAATTTCTCTTTCTTCTTTAGAATGGGAGCGAGAGCCAGGGCGAATGGAGAGCAGGGGCAAGGGAAGCACATCCCAGGAATGTACGCCCAAGAAATTTCACTTGGAACTGGCACAAATCTCTGCCATGATATTGCCATTGAATGAGCTGAGCACCTTGTATTTATGACTCCATAATATCACACAGAGAATAAAGCATATCCCATGTTAAAATATTAAAAATCGATAGAATCACATAAGCATAACCACTTTACTATGTACAATAATTGGCCAATAAGAGGAATGAGTTTGCAGTTTCTTTTAACTAAATAATAAGAAAATTATTCCACTGCCATCAAGTGTTCCAGGAAGGAATATGCAAACTGTTAACGGATTTTAAGAGGCTATGCTAATATGTACACACTATTTAACACAAACTAAGGCATGACAATTGTTAATAAATTCAGAAAGAAAAATTTCTATGTTCACCTAAGCTTTCAGAATCTCAGTTTCACTCTTTAAAAAGAAATCACCTATGGCACTTAACAGGATCAATACAAATAATTTGTAACCAAATATATATATATATATATAAAGTTTTAAAGCTACCTTTCTGGAAGTTCGTATCATGTGTTACAAGAATTCTATTTCATGGCAGATGTGAAACATTTTTTATTTTTGGCTTTACATAAGAATACATGGGTTTGTTCTAAAAGCGTGTCTAATTTGCTTATGACAAAATTCAGGGGTTTTAGAGGGTAGAAAAAAGCTTCCTCACTTTGGAGTAAGCTCATTTGGCTATTTTTTTGGGTTCATTTCTTAGGAGTGGAATTCTAGGATTTTTAGAACTGAGAGCATAGTACTTCTCTCCTTTAGGAAAAGTTACCTTTTATACTTCTCTTTAGGATCATCCTCACATGCCTATAGGGACTACAATTTAGAAAAGTTGAAGAGGAATTGGAGAGTAGTTCTCTACTAGTTCCTATTCCTTGTTTTCTCTTGCTTCCGAGGAATTATCACCATTAGAGCTCTATTTTGAAATACATGTGGAAAAAAATAAGAAAAGGAATCGCCAATTGCAATAATCATTAGTTTAACCCTATGGCTGGCCAAAACATTAGAATGTCAGTGCTCTATCCAAAAATGGGAACTGTTAGTTTAAATCTGACATGAACCGACAAGCACATTTTTGAGTTAGAACATCATATTCATTTTATTACAATATTACAATAATTCAAACTTGTTTTACTTCTAGAGAAACTATCAACCAAAAATCTCAATTATCTCTTTTTTCCCCTTTTAGTGGGGAGGGGCGGCACTTCTTGTAATACACATAGCCTTAAGAGTTCTCTAAAGCATTACTGAAAACCTTAGAGTGGGGAAAGCATCACCGTCTTGCCACCTACATTGTGTAAGATATGCACCATGCCATCTTTGTCATCTAGTCACTTGGTATGCATCTACCCATTGGTATAAGAAACATTCAATAGATTATCGAAACTTAGCAGGATCATAAATCTTTCACTTTTTGAGATATCAATCATAAGGCTCAAGACAATGGCAATTGAAAATTCTACTTGCAGGTCATATGAGAATCGGGGCCTAAGGCATTTTCCACAGTCAGATGAGATGATGTGCTAATATTTTAGAAGTACTAAAAAAGCTTTAGATATATAAGTAGAGAAAGTTAATGCCAAAAAAGCATTAAAGATTGGACCTTGTCATAAGAGAAGGCATTTTCTCGCAGAATATGTCTGGCAACAATTGGGTCTGAGACAACAACAAATGCCTTTGGCCCAAAAGCAAGTTTATAAACAGAACCATGCTGCCACAATGAACCATAAGAGCACATATTAATGATTTACGCACCGTAATGCACCCCAAAAAAAGAACCATTTCGTGAGCATTAGGCAGAATTTTAGTAAATTAAAGTACCTCCAGAAAATAATCATAAAGGGAAAAGAAAAGAGGTTTGTCAAAAAGATCAGAAACAGCGCCTTCAGCTACAGGCATAGATCCCATAGTTCCACCACTCAGTAAATTTGTCAAGAGGTTGCTTGCATTGTCCAGAAAATTCCTTTTGGCTTTTGATTCGCTTTTGCTTGTACTCGTTGATTGGCATCTACATTATGCCATTACGATAGATTTTATCATAATTCTCTTTTTACAAAGAACGAGAATTCAAAATCAGTAAGAATTGAAAGGGGCACCAGCCATCTAGTTCTCATGATCTAATTGTATGTGTCAATCTTAACTCATTCAAATGGCAGCCTTGTATACCAACTTTTAGCACACGAGAGAGAGAGAGAGATGCACCTAATGAGAGACCCTTTTGGATGAATAGTTATGCTGTTGAATCTTGTGGAAAACCACGGGAAAGAGATGGAACTCAGATGACCACAACTACCATGAACCACCGCAGGCGAGGCCGAGGGGAGTGGGCAAGTAGCCATTAGCCACAAAGAGAAGAAGTCCAAAAGAGACAAGAACTACAACCACCACCCTCGGTATCTATCTAACATAAACCCAGCCTCCCTTCTCTCTCTCCTCTCTTACTTACCTTTTGAGTGATCCTCGTACCGAGATATTAGGTTCTAGATTGGGTTCGGAATCCTCCACTTCCACCCTAAAACCTTATTTTACTTTATTTTATTTCTTCTATTATTTAACTAAAACAACTTTTTTTTTTATTAAAAACCATATTTGATAGGAACTTTAAATTACATATACATTAATAATTTTATAATTAAATATAATATTAAGGGAAAATTTGGTTCGAGAAAATGGAGAATTTTTTTTTAAAATAAAAAACCATATTTTATAGGAACTTTAAATTACAATTACATTAATAATTTTATAATTAAATATAACATTAAGGGTAAATTTGGTCTAAGAAAGAAAGAAGAGAGAGGAGTGGGAGGGGAAAGGAAAGAAAAAGATTTATTTTACTTGATAAAAATAAATATTTTTTTTATTTTGTTTGAAAAGAATAAATGAGAAGAAAATATGTATTATTTTCTTTTATTTGATTAGAGTGAAAAGTGTAGGGAGAGTAGAAAGGAAATGGATATTATTCTTTTTAAATCATGTAAAATTAAAAAAATAATAATAATTTTATTCATAAATTTTTATTACAATCTTAATCTGTCCGAAAATTTTTTTTCATACGTGGAAGGAGTGTTATTTCCCCCCTCTTTTACTTCCATCTCTCTTTCACTTCAAACGAAACATGAATGATTTTATATTTCACCCTTTTTTTATTATTTTCTTTTTATTTTATATCCCAACCAAATTTATTATAAAAATCATTAACAATAAATTTTTCTTAACAATGTTTAGTTAATTCAGTACTCAATATTAGTATTTTTTAAATAAAATCTTGATTTAAATTTTGTATATTATAAAAATAAATATCTATTTTAATAATGGACAAACATGGTTTATTAAAAAAAATTATTTTATTTTTTTAATCTTAGGTACGTATTCAAATTTTTAAACCGAAACTTTTGGGACAATTTGCAAAGAAACAAGGGGGTGCCAAACACCTGTACCGCAACCGGGGCTTTCAGAAACCCTCCAAAGGCTGCCTTGCCATGCCACCTGTACCGCAACTGAGGTTTTCAAATCCCCACCGCCCCCTGCCAAAATAAAAAATAATAATAATAAAATAATCCAACCAAAATAGCTTATATTACATTACATAGATGCCCACTTATATTTTTTTTTAAGGCTTGCAAAATTCACTCTTATAGGAAAAAAAAGCAGAAAAATTACAGGGATAATGACAATTGACATCTTTTACCTATTTTTTTAACCTCTTTAATCTTTTTTAAAATTTTTCTGATTGAGTTTGATTTTAATTATAAATCTAATCCTATTAATAAAAATATAAATAAATTTTATATTTTATCATTAAATAATTCACGTAATATAATACGTTACATAGACGTAACTATTATTAGAACGTTATGTGATCTAATTAATTTTGAAAATTTAGATGGTTAATTTTTTGGACACATTATTACTTATGAGAATTTTAATTTAGACATAGAATTTTGATGTAATTTTACTAATTTGGCATGAAAGTATTAATATAAGAGACAAACCAATGCCATGTAGAATATTATGTTGTTTATTTAACAATGAAGTGTATAGATTATTCTCAATTTTGTCGTGGAAATAGAATTGTAACCAAAAGTAAACATTTAAGACTCAATAAAAAAATTTAAAAGATTTATAACTAAATTAAGAAATAGTTAAAATATTTGGGGCTTGTGTGTAATTATCTTAGGAGCGTATTTTCTTTTTCTTCGATATCTGATATTTTATTCTTTTTATCTTTGAATAATAGTTTAAAACCATCACTGTAAATAATCATGAGTACATCTAATATTGGAGTTTACAAAGGTTTACAAGAAATTCTCATTATTTTTATACCAATGAGATCTGTTGGAGTTTACAAAAATTTACAAGAAATTCTCATCTATACTATTATAGAAAAATAATGTCTTATGGAGCTCATAGGAAGTGTCACATAAGAAAATATATATTTTTTTACTTTTAAAAAAGTTATGGTTTAATTGCTAATAGTTTTTTTTTATTATTTTTAAAAAATTTATGATTTAATTGTTGCCTAATTTAATGTTAATAACTACATTATGACACTCACCTATTAAATCAACCTTATATTTCCATCCCATATTGGTGGATGGGTGGAGCTATTAGAAAATAGATTTTTCTTTTTTATTTTTAAAAGGGTCATGATTCAATTGCTGTCTAATTTAATGTTATTAACTATATTATGGTACTCACCTATTAAATCAACCGGTACATCTCCATTCTATATTGGCGGATGGGTGGGGTATTTATTTATTTAAATCTAAAAAAAAAAATTCAACGTTAGAGGGGAAAGAGAGGGAGTAAAAAAATAAATAAATAAACTAAAAAAGCTAGAGAGAGAGATATTATAGAATACCAAACTTTCATCAATTCATATTTTTGGGAATACTAGTCGATCATTATTGGAGTTATAAGAGTTTATTTCACATTCATCAAAGAATGATTAAGAGCTATATCATTTAAACTTCCATACTTCATTTTCTATTGCTTTTGTATCGGTCTGGATTTTTATTAAATATTAGATATTTTGTTAATTTGACTCAACAGATTTATATGGCTTTTTCATATTTGTTTCTTTAATTTTCAATATACCATTAGAAAAAGGGTACTTCTAGATTTTCATTAAAGTTGCATTATTTTATTGAATTGTTGTATATAAGCAGAAAAGTTTTGTGTTCTGATCTTATATATGTATTTTTATTCTGTTCTTATATATGTTTCTTTATATGTGTACGGTTTTGTTATGAACAAATTTCTATTTATCCTCCTCTCAAGTAGAAATAGTGTAATTGAAGATTGCAAACTCTATTATATTTGATACATACCGATTATGTCTTTGTTTGTTAGTTTCTTAATACAGATTTATTAAGTTATGGATATGAATAATTCATAACAATCTAACAATATTAATATATCACGTGTGGTAGGAACAATCAAAGTAATATCTTATGAAGGTTGACGGATGAGTGGGGGCATTTATTTATTTAAATAAAAAAAATTCAATATTAGAGGGGAGAGAGAGAGAGAGTAAAATAAATAAACTAAAAAAGCTAGAAAGAGATATTATGAAATGCCAAACTTTCATCAATTCATATTTTTGAGAATACTATTTGATTATTATTGGAGTTATGTGAGTTTATTTCATATCCATCAAAGAACGATTAAGAGGTATTTCATTTAAACTTTCATACTTCATTCTCTGTCATCTTTGTATCGCTTTGGATTTTCATTAAATATTAGATATTTTGTTAATTTAATTCAATAGGTTTGTATGAATTTTTTATGTTTGTTTCTTGATTTCTCAATATAGTATTAGAAAAATGATTCGTATTACTCTTTAATATTTGCTTCTGGATTTTTATTAGAGTTGCATTATTTTATTGAATTTTCATGTATGGACAAAAAATTTTTTTTGTACTCTGATCTTATATATTTATTTTTTTTTGTTTTCATATATAATTCTTTATATGTGTATGATTTTGTTGTGGACAAATTTTTATTTGTCCTTATCTCAAATAAAAATAAACTATATATTACAAGTAGATAAGTCACTATTCTATTTAATTCTATATCACTATTTTATTTAACTTATATTCTATGATAGAGAGTTCTACCAGTAGCGCAAACGCGGGCATATGACCTAGTTATTTTTATACCAATTAAATTCTCTTGATTGGTATAAATGCTTTCTCTTTTTTTTTTTTTCCATTTTTTCTTGTCTTCTACTTTTGTTGCATTGGTTTTTTAATGCAATTTCTAAAAAAAGAGAATTAAATTTTCAATCATAATGATAAGTTAATTTAAACCACATTGTAATTAGTATACGCATATGTCATTTATTAATGTATCAATCATTTAGATAAAATTTCAACATTTTAATGGTTCTTTCATTTCTTTAAAAATTGTAAAACAAAAAATCATACTGTTAGAAAAAGCAAAAAAACTGAGAAAATAAAGAAAAGCAGACTAAGAGAAAATGGCTTGTGTATATTGTATGTTCAATAGATTGTACAATAACCCTATAAATAGGGTGATTCCATGAGGCTAAACCCTAGAAATATAAAAAGAAAGAATACATAGAATATTTACAAGATTGTAAAGAATAAACTAAATAATTACAATATTAGAATTTTAGAAAGTCAATATTCTAAGACTTCTTAAATTTGGAAATCTCCAAAATTTATTCCCAATACTTGCAATATTAATTCCAAGATTTTTCTAAAATCTCTTCAATTTAGGAATTGCCAATATTCTTTACACCCCCCCTCAAACTCAGGATGGGTGTAGAGAAGTCATCTTGAATTTGTATAATAGATCATCATGACGTCCAGGAAGATGAGTCTTGGTAAAAAAATCAACAGGTTGATCGACAGAGCGAAGAAAGAATATTTGAAGATCACCATTAGTTATATGTTGACGAATAAAGTGACAATCAATCTCAATGTGTTTAGTTCGTTCATGAAAGACATCATTATGAGCAATCTGAATAGCACTCTGATTATCACAATATAGAGGACTTGGAGAAGAAGTAGGTATACCAAGGTCACAAAGAAGTCTCTGAATCCATAATAACTCTGTCGCAAGTGCACGATATTCTCCTCCGTACTAGAGGGAGGCCGAAAAGTTTGTTTCTTACTACGCCAAGAGATTAAAGAATCACCAAGAAAAATACAATAGCCAATAGTAGACCGTCGATCAGTAGGATCACCAGCCCAATCAGCATCAGAATAGGCATGTAGCTGTAACGATGATGAGACAGAAAAATGAAGTCCATGAAATAATGTGCCTTTAACATAACGAAGAATCCGTAAAACGGCAGCAAAATGAGGAGATCGTGGTGCAGCCATAAACTAACTGACAATGTGAACAGCATAAGAGATATCAGGACGAGTGGCAGTAAGATAAATAAGACTGCCTACTAATTGCCGATATAAGGTAGGATCAGAAAGAAGGTTGCCATCTGTAGGAGAAAGTTTAACATTATGCTCAAGAGAGGTGGAAGCAATTTTATTATCTGAAATGCCTGAACGGGAAAGAAGGTCAGAGGCATATTTTGCCTGAGACAAATAATAACCAGAAGATGTAGGAGTAACTTCCAGTTCTAAGAAATAACTAAGATGGCCGAGATCCTTCATTTCAAATTTGCCATAAAGAAAATATTTGAATTCGAAGATTGCAGCAGTATCGCTTCCAGTGATAATCATATCATCAACATAAAGAAGAAGTAAAACAGTACCCTGATCAGTTTTCTGAATAAAGAGTGCAGAATCATAAGTACTAGGAGAGAAACCAAAATCACTGACAAGATCTTTTTTGAAAGTAGAAAACCGGGCACGGGAGCCTCGTTTTAGGCCATATAAAGCACGACGAAGACGACAGACTTTGTTGGCAGGATGTGAATAACCCGGAGGTGGTTTCATATAAACTTCTTCCTTTAGAACTCCATTGAGAAAAGCATTTTTAACATCCATCTGATACAAGGGCCATTGTTTAGCTGCAGCAACAGCAAGCAAGCTACGCACAGAGGTAAGACGAGCAACAGGAGCAAATGTTTCTTCATAGTCAATGCCATATTCCTGTGTAAATCCCTTTGCGACCAGCCGAGCTTTGTATCGTTCAATAGTCCCATCTGAGTGAGTTTTGATTTTATAAACCCACTTACATCCGATAAGAGTTTTGTCTCTAGGAAGATCAACTAAATCCCAAGTATGTGTGTTCTCCAAGGCTTGAAGTTCTTCTTGCATAGCTTGCTGCCAAAGAGGATTAGTACTAGCCTCTCGTAAGATTGAGGCTCATGTAGAGTGGAGATTGTAGAATAACAATAATAATCAAGAAGACGAACAGGGGGTGCTCTTACTCTTGTTGGTCGAGGAGTGGATTCATGAGGCAACTCAGTTTCAGTGGAAGAGGGTGCAGGTCCATCATTTGGGAGAGAATCTGAAGGAGAAGCCGTAAGAGTTGAAGTATCTGTCAATGTATCAGAACTAGAAGGAAATAAATCAGAAGATAGATTAGTAAGTAATGGAGATGTGGTACGAAAAGGAGATAAGGAAGAAAACATGATATTTTCCCAGAAGATGACATGTCGAGAAACTCGAAGACGATTGGAGATAGGATCCCAACATCTATATCCTTTGTGTTCAATGCCATACCCTAGGAAACAACATAATCATGCTCGAGGTTGTAACTTATTATGCTCATGAGGTTGAAGTAACACAAAGCAAGCACAACCAAAGACTTTGAGAGAATTATATACTGGTGGAGAACCATATAACCGCTCATAAGGAGAGATGTTAGAGATTATAAACGAAGGTATTCTATTGATGACATATATAGTACAAGCTGCCTCACCCCAAAATTGTGATGGACAAGATGCAGAGAAAAGTAAAGACCGAGTTATATCAAGAATGTGTCGATGTTTTCATTCTGCTCTACCATTTTGTTGGGAAGTACCTGGACAAGAACGTTGGACAATGGTTCCATGCTGTTTAAGAAATATAGTAAGAGCAGACTCAAGATATTCAGATGCATTATCAGTCCGTAAGATCTTGATGGTTTGAGAAAATTGAGTTTGAACCATTGATGCAAAGTTTTTGTATATTTGAGGTAATTCTGAGCGGTTTTTCATCAAATAAATCCATGTAAAACGGGAGTAATCATCAATAAACACAACAAAATATTTTGACCAACCCATAGTTGGTGTAGGAGATGGTCCCCAAATATCAGAGTGAATAAGATCAAATGGAGCATTAGAAATAGAATCATTTGTATTAAAGGATAAAGCCGGTTGTTTTGCAGTTTGACATGAAATATATTGAAGAGATTCATCAGTAACAGAACCTAGTGAACCCGAAGAAATTAAAGAACGAAGTTTATTAAGAGATAGATGACCCAGACGAAGATGCCATAAGTGAAAGGATGAAGGAACAAGGACAAAGAGAGTGAGGAACGACTAATAGGAATGTGAAAAGAAGTAAGCTCGTATAGACGTCCAACCTTACGGCCTGTCCCAAAGATCTTTCCCGTCTGAGTATCCTGCACACGACATCCAATAGAAGTGAATATTATGTCAAACCCAAGTTCACATAATTGACCAACAGAGATAAGATTTAAGGTAAGTGTAGGGACAAAAAATGTATCCGGTAAATCTAAAAAAGAGTTAGAAAGATGACCAATATGAGTGGCTGGCATGGTAGAGCCATCAGCTGTATGAATCATAGATGGTGTACTAGGAGCGGATAAAGAAGTAAAAGAATGAGAATTATGGGTCATATGGTTAGAGCAAGCAGAGTCAAAAAACCAAGAAGAAGTACCTGATACGGTAGAAAGTGCAGTATATTTGTGATTATCAGAAGAAAGAACTTGTAGTAAAAGGGTTTGAAGATCACCAAGAGATATTGTTGGCTGAGAAGAAGAGGTGGTAGTAGCAGAATCCTCAGTGGCAGCAACAACAGCAGATTGTGAGATATGTCGAGAACCTGTAGCAGAACGATTTTGGGATTGAATGACCTTTTTTGGGCAATTTTCAATAAGATGACCTTTCTCTTTGCAATATCTACATTCAATCATAGGATTAGCAAGACATCGACTAGAAATATGTCCTCGCTTCTTGCAAAACCTACATTCAACAGTGGGACAATTAGGAAGGATATGACCTGACTTCGACGATTCTGAAAATTTGGAAATTTTGGTCCTGGAGTAGTGGTGGCCAATACAACGTCACTATGTTGAGGTTTCAGTAATCCCAGCGAGTCTCTTCTAATATCAACTCTAAACCCCAGTTTCAATAGTAGGGAGAGGATGTCGATGGAGCAGAGAGCTCTATACGGGGCTCAAAATCTGATGTTAGAGCCATAAGAAATTGGACCAGACGTCCTTGGTCTCAATATATTGCATATTTACTTGCGTCAGTTATGCATTGCCAATAGGGTTCAGAGAGAGCAAGTTGATCCCATATTGACTGTATACGGGCAAGAAAATCATTGATTGACTGACCTCGTTCTTGTCGCAAAGAGTGAAGTTCTGTGAGCAATTGATACTGATGAGCCAGATCTGATATAGTATAGCGACTTGCAAGAAGGTCCCAAACTTCTTTAGCCATCTCAAAACGACTAAATTGCAGATGAATAGAAGGTGCAGATGTGTTACGAAACCAAGTAAGAATTTGGTGATTTTTGCTATCCCAATCTTCAAGACGGTTACCAAAATCATCATCCGATTAGTCATCAGATTTTATAGGCAATTTGATATCTCCTGTAACATAACGCCATAGCTTCCTTCCCTTAAGAAAACTTCTCATCCCTTGAAACCATGCCTGATAGTTGTATCCATCAAGCATAACTGATATAGGTTGAGAAATATCTAATTTCTCCATAACTCGACAAAAAGAAAGTGTTTAATTGATAAAATAAAATCAGATCGAACACCTAGTACTCTGATACCATGTTAGAAAAAGCAGAATAAAGCAGAAAAACTGAGAAAATAAAGAAAAACAGACTAAGAGAAAATGACTTGTGTATATTGTATGTTCAATAGATTGTACAATAACCCTATAAATAGGGTGATTCCATGAGGCTAAACCCTAGAAATATAAAAAGAAAGAATACATAGAATATTTACAAGATTGTAAAGAATAAACTAAATAATTACAATATTGGAATTTTAGAAAGTCAATATTCTAAAACTTCTTAAATTTGGAAATCTCCAAAATTTATTCCCAATACTTGCAATATTAATTCCCAAGATTTTTCTAAAATCTCTTCAATTTAGGAATTGCCAATATTCTTTACACATACTATTAATATATCAATAAATATAGAAGGAGAGAGAACCATTCACTCTGATTGTTGTAAAAGAAAAATTATGTAACTTCGAAATGATTTTTATAGATCGCATAATTTTCATACTATTAATCAATTAATTAAAATTATGTAAAAATCACAAATTTTGTGATTTGTAGTAATTTATAAAACTTTACCTGATGGAATTAGTTTCGAATTTCAAAATTTTCACATTAATCTTAATCATTATTATATTTAAGTATAAAAATAAATTAGAACTTAAATTTACAATTTCTCAGGAATTTAGTTTTTTCATGAAGGGTTTTTATTTGATTTTGGAATGGCAGAAGTTTTTCCTCCGGTTATTGTTGCTCTTTGAATTTTTTTTTTTTTTTAAAACTATTTTGTATATACAAAATGGATTGTGAACTATTCAGATATTTTTATTGGACAAAAATTCTAAGGTTAGGAGATATTTTTTAAAAAAGGGTCCAACAATAGATCAATCCAGATTAATCGGAATGAAACTCTGGATTAGATACCAAATAAGAAAAAAAAAAAAAGAGAGAGACCAACTTAAATGAAAGAGTAATTCGGTCATATCACCTAATCACCTGGGTAATCCTTTTTTAATATAAAAAGTTACAATTTAAAATATAAATCAAGGCATTGAGGAAAAAACCTTATCCCATCCATAATAGAAATTCATTTTCCAGCTAGCAATGGTAAAGGAAATTTTTACTACAAAAAAAAAAAAAAAAAAAATCAAGGTGAGAGGGAGACTGTGCACCAGCCATAGATTGATTGATTGTAATCTTTAAGGCTTTATGGCTTGTGTTAAGATTGAAATTGTTGAAAAGTCAAGGGAAATTATCTAGTAGACTAGTCGACTACGCGTCTAGTCGACTACGCGTCTCGTGTGTGAGATAGATAAAAATATGATATTTGCAATATGCTGTTCACTACAAAAATTTTATATTTTTCGTTGCTTTTTTCCTGATGCTTTAGCAAAACGGCATTAATATCAGGGGTATTCATCACTTCAATTTTCGGATTTCTTCGTCAATTCGATTTGATTAATTCGATTTAGCATTTTTTAATTTCAAACTAAAAATCGAATCGTTTAAATTCAAAATTCGATTTTCGGTTTGAATTCGAATTGAATCGAATAAACCAAATAAATCGAGTTTGATTTTTAAAATCTAAATTTTTACATAAATCAAATTTAACCAAATTTGAATTGCTAAAATATGAATTTTTAACTATTTTATTATTTGCTTAAAAAAGAAAAATTATCAATCAAAGTTTGCATAAGAAGAAAAGAAAATAAATAAAAAATAATTAAAATAAATAAAAAATGAGATAATTAAAAACTCTAATTCGATTTTCGTTTCGAATTCGTATTAAAAATCTCAATTCGAAACTCGAACCGAAAACCAAATTTGAAATTCGATTCTACCCAAAAACCGATTCGAATCCAAAAATCAAATTTAAATTTAATTCGATTCAGTCGTATATTCGGTTATCAGTGAAAATTACACACCCCTAATCAATATTTTTCTTTTGCTGACATTTTTTAATCTAAACGTTGGTAAAAATTTATTAGGGTAGTATTTGAGACCAAAAACGTCATCACAAAACAATGGTGTGAAAAAATGAGGAATGGCAGAAAAATTTTTTTCCTTGCCGACGTTCACCAGAGAAAACGCCAGCACAGTTCAAAGCTTTGCCGACGTGTCCTCATCAAATGTTAGCAAAAGTAAGAGAGAGATACTAGAGAGAGGGGACAGGGAAAACACGACATTTTTGTTATGAAACCATCACGCTTTCTCTGTGTAGTGGCGACATTTTTCAATAAAAACGTTGGCATTTCCTATTGACAAGCCGACGTTTGTTGGATAAATGTCGGCAAGTTAGTTATAATCCTAATCTCTTCTCTTTTCTCCTATTTTCTCTTTTCTATTCTTCGTCGTTGCAGCTACTGTTCTTCTCTGAAATCCGTTGCCCTGGATCTTTCCTGCTTGCCACCACTCATCATTTGGACCTTCGCTGCCATTGCTCACAGTTGCTCTCTCTCCCTCGCCACTGGTCACCATAGGTTCTTCACAGTGCTGCAGCTGCTGCCATCGGAGGTGCTCTTCAGAGGCTTTTGTTGCTGCCGCTGCATCTTCTCTTTCCTTTTTCATCAGTGGTTTTCTTCTCTCTCTCTTCCTCCATTTTTTGCGAATTTGATTGGCTAATAGTGTTGTTAGTGTATTAGTAAATGAATTTGGTATTGAAACATGATTTTATGTCCAATTAGCGGAATAAAATTTTGAAAAAAATTAGGACAAATTAGGGCATATTAGGGAAAAATTAAAGCAAAATTAGGTCACAATTAGGACCAAATTCTTAGGGTAACATTAGAATTATAATTAGAATTAGGGTAAATTTTGATTAACCCAATTTTTGTTACTCATATGTTGATATTTTGATTTGAAGGTTGTTGTAATTTGAAATGGTTGCTCATATGTCTCTTGATTTCTTATGCTTGTCATGTATATTTATTAAAAAATTTAATCATATATATATTTATATGTTTGGCATGCATTTATATTTCATAAATTCCAAAATCCAATTTTGATTTTGCATTTTTTTGGGTCCATCTTTTTTTATTATTTCAAATTTGAATTTCAAACTCCATGTGCACCCCCAGTTAGTTGTGTATCATTCAGAACATAATATATGAAACGTACATACAAATATATATATTTTTGGTTACTCATATTGTAATCATTTTTCCATTTTCATAGCAAATAAAATGAAATTAAAACATGATGTCCTAAGATTTATGATTGAATCACTGACCCTTTTTTCATGTACAGGTCTGAAGTATTGTCACGAACGGATCAACCTTCTTTTCCACAATCCAATAACCCTTTTGAAGTTTGGTATATTTTGTAGATCTTTTGAAAAATGCCCTCAGTATTTTTTTGCTTTTTCCACCCTTTTTTTGTTCTCTTACATTTGTTCATCATTAGGGAGTTACACACTATACAATCAAAATTTGAAATTCAAAATTAGTGTGGTTATGTGGGAGTTGGAGTTGGTTTTCACTTGAAAATCACTCCCTCCCTTCTGTCTTTTATTAACCATATTTTGAATTTCAAAAATTAAAGAGACTTGGGTTAGGGTTAAACCTATATGGGCGACTTTGGTACTCAACTCTTATATCTCCCACTCGTATATAAGGGTTAGACTTACATTTACTTCAGTTGCTTTCATATACCATCAATTTCGTACAGGCAAATGGATCATGTGATCAGTGAGTACAACAAAAGCTCAAAATTATATATCAGTAAAGGATATATAGCAGTTCGAAGATCTAATATAATGAGGACACAAGTCTTACTATATCCCAGACCTCTTTTGATATATTTACAGTCAATATATCTCTTGTCCTTCCAATCATATAAACAAGAGCATATTTGACTCATCCCAAATTATGCATTCACAATTATGCTTTAGAACACTAAGTTAAAATATAATTGATCAGTCTGTGAATACAATATAACATATCAACTTTAAGACAACCTTCCTTTCATGCTACTATCTATCCACTTTATCTTAACTGCTTTCCTAGACATAGACCACAAAATCGAATTTATCATGGTTTCTTCGTGACGTGCTAAAATAGTATCACTAAAATAAAATTTCAAGAAACAGGTAAAAGTTCTAAGGGTATTTGATGAGGTTAAGCATAAAGCTCTATGTCTCACACAATGAAATATATAGAGATTCTTCAAACTTATTACCTACATGATCACAAAAGTACAAGTGTTATGAAAACACGTGCTATGATGCATTTTTTATTCAATTAGAAATGTATGTCTTATCTCAAAATTAATTCATCGTACATGTTTTAATTCAAGTGTATCATGACACTTGACTTTCTTATAAGTCCTCCAAAAAAATCACTCTTACAAAAGAAAATCACACCTACCTCCTAGACAAGTGTAATGGATTGTGGGAAATCTATTTCGATCATCAAGAAAATAAATATAAACGATAATCTCATCTTAGTTTTCTACTATGGCAGTTTAATTTATGTTAATTAATCAAAAATTAACATTGTCTCGTCTCTACATATCACACAAATATTTTAGAGTTGATTGCTCGTGTGAGAAAGCCAATCTTCCAAACTTGTCCGACATACTTTTCAATCAAGACATAAGAACCCGCAAACGCAAAACAAATTCAAATGTCATATAATCATGAACATTACATCATATTCATTGTACATACAGATATAATTACATCCTACGTAATCCAAGAGATTTTACGTGTTTCACAAATACATCTCTAGGTATAGACTTCGTGAACAGATCAGCCACCATTAAGTGCGTAGGTAAATACTTTAACGTCACCTCCCTCTTTTCAACAATGTTTTGAATAAAGTTGAATTTCATATCAATGTGTTGGTTCTCTCATGATATTTGGGATCTTTCATATAAACAATAGCTGATTGACTATCACAATAAATTATCACAACTCTCACTACGTCATTTACGATCCCTGAATGTTGTAAAAACCTTCTTAACCAAACACACTCTTGGACTGCAGAAACACAAGCCACAAATTCTGCTTCCATTGTGGACAGTGATATACACATTTGTTTCTTACTTCTCCAAGAGACGGTGCCATTATTCAGTAAGAAAACATAACCTAAGGTGGACTTACGTTTATCTAAATCGCCACCCCATTCAGCATCTGTGTATCCACTTAATGATAAGTCATTTCCTTGATAACAAAGGGAATAATTTGAGTTCTTTTCAAGTATCTTAAAATCCTTTTTACAGTTGTCTAGTGACTTCTTCCTGGATTGGATTGATACCTGCTGACCAAACCTATGGCATAATAGATGTCAGGATGTATACACATCATAGCGTACATCAGACTCCCAACAGCGCTGGAATAAGGTACTTTTGACATTTCTTGTTTCTCTTCGATAGTTTAAGGACACATTTCTAGGTTTAAACTTTCACCTTTAGCCACGAGAGTATTAATAGGTTTACAATTATCCACTCAAAATCGTTTTAGGATCTTTTTAATATAAGATTCTTGAGACAATGTTAACAATTTCTTAAAACGATCTCTGTAGATCTTAACACCCAATATGTAGTCTGCTTCACCCATTTCCTTCATCTTAAAATTTGATGACAACTAATTTTTGATGCTCAGGACATACTCCATGTTATTTTCGGTCAACAATATGTTATTGATATATATAGATAGAATTACAAATTTGTTGTTGGACTTTTTTACATTAACGCAATGGTTTTCGTCTAGTATAACGAAATCGTTAGAGATTACAGTTCTATGAAATCCCAAATACCATTGCCTCGAAAACTGTTTAAGACCATAAATTGATCTATTCAACTTACAAACTTTGTTTTCTTGGCCTTTGACTATGAAATCTATAGATTGTTCTATGTAGATTTCTTCCTCAAGTTTTCCATTGAGGAAAACAGTCTTAATGTCCATTTGATGTAATTCTAAATCTAAATTAGCTACAATAGCCAACAACAGACGAATAGAGACAAATTTCAGTACTGACAAAAAGGTTTCCTTATAGTCAATACCCTTCTGTTGGGTATAACCTTTTGCGACCAATCGAATTTTGTACTTCTCAATTGATCTATCAGTCTTACGTTTAATTTTGAGAATCCATTTGTTCCCAATAGCTTTGTGCCAATGAGGAAGATCAACAAGTTCCCAAATATGGTTGGATTCCATCGAATCCATTTCTTCCTCCATTACTTTTATCCACTCTTCCTATGCATGACAAGACAAAGTCTCATTTAGGTTTTTAGGCTCATCCACATCCTGTGGAAAAATGAAAAAGGCATGCCCTTCAATCCCGTAAAACGTTTCGGAAAACCTTTCCTAGCACTTTTTTGAACCGTTAATTCGGGTGGATCATTGGAATTTGAATACCTCCCATTGGGATTAGCTTGGGATTCAATTTCTTGTGGTTCCAATGACCTATCAGGTATAACTTCATCGTCTGAATTATTTAATTCAAACAAAGGTTCTCCTTTCACTATGCGTCCTCTATTAAAAAAATCATTTTCTAAAAAAATCACATTTCATGATTCAATTTCGGTCACAATACCATCTTCCCGCTCGCCGATGAATACATAACCTTTTGACTGATCGGGACCAAGCTTTCCAAATTTATTGGAAGGGTTATGAATATATGTTGCCGATCCCCAAGGTCTGAGACTAATCAGACTTAGTTTTCTACCAATTTGAAGTTCATACTGTGTTATAGGTACTGATTTTGATGACACTCTATTCAAAACATAGGTCGCTATTAACAATGCATCTCCATAAAAAGGAAATTGACGAGTTAGCCTGTGCCATCATAGATCTCATCATATCAAGCAATGTTCTATTCCTCCTCTCAGCAATACCATTTTGTTGAGGTATGTGGGGACTAGTCAATTGTTTAATTATTCTTTTTTTTATTACATAGATCCTTAAACTGATTTGATAGATATTCACGTCCTCAATCTGTCCTTAAGGTTTTAATCATTTTATCCATTTGATTCTCCACTTAATTCATATAATGTCGAAAGCATTCAAGTGGTTCAGACTTGTGAGCAATCAAATAGACATGACCAAATCACGTGAAATCATCAATAAAAGTAATAAAATATGATACTTCACATCTAGCCTTCACATTCATTAGACCACAAATATCAGAGTAAATCAATTGCGATAGAAATGCAGCCCTTGTGGCCTTTCCAAATGGTTTTCGAGTTATCTTCCCGACAAGATAATGTTCACAAGTCAGTAAATCAGCTTTAGTAAGCTAATCCAATAGTCCTGCTTTTACAAGTCAATTTATCCTGTCTTGCCCAATGTGACCAAGTCTAGCATGCCATATTTTCTCATTTACACTATTATCATTAGAAGAACAAATATTTAATAATATATAATGATCAACATAATAATTAAACATTCGTTTGTCACAATCCAAGATTAGAAAGTCATTAAAGAGATATCCAAATCCATAGTACACACCATTATAATAGATACAAACCTCATTTCTAGAAAAGTTCAAATCATAACCTAGCCTAAGAAGAACAATAATGGAAACTAAGTTTCGTCGAATCTTCGGTGTAAGAAGAACATCATGCAAGATTAGGGTTCAGCCACTTCGTAGTTCAAATTTATAGGTGCCAATTCCTTTAACCTCGACTCTCGTATTATTCTCCACGTATATCTATCTTGTACCGGGAGGAACTCTACGAAAATCTACGAATGCTTCCTAATCTTTTTTCACATTGTCTCTTGCTTCTGAATCTATAATCTACACATGATAAGATTCGGAAAGTAAAACAGTATTAGAGACATTTACAATACACATAGAAGCATCATGAGGTGCTACTTTTTTTGGCTTGGGGCATTCTCGAGCGAATTGACCAAGTGCAATTGTAGCACTTCATCTTGCTCTTGTCCTTTTTTTTTCCAAAATCGCTTACGCTTGCTCTTGCAGTTAGAGTTATTCTTCTTAGGCTTTCCATTATCATCTTTTCCCTTCTTGCCTTTGCTCTTATTCTTCTTGTGCTTAAAATCCGAAACTTTCTGGGAACTACACTCAGCTACAAAGGCATTAGAAATCGATCTCGCAGCACCAAGCTACTCAGCCTCAAGTTTTACTCGGCAAGCAGTATCAGATAGAGTCTTGATGCTATCGTTCTAAGTCAGATTCACTTTCAGGTGCTCCCATTGGTCTGGAAGGGATTGGATTAAGGTCTGAACCTACTGTTCATCAGAAAGAATGTGACCAACTGTTTTCAATTCCCTTATCATGTTTGATATGGTCCTCAAATGTTGTTTGATACTGTTATCAGTTTTCTTTTGTACGTGTCAAACTTAATCGTCAACTGCCTCAGATGGGTCAGACTAGTACCTCATACTTCTCTCTGAGGTACACCTATATGTTATGAGTAGTAAGGAATTACTCTCTGTCACAGAATTGACCAGGATACCACGCATAGTGGAATTTTTCTTCTTCTACGCCTGATAAGCTTTTTGATCTCTTCTCTGCCGAGCAATGTTTCTAATTCTAGGATCTTGTATAATATGGTTGATACCCTCCAAGACATCTTACTTTTCCAGCACATACCATATCTTATGGAGCCAAATGTCATAATTGTCGTCATTGAATTTATCACATTTATTTAAATCTGCTATTATTGATTTCGATGCCATGGTCTGAGTTTTCAAAGAGAGGTAATTATAAATATTCATACTCATATAACGCATACAATTTTGTACTTAAAATCAAAATTTATGATAAACAAACACAAGGTATAGACTCGAAAGTTCACCAAGTTCCCAATCATCATCCACGATCCAAATGTTTGATTACCATAAATTTAATTTCAAAGTAACAAAATCTTTTTAAGTCTTAAATGAGAATTACTTAAATTCTACTAAACTAAAACCTCCCACTAATATCACGTGAACTTAAAACATATCTTTTTCACATGCTTGCATAAATTCGTAGATATGCACATTCTAGATATATATACAAAGAGAGAGAATATTATATCACATGTCCATGGTTTTGTCGTTAATAAAATCACAGTACATAGCTATGCATCACAGAAAGAAGCAAAGAAAGAAGAAAAAAAAAATACAATCATTTTTCATTTTTCTCTTCTTTCTTATCTTTTGTATATATGCGAGTAACCATTTTAACCATCCTAATCGAAAGCCTATCTCTCAGAGCAAATCTCCTAACATAAGCCATTAATTCTTAGAGACAACGACTTCTTTATTTTAATCTTTATCTCCCTATCTCTCCACATTTTAAACAATTTTAGTCTGAGGTTCTTGAGATTGATCCGTTTATTTTCTTCTATTATTTTATCAGCCATTCCAACCAAATTATTAGGGAGAGAATTCCTTAATATCTTAATCTTGGCTTCATCGCCCCCGAATTAGTGACCCAAACGCCAAAATTCATAGTGTTTTTGACTCATAACCCATAAATGTTGCGGCAAAGTATATATTTCCTTCATCTTATAATGTAACATTATATTTAACTTTACCAAACGCTCTAGCCTCTCTTTGTATCTCCCTCAGAGAGGTATGAGAGTAAGTCTGATTCTCACCATATCCTTAAAATGGGGTAAACATCATATTGGGCACGAAATAACGTGGGAGAGATAGAAGGAAAACAACAGGATTTGAAAAGAGAAAACCCTAAAACTTTCAAAAAAGAAATATCACTCTAAAAAAATATTATTAATCATGCATATAAAAATAATAAAATACTATAAGTATTTATAGGGAATGCAAACCCCATAAATTAAGAAACTATAAAAATAAAGAAACTAAAAAAATTAAAAAACTAGTAAAATTAGGAAACTAGAAATTAGAAAAATTAGAAAATTAGGGAAATTAAAAAACTTTAAAAATTAAAAAATTATAGAAATTAGAAACTAATGGATCTCTTTCACTTTTCTTGAGCTATCTGAATAATTTTTAGAAATTTATCCCATATCACTAAGCCAATCAAAAAAAATTTAAAACACCATCCACAATCATTATGCTCAATAATCAAATGATTCATGTCGAAAAAACGAATTTTTCATACGTAAATCAACGAGTATAAAATCATATAGGTATTATAAAATTTAAATCAGGTAACCAACAATTAGAAAATAATTTTCTAAACATGTCAGAAATTTTTAGAAAATTTTCTCAACTTGTAATTGATTTTTTCTATAATTTTTAAATATTTTACAAACTTAAAATATATAAAAAATATTTTTCATGGCAGTAAAAATAATTTAAAATCACAGAAAAATCTGAAAGAATATTTTAAACATTTTAGAAAAAATCCCGGTCAGAGGGGACTTCTCACGTTTTGTCACGCACTGCCTATGCTGGTGGGTTGCTGGGCCACTCGCCCACGCGCGCAATGTTGTGCGTGACCTCCATGCGCCGCATTCCCAGTAGCATTCGGTGATCAGATTTTGGCTACCCCTCATTTTTTGTGTCTCGGATTTTAATGGTGACCTTAGTTTTCAGATCAGAGGTC
Source organism: Dillenia turbinata (assembly GCA_037126225.1). Lineage (NCBI taxonomy): Eukaryota > Viridiplantae > Streptophyta > Magnoliopsida > Dilleniales > Dilleniaceae > Dillenia > Dillenia turbinata. Next base: position 5,416,487 of record JBAMMX010000022.1, on the reverse strand, counting down.
TAGAGCATGGTATTTGAGCATCACAGCCCATGGCTCGAGAGTGAGATTTGATTATGGCATTGTTCATCTTCTTCCTCTAGACACAAAATTTCTGCACTTTGAACCATACTTTCAGAAGTGATTTCTCCCTCATTTCTAAACCATTTTTTACGTTCCTTATATGGTTGGAAAGAGTTTTCAACAAAGAATTGAACCATCTAATTATTTCTTTATGAAACATATGATCTAAGGAGATATAACCTTTTTATTTCTCAACTAGGGTTTCATTTTTCTCCAAAAATATATGGTGGGCATGCATGATATTTTGCAGATCAAATCCTAACATCATGGGCATTCTACATTCAAAATTTTAGAGCATCTTTTGATCTACATTCGAAGTTGCCATTTACAATTTTTCAAGAAAAAATTGCATTCGAATGGATATGCTTTCTAGTTACCCACATGCATGATTTACATAAAAAAAAAAAAATAGGAAACACCCTAAACATGCTCTGATACCATTGAAATTATTTTTCCCATTTTTATAGCAAATAAAATGAAATTAAAACATGATGTCCCAAAATCTAGGGTTGAATCATTAGCCTTCTGAAGTATTGTCACGGATGGATTAACCTTTTTTCCCACAATCCAAGAACCCTTTTGAAATTTTCTATATTTTGTAGATCTTTTGAAAAATGCCCTCAAAGTATTTTCTTGCTTTTTCCACCATTTTTTGTTCTCTTACGTTAGTTCATCATTAGGGAGTTGCACACTATACAATCAAATTTTGAAATTCAAAATTAGAGTGGTTATGTGGGAGTTGGAGTTGGTTTTCACTTGAAAACCACTCCCCCCTTTCTCTCTTTTATTAATCATCTTTTGAATTTCAAAAATTAAAGAGACTTGGGTTAGGGTCAAACCCACATGGGTGATCCGGATACCCAACTCTTACACATATGTTTATCGAATTTCTATGTTTGGCATGCAATATATGAAGTCATGGGGTCTCTTTGTTTCTACCAATATATTTTATATAAAAACGTTTATTTATTTTAAATCACTTTTCGTATTAAGCAGATCGCATGTTTTTTGTGTACGGTATTATAATGTTTATTGACAATTCTATGAAAAAGTAAAGGAACATTTGATATACGATGTTGTTTTGAGATTACATGATTATTTGGTATTTCATGGAGATCCTTTCTTTTAACTTCTGCATCTTCATTGTTAGTGTCTCACAACCCTAACTGCGTTCTCTAGAAACCCAACATCAAAGCATTGGATATGGAGATATACAAGGGTTGTTAACAAATGTATTTGTAACTCAGGATAGTAAAATTACTGATAAGTCATTAGTAACAGAGAATATAGATATATCAAATCAGTATACATCTGACATAGTTTGTGGTACAAGTAAGCCTAATACGAATAATCCAATATTCATGAAATTATTTGAAGATACAAATAAATAACTCTATCCTGGTTGTTCAGAGACTTCTAAACTATCCTTCGTTGCTACTTTGTACCACTTTAAGTGCATGTATGAGTGGAGTGCTAAGTCATTTACTAACATTTTGGGATTCTTGAGTACTTTCTTTTCACATGCAGATATTCTTAAATCATCTCCTAAATTTGAGAAGTTTATTAAGATTTTAGGTCTTGATAATAAGAAAATACATGCATGTCTGAATGATTACATGTTGTATTAGGGTGATAGTAGATATCAAAGTTGTTGCCCTGTTGATGAATAATCCCCTTCCTCCCCCAAAGAAAAGAAAATAAAGGGAGATATGTGATAGAAGGTTGAAAATGAAAAATCTCATTGCTTTCTTCTATGTAAACAAATCCACAACATTTGAGATTATACACACTCTTCCACCTCAACTTTACACCAGTTAAATTTTCCCAATTATGAATCTTGTTGAGTGTGAAAAAATTTCAAATAATAAAACCCAATAAAATCATACTAAAAGTACAATTCATAATTTCATACTAATTTAATCAAAATCTTGATTAAACATTGGTTGTTGCATTTGAGTTTATGTCTTTCTCCCACAAATTAATCATATAAATGAGAGAGAGAGAGTGAGAGAGAGAAAGAGAGAGAGAGAGTAATATTAGAATTACAATGAAATAATTGAGTCAAATGATAAACTTCTATCCATACATTAAACAAAATGAAACACTTCATCACAGTTATACATTCAAATAGCAACATGAGAAGAATAGAGGAATTAGGGTCTCTTAGAGGACAAAAGTGTGTGCGCGAGAGAGAATGAAATTACCATGGAGCACTCATTAGATACTTTTCTACTTTTCTTTTCAATAAATTAATTTTCAATTCCTAGAATCACAATGCGAAACAAAAGAATTTCAAGAAAGCAAAGTCAAAACCTACCAAGATGGTAATGGTGGTTTGAAAATCCTTCTTTGAAGAGGATTGAAAAGTTCGATCATTCAACAAAGATCTAATGTTGTGGAGGGAAGTTGACACCTTTGAATCAAAAGTAAGCAAAATTGCCTATCAATATCATTATTCTTCACAATCAGAATTTAAAGATGATGATGATGATGATGATGAGCATGCATTGTGTATCTCAGAAGATGCAATTTACGGAAAGAGAGGGAGAGAGAGGAAGCAAAGTTTGATTTGATAAAGTCTATGCTTTGTTGACTTAGGAGGATAAGAAGATGATTGGCAAGCTTGATTTAAAGCTTGGCATTGAATTGCATTCTTGGGTTCTTGAAGTCTATAGTGAGTAGATCAACAACAACCATGTAACTCAAAATATAGGCAAAGGCAGAGTTGAATACTCCTTTGACTATCAAAGCTTGATGTAAACTTTTGATATTCCCATCTCAATTGCAATGCCAAGTAGTGTGGTCAGTGACAAAAATAGTCTCATCATTATTACTGCCTTTTGCTTGAATATTGCCTACTCACGAGTTTGATTTAGTCAATTAATTATATGAACTTTGAAAACAAGAGCAATTGTGCTACTATTACTAATAACCAGGTGTTACGGACCTAAGATAAGGTATGAGAGAAGTTGGATTAAGACCTCGATGAGCAACAACAAGGCAACAGCCCATAGGAGCCATTGAGCTAACAGCACAAACCACAACACACAAGAAGTAGCACCCGCACATGACATTTAGGCAATATGCACCCTAATGCCAACACCATATAATGCGTAAACAGAGGGGTTCTAGAGAAATCAAGACACTTAGGAATCCTAAAGGACATAAGAAAGAATGCAAAAGTGGAGTCGGGAGCAACTATGGCACATAAAGCCCATGTCTACCTATGCGCCAAGGTGGACTACTTGGACACAGCTTCTTCAAAAGCCCCATGCAATCATAAAGTGATTGGAGATCTGACCCAAGCATTTGAGAAAAATGGAAAAAAAGGCTCAAGGAAACAAGAGGACGCAAAGAGACGATGAGGATTGCCCAATGAACTAGAGTCTCACTGGTGGATCTAATGTCAACGCCAAGCAATCTAATCAGTTGCTACATAGACATGTGTAAATGTATTCTAAAACCCTAGAGGGCTCAGAGGATGAGAGAAATACTACAAATACGTCAGAGCAAAGCCTGGGCAAGAAGGAGAATCAATCTTGCTTTCAAATGTGAATAAAAAACCTACATTCAGCCAAGGAGATGGGCTGTGTGACCATGGAGCTGAATGGTGATGATGGAAGAGTCCTAGAGCAACTAGAGAAGTCTTGAAATCCTAGAGAAGCTGCAGCCAAGAAGGAGAGTCCAAGTCCTCAAGAGTTGAAGAGTGCTATGTTCATGTAAACTCTTGGAAACCCTAGCAACCTAGTCTTTGATCTAAGTAAAGAATCCTTGAGCAATCTGGACTCTTAGGAGTTCACCTCAACTGAGAGTTCTAGAGCAAGGGGAAGCTTTATTCTAGCTAGAAGTCCAATAAGAATACAAGTCCTAACCGTGAGGAAGACTAATAGATTAGGAAATTTTCTTATCTTTTCTTGTTTTGAATAAAGTTTGATATTAGTAGGAAGTTAATTTAGTTGTTAGTTCTGGTCATTAGAATTCAAGTTAGAGTAGCACTCTTGAGATATGATTAAGCCTATAAATATCTCATAGAGGCCAAGTTATGAGTATGTAGTATTTGGTTATTCACTTTGATTAATAAAGTTAGTTCTTCCTTTTAAGTGAGAGTTTTCTTAGGAGCATAGAGAAGAGAAAAATCCTTCTTTATGTTACATCATCTCTTGACAGATCCCTACAGTGTAGAGAGGTGAGGATCATAATCATACCTAATGTGAGGGAGTAATCCACAACTATCTATAGTCCTAACCCTAACCCTAACCTTAATCCATTCGACCAAGCCACCCTTTCATGTGACATAATTGCTATGAGTGGGTTTTGCATTCCATAACCTTCTAATCAACAAGCCCAACTACCCATTGCGTCAACACCAGGGTTTAATGGTTTAATGGTTTTTGGTCTTTGAGAAGCACCCAAAGCTATACTGATAATTACTGAATGGGTTACAATTATTCCCAATATCAAAACCTACAGTCACAAACAAATCAAAATAACACTATCAATATTCAATGAAAAGAATCCCAAAGAGAAATAAAAATAAAAAAAACCTTTTAATTACCAAAAGAAGAAAAAAGAAAATAGAAAACCAATGATATGATTCTATGGCGAATAAGTTGAGCAGAAGCAGAAGCCACAACAAGAGCATTAGTTCCATGATAATGATCATTAGTACCATGGCATGTTCCAGGCCTTTCCCAGGCTTCTGTTATTTTTATCCGAGCTTTCTCCTCCCTTTTGTCCTCCTCTTTTTTCTTACCTTCTTTAGTTTTTTCTTCCGTAAGCACCTTGATAAGGAAAAAAATGTCCTTTTTCGGGTGTAGTCCCCATCATTAGAAGGCACATTCCTATTGTTCCTGCTATTAGTGTTGACACGATTGCTGCTTTGGGCTTCCTTCTTGTTGGTTTCTTCATTGTGTTCCGCTTCACATGTGCATTTACTTAACGCATTTGCTGGTAGCAATGAATACTACAGAGCCTTTTTCTCAAGAGAATGGAGTTTGAAATTCTTTCCTAACTTCTCTTTTCTCCTTATTTGGAATATATTTATGAAGGACAGAGGAATTGATGTTTTCCACTTGCGTGGGTAGTTGAATAAGATTGATTGCCATTGAAGTTTAAGGAAAATTGAAACTAGGCAGAAAGTTTAATGAAATTTTGTAGTTTTGGTAAATTTTGAGCGTATCCAATTAAATCATCTATTATTGAGTTGAATATGAAGATATAAGTTGTGTGTTGATCGAAATTAATAATCGGTATGATTGTATTAGTATTGTTTTCTAGATTGTAAGATCTGCATTCAATCGAATCTTGTTTTTATGCTATAATTGGCTTGTTTTTCTTTTATTTATTAACTTCTACTTACATTTGAAGTGGAAGTGTGGCAAGTGTTTATTAGAGTACAAAAACTTAAAATTGTAATAGTTTGATAAGCTTATCTCCGAAATATGAATCCACCTACTAAGAAAGAAACATGCTTCTATTTGGTAAAAATACCAAAGTTTGTGCTACAGTGAAGAAAAGGATGCTTGAATAACCATGATGCAGTTGGGTACGACCAGACTGGGTATTGCAGTTACATCTATTGGAGGCACAATAGGTAGCACTCACATCAAGTTATAGGATGTCAATATGACATTTAAAATAGATAATATCTCATTCCAAAGGTTTCATACCACATTTTCGTAGAGATATGTGAAATTATTTAGGTTTCAAGTTTTAGTCTTGGCTGCTCCTGCATTTTATATGTAATGCAGCACTCGGAAGAAAAAGAGCTAATGAAATTATTCAGTGGTTAAGCTATGCATGGAATGAAGCTATCCGAGAGCTGGATAATCAAGTCACTTAAGCTGAAGTATATTATTGAAAAGTAATCATGAAAATTATATTTGAGCCCCAAATTTCATAGCATAGAGAGCTTGTTGAAGTTCTTGCTAGAATCTGAGTCACTTTGCCATTTGGGCAGAACACATAAGACCAACTTGGAGGACCAGATTGGTCATTGTTAGTCGAATTCAACAATTCATTGTTGGGTGTTGTGTTCAGAAATTAAAGAATGACTTCAAAACTTAGAATTTATGAATTCCAAAAATACAAAACATTCAAATTCACAAGAGGGAACAGAGATGTAAGAATAAAAATTAAAAAGTATTTAAACTCTTTCTCGTATTGATAGAATAGATTGTTTAAAACTTGAAATTTGCTTACAACTGAGTGCCAAAATAGGTATATAAAAACACACATTTAATACAACCATTGAATGCCATTTGAGGCCCAAATATCACAGCATAGAAATCTTGTTGAAGTTCTTGGCTAGAATCTGAGTCACTTTGCCCTTTGAACAGAATATATAAGGCCAACTTGGAGGACCAGATGGGGTCATTTGTAGTTAAATTCAACAATTCATTGTTGGATGATGTGTTCAGAAATTCAAAACTAAGACTAACTTTGCTGGGGTTTGAACTTATGAATTTCAAAAATATAAAACACTCAAGCTCACAAGAGGGAAGAGAGATAATATTAATAAAAGTTAAAAACTACTTGAATTCTTTTTTGTATTGATAGAATAAATTGCTTGAAACTTTGTTTACAACTGAGTACAAGGTGGGTTTACAGAAACCCACATTTAATACATCTATCGAATGCTAGAACTAAGTAAATTAAGAAACCTAGCAACTAAAGAGACAAAATCTTGAGCCACAAAGAATATTGTTCTTTGGCAGTTTGCACATGTTCTATATTTTTATCTTGTCTCTTCAGCATTTGGTAAGACCATTGGATTTCTATGACTCCCCTTATTTCTACATTTTTAATGGAACTTCTTTTCAAATTTCTCAATAATGTTGGCACATATGAATAGATATTTTATCTCCATATAAATATCAAGTTTATTTTCTAATACCTCTCTTAAACTTGATTTCACTATTCCAAAAGAATTTCGAAACAAGATGAACAACTCAATCCTGAGAGGTTTTGATGAAAATGGCTGCAATTTAATCATAAGACTTCACATATTTGAGCACCATCTCTTTGTTCTCAATGCATTCTCTTATGAAGTGATACTTGTGTATTTTCCAGATTCTTTCATGCAAAACTAGGTTCTCGAAGAGTGTAATTGCTGATTTGTTGTCAACACATAATTTCGTGGAGTTCTTTTATGAAAAATAGAGTTCTTTCAACAAACTTCTAAGCCATATTGCATGAAATACGTCCCACAGGGACAGCTCAAGAAGAAGAGTCTCCATTATTCTCTTTCCAATTCAATCCCACTTGATATACAAAATAAAAAAAAATATATATTGCATGGAATACACAAGAAATTGTTTTGACATATTCTACGTCACATGTTGTCACAATCTGTTACTTCTTTGAACTCTATGTAAAAGCTACGTCACCAAAGAAAAAATTAAACCCAGTAGTGTCCCTCAAGGACAATTCAAGCAGTAGAACCTCCTTACATCTGTGTCACGTCCCGACCTTTTAGTCGAGTACGCTACAACTGTCACGTTATTTCGGCATACGGATAGAACCTCTCTATATATCGAGACACCGTAGGGCATTTAACCTGTTCATTCTGTTTAAAAAACAATTCAACAACATCCAAATAGCTCTTTTAGATCATCAATTATCAAAGGCATGCAATGTCACACAAACAAAGGATCCACCGGATCCATTCCTGTATATGCACGTATGCAATTTGGTCAACCCAGCCATTCAACATTCTCAAGCATTTCAATGAATTTACAAACTCAAAATAGATCAAAATCCATCATAATATTTCTAAATGTCCCAATAAAATATAAACATTTTTCTAAAAATGAATTCAAGTAAAACAATGAAATCCCAAATCATATTAGTATGGATTTTACCAATACTTACTCAAGAGAAATCAAGTCAGTATCAATAAAATCCAATCAGTATGAAATGTACAGAACTTTCACTCTAAGAATCTCTATTATCCAAACCAAAAGAATAGTACAATGGTTCCCTTTTCATGGATTATGCTACATCAATCCAAACAAAATAAACCTTACATCTTAATATCTACTGAAATTTAGCGACAACAACTTTTTGACAGCTCAAAATGACGTATTTCTCCTAAACTTCATCTAAAAAATATGAAAGAGAGTGGTGAGTACGAGAATACTCAGCGAGTGGAGTGCAATAGTATAACTGTGCGTTAAATGATGGGTGAATGTGGGGGACTCAAAACATGTCACAAACAATTCATTGAATATAAAATAATTTCCAACAAATCAAAGTAATTTCAAACAAACATGCATCCACAGAGTTTAGACTTTCCGAAAATCATGGGATCTCCCTAAAAAATCACTCATGTCCCAGATTTGATTGAACCCTGACAAAAATCTGCCAAGAGATTTTTAATCCACATATTTCAAAATACTAAATCCTCATTTTTTGGCATTGACTCGTACCTCACCGGGGTGCGTCCAGATATAGCACGAATTCGGCAAAGGGAGTCACGTCTGTCTCCCCCGCTCATCTAACCCCAACCACATCACCCAATCCGGTTGATCCGTGGAGGGAATGACTATAGCCATTAATCTCATGCACTATTTCATTCGCAAATATTCAATTCACAATTCATATGCCAAAATTTCAACAAAACAATTTCTAAATCGTACCATAACATTCATAATTCAAATATTTCACAATATATGACACACATTCATTTATAAATTCAATGGATGCATTCGCAATTCAAATTTTCATTTTAGACATTCAACAATCACAAAACAATTCATATAAATCATGTAAAAATCATTCAAAATCATTTATAAAAAAATTTAAATAATTTACTCATTTAAAATCATAACTAACCATCCACCCACCTCTTGGGAGGATAATCACTTCCAAATTCTAAATCAAACAAAATCCAACCCCTCTTTTGATTTTGAATATTTTAATCTAAGACATTAGTCATAAATTAATCATTAAATTGTATACCAATACTAGAGCAAATTGGTTCTTCTCAATATATCACAAATTCCTAACTTCCCAATAATTTTCGACACAACATGTTATAGAAAAATGACTGTATCTTGATCTACATTTTCAGATCATGAAAATTCCAATTTTTTACTTAAACGTTAGATATAAAACTACAACTTTGATGTTTATGTCCTAAATCCATTCAAGTCATACCAAAACATCTAAGTCTGTGAACATTATTGTCCAGAATTCATAACTCCTATCTGTGCAGTCACGAAAAAATTATCGTAAATTTCACCACACAAATCGGATTTAAGTGATTCAGGTCTCGAATTAAAGATAAGACATGGATCTACAACTTTTATGTTCAGACTTAAGTCTAAATCTACCTCAAAGATAGCTCAAATCTACAGCAAACCTCACAGTCAGAACAAGACACATAACAGAGTTTTCTGCAGACTTCATACCATTTCAAAAATTCATCAAAAATTCAATTCTTAATGAAATCTTTCGCGTCATATATTATTTTAAAGCTCTAGAATTCTAATTTTAATAGAAACAAACCCTATTTAGTTTGCAGTAGTGTAGAAAGAGTTATGAGTTAAAAGTTCACAGCAAGTTTGAACTGTCCAGTTTGCAGGAAATTTTAGGGTTTTGATTTTCCAACTAAATCTCCAAAATTCCAATAATACATCATAATCTAGCACTAATGAAACTAAACCCAAGATTAGGGAGTGAAAAATACCTTGATTATGATGTTGGATCGATTCGGAGGCATCCGATTTCAAAATCCCCAATTTTTCTTCTTCGTGAGCAAACTCTAGATTTCTCAAAATTTCTCACAATGCAGGTTTTGCTTGGGGTTTTTAGGGTTAGGTGGAAGGATTAATGAGAGAGAAATAAATTCTAGAGAGAGAAAATGAAGATTTGTTGAGCGAGTGAGTGAGAGTGTAGGGAGAGGGAGACATTTGAGAGAGAGAGAGATGAGAGAATGAGGGGGAAAAAAAAGTCAGGTGAGGAGCAAAGGAAGAGTAAAGTGGTTTTGTGTTTTTTTTTTTCCTTTGACTTTTCTTACTTACTTTTTTTTCCATCCTCTATTTCTTGGTGTTACAATTCGTCTTTCTTTCCCCGACTTGATTCTGTTTGATTGTATTTTCTTATAAAAATAAATAATTAAATAAATAAACACAATAGTACTCTTTCTATCATCGACACTTTCATCGAAATCACTGTAACTATAACCCATAAGTTTGAAATCATTAGAACGGGTGTAAAGAAAACTAAGGTCAAGTGTACCTTTAAGATGCCACAATATCTTTCTAACCGCTTTCAAGTGTATTGTTATAGAAATTTTCATGAAACAGCTTATGAGTCCAACCCAAAAAGAATGTAGGGTCTTGTGCAAGTCAAATAACATAGACTTCCACAAAGTTCTTAAAATAAGTTGAATCCATCTTTTTTGAATCATTGAACTTGAACAATTTCTCTCCACATTCCATAGATATAGCTGCCGGATTGCAATTTTTTAAGGCCAAATTTCTTAAACACTTTTTTAACACAGCCTTTTTGGGAGATGAAAATACTTTCTTCCATTTGTTTCACTTCAATACCAAGATAATAGGACACGAAGCCACATATATACAAACAAGTAAGATGTTACATTTGCTTATTTTGACATGGAGAGTATGTTTATATAGACACTAGATGAAACCTTTTGTTGGGAAGTATTTGTCAATGGTGCTATACCAATCGCTTAGATCTTGCTTCAAGCCATTCAAGACTGTTTTCAAATTTAACACTTTGTTGTCTTCTCCTTCTACAACATAGCGAGGGGTTGCTCAATTAAATGTCTTTTTATATATATGAATGTATTAACAATGAGATAGTATACTCTAGAAGAGAGAGAACATTTGTTTAAATTGTACATAAATATTATAATTATTATAACTTTAGAGCTCTCATATGAATATTAAATTCATATATTTTGTTGCTCCAACAAAAGTGCAAAAATTTTTCTTCTCAAGATTTCCTTTGTTTCCAGCATTTGTTAATAAATTTTAATCACATGAAGAAAATTTATAAAATGAAAACAGAAAAAAATAGTGGTCAATTAGGTAAGTATTTGATGCGAGTGGGTCAAAAATGATAAAAAAGTAATATCTCAAGGTCAAGGGACAGAGGAGACAGCTTAGCATTTGTCACCAAATACATATATTTTTTTTAATCCAACTTTTGAAACTCCGGAACGGAAGACACTCTAGGTGACGAGGTATTTGTTTCCCAAAGTAATGCAAGTGTTTCAAAAATGTTGACATCTTTCTAATTATATTATTGTGAAATGACAAATCTAACCTCCCTAATGAGTGAATTATGTTAACAGTTACTATCATTCTCCTAAAATTTTACATCCAATGAGGTCATGTATCTAACAAATATAAAAACACTTCCACGGCTCTCCATTCGGCCAAGTCATTCAAAGTGAGAAAATAAAAGAGAAAGAATTGAACCCTCCGTCCTTAAAGGAATAATTTAGTGATCACAATCTCCTTTTTCAATTTCATGATCCAAAAAAAAAAAAAAAATAAAACCAAACCCTCCTATTTTGATCGACATGAAGGATCTCATCATAAAAAAATCTAAGCACTATTATTCATAACCCTAGTCTTGCTTCCAACAATTGGATTAGGCGAATGCACATGCGAACCCAAAGACGATGAAGAAATCAACAAAGGAGAAGCCCAAACGTACAAAAGTGGCTAGTGTCCATGCTAATTGGGGAGGAATAGGAGTGTACCTTCCAATAATGGGGAAGCGGCCGGAAAAGGACATGTTCTTCATAATCAAGGTGTTCGCCGTGGGCATGATTCTGTAGACGGGGTTCATTCATGTCCTCCCTGACGCATTCGACAACCTAACCTCCTCTTATTTGAATAAGAATCCTTGGGGGAAAGTTTCCCCTCACCGGATTCATATTCATGGTTTCCACCATCCTCACTTTGATGATAGATGCCATGGTCACCTCTTACTACACCAAGTCACACTTCAACAAGAAACCTGGCCCTGTGGAAGTTGCAGATGAGGAGAAATTTTGTCATGTCATTTCTCCTCACAATAGTGGAACCTTTTACAATTTTGTCAAATTTTCTCACGTCACGTCTTCTGCCCATATTTCCCGTGCTTCTAAAACCTTAAAGCATCTCATACGAATGCAGACTGCTAGTGAAAAACCACACAAAGGTTCATCCCGCAATTTTACATTGAAAAGTTGGGATGGTAACACCAAGCAACACTACAATCCTTAACCTTAAAGACCCAAATCTTTGATTTTGATGAGACATGGTCCAAACATTAATCAGTATGGCATCTGGGTGCCCGATACTTGACATAGCATTCATGGTCCCGAAGGGCCTAGTCCCTTTGAACCATAAAACACATTGACTTGGATAGCACAACTGATGAGCAGATACATTCGGTGAAACTAAACGCTTATCTTCTCTATCCGACCGATGATTAACAAATACTAAAGGAATCAATTACTTCTGTTTCCACTAGGTAGTACACAAACTGAATCTCGCTCGGATTGAACTTCCTATTTTGGCACGAAACGTATCTCCCGGATAAGGAAGGAAACCTTGAGAATTTAATCGATAAGGGAAAAAATCACTCCGTATAATTTAACTTCCTAAATGATATTAACATTTTTGACAATTGAGATCCGGAATCCTTGGATCACTTCGTAAGAAAGTTAGGGTTACAACGCCTCATGATCACACGACTCTAAGAGGGCCGCTATATAAAAGCTCTCGATGCATCAAGCCTGGTAAGTCCGCTAACTCAACACAGGACACACAAATATCACAGGGAGATCCATCCTCCATTCTTCATAGTCTGTTTATCTTTTCGAAAACTGCTCTTCCTAACTTGAGCGTCGGAGACTCCCCCATCAAAGCACCCTCCAGTGGTCTTTTGTAGGTTTCAAGCCTCCTTATTGAGCACCCATTTGAGTCAAGGAGCTGGATTTATGGAGTCGAAATCCACTTCTAATAGATTGGTGCAAACTGTGGGAAACTAGGCTAATCGTTAGTTTTTCTCACCAACCTCATATTACCAAACAAAAATGGATACGATTAAGAGAAAATAGCCTCTCATCGAGTTCGACGACAATAATTTGATCGGGGTTGACCCCAACTGTAATGATCCCATAGTTGTAACTATCAAAATAGAGTCTCATACAATGAAAAGGGTTCTTGTTGACCAAGACGTGAATTGCGACATCGTTACTTGGGATGCTCTCTATTGAATGGGCCTCAGCTCTTCATACCTTTAACCCCCAATCAGATCCCTCAAAGGATTATCTGATGAACGCATCTATCCAGAAGAGATCATTCCACTCGTTGTAACTTTAGAGACTCCCTCTAACCATATTACTGTCAAGGCTACCTTTCACATGATAAAACTATTTTCACCGTACAATACCATCCTCAGTTGACCAAGTCTGGACGAACTGGAGGCCTTACCTAGCACTCGACACATGAAGATGAAATTCAGAACATTGGAAGGGATCGCAACTATTCATAGCGATCCTGATCCCTACATTTTCTTCGCTGACCAAGATAGGTGAGAGAACTTTCCTATCAATATCTTAGAACTTAGGGGCAACATCGAACTGATGAGCAAACCAGAACCAGGAGAAGAGGTGATCGAGATTCCTCGGACGGATGATCCCAATCGGATTGTTTGGATTGGGGCTACTCTGTCTGTGCCCTTATGAGATGCTATTGTTAGTTACCTACAATGGCACGCCAAGGTTTTCGCTCGGTCCTCCGAGAACATGCCTGGAATCAATCCGTCTGTTATTACTCACAAGTTAACAGTAAACCCCAACTACAAACTAGTCAAATAGAAGAAAAGAGTATTCGCCCTCGAACGCCAATAAGCCATTCAAGAAGAGGTCCAAAAGTTACTAACTGTTGGGTTCATCCGTGAAATCAAGTATCCCGAATGGCTAGCCAATGTGGTCCTGGTGAAAAAGGCCAATGGTAAATGAAAAATGTGCATAGACTTCATAGATCTCAACAAAGTATACCCGAAAGACAGTTACCCTCTCTTGAATATTGATAAGTTAGTGGACAGCTCCTCAGGCCACCAACTCTTGAGTTTCATGGACGCTTACTCAGGGTACAATCAGATATGAATGGCACCTGAGGACAAAGAGAAATCGAGTTTCATCACTAAGTTCGATACATACTACTACCGAGTCATGCCCTTCGGTCTAAAGAATGTGGGGGTGACCTTCTAATGGCTAGTTAACGAAGTCTTCAAAGATTAGTTCGGTCACAACATAGAAGCGTACGTAGATGACATGTTTATAAAAAACACCGATGCTAAAACCCATGTTGATGATCTTGGGGAAACCTTTCAGTCTCTTGAATGCTACAACATGCGATTGAACCTCACCAAATGTATGTTTGGAATCTCGTCAGGCAAATTCTTGGGTTTTATAATCACCAATCGTGGGATTGAAGCAAATCTCGAAAAGATACAAGCTATCTTGGATATGTTACCGCCCCAAACATTAAAGGAGGTGCAGCGTCTCACCGGTCGGATAGTGGCTCTAAGCCTATTCATGTCAAAAGTTGGAGAAAAATACAAACCAATTTTTGACGCTTTGAAGAGATCCCAACAATTCGCATGGACATCTGAGTACCAAACGATCTTTGAACGGCTCCAAGAGTATCTTATAACCCCTCCGTTGCTCTTAGTGAGAAACTCTACTTTTATCTCTTTGTTTCTAATCAGACGCTTTACTCTGTCATTGTAAGATAGGATTCAACTGTTCAGAAGCCTATTTATTACATCAGTTGGATACTTAAGGAAGCCGAAATTAATTATCAACCGATTGAAAAGATAACATATGCACCGATCATTTTAGCCAGACGACTTCGACCATACTTCCAAACCCACACCGTTGTGGTACTCACCGATCAACCATTGAAACAAATCTTTCAAAAGAGAGACACGTCCGGTCTTTTAATCGAATGAAGTGTCGAATTGGGCAAATTTGACATCCAATACAAGCCTCAGCCAATGATCAAATGTCAAGCCTTGGCTGACTTCATCCTCAAATGTACTAAACCCACCAGAGTTCCTAATGAATAGCTGTTACCAGGCTGGACCGTACATGTCGATGGGTCCTTAATTCTTTAGGTAGTGGCACCGAACTCATACTAATGAGTCTAGACAAATTTAAAGAAAAATATGCCCTCCGTTTTGACTTTAGGGCCACCAACAACTAGGCAAAATATGAAACCTTACTGACAAGACTCCGGATTGTAGCCAATATGGGAGTTCAAAGTACTCGGGTA
This sequence comes from Dillenia turbinata, assembly GCA_037126225.1. Taxonomy (NCBI): domain Eukaryota; kingdom Viridiplantae; phylum Streptophyta; class Magnoliopsida; order Dilleniales; family Dilleniaceae; genus Dillenia; species Dillenia turbinata. Next base: position 5,401,116 of record JBAMMX010000022.1, on the reverse strand, counting down.
TTTAATGATAGTCAGTTAATTGTCAAGCAGATCGAAGGAGTCTATGAGACAAAAGACTCAACTATGGTCAAATACCTAAGTAAACTATGCGAAACGATGGTAAGGCTAGAAAGGGTATACGCCCAACAAATCCCTTGCTCGAAAAACACAAGAGCTGATACAATCTCGAAGTTGGCCAACTCAGATTGGGTTGCTTCTAGCTGAACGGTCTAGTTTACCGTACCCTAATATCAACGAACCCGAAAGGGTCTTGGCAGTGGACTAACCTCTTAGTTGGAAAGACCCGATCGAAACATATTTAAGAGACAATCGATTACTTGAATCGCCATTAGAAGCAGCTAAGATAAAGCGAAAGGTCACTCACTACGCGATCATCGACAGAAAGCTATACCGAAAGTCTTTCACTTATTCCTACTTGAGATGTCTAACCCCAAAAAGAGGGGAGCTATATTTTGTTAGAGATCTATGAAGGGACATGCGGCAGTCACCTGGGGGCTCACAACCTGGTACACAAAACTTTATGGCAAGGGTACTACTGGCCGACCATGAAGAATGATTCGAATGATTATGTCAAAAAATGTGACAAGTGCCAATGATTCGGTTCCCCGAATGCCTTCCATCAAGCTTAGCCCTCTTACAGGACTATGGTCATTTGTCCAATGGGGAATGAATACTCTCAGACTATTCCCACCAGCTATTGGACAAAGAAAATTCCTTGTAGTGGCCATTAACTACTTTACTAAGTGGGTAGAGGTCGAACCTCTAGCCTAGATAATAGTGGCTAAGGCCTAGCGATTCATATGAACTTATATGATCACTCGGTTCGGTATATCTCACGTCCTTATCATGGACAATGAAAAACAATTTGATAACGCTAACTTTCAAGAGTTCTATACAAAGTTAGAGATCGATTATCGGTTCTCATCAGTTGCCCATCTGCAAACCAACGGACTTGCGATAATAACTAACAGGACGATCCTCCAAGGGCTAAAGACAATATTAGATAAAGCGAAAGGATGATAGGTAGATGAACTCTACAGCATCCTCTGGTCGTACCACACCACAACTCGAAGGGCAACCGGAGAGACTCTGTTCAGCCTGACATACGAAAGCGAAGCTGTTATACCAGTGGAAATCGAGATCCACTCCTTCTGGGTAACCCAGTATGATTTTGAAAAGAATGAATTAACCTTACGTAAACAATTAGACCTCCTCTCTGAACGACGGGAGTCCGCATCCACCCGAATGGCTGCGTATCAGTAATAGATGGCACAATATTACGATCGACGAGTCAGAAGCTGAACATTCAAGCCAGGTGATCTAGTACTAAGGAAAGTGAAAATTATCGGTCAACTCTAACTCGGGAGCAAACTAACCCCCAATTGGGAAGGCCCTTAGTAGAATGCTCTGTAGCTCACTTGAGGGCTTATCGCCTCAATAACCTAGACGGATTAGCCATACCCAGAACTTGGAACGTAGAGAACCTATGATTCTACAATCGGTGAACCATATCATTTCTCTTTTGGTAGAGATATCTCCTATCGAGTAAGTCCCTCATGATTCTCCTTTCAACAGTTCTATCCATTTGACTCAATGTTTCTGCCTCAACCAGTGATTACTTATTAAAGGGATCTATCTTTTCAAATAGTCTCAGTTACTTCATCCTATCGAAGGGATCTACCTCCCCGAAAGGTCTCAATCGCCCCGTCTTATCAAATGGATCTATCTCCTCGAAGGGTCTCAGTCTCCCCGTCCTATCAAAGGGATCTATCTCACCGAAGAGCCTCAGTCGTCCCGCCCTATGGAAGGGATCTATCTGCCCGAAGGACCTCAATCACCTAATCCCATCAAAGGGATCTATCTCTTCAAAGGGCCTCAGTTGTCCCGACCTATTGAAAGGATCCATCTCCCCAAACAGAGCTTAGTCGCCCTGTCCTACCGGAAGCACTACACCCTTGAAGGGCCTTGGTCACCCCATCCTAATGAGAGGATTCAATCTCTTGGGTGAACTTTGGTCAAAAGAGTCAGCGTTATCAGCTAAGTTCATGTCAATAAACAGGCAGAGCATACCCCTATCAACCTAGAAGGCGTGAGGACAACACCCAGTGTTCTTCACATAAGTGGGTCGATCACATAAGTGGCTCAACCTATAAAGAAGTTCCGACAGACACAACAAATAACAAGTAAGTGGAGCAAATCTCTTTTATTTCCTGACCTGTTCAATTACATGAGTAATTACATTTTACAAGTCCCTTGATCGGACCGAGTACATCCAAAGAAATACATAAGGTTACCTCGCCTCTATCGCTTGACAATACAAAAATAGTAAAAAGAGGAATAACGAAAAACAAACAGCAGCCCCAAGTATCAAAGACCACAGAAGCCGCAAGTGAAACTTACATGCGATAATCTACAGCCCTACTGATACAATGGGACTGTTGAAAGGGGGGACAAACCGATCAGGAAGGGATTCAAAGGATGCATCAGGATATCATCATACTTTCTTTCATCACCTAGCTTCTTAGCACAACCGGTACGCCCTACCACCCAACTTGGAAGGAGACTCTTTTCTTAAATCGGAGTTAGGGGCCCTAACGGGAATCTCGATGAATCCCATCATGACATTCGAATAGCGAATGGCATGACGAGCCCTCATACCAATAATCCTTATTCTTGATGAGACCTCATACCAACAGAAACGATTCATGCTACTGAGCTTCGTGAAGCTAAAGCATCCTTTTGAAGACTCCACATGGAAGACAAATTTCACAAGAAAAAAGCCCTCAAATGAAGGAAAAAATTTGTTGAAACACCATGAAGTCTCATAATCCCTATTTATAGGCACAAAAGATCTTTTCAAAATCTTGGGGCAATTGAAATGTTTCTATGAAAAGCGTGCGAATTAAAAGGAGTACATATTGTCTCGCTTTCCTGTGCCACATTAATTTCAAATTAAATCAAGTGGAAGGTGGAACGTATTAATACCAGGGGAGTATGAAACGATTGAGACAAAAAGGGGATTCATATTTTATCCACTTTAATTTCATATCGGATGATTTGGATGACCTCAGGAAACATGTGTCGCTAGATTTCATGCCTCTCCAACTTCTCGAGAAGTGAACTTCACTCATGGTGCCTCTCCTACAAATCAACACCATGAGTCGGGGGCAAAGGCAAATGATGAGACATGATCCAAACACTAACCAGTATGGCATCTGGGTGCCCAATACTCGACAAAGTATTCATGTTCCCGAAGGGTCTAGTCCCTTTGGACCATAAAATACATCGACTTGGGCAACATAACCGACCAGCGGATATATTCAGTAAGACCGAATGCTTATCCTCTCTATCCAACCGATGACTAACGAATACTAATGGAATCGAATAATTCTATTCCCAATCAGTAGTACACAAACTGAATCTCGCTCTGATTGAGTTTCTTATTTAAGCACGAAACGTATTTCCTGGATAAGGAAGGAAACCTTTAGGATCTAGTCGATAAGGAAAGAATCTCCCCGTATAATTCAACTTTCTAAATGATAACAACATTTTTGACAATTGAGATCTGGAATCCTTGGATCGTTTCGTAGGGAAGTTAAGGTTACAATGCCCTATGATCAAACGACTCTAAGAGGGGCGCTATATAAAAGCTTTCGATGCATCAAGTCATGTAAGTCCTCTAACTCAACATAGGACACACAAAGGCCATAGGGAGATCCGTCCTCCCTTTTTCTCAATCTGTTTATAATTTCAAAAATCGCTCTTCTTGACTTGAGCATCAGACTCTCCCTCACCGGAGCACCCTCTGACGGTCTTTTGCAGGTTTCAGGCCTCCTCATTAAGCACCCGTTCGAATCCCAAGGAGTCGGATCTGTGGAGTTGAAACACACTTTCAACAAATTCCCATCAGTTGAATGAACAATGTTATTGAATAGTGTGATAAATTCCAACCAAGCCAACAAACCATAAACATTCATTCCAATCAAAGGCAAAAAATATCATACCTTTAAGAACTTTTGAAAAAAAATAACTTCTAAAGGCTTAAAGCATCTCTTTTAACTTTGTACCAATGCAGACAAATAGGAAAAAAAACTACATTAGGTTCAAGGCACACAATGTTACATTCAAAACTAGGCATGACTACGCCACACAATATCCCTTAACCTTAAAAACCCAATCTTTTGATCCCCAATAGTTGAATAAACAAAGTTGTCAGAATAGAGTGATCAATTCAATCCAAGCCATTAACACATAAACAACCACTCTACTCAATGGCCAAAATATCATCATACCTTATGATGCCTTAAAAAAAAATAAAAAATTTAACATTAAATTCAACTAAAGGAGATATTTATGGTAAAGAGAATGAAAACAATTATAAAAAATGATTAAGAGTAAGAGAGAAGAAAACCTCATAAGTAGTAAGACGATGAGCAAAGTTTTAAGAAGCTGACCGACCTCTCTCTGCCACACCACTACTGCTTTGTCTAGGTTCGTTTTAGCCCTTCTCTTTATTGTTTAATCCTTGTGATCGGGACATAGAATCTCCAATCGACAACAGGTGGAGTGCATAGGGAGAGGGAGGGAGGGAGAGAGTTCTCGAGGCTTACGCCATAGAGGTGAAGAAGAGATCGATTGGGATTTTTGGATAAAATATTTGTTCTCACTTTGCAAATAAATTCCTCTCTCTCTCTTTCTTTCTCTCATCAAAGTGAGGATGATGGAAACCAAGGCAATTGTTGGAGGTGGGTTTTTGTCACAACCTGACCCTTGGGTCGAGCACACGATAACCACAGTGTTACCTTGGGGCATGCGTGATTCCCACCATATGTCTTGAGACACCACAAGATATTTACCAAAATTCTAACATTTTCAAATCCAATTCAATTCAATCCATAATCATTCAAAGTCCAACACAATCTATCCATGCCCACAATGATTCACAATAAATCTATAAAACCAAATGAGAATTCTTCTCTAAGGGATCCAAGTAGAAAATCCATAGAATTGGCATAATCACATACAAGTTCCTAAAATTAAATTTCAACAAAACATAACCAAAATAAAATTCCAAAGATTTTTTTACAAAAAAAAATTTCCTCCCAAGAGAGCGGGATCTGTACCAACTATCCTAAGATAAATAAAAAACTAGTACCAATTGGAATTCCACAAAATAATATCTCCAAATCCTGTACTATAGTCGGCTAAAAATGTCTTGTACCTAATCTTCCTCATTAAAATCAAATAGGAGGGAGTGTTTATGAATATACCTAGTGAGTTGAGTCTAATGGAATGAATGTGACATTAAAGAGTGGTGAGTGTGGATATATCAGATTTTATTCCAAAATCCATTTTATCGTACCAAATATATCAATGTTTGTCAAATAATATCAAAACTTCCAACAATCAAGTAAACATAATAATAATAATAATAATAATAATAATAATAATAATAATAATAATAATAATGCATCCCATTACATCATCACTTTCCAAAAATTTATGGGGTGTCAAAAATCCATTATTTTTTCGACAATCGTCTACCATGACCAATGGCGGGAACGCTAAGGGACAAAAAAACTTTTAATTTCAAATAAATCCTCTAAACCTTGGCACTGACTCGGGACCTCCCTGGTGGTGCAACCAAATTAGATCGAGGGGACTAAAGAGGTGCCTCCCGAGCTTGACTACCTCTTCTATCTGAAAAGAGTTGACCATGTCTTCCTGTCGGGTCACACTGTAGTAGAGAATGATTATAGCCATGAATCTAAAGGGGTCCTAGCATCACAATTTCACACATGTACCTTTTTACAATTCTACAATATATAAAATGTGCCATCATATTTAAATAAATATTCCACTCATACCATCAACGACAATAATCTCAATTCATCAAATAAGACAAGACACATATTCGATTTAAAACACATTGGATGCATAATTTAATAAAATCCAAATATCAAAACATTCCACAAAAAGAAAAAAAAATCCATTCAAAATTCTATTTAAAACATGTAAGGAAAAATTTAGAAAAATTTATTTCTCATTTACATCACAAAATAATCCGTCCACTCACATTTTGAGAGAGTAACTACTACCAATCCAAGTCCAAATCAGTGATTACTCCCTTCTTGAGTTTCAATTGTCCTAAACTTAAGGCAATAGATACAAATTTATCACTTAACCCCAAACCAGCACCAAGGAAAACTAATATTTTTCATATAACTCAAATCTTAATTTTCCAAAATTCACCGATCAATTATCTAATTTCATTAAATCTCATAATTAACATAGAGAAATAATTCCCCTTTCAAGATTTTTCCATATTTTAATTTTTTTAAATCATAGATCTAACTTTCAAATCCAAAGTTTTAACTCTTAACATAATTCTCAATTACAAGTAAGAATAATTTAAACCCAAGTTAAAAAAGACACATTACCTCTGTTTTCTTTACTAATTTAGCCTCTTTGTTGAGTGACTACCAACCTTAACTTTCTTTATCTACAAAATCCCAAATCTCAATCTCAAATTCAAATTCATGAATAACGAAACTAAAGCCAAGGCAATAGTGAGAATATTACCTCAATTTTGTGGCTAAATCGAATTCTCTAAGTTGGGTTACTCCAAACCCTAGATTTTCTCCTTTTTATAGGAAAACCCTAAGTTCTTCCAAACTCTTACAATTCTAGAGTCGGATTTAGAGTTTTAGAAGTTTTAGTATGCAAGATTAAAGAAGGCTTGTTAAATTCTTGAAGAGAAAGAGAGTGAGAGTGGTGAGCCAGATAGGGGGACAGATGAAAGGGAGAGTGTCGAGAGAATGAGAAACTTAATAAGCCTCATTTGTAATTGGGAGATCATTTACCAATTTACTCTTCATAAATCAAGAGTTTTAATTTGTTTCCTTTACCATTTTTCCGTCATTTTCCTTATCTCCCAACTTTATTTTCAACACATTCAATTACCAAAAAATATATAATACTCCAAAGGAATTTTATAGAGCTCAATTTAACATGCGATAGTCAATACAACCGGCTCTCTTAGCATTTTACTTGAGAGAAATTCAATAAAAACTTGAACACCGAATTTTTGGTTTTACAATTCCTAACCTCATAAAATAAATTTTGTTCTCAAAATTTAAACACAAAATCATATATCCAATATGTGGGGTATTGTTTTCGCATAGCATCCTCAGGCTTCCAAGTCATTTCTTTTACCCGATCACTTTTCCATTGAATCTTCACAATGAAGACTCGTTTGCTCCGCAAGGTCTTAACTTATCGATCAAGAATGGCTACGATTGGACTTTGAAGCTCAAGTCCTCTCTCAATTCAACCGGGGAAGTCTCCGATACATGAGAAGGATCTGATAAGTACTTCTTTAGCATGGAGATATGGAAGGCGTCATGTATCTTCTCTAAATCTGGCGGCAACTTCAACTGATAGGTCACATTTCCAATCTTCTCAAGGATCTTAAAGGGACCAATGTAATGAAGATTCAACTTTTCCTGTTTTCAAACCCCATTCTATGGTGATATCTTCAGAAATACCATATTTCCTATCTCAAACTCCAGGTGTCTCCTTCTATCGGCATAACTCTTTTGCTTATTTTAAGCCGCCTTCATTCTTTCCTTGATTAATTTCACTTTCTCTATGGTGGCTTCAATTAACTCCACATTTTCTATCTTTCGTTTAACAACATCATCCTAACATAACAGAGTCCTACATTTCCTCCAGCATAATACCTCATTGTGTGGCATCCCAATACTAAGTTGATAGTTATTATTATATAAAAATTCAATCAATGAGATGTGCCTATCCCAACTACCGTGGAAATCCATCACATATGCTCTAAGCATGACCTCCAATATTTGAATTGTACACTCCGATTATCCATCTATTTGAGGATGAAAGGCAGTGCTAAATTTCAACTTAATCCACTAAGGACTCTTGAAATTCAGGCTAAAACTATGAAGTGAATATAGGATTACAATCCAACACAATCGACACTGAAACCCCAAGAAGTCTCACGATCTCATCAATATAGAGTTTGGCCAACTTCTCCAAAAAGTGTGCATTCTGGATCGATAAAAATGAGTTGAATTAGTGAGCTAATCCACAATCACCTAAATGGTATCATGCTGACTAGGAATGCATGGCAACCCAACCATGAAATCCATGGTGATGTATTCCCACTGCCATTCTGGGATTGCTAAAGGTTGGAGGGCACCGACTAGTTTTTGATACTCGGTTTTGACATGTTGGCACACAAGACACTTAGCCACAAATTCGACTATCTTCCATTTCAACCCTGATCACTAATAACTCTCTTTAATGGTCCGATATATCTTTATACTCCTCAAATGCATTGTATTAGCCGATGGGTATGCCTCCTCAAGTATAACCTTTTGGAGTTCATCATTCTTAGGAACATAAATCAGTTTTTCTTAGACAACCATACCATCCTCTCGGGTCTTGAACTCACCACTTTATTCTTTATGGACATTCTCTATTTTGCCCTTTGACTCATCATCGGTAGCTCAAAGCTCCCTAATATGATCCGCCAAGGTTGGCCTCTCCTCAAACTTGGTCAAAAGTGCGTCATGCTTATCATTGGCCAACTCAACTCCAAGTGCACGAAGTCCAACCAAACATGAGAGGTAGGAACTGCCCTGAGATGCCATATTAGAAGAAAAAAACTTTCGACTCAAGGCGTTGGTGACCACATTGGCCTTCCCCATGTGGAAATCTAATACCAAATCATAATTTTTGATCAACTCTAACTACATTTGTTGCCTCAAGTTTAACTCTTTTTAAGTGAGCAAATACTTGAGACTCTTGTGATCAATAAAGATCTTATAAGTTACTACGTATAAGTAATGCCATTAGAGCTTCAAGATAAAGACAATGGGGGCTAACTATAGGTCATGAGTGGGATAGTTCAACTCATGCTTCTTCAGTTGATAAGAGATATAGGCAATCATCCTATCATTTTGTATCAAAACACAACCCAACCTTTTCTTGCTAGCATCACTATATGCAATATAGTTGCCACCACTATTGGGCGAGTAAGGATGAAAGAGGATGTCAACCACCTTTTAACCTCTTGGAAGCTGCTCTCACACTTGTCATCCCACTCAAACTTAGCTCCCTTTCAAGTCAAGTAGAACAATGGAGTTGTGATCTTAGAGAATCCCTCAATAAATCTCTAGTAATACCTTGCTAATTCGATGAAGATTCTTACCTCGGTGACATTCTTTGATTGCTCCCATTTTGTGATTGCCTCTACCTTCTTTGGATCTAAAAAACCCTGTTTCTAAACACTATATGTCCCAAAAAGTCAATCTCCTTTAGTCATAACTCACACTTGGAAAATTTGGCATACAATTGCTTCTCTCAAATAGTTTACAACACAATTAGCAGGTGATCTAAGTGTTCCTCATCATTCCTTGTGTACACTAAGATATCATCAGTGAACACTATAACAAATTTGCCAAGTTAGGAATGGAAGACTCTATTCATTAGGTCCACGAAGACCGTAAAGTATTTGTCAATCCAAAAAGCATCACCAAAAACTCATAGTGCTGTCAGTTGTCAATGTGGATATCACTTTCCTTGATCTTTAATTGGTGGTACCTTGACCTCAAATCAATCTTCAAAAACACACTCGCCCCTTGAAGTTAATCGAAGAGATCATTAATCCTTGGAAGGTGGTACTTGCTCTTGATTGTGACCTCATTAAGTTGTCAGTAGTCAATGTACAAATGGAGGATTTTATCCTTTTTCTACACAAACAACTGAAGCATCCTAGGGAGAGGCACTCGGTCGGATGAATCCCCTGTCTAATAACTCTTGGAGCTAAACCTTCAATTCCTTCATCTCTTTAAGTGCTATTCTATATGGAGGGATTGAAATCGAAGTGGTGTTGGGAACAAAATCAATGGGAAGTCAAATTCCTAGACCGGAAGCAATCTGAGCAACTCTTTCGGAAAGAAAATCGAAAACTCATTCACCACCGCAACATTATCTAAGTTAAAACTCTCCATTGTGGTGTTAATGATATGTGTTAAGTAAGCTTCACACTCTTTATGCATCAATCTCTGCACTTCTATTGCCAAGATTACACAACTTGGTAACACCCGTCATTCACTAGCAAACACAAGTGTCGAACACCCTGATCTCTGAAACTCTACTTCTTTGGTGAAGCAATCCACGGATGCCCAATGGAGGTGTAGGCAATCCATACCTAGAATGACATCAAAGTCCACCATATTTAGCGAAATCAATTCCGTCTCAAGAATCACTTCATTTACCTTCACTTCGCAACCCCTATGCACAATATCTCTAACCAATTGCTTCCTCAAGTGAGTGATAACCAACAACTCCACTTTAAGTAGAGTTAACGGCCTATCAAATTGTCTAGCAAAACTTGTGCTCATCAACAAATTATTTGAACCCGTAGCAATAAGTACATGGGCTTCAATCCCAAAAATGTTCATCATACCTAATAGTATAGACCATCAAACAATTAAAAATCCATAAAACAGATGCTTCCTATGTATTTGACCCCTCAAATCATTTCATACACCATATAGTCATAAACATGTCAAATATTATCCTATAATAGAGATCTACACCACTAAATATGACTATAATGACCATGCTAACAACGTATATATACAAGACTTATGAAATTTGATGGTTCTAGGTCTAAAGACTATAAACAAACTACATCTCGAACAACTCTTCACCCTAAAGATGTCCTCAGTTATTATTGAGTATTCACCCACCGAGTGTCACTCACTCAATGTAATTCCTTTGGGTCACAAACTAGACACATTACCCAGTTAATATCATATCAATACCAAGGAAAATCAATAAGAGTTATATCATGCTCAACCAAACTATATAATCATCATTGTCATCATAAATTATCACTAGTCATCAAACTCACACCCAACTTCACTATCATACAATGTCATCAATATGCCTCCTAACCAAAATCATGTCCATCATTACCACATAGCATTTGTATCAAAATTTCTAAGTCACCAAGTCCAAGTTCAAGGGGATTTACCTTTGATTACATTTGGATTGTCTTGTACATCTTCATTTGCCATCGTGTAAATCCTCATATGTACTCTTGTTTGGGGCGTTGGGTAGGAGCAACTACCATGTTTCTCTCGGTCCTCGTACTGGCTGAGGGTGTGGGGGCATTTGGTTGACCACCCCTTAAGCCACTAGTGTAATCTCGACTCGATTGGCTTCTTTGTTCTCCCAAACCCATCTTGGGGCATGCATTGCAAAAGTGTTCTTCCTTCCCGTACTGGTAATATCTTCGAGGCTTCTTATAAGGGTCGAAGTGAAATTTCTTATAATTCATACATGAATCCTTCTTACTCTCCACCGACTTGCTTCTAAACGCAGCACTAGGGGAGGGAGTACCAAATTTGGATGGCCGTTGTCTTTGTATAGTGCTAATAGAACCGAAAATGGAAACACCATCAAAGGAGCCCGTGATCCTACTCTTCTTAGGGTCTTGGACTTAAGTGAATCCGGACCTCCTTTTTTTTTCCATGACTCTCTCTAACTTTCACCCGTTCAACCATCATTTTTGTGGTTTTCAAAGTCAATTGCAATATATCCTTGTATGTATGGGCTTTAATTACTATTATCTTCTCCCTTATGTTCAAATACAATCCCACTTCAAACTTAGCACACAAGGACTCTTCAGAGTTAGTGAACTTCAGAACATATATAGATAGCTCCCTAAACTTCGTCTCATATTCGGTCACCATTTTGTCCCCTTGCATTAACTCGAAGAACTCCTTCCTCTTTTGATCTCGATAAAATCGAGTGTAGTAATTCTTATTGAATTCCCTAAGGAATTCGCTCCATGTGGGTGGTGTAGGAGATCTTCCCTTCACATTCTCCTACTAAGCACAGGCACCATTGTCCAATAACTTCACAGCTATCCACAACTTCATTTCATTGTCAAGCCTCATATCAACGATGGTTTCTTGGACTCGGCCAATCCAATCTTTGACTATTGAAGCATCACATGTGCCCGAGAGTGTCTTACACCCAAGTTGTCTCGCTTCTTTGATTAGCTTGGACAACTCAAGGCTTAAGTGGTCGGTGGAGACAATAATCGAAGGAGGAGGTGGTGCCATCGAAGCCACTGGGACACTCGGTGCGACAGTAGGAGTCGGAGGAGGAGCCGACGCTTGTGGCGGTGCTTGCAAGTGAGCCCCATAAGTATTCCACCATTTTATCCATTGTTGGAGGGTGACGAATGGTGGAACAGGAGTCCTAGTTGGAGGAGCTGGGTGCATAGAAGCCAGAAGAGGTGCATGCGTAGAAGATATGGCTTTGGGTTTAGAAGGAGAAGGAGGAGGAGAAAGAATCTCATTGAGATTCCTATTTTTTTTTTAGGTGGCATTGTAATTTACAAAAGAAAATCTAGACTTAGCTTATCAAGCAAAGAAATACTAGGCACTTATATCTAAAGGTATCTCAATTTTCTAGGATCCATAGGAGACTTTTTTAATCGTTGGAAAACATTTTAAATATCAAAAGTTTCAAAAGAACTTGAAAAATATTTGAGGATCTTTGAAAACGTTTGAACTTTCCAAAACATTGTAAATATTTAAAACCAAGAGTTTGGCTCTTATACCAATAAAATTGTTACACTCTAACCTTTGGTTGAGCACGTGACAATCGCCACATTATCTCGGACACGTGTAATCCTCACCACATGTTTCAAGATACTGCAAGACATTTACCAAAATTTTAACATTTCCAAATCTATTTCAAATCAATATATAATCATCCAAAAACCAACACGGTTTATCTATGCTCATAATGATTCACAATAAATCCATGAAACCAAATGAGAATCCGTCCACAAGAGATCCAAGTAGAAAATTCATAAAACCAGCATGTAAAATCACATACAAGTTCCTAAAGTTAAATTTCAACAAAATATAACCAAAATAAAGTTTCAAAGATTTATTTTTTAACCAAAAATTTTTCCTCCCAAGGGAGGTCCGTACCAACTACCTTATGATAAATAAAAAACTAGTACCAATTGAAATCTTAGCAAATAATCTCTCCAAGTCTGGTACTGCAGTATAAGAAAACAGGGTATCAACGATAGAAAACTATCCATCGTAAATAGTGATAAAATTGCAACCGATTAACGTCGGACAGATTAGTGACCGAATTTTTGATAGAAATATCTTTCGAAAATAATTCCGTCGCTAATCTATCGCTAAAACTTGAAAAAAATCGGTACGAAATTTTTTAGACAGACTAGCGATAGAAATTAGCGATAGAAATATTTTCATCACTAATCCGTTATTAAAACTTGTTCAAAAAATTAGAGACAAAAATTAGTAATGGAAAAATTTCCGTCGCTAATCCGTTGCTAAAACTTAAAAAAAAAAAAATCGAAAGAAATTGTTTGAAAAATTAGCAACAGAATTAGTGATGGAAAAATTTCTATTAGAGCGACAAAAAAATTTCCATTGCTAATCCGACGCTAAAATTTAAAAAAATTCCTAGCAAAATTTTTCAAAAAATCAGTGACGGAGTTAGTGACAGAAATTAGCGATAGAAATATTTTTGTTACTAATCCATTGCTAAAACTTAAAAAAAAAAAAAAAAATCCAATTAGTTAAAGTCTTGGAAAGTGGTTTAAATGAAATATAATTATATAGAGAATTTTCCAAAATTTTTCATTAATAATATATGAACATAATAAATTTTAAATTTAAATTAGAAATATAAAATGAAGCCAACAGACGTATCTATTTTATTTATGATTCGAAGTTATAAGGTTTTTAAACAGATGCGGAGCAAAAGCGTAAAGCTTATTGGTATAGTAATTTTCACTTAAAATTTTGTAGCTAGTGATAGATTCGTATTTGGAACGGTGTCCCTCTAGTCTTAGCGTTGTAAGTTTACTATAATATTTTGGGAATAATAGTCAAATACTTTTAAGTACTACTTCAATAAAATCGATAACCCAATGCCATTTTTTATAATTGAGGCAAACCATAAAACCCAGGAAAAATTTCATTTTTATAAGGCTTCCATGCATGGGCTAACACTTCATTATAAGGATAATATATTCGAGAGCTCAGATCTAATTTTTCAATAGTTTAATGATATTTTCTAAGTTATCTATGCTAAGTTATTAAAAATAATACTATTTTTTTGTTAAAAATACTTTTATTACTTAAAGTGACTGTAATGTAATATTAAAGTTAACTTTTCTATTTTCCTAGCCGCAATATTGGTTTTCTTTACAATGGGGGCCACGACTTTATGCCCAAAAGGTACACCCCTATTGCAATTATTCAATTTAATACATCTGTTCCCCCGAGCTACGGATGCATAGAGCAATGTAGTCCAAAGTGATATTTCTGAAAATAGCCATACTTAGATCCCAATACGACTTGATGGAAAAATCCTAACCACACTATTAAGATTTTTACAAGATGTAATTTAGTTTTTCTATATTGTATAAAATTAAAATATTAAATCAATGTTAAGAAATAAATGAAAATTTCATATCATCTTACTAAAATATATATATATTTTTAGTAGAATACAAGTAGAATTTATTCTCTTAGTGAGCCCTCTTCTAATAAGCAACTCATCTGTTGTGTTAAGATTCACCGTAACATAAAAACAAAGTACAATATAATTTTTAACTTTAAGGAACAACAAAAATAAAGTATATTAGAAATTTTATGTGTGATTCTTAATTTTTGTCTAATGAAAATTACTATTTTATTAAAATAATATTTATTTATTTATTTATTTACGAAAGTCATTAAAATTTTATAATTATATTTTTTTCTTCCAAAATTTGTTCAAATTTTAATAATCAAACGATGGAAAATTCTCGATCGTCCTTCGTCTTCAATCGATGATTCTCACTCTTGCTCTCCTCACTCTTAGTGTCACCTTCACTCTCACTCTCATCTCGTTGTTAAAATCGAAATATAATTATTGTAATATTTTATGAACTTTAAGCATTTAAATGAATTTTGTGACTAATACTGTATTAACAACATTAACCATGAGTGAAAAAAATAAAGTCGAGAGAAAAATTTGAGTGAAAGAAAAATTTTGTATTTTTATTAAATTATGGTATTGTATTTTTAAAGGTGAGAGTGAGAAAGAAAGGAAGGAAGAAAAAAAAAATCTCCTCACACAAATCATTGTGGCATAGTGGTTGGCATAACTCAAATTTTGCATATAGAACCCAGATTTGAACCCACGTGGCAACAAGTTTTCAACAAAAAAAGAGAAGGGGCATGGGAGGGAGCGTTGGCACCTGTGTGCGCGGTAAAGGGCATGGGCGGATTAGCGATCGAAATTTTTCGTTGAAATAATTTAACACTTTCCATTGTGGCACTAATCTGTCGTTAATCTGTCGGTAATATGGTCGCTAATCTATCGTTTAAATAATTTAGCGACATTGTGGCATTGTGGCAATAATTTCAACGGTAATAAATCCGTTACTAATCTGTCGGTAACACTTTAACAAATCATTGTGGCATAGTGGTTGATTAGTAACGGATTTTTTCTGTCGCTAATCTATTGTTGAAATAATTTAACACTTTCCATATTACCGATAGATTAGCGACGGATTTATTAACGACAAAATTTTTCGTCGCTATTCCGTCGCTAAAGTTTCTGACGAAAATATTTTTGTTACTAATATTTAGTGATGAGGTTTTTACTGACAGAATTTGTGACAGAAATATTCCGTCGCTAATACTTTTTAGCAACAAAATATTTACTATCAGCGACAGATATTTCCGTCATTAATACTATATTTTCTAGTAGTGCCAAATGTTGGCCAAAATTATCTAGTACCTAAATTTTCTCTATAAAGTGCAATAGGAGGGAGTAAGTATGAATATACACATGAGTGGAGTGCAATGGAATGAATGTGACATAAAAGAATGGTGAGTGTAGATATGTCAAATTTTATTCCCAAAACAATTTCATCATACCAAATATATCAATGGTCATAAAATAATATCAAAGTTTCCAACAATCAAATAAACATGATGAAATAATGACGATGATGATAATGATAATAATAATGATGATGATGCATCAAATCATATCATCACTTTCCAAAAATCCATGGAGTGCCAAAATCCATTTTTTTCTGACAATGGTTTACCACGATCAAGAACGAGATCGTTAAGGGGTTTTCAAAAGAATTTTCAATTTCAAATAAATACACACAATCTTGGTTTTGGTTTGGGATTTGCCTGGTGATGTAACTAAATTAGACTGAGGGGACTAAAGAAGCGTCTCTCGAGTTCGACTGCCTCTTCAATCTAAAAGGACCTTTACCACATTATCCCGTTGGGCCATACCATGGTAGAGAATGTATAGCCATGAATCCAAAGGGGCGCTAGCATCACAATTTCACACATGCAACTTTTTACAATTTTACAATGTATAAAATGTGCCATCATATTTAAATAAATATTCCACTCATGTCATCAACAACAATAATCTCAATTTATCAATTAAGACATGACACATA
Organism: Dillenia turbinata; assembly: GCA_037126225.1. NCBI lineage: Eukaryota > Viridiplantae > Streptophyta > Magnoliopsida > Dilleniales > Dilleniaceae > Dillenia > Dillenia turbinata. The sequence continues at coordinate 5,384,537 of JBAMMX010000022.1, read as the reverse complement.
TTTGATTTCAAACACATTGGATTTATATTTTAATAAAATTCAAATATCAAGACATTCCACATACACAAAAAACCAATTAAAATTCCTTTTAAAACATTTTAGGAAAAATTTAGGAAAATTTATTTCTCATTTACATCACAAAACAATCCATCCGATCTCTCTACAAAACTCCAAATCTCAACCTCAAATTCAAATTCATGAATAAAAAAACTAAATCCAAGATAATCGTGAGAATATTACCTTAATTTCGTGGCTAGATCGAATTCTCCAAGTCAGATTACTCCAAACCCTATATTTTCCCCTTTTTATAGGAAAACCCTAGGTTCTTACAAACTCTTGTGATTCTAGGGTCGGATTGAGGGTTTTAGAAGCTTTAATGTGCAAGATTGAAGAAAACTTGTTAAATTCTTAAAGAGAAAGGGAGAGCGAGAGGGAGTGTGTGTGGTAAGCTAGAGAGGAAGAGAGATGAGAGGGAGAGTGTCGAGAGAATGAGGGTGGAGAGAAATGAGAAACTTGATATAATGAGCCTCATTTGTAATTGGGAGATCATTTACCAATTTACCCTTCATAAATCAAGAGTTTCAATTTGTTTCCTCTACCATTTTCCATTATTTTACCTTAACTCCAAACTTAATTTCTGACACATTCAATCTCCAAAGAATATATAATGCTCCAAAAGAATTTCATAAAGCTCAATTTAACGTGCGATAGTTAGTATAACCATCTCTCCCAGAAAAACTCGAACACCAAATTTTTTGTGTTTTAGTTTTGCTCAACAGATAACTGCTCTGTTGACCCAAGCAAGGAACCTAGGCTAATGAGACTTTGGGGCTTTCATGGATAATAAGACCTGTAAATGCCCATTAGAGATGGCATCAATAGAGGGGGTTCTGATATTCAAGTTAAAAAGAAAAATGAGAGGGAAAAAGAACAGGCTGAGTAGAGTCTTAAAACAGCCATGTATAGCCTCTATGTGATGAGTATATGCAGAGTTTTCGAATATACCTATCAGCTCGCCTATGCATAGTATATGTAACATGTGCATACATGGTAGATTTTTGTTGAAAGAAACCTTAGTTTTCTTATGGAGAGATTGCTGAGAATCTTCTGAATTATAAGTACTGTAGTCAAAGATCTCTACGAGATCTAGGATCCTATAGCTTTGGGAAGTTCAAGTTGTTACAGAAATTTCCTACCTTATCGGGAGAAATTAAAGAGATTTCATTTCTTATCTGGAGAGATTACTTCTAAGATTAGGGGAGATTCAAATCTTGAGTGATCATGATCTTATTTGTTGGGTAGAGACATTAATCAGTGGGAGATCACTCGGTAGCAGCCAAGAGCGGGGACACCGAGAGGGTTTAATCTAATAGTGGTCAAGAGACATAAGTGAGAGTGCTCGATTGAGGGGGGTTCGACCGAGAGGGAGTGTTTGACTAAGAGAGTGTTCGGTCATTTTGGGTGTTTACCGAGAGAGCCCCTTGGTAGTCTATGGACTTTTTGACTATGACCCTAATGGGTTTGGTAGTCTCTGGACTTTATGGTAACGAATTATTAGACCATATGCCATCATTTGCCCCTCACCCTAATAATAGTTTAAAAAAGTGGTATTAGGAGTAGTTATGAATTTATAGGAATTGAAGAGCCGTAGAAAGTGGTAAGAATTTGGGAAGTCACGAAAGTGGAGCCTATTGGAAGTGACTCAAGAGTGGAGCATTAAATACGCGATGTCTCTTCGATTGTGAGACATGCCACTTCGATCGCTTAGGATTGTATTCAACACGATTCTTATTGTTATAAATGGTAAAGGGTATTTGGTGGAGTCTCGTCACTTATTTAGTGAAATGAGATTTTGGTATTTAGGTTTTGGTTCATGAGTGGCAAAGTTTGTGAAAAACAGAGATGGTGAGGGGTTCTGAGTCACAAATTTACTACGATATTGGCGAGATTAGGAATGTGGTGAGAGGGAGCAATTACAAGAATCAGTTACCCATAGAGTATAAAAGTTGGGGATGTGAGAATATAGATGATTTTAGAAATGATAAATTAGATTTGGTGCATGATCAAGGCAATATGAATGGTTGTTGTTATGGCTGCACCAGAAGATTGTAGTAAAACTGTTGATACAAGAGTCCATCACCAGGGAAACCATGGCATTTGGAAACCCAATGTCATGATGGTTCAGTATCGGTGTTTCAGGGGCCTTTCATTGGGTGGATGCATTCTCACTCTATTTTTGGAGAGTCCTTTGGATGGTGGGGGTGTTTCCACTCTTATCTATGGGTCTATGGGCTGCAGTATCAGAAGAAAAAAGTCTAGCAACAAGAGGTTGATAATTCTCTTATAAGAGTTTTCAAGCATTTCTTGGGCCAAGGGTTAGCACTAGCTATGTATTCAAAGCTCAGTTTATTTTCCACATGTTGTGTTTACTGTAGGTAGTAGCATCCTAGATAAATCTAGTTATAAGGAGCATACCTGGTCAATGAGGCAAGGGTTCTGATTTCTCAAGCCTTTTCTATCTATGTACTCTGATGATGTACTCTTTAATGTATAAACATTGCATTATATTGAAATGAATTTGCTCTGTCATTTTCTTCAGCTTTTTTTTTTTTGTACAAACCCTACCTTTCATATGTATGAAAACTTGAATGAATAAATGAGCAGAGAATTTTCTTCTTTATTATTATTGTGTTCTACCTATTTTGTTGATCATATGTTGGAACAAAAAGACTTGAGCTCTGAGTTATCTCCGATTGTATTATAGCTAAGAGGGCTTGTTAGAACCCTTTTTGAGTGCTAAAGCCGAAAGAACAGGAGTTGGAATTAATTTGCGTGCATGGATCTATAGAGTTGAGAAGCGATAAGCGACGTCCTGCTAAGGCCTACATGAGGTATTGAGCTAACAGTGGGGGTGTTGAGACCCGTATGACGTGTGTAGTTTCGAGAGAGTGGGTACGGAAGCCTTGTGTGGTGTCGAGCCAAGGAGCAAACTAAGAAGGGTATATTTATTAGTTAATCCAAATTCACCAAGGAGCTCACTAAGAAATTTGGATTAGGTGAAGTCAAAGGAAATACAACTCTTTTGAGCACCTTAGAAATGTTGAACAAAGATGAGGAAGGAAAACTACTGTGTTCAAAGTTTTATAGGAGTGTGATAGGTTCACTATTGTATTTAACTTCATCGAGGCTAGATATATTATACAGTGTATGCTTGTGTGTTAGATTTCAATCAAATCCTAAGAAGTCTCATCTGGCAATGGTGAAAAGGATCTTTGGATACCTAAAAGATGCATGTAACTTAAGACTATGATATGATATGAATTCATCCTTTCAGTTACATGATTATTTTAATCCTAATTTTGTTGGGTACAAATTAGATAGAAAGGGTACAAGTGACACATGTCAATACCTTGGGAGTATGTTAGTGTCATGATTTTCTGAGAAACAGAATAGTGCTACCACATCCACCACTTAAGCTGATTATGTTACAATTGGTTGGTGTTGTGCTCAATTCCTTTAGATAAATTATCAGTTAAAGGATTATGAATTAGAATTATATTGCATACCTATAAAATGTGATTATACTAGTACAATCAATTTAACAAAAAATCTAGTCCATCATTTTAGGATAAAACATATAGAAGTGAGATATCACTTTGTTAGATACCATGTCCTGAGGAGTGATATTATTCTTTAGTAATTGAAACAGAAAAATAGATAGCGGACATATTCACAAAACTCTTTATACCTTAAGAAGAGAATTAGGGCTGATAAACTTTGACGAATAGGCATTACTTGATTGATTTGATGTACTTATGTAATGATTTTTTTCTTGTTTGTGTATGAACTCGAAAAATTTAAGAATGACAAGTTGACTTGTTTAAAGTATGAGTTGACTTGTATTTAAATAGATAACATTAATTATAAACGTTAAGACAAGCAAGTTGACTTGTTTAAGTGCATAAATCGAATTGACTTTATGACTCAAGGTTCTGGATCTTATTAAAAACTCAATGAGCCTTCTTGTGAGAGTCACAAGTCGACTTGGGGTAGTTTAGAGTACAGAACTTCCATCCCATGAGTTAACTTATGCACTGTATCTAGTTGACTTGTACCTAGAACTTAAGGTTTAGATCAATGCCCTAAAATCCTAAGTCAACTTGTCCCCTATCTTTAATGCTTGAGGCTCAAAACATTGATTAAGACTAAATAAGTTGACTTATCCTATGTATAAGTCGACTTCATTCAGTACTATAAGTTCAAAATATAAGTCTAAACTTAACGAGTCTACTTTTCTAGATAATGAGTCAACTTGCAATAGTTTAAAACTGAAGAATATTAAATAGAATACTTGATAAGTCGACTTACTATGGCCTTCAAGTCGATTTGCGATAGTAAAAACCAAGGCCTATAAATAGAAATCCCGAACTCTAGTGACTTAACATATAAACTAAACCCTAGCCTCTCTCTCTCTCTCTCTCTCTTCCTAAGACTCAAAAGGCAAAAACGACTCACCCAAAACCCTATCCCATTGGAAATTCATCTCCAAACATACCACGGATGAAGAATCCCTCTCATTACAATCACACCAACTTCTAATTGAAAGTCAAAAGTAAGTCCTTCGGAGAAAACTTCACTTCTAGATTTATAAATCACTTTAGACTTATAAATTGGGTTATTTTATTTTATTTTATTTATTTTTTTTAAAGTAAGTATTGATTTTTCTTATGGTGAGTACAATAGGGAAACTAGTCTCAATAGCCTCATTCACCCCAATACAACATCATGCGATAGGTTAGTCTAATTATTTTACAACGTAGGTGAACTCAAGGGTAGATATGTCGATGCCTCCAAAATTGATATATTCCTAAAAATGTATCTTCAAGAGCTATGTAGGAGGAATGGAGCTAGTAGTCACCCCAAAAATTCCGTAAAGAATGAATACATAAAATTAGGTGCCTTGAGATGAATGTGAGGAGTATATGGGAATGGGGTTATTAGATAATACTAGGGTTGTGTTCAAAAACCCTAATCTCCAAGTAGTGAACAAAAAAGCAGCTTTTTCTAGATTTACATGAGAGGCTGCTCCATTTGATTGTGACATATGTGCTAAAATCTAGAGTAGGAAGCCATACCACCATCACTCGAGAAGATTTTTAGATTATGACTTGCCTTATGCTAGGCAAGAACCCTAGCTTGCATTTTCTTATTCCTTTCCATATGATAGCCACTTTAAAATCAGAAAGCGGAAATCTTCCATACCTTTCTTTAGTTAGTGATCTCATAGCTATGCATGAGATAGATATGAGTGGGGAAATTGGCACAAAACTAAATTCTAAACATGGCATTGGTGCCTCTTTCCTTACTAAGGCAAATTGTGTTGAAGATGATAGTGTTATATAGAGAAGAAAAGGAGAAAGGGAGGAAAAAGAACAAGCTAAAGAGTTTATCCATAGAGCCACAAAGCCTACTCACCCTTCTTCGGAGCCTACCATTGAGCCTAGCCATTCTACCCTTCCTAAACCATACAAGCATATTGATATGTCCCAACTATTAGTTTTAGCCATTTATCATGGAGGAGCTGATGGAGCCCATAGCATTTCTCACAGCCTATGACTCTGGAGATGATATGGGGATGTCTATAAAGGATGCAGGGACAGATCGATTAGGTGGAAGGCAAAGTGGATGCTTCATCAAGAGCTAGAGACTCCTTTCATTGAGATCCTACATTCATGCATGTATTTTATTTGTTTTTGTACATGTAGTTGAACATTGATACTTGTACTTGTTTCTTTTATGTAATGCACTTTTGGATTTGTCTATGAACTCAACCTAAATACTTATAAACTTATAAATGTCTACATTTTTGCTTCTTTATTAAACATGATTTTATATACTTTTCAATATGCTTATGATTGATTGTCTCTCATTGTTTAACGCTTGTCATTCTTGAACATGTCACTTCCTCATTCAATCTTGCTCATACCCCATTTATTGATGATAAAAAGGGAGAGAAGATTTATGAAATAAAATGCAAAGATGAAGGGAAAAAGACAGAGAAAGAAGATAAGGGAGAGAAAAAAAATAAGATTTATAAGGAGAAGCATAGATTAAGGGGGAGCAATACTAAAAAATGATTTAGAAATCTTTCAACTTCAAGTAATGTTTTGTCATCATCAAAAGGGAGAGATTGTTGACAAAATGTATTTTAATGATGAGCAAAATTGTGAAAAATCAAATTTAGATAATGAACAAAATAGTTTAGATTGATGAAAGACTAATTTGGAAGAAATTAGAACATATATGAGAATGTTTATAGGTAGATAACTTAGTTATGGACTTGAATAGGTTGACTCATATCAGACACCAAGTTGACTTGCTAAGTAAAGATCAATCTTGAACTAAAACATAATGTTTTACTAATCCACTCGAGTAAGAATCAAGTCAACTTGCCAAGTGTTATAAGCTTATTGAATTTAAACAGTAACTTATTTAAGTTAACTTACCTGGGAAATTAAGTTGACTCAAAAAATATTTTGTGAAAAAGGACTAAGTGGGAGTTTAAGAACAAATCAACCTACCTATAGTCATAAGTCGACCTGTCCTGCAGAGGTATTAAAGAAATCACAAATTTAAAATTCTAATGGTCGAAAATTTAAATGTGTAATGACCAAAACAAAATTACGTCAATCTACATTTAGGTCAAATTGACCTAATATAGTCATAAGTCGACCTGCCTTAGAAAAATTCATGGAAGGAAAGCTGACTCACAAACCATAGGTCACAAACATGAGCCATGAGCTAGGACACTTGCTAACACACGAGCCACCATAGGATAGTCATAGGCTAAGACTTAAAGCTCATGTAAAATTAAGGCCAACTCCACCTATACATTGTACAAGTCGACTTGCACATTTGAGGTTTAAAAAAAATTTAAAGTGAGTTCAAACTCAAGTCGACCTAGGCATGATATATAGTTGACCTATACAACTATAGTACATTGAAAATCTCAAAGGCCATTATGCACAAGTCAACCTGCACATATCATAAACTTTACAAAACACTCTACCGGTCGATTACAAGTGATAGTAAACCAACATGCAAGAGCCAAAATAAAATATATGCCGAGCCAAGTTGTACCAAGTTAACCTACCACAACAATGAGTCGACCTACATGAGCCATAATACAAACATAGTTAAGTAGTGTTTAGCACAAGCCGACCTAAATAACGCCAAGTTGACCTGCATGAGCCATGAAGTAAAAAATGCTTAACTACCATCAAGCCCAAGTCGACTGAAGCATATAGAAGGCGACTTGCATAAACAACTCAATGAAAAACACTTAACCAAAATGAAGTTCAAGTCAACTGGAAGAAGCACAAATCAATTTGCATGAGCCATAATATAAAAATGCTTAAGTACTGATGAGCAACAATCGACCTAACGAGAGTATAACCCGACTTGTCTAAGCAATTAAGTATTAGGACAATATAAAATTCAAAACTCAATCGACTTGAAGAAAGAATGAGTTGACTCATTCTGAATAACGGCTAATTCTTTAGAAAAGCAATTTCAACATTAAATGAGCTTTAACCACCCTCAATGGCTAAGTTTCTGCATTAAATAAAGCTCAATGGCTATTTCTTTTTCAAGGTTATAAATACATCACCTCAAGTGAAGATTCAAGAAATTTTGGAGCATTTATTGAACATGATCAAATGAAATTTTTTGTGAGCTTTACTTTCTTTGTGTTGTATTTTTATTTTTGGATCTAAATGACTTATTTGAAGTTGAAACTTCATTGTAAATCTTACATCACCTTCATATAATTTTAAAAGATCAAAAGAAAAGGTTCTTTCAATCTAGACTCGAAAGGCATTTGTGTGAAACACAAATTAGGTAACTAGCTATCATGTAAAACTAGTGAAGAGTGTTCGAGTGAAACATTTGTAAGGTTTTACTAACATCTAGATAAGCTAATTGTGTATATTATTTTGGTTAAAATAGTGGATTAGAAATCTAGATAAAGTTTGGGGGTGGACATACACTAAGGAAGGTAGAATTACTATAAATCTTCTACGACGACTCTTCTTGTTCTTCTTTCTATCTTCTTTTCAAATCCAAAAAATTTGAAAAATACTAAAACAATCTATTCACCCCCTCTAAATTGTCACAGATTCTTCATAAATTAATTTTACCCTAATTGGACAATATTTCATCCTAAATTTACTATAACATAAATTAATTTGACCCTAATTTAACCTTAATTTGCTCTAATTTTATCTTAATTTTATCCTAATTTTACTCTAATCTTTCCCTGATCATGCCATAATCATGTATATGTTCCAAAAAAAACAATAATTAATATACTAACACAACATCAATGTATTCAAATTCACAAAAAATAGATAAATACTTTTGGATCAACAGAGGTGGCAATGAGAAGAAAGAGATATGAGAACAACAAATGCATGCGGTAAGGAGAGAGAGAGAGAGAGAGAGCAACCTCTAGTAGCTTTCTTTGATGGTGGGGCAACAATGGCGATGGCTATCTTCAATAGGTGGCGACGACGAATGAAGAAGACAATAAAGAGACGAGAGAATAAAGAATAGAGAAGATAAGGTCTGTTAGTGTGAGTTTTTAAAGGATTTTTCATTGTTTTACCTTGAAAACACCAGCAAACAGTGAACATGCTAATGTTTTTTAGTAAAAATGTCAAGATATCCTTCTCTCTCGAAAGTGTCTCACTTTGGTCTCTCTCATCCTTTTGCCGACATTTTTAAGTAAAAAATTCGGCATCCCCCTCTCTCTAAAATGTCTTTCTCTCTCTACTGTCTCTTACTGGTCCCTCTCTCTCCACCCTTTCTTGACATTTAGACCAAATGTTGGCATACTTAAAAGTGTTGCCGACATTTATTATAAGAAACGTTGGCAAAATTAAGTTTTTACAATGTTTAGAGCTAAAATATCAGTAAAAGTTCCCACTACCACTCGTACGAACTATTTTTCCTGATGTTTTGACACCTAAAAGTCACTAAAAAGTGTTTTTGTCGACGGTTTTTTATCAAAACATTACAAAAAACAAAATAGTGGCAACTCAATCCTTAAACATCAGGAAATAAATGTAAGAAAAAGTCCCTTTTGTAGTGTAACAAGCATGAAGCATGCCCTACTTTATTCACTTTATTAAAAGAAATATTTGAGCATGACTTTAAGACCATGTTAAAGATAGGAAGCAATAACAATAATATGAAGCCTATTGATCTATTGTTTAAATGAATTATTATAATAAATTAGTTTTATATAGAAAACTCATTATCACAAGTATGAAACCAATGGTTATAAATATAAAATTAAATCAAATCAAATATATTCAAAATCAAATTGATTTTTGATTTGATACATAATATATTTTAGCAAAATCAAATATTTTTATAATATATGATATTTTTTAATATTACTCCTCAAATTTAATGTAATATAATAAAAAGAACTTGCAATAGATGATAAGTGTATTAGAGGATGTTTGAATATAGTTCTGGCACTAACTCTGACTTTGACTTTAACTGTCGTGCTATGGGTGTACAGATAACTCTTTTTGTAAAGAGAACTCTAATATCAAGTTAAAAGAAATTAGATATGGCTCCGAACCCATATTAGAAAATATTTGAACATGACTTGGAGAACATGTTTAAGATAAAAATGAAAAGCAATAATAATAATATTAATTCTAATAATCTATTATTTCAATTATTATTACAAATATGAAAATAATTGATACAAATATAGAATAAACAAAATTAAATATATTCAAAATTAAATCAATTATTAATTTGATGTTGATAAATAATATATGCTAACAAAATCATATATTTTTATAATATATAATATATTTTAACATTCTCAAATTCAATATTGTATAATAAAAATCATTTGAATTTGAAAAATGTGATAAGTATATTAGAGGATAGTTTGAATATGGTGTCGGTACTGGTACTGGTGCAAGCTCTAGCTCCAGCTGATTTTGACTGTGGTGCTAAGACCATGTTAAAAAGAGAAAGAAATAATAATAGTATGAATCTTAATAATCTATAGTTTTAATTAATTATTACAATAAATTAGATTTATATAAAAAACTCATTGTTATAAAATGAAAACAATTGTTATAAATATAAAAACAAATAAATTCAAATATACTCTAATTTGATTTTGATAAATAATATGTTCTAATAAGATTAAATATTCTCATAATATATGATATATTTTAACATCATCTCAAATTCAATATGATATAAAAAATCCCACTAAATTTGAAAAAAACGATAAGTATATAAGAGTATAGTTTGAATATTTCTTTGGTGTTGGGCTAGCTTTGGCTCCGGGTCTAGCTTTGTGGCTCTTGGCTCTAGCTTTGAGTCTTACTCTGGCACCACGGGCATGTGGATAATTTTTTTGCAACGGAAACTATGATACAAAATTTACTTTAAAACAAAATATATGCTTTGATACCATGTTAAAGAGTATTTGAACATGACTCTAAGACCATGTTAAACACAAGAAGCAACAATAATAATACGAACTATATTGATCTATTGTTTTGATGAGTTATTACAATAAGTTGGTTTTATATAGAAAATTCATTGTTATAAATACGAAAACAATTATTATAAATATAAAAATAAATAAAATCAAAGATACTCTGATTTGATTTATATACATAATATATTTTAATAAAATCAAATATTTTCATAATATATGATATCTTTTAACGCATGTACCGGTGCCAGCTATTATGGAACTTGGGAGGGAAGAAAAATTGTTGTCTGTGGGCAGACTCATTCAAGCCGTGCTAGAAATCCTAAAGCCTGAAGGCATTAGACAAGGGCGTTGCTTTGTTTCCCTATTCAAAATTTGTATTTTCATACCTTGTTTAAGGAAGATCCTTAGAATGATAGTTCAGCTAGTTAACCCGCCCATCTAACAAAGTAATTTGCGACCCTTACTTGATAACTTTAATCTTGAAGAGATAGCGCTAGATACATTTTTAGATTACAGAATCCAAAATTCTTTGTCTATTTATTGACGGGAAACTAACATCTAAGCTAGGAAAACAGTAGAAAATTTGGAATGAAAAGGAAAAACTACTTATATTTATGTATAGATGCTTAAGCAAAATTTGTTCAAGCCCATTTAGCAAGAAGAGCCATACAACCGGCGCCCAAAAGAAGTGATAAATTGGCTCCCATTTGCAGCTTGATGTTGTTTTGCATTCTTGGGTTCATGAAGTCTGCAGCGAGTAAATCAACAAGAGCCATATAGATCAAAATTCCGGCTGAAGCGGAGTTCAATACTCCTTCGACTATCAAAGCTGTTGCACTTGTTTCGCTGTACACAGTCGATATTCCCATCCCAATTGCAATGCCCACCGGTGTGGTCAGTGAAAAAAACAGTGCCATTGTCACTACTTGCCTTTGCTTGAATTTAGCCTGCACACAAGTTTTTAAACAACTCTTAACAAAATCAATAATCCCGAGAGAGAGAGAGAGAGAGAGCCCATTGGCATAGAGTCATATCAATCGTATGGACTTTGAAAACTTACACAGTTGACTTCAGAAGAAAAAAACAACACTAGAGTTTTTCATGAATATAACATGTTTCCAACCTTTTTTTTGGGGGGGGGGGGGAAACTTCAATCGTATTGACAGGAAGTTTTGATTGAATTGAAAGTAAATACAATTAATAAAGTTAAGGCATGGGTTTTGGCAGTCTTTGAATTATTTGTACTCTCCCTGATAAATAATAATTTTTCTATTTCTTATTATTAAAATTCTCTGATGATCTCATTTTATTTAGATAGTCATCCTGTGGGTGTGTGTAGTGTATGTATACATATGTCTTATATCTATGTATTTTTTTATATTTCCAAGTACCACTATAACCCTAAAGGTCCATACAAAGACATAAAATAAGGAAAAAGCTCCGAAATAAGCTCTTTTTTGTGATTAACAAAAAACTTTCTTTTTGGGTCTCCAAAAAAGAATTGCACATTTTAGACAAAATTACACTTTCTATAGTAGAGATAGAGACACTGTATTATACCTGAGAGATGCATCCACCAAGTCCCATACCCTCAAAAAATTGGTGGAATGTAAGTGCGGCCACAAGAGGCCTAATCGTACTCGGACTTTGAGATGCACCCAAAGATATTCCAATAATTACCGAATGGACTACAATTCCCAATTCCAGAACCTACACGAACACAACCAATTCAATATTCACCCCCAAAAGAACAAACTTTAATTACCCAAAAGGAAGATGAAAAGAATTAGAAAACCTGGGATATGATTTTGTGTCGAATAAGATGACTAGCGGAAGAAGGAGAATCATCGACAAGAGTAATAGCCCCATGTGAATGACCATCAGTACCATGGGTATGAACATGCACGTGACCCGCGTGCTCCTCATCAGCAACCTCCACACGGCCAGGCTGCTTGTTGAAGTGCGACTTGGAGTAGTAAGAGGTGGCCATGGCATCTATCATCAAAGTGAGGATGGTAGATACCATGGCAATGAATCCGGTGAAGGGAAACTTTCCCCAAGGATTCTCATTCAAACAAGGGGAGGTTAGGTGGTCGAATGCGTCAGGGAGGACATGAATGAACCCCGTCGACAGAATCACGCCCGCAGCAAACGCCTTGATTATGAAGAACATGTCCTTTTCCGGCCGCAGAGAGGGTATTATCTTCCCCATCATTGGAAGACAGACTCCTATTCCTCCCGCGATTAGTATTGACACTATTGCCGCTATTTGGTACTTTTGGGCTTCCCCCTTGTTGATTTCTCCATCATCTTCGGGTTCACATGTGCATTCACTTAATGCAATTGTTGGAAGCAAGGCTAGGGTTATGAATAATAGTGCTAAGATTTTTTGTGAAGAGGAAGAGAAATTGAGCTCTTTCATGGCGGCCAAAGTAATTGAGACTCAAAAGAGGAGGAGGGTTTGGTTTTCTTTCTTTGGCCTAATGTAGAGCCATGGAAGTGTTTTTATTTTGTTGGATGGATGGCCTCATGGGATGTCATATTTTGGAAGAATGATAGAAACTGTTTACATAATTCACTCATTAGGGAGGGTAGATTTGTCATTCCACAATAATAGAATTAGAAAGATGAGCACATTTTTGAAACATTTGTGCTCCTTTGGGCGGCATTTTGGTGGTTTTGTTTTGCTTGATGATAACCTCGTTACCCGGTTACATCTTTCCCAAGGTACTTTTCTTATATTCTTTTTGAAAATTGGGGTTGGTGTGAAATTTGACTTTTAAAAAATAAAAAATAAAAAATAAATTGGCCTCGTCCTAATCCAAATGTCATCACTTGGTACCCCCTTTGCCCCGAGTCTGGCCCTCCTCAGATTAGGCAATGCATATGACCAATCCCAAAACTAAAAACCCTAAACTCTCCGAAAGAGAAAAATCCTCTGTGCAAATACGAGGGAATCTAGAAAGGGGTTTTAATAAATAAAAAAGAGAGTCAAATATGTATTCAGCGTCTCTCTCGCGTACTTGCTTACCCGATTACCATTTCTTTCCTTTTATTTTTCACAATTGCCGCGTTATTTGCCACCTCATGTGATCAATCGCTCTCCACCGCGTTGACATCCACTCGACATGCCATCTTCACTCCCAGGAAAGACCATTGACTTTTATTGTTCTTCGCTACTTACCCCTTTTTTTTTTAATCGAATTGATAAATTACTTGACCAACCTATTGATTTATTAATCCGATCAATCAAACCGTTTTACGAATCAAATAATATTATCATGATATTATATATATAATTTATATATTTTAAAATAAATAAAATCTATATATCTTGATCATTCAAATCAAGATATCATATTGATCAACTTATTAATTTATTAATTTATTACTCAGATTAATCAAATCGTTTTACGAACCAAATAACATTATCATGATATCATATATATAATTTATATATTTTAAAATAAATTAAAATTTATATATTTCTATAAAAAAAATGAATTTATTATGTCAGTAACAATTTATATATTTTATACTTTTTTCTTTGTATCAGTTTGAAAAAAGATGAACAATAAATTGTATATTATGTAGGTTCTTATCGATTTTGATCGATTTTAAATGATTTTGATCGAGTTTCATTTCATTCGGTTTAACAGTAAAAATCAAACTAGAGTATAGAACGATTTCTGTTCGAACCAGTAGAACCGACCAATCTAGTTCGGTTTTATAAACAATGGTACTTAATCGCCATTGCCAAATTGACTCCTTGTAAATCAACTCAATCGTGCAAAAAGATATGAAAGATCCTTTGGTCATAACGATGTTATGCATCAACTCAACTCATTGCTGTAAGCCTTCTTAGAGATTTATGAGCCGATGAGTAATACATTAGTAATTAAATTTATCAAGTAAAAACAGGAATGTTGTCATACTTTCTTTTCAATCTATATACTATATATTATATCTATGTAAATAAGAATTATATATTATATACTATCATAAGATTTGACACAATTTAAAATGATTTCATAAATTTCTCTCTCTATATATATACACATTTTAACTAAGCGGGAGATTGTTAGATTTTATTTTGGAAATATATATTTTTTGTGTGTAGGTAATATGCTATTATAAGGTTTGGTCCAAATTTAAGGGATCAAATAATGTTTAAGGTTAAATGAATTTAAATCATCTCATCAAGAACCACAAGAATCACAATCACTTTAATTCTTATATATTCGATTACAATTTCAGAGATAGCAAAACTCTTCTGGATGATTAAATATGAATGATTTAGAATTTGGTAATAGATTTTAATTTATTATAATAATTAGAGTTATTTAACAAAAAAATATCTCTCGCAACTACTTAGGCTTTGAAAACTCTACATTTGTTGGATTGGGACACATGGCATGAGTGGATATATGCGACTTACAGTATAATTTCAGATCTTTATATCTTTGTAACGTTCATATTGGCCACCAAAACACCACTAGTAGTGAGACTTAAGTCAATCTGTGTGTGTATTGTCACTATTTGGGTAGTCAACAATTTGCAGAAGGGAGTACTCAAATAATAAATGTGAGCATGCAGAATTGGGGTCTGGTCCACGTCCAAATCTGCAAGAGAAGCAGACAAAGCATGCCGTGCATTCAAGTCTTCTTACATGCGGATGCCACCCTTTTTGAATTCAAAACTTTGAAAACTGTTCCTTACAAAACTGGGCTCAATTTCAACTCTAGCTGAATGTATGGATAAGTATGTGTTAGAAGTGGTAGGTAAGGCTAGCTTGGCCTAGAGTATCATGCCTTGATTCAACTTAAATATATAAAAATGAAGAAAAATTTATAGAAGTGAAGAAAATTGTTTACTTGAGGTGTTTAGTTTTGAAACTTTTATAAATATAAGAATTTATGTGGATGTAGATATATTGGTTGAATTATATTAAATATTATGTGTTTTATGTTTGGTTGAGTTGAATGATCTACATCACTATCAAAGTTAATTCATCTAGATTTGTATGCTCTTTATGAGTGGACCCATGATCCACTTATAACTACTAAAGAAGGGGATTTGTAATTGTGCAGAATTATTGAGTGACATTCTTATTTTGAGGATAATCTTAATATAATTTGGTGCTATGCTAGCACTAATTAATAAAATCCTCCTGTTGATGCCAAAAAAAAAAGGGAAAAAATTCGCAACTGTCTCTTCTTTGGTAAAAATTAGTTTCGACATTAAAATTCGCAAGATATTACTTCAACCAATAATTCCACTAAGAACACATCCAGAGGAGGACCGGCGCGCACGGGAGAGGGATCTGAGCTTACCGTGAAAAGGTCTTCTAATTCTAATTCTGAATTACTTGTTTTAATGCTGGTCTGGGTTCAGTGTTTCCTATCAAACGAAAAAAGCTGTGACACACGCATGTTACTTCTAAAGCTCCTAGATAGGTGGTTTAAGAAGAGACCTGTACAACTAGGTTAAAAATTTTTCCATTTCTTTCACTTAATGTAATTCTTGTGAAAACTACACCCAAACATAGAGAGAGGGATATTTAAAAGAAATTAACTCAAACCGAGGGCCCTAATCTGGGCTGTATCTGATGTCACACAAACTAAATCTCACCTTCCATAGCTGATACCATCATACCTTGTTGCAATACTTTACACCAAAAAGCCCAACAAGACCTAAAAACCAACTTACGTTCAACCTGTGTGGATGTTGATTTGACAGCATAGAGGGAAGAGCTCCTCTATTTTTTCCCCTTATAATCATCTTCATCATCTTCATCGTAGTATTCTTCCCCATCCTCGTAGTCATCCACATCATCATCGTCATCATAGTATTGCTCATCTTCATCTTCGCCATTATCATTTCCATTCCGCAAAAGATATGCGGTCTCTCTTGCCTGTGGCCCCATTAAATGTCCTTGAATTCGATCCCGAATGGCTGTTCCCTGTGCAGAATAATTAGACACCGCAATCAATTAACAGAGTTAGCCATAGCCTTAGGTAGCCCATGGAAACCACTTGTGACTCAAGGACTTTCTTTTGCAAATAAATGCACGATGGAACCATAGCAAACATGAACATTACCATTTTATGACATCCTTCTTCAAACATCTCAAGAAATCCAGCTACCCAGCGATCTGCATTTTCTATCCACTCATTTCGATGCATAGCAACAGTTTGAATCTGCAACAGGCATGCAAGTCAATTAAGCTCTAAAATTTCAATAAAAGTCATTTGCAATTGCTAGGAAGCATTTGGTTCTTTTAAGACCATTCAGTATTAATATCAATATGTCAAAAAATGACAGAACCTAAAGTGCAAATGATTGAAAGGAACATTTTTTAGTCCAATCGAACAACAATATGTACTTGCAAAGGGTATCTAAAAATAAAAAGCATAGAAGATGGTACAACTTTATCAGCAAAATTGATCAAATTATGCTAGAATGTGCTTTCCGAGATTGCCATCATGATAACCAAGCCCTAGACATTGCTATTGATTATTTATTCTGAAACTGACCAGGAATCCAAGCAACACCAGTTTCGAATGGCTAAGCAGAAAACCAGGGAAGCAATCTTCACTCTTAGTGGATAATTAAAGGAGTGAAGGAACAAGTTTCATTGTACTCAAAAGTTGTTATTTATTTATTTTTTTTTTAAAAAAAATAAATCTTCTAAATATTTGTAGCTACCAAAATGAAGGAAAACATTCAAAGAATGCATGGAATAAATGAAATAGTCACCTGGACGTGGAATATTATGAATGGATACTCTCAAGATGGAGTTCAAACTGTGCTTTGACATATAACAAGTATATCAGATTGTTCATTCTTAACAATTCAGAGGTTTAATTCCTCTACTTAGTCGTTAAAAGGCTAGTTTGCACCAAAAGGTCTTCTATTAAGATATAATAGGGATATAGGTCTCAACATGTATAAATCTACTTTTTCCCTTAAAAAGTTTTGGAATAACTATTTAAACAAGTTTAGATGAAAAAGATTAACACAGGTGTGGGGGGGAAAAAAAGAATTTTGGGGTATGAAGAATAAAATATACAGGACTACCAACAAAAACCTTGGTCCATGCCAACCAAAAAGAAAAAAAAAGTGCTTTATTCTTGCCAAATGTTGCTTCGATTGATTACCTTACCCGTCTTTTCAAACCAAAAAACTACATAAACGAGTGAGGGTTTCTTATAAGTTATCAAATTTCTTATTGGCCTAAAAATATGATAATAATAATAAAAAAGTAAAAAAATAAAAATAAATTAAAAGGTGACTCAGATTTATTACTAATCTGTTTAGCAATTTCCAGGAAAATTTAATTATAATTTCCCATCTTGTGAAAGTAGTCATACAAAGGCTCATAACCTGAGAATCTAAGCAGTAGATATAAGGTTCAAGAATTTCCGCAGCTGGACAAGTCTTAAGTGGATGCCTTTCTTGCCTCAGTTCTGATAACCAGCAGACTACTTGAATAAATCTAGTAAATTTATCCACTTTTCATCTCTATTACCATTTCAGTTGTGGTAGTTAAGAAAACAGATGTATGTCCACATTCTTGAGGGGGAAAAAGAAAGTTAAAATTACTAAGGATAGGGCTCAATGTCTTAGAGCTTGAGATAGAGAAGACGCATATGAACATAGAATAGGTAGATGCACAGACAAAAAGGCAAGTAATCCCAGTTACTGGGGAAGTTAAATGTAATACTTCGATGACCATAGGTGCAATGAGTTTAGAGGGATGAATGTTAAATTCGTAATATATATTCATACACAGAAAGACACACAGGAACACATATATCGTTGTTTGTCAAAAATTCACCATTGATACTTTCCTCATATTGAACATGCAACTATCACATTTAACCATGAAAAGAAAGGAAAACTATGTTACATCTTCTTAAACATCCAAGAGGTCATCAAATAGTGTGTAACTTTGACCAATCAATGCAGAAAAGTACTCTGTTAAAAACCATACTCTCAAAATAATAGAAGGCCACCTCATTCTTAAAGAGTCACATTCTTATTCAAAAGAACCATAAAAAGGAAGGGGGGGGGAAGATAAAAAGGAGGGGACAAGTCAATAAATCAAGTTTACTGAACTTCAGCTACTGCACCCATTCCCTTACCAATCATGCAAGAAAGAATTTCTCAAATCACAAAGATCCCAATTGGGTCATAGGTTTCAGAATGAAGTAATGGGAATGAAAACATTCATTCCGCAGACCATGTTTGGAAATGAGTCTTAGGAATTGGAACTTTTGAGGGGGAATCAGAAGAAGGCTACCACCACAAAACCCATGTGAGAGATGGGAATCACAAAATGAAAGAGAATGACAAAAATTAAAGAAAAACCTCCTTCTACACTTCTGGCCTCTGCCAAGAAGATAAAAGCTACTGCCAAAACACACCCCAATCATCTTTGAGGATCTATCATGAATTTGAATATCTCCCTAATATTCTCTCTAGTAATTTGGTCTTTGCTGAAATTGATGATAACAGCTGGACCCACATCTCAGCAACAATGACAACAAGGACATAGATCTTGAGCACAAGGATATGAATCTTTACAATGAAACTTAAGACCTCCAAGGCACAATCTTTCTTCAGATGACAAAGGTTTCAATTTGAGAAACAAAACCATTTACAGATTCAATCAGAGATCCTAACTCACCCAAAGTCTTTTTTCGTTTTTCATTTTTCATTTTTTTTAATGACAACCTAATCTAAAAACCAATATCTTCCCTTTTTTTTGCTTGCTGAGCAAATTTATCAGGTGAATTTGTTGAATGCATAATTGAAAAATATTTAGAGAAAATGCAATTAATTATTGTTGGTGGAGGAAGAAGAATGAAATCAACCCTCTAGCTCCTGTCATCTCCAACCACAGGGAAGGGAATAAACTCATCCTATATGTGTACGTAACAGTATTTGATCAAATGTCATGATGGTCTACAGGTGTTTCCAAATTTGAATACAGTGTACCCCAAACCGATTTGGAATCACCATTTAAAAACCCATTGCCCGAAATTTCAGAATGAGAATGATAATCCTTCCGAATCCAATTTCCTTTGACATCCAAATGATGCCTAAACTTGTATGCATTTAATAGGAATGATATTCTTTTTTTATTTAAATAGAAAAACAATGTTGACAACATAGATGGGATGTAAATCATAGGATTCAAACGGGTTTGATGAGATGGAGAAGAGTATATGGAGTTCTTTGCGATCGCATGATGCCACTCTCTCTGAAAAGAAAGTTTTATAGAACGATAATGACACCTGCATTACTATATGGTACCGAATGTTGGGCCATTAAACAAAAACAAGAGCAGAAAATGGTTGTAGTTGAGATGAGAATGTTAAGATGGATGTGTGGTAAAACTATGAAGGATAGAATTAGAAATGAAGAGATACGCAGTAAATTAGGAGTGTGCTCAATTGTGAATAAGATGCGAGTATCGCTTGAGATGGTTTGGTCATGTGCAACGAAGACCAAATATGCCCCAATTAGGAGAATTGCGAGTTTAAACATAGGAAATCTAGTCAAATGACGAGATAGACCATTAAAAACCTGGATGCACTGTATTCGCAAAAATATAACAATTAAGCGATTAACTAAAGAGATGATTTCAGACCGAAACGAATGACGTAGGAGAATTAGAGAAAGTTAAAACATCACTTTTCATATTATATATATATTTGATTAGAGTTGTGTGTATGTATGTGCTTTTTTTTTTTTTTTTAATCATCTTATATTTATTTCTCAAACGACCGACCTCAAATTTTGAAATTAAGGCTCAGATTATTGTTGTTATAGGAAAACAATGTTGGTGTCTTGGAACTTGGGATGAGAAAATTCCCCACTACAATCAACCCAAACTACTCCAAACCTAGTGGTTCAGGGGGTTGACACATTGATGATGCCCCAACCATGATAAATGCCCCATAACCAAAACTAAAAAGGCTACAGAGTGTTCATGGTTAGTGCTACCCTGGCCCCATGAGGAACACCACTATATAAAACTAATAAAATTCCACCATATATTTTTAAGTAATTTGATATTAGTGATGAATTATACTTTCAATTTTGAACCTCTAGGTGTATTGGCATATTATTCATATTTTTGGTGAATTAGATGTTAATTGATGACTTTTATTTTTGAACTTTTAGGTAGTTTGACATTTTATTCATATCTTTGGTGAATTAGATGTCAATTGATGAATTGGATCCTAATTCACATCATAAGTAGTTTGACATTCTTAGCATTTTTATGTTGATTTTGAAAAGTGTATTTTTATTCAAATTTAATTAATTCAAGAGCAAGCAACTACATTTATCCGTATAACCTGTAAGGGAAGTCATGAGACCAATCCCCCATATAAGAAATGACCTATGACAAAGCAGGGAGAATAACACCTATCTGCATCCTCACCCCACCCTCATGCCATCCCTTGAAATTGAAATTGGGTTGGCTTTGATTGGTTGAAAATTATCTATTAGGAATAGGAACTAAATCATAATTTTAAAGACCTCAATCCCCCAAAAAAATTCATTGAACCTAATATTTGTTTGAATTCACACACAACTTACCTAGTCTCTCTCTAGAAAATGAGAATGATGTATTAAGAGGAAGCTTGAAATTTTCGTTGTTTACTGAGATGTGACATCAAAGAATCTAATAATGCACTATGGCTTGTGTCAAAGCTGATTGCATACTGGCACAAAGACTGTTCATATGCAAGCCCAAAATTTTCATCAATAGGGTGGGTTTTTAATTCATTCTGGAATTGGAGAGTTTGCAAGTTTGACAAAGAGAGAGAGAGATGTTGTAAAATATACTTAAATATAAATTAAAATTCTAATTTTTTTTAAGAAAAAAAAAACAAAAAACAAAAGAAAAGAATTTCAAACCTAATTCCAAATGAGTAATTAAACTTACCAAAATTGAACTGGAATTAGTATTTGCTATGAGATTTTTAATTCAATAAACTTCATTTCCAACGATACAAGTGAATATACAAAAGGTAATATATGATATCCTTCCAATCTCTCTTCCTCAAAATAACGAAGATATACCAATAGACTAATCTCTAAAGATTGTAGCATTTGTCTCCATCCAAATAAACTAAACCTATGCTATTGGAAAATTTTCTACATCACAAAGATGCATAAGTCGAAAGCAGGTCGATTATACTGCTTGGGTAAGCCCAGTAATCATTTAAATTGAAAAACAAATGATTCTACATGTCTCATCTCATTATGTAAGAACAAATGATGTCCATATTCACTAATGTATAGTTCATAACACTAACATTGGAACAAAGATTTGAAAGGTCTCCTAAAATCCACTAGTCTTAGCCATGTTAAGAACCATAGACAAGATCAAAGCCTTAACCTTTGAAGGAACTTTAGCTTTCAGAATAAATTTTGTCGATGGAAAAGTGCATATAAAATAAAATTTTTAAACCAAGTGATATCCTTTTTTTTTGTGAAGTTGGAAGCAGTGGCCTCTTCTTAATGAAATGAAGGTAAAACTATCCATATATTACCTATGCTAGACCCGTATTTGTTTAGTGGGATGTTTTAAGGAACCAAGAGACCTTTCTTTTAGAAATGTTTACACATAATTCCCTTTGGTCTTTATACAGATTACAAATAATCATTTTCTTCTTTTTAAATTTTAAAAAATAATAAAAGAGATATTTCAGGATCTTACAATTTGAGGGACTTAAAGGATCACAAGATTTAAGAAATGTAACCCACACCAAAAGAATAGCATTGTTTCCTGAAATCAATCCACGCAATCCTACGGGAAAGGCATGCACCATCAAAACTATGACTAGAACCAAAGCAATAATTGTTGCCTGACATCCATCCCTCATGGTCTTCACTTTTCTTTGGCAGGGGAAGCATGGAAAGTTTAGGAGGAAAGGCAATTGAAATCCAAGAAATCCAGCTACAAGGAGTGTTGTCAAGCAAAGCGCCGCTGCCTTTAATTGCTTGAGGTGTTGGCTTCAAACTGGCACTGCCTAGGTGACCGCCCAAAGCTCAGGCCAACACCCAAGTTGCATTTCTTTTTTAAAGATCAATTTGCTCTTGTTTTAATCTATTGGAGTTAAAAAATTGGGGTATTTCCATAACAGTGTCACAATTAGGTTAGAAAGAATTAAAAAAAAAAAGGTTGAGGGAGAAGCAGCAGCCACAAAGAAAAAAGGTGAAACGATGCTGAGGGAGGAAGACGAAGCTGTGAAGAGAGTTAGATCTAGCATCAAAGAGAAACAAGTCATGCGATTTTAGCTCACCTCAAATGTCTATTTCATAGTGCTATGCTGCCAGAATTTCTAACTTTTTTTTCCTTGTTTAATTCACTCGTCTATCTACACATTTGATTTTTTTTCTTTGGTTCACTTGTTTTCTTTTTTTTCTTTTCTATTTGTTGCTATGTTCTTCATCTTTTATTCCTTTATTGTGTTCTTCAACTGAGGTTGACATCGCCTCTTCTTTTTGTTGCTGTCTGTGTTTTCATTTTTTTTTTTTTGGGATATAATTTGTTGATCTATTCTTCATCTTCTATCCTCTTCTCATTTCTTTGACTGCAACCGTTATCACTTTTTTGTTTTTTTTTTTTAATTTGTTGCTATGATCTTCATCTTCTATTCCTCTATTCTATTCTTCGACTGAAGGTGATATCTGTTATTATTTGTTTCTCTGTTCTTCATCTTCTATTCCTCTGCTCTCTTCTTTGCCTGAAGCTGATATCACTTTTTAAACAAGGATGATATTGGAGCATCAAGCTCAACACAAGAGAGTTCAAATTCTAGATGAGGACATAAAGTACTCAAGTGAAGGACAGAGAAAGCATGGATGATGTTTTTGAGGATTAATGAAATCTAGTTGGTGAAAAATATGACTCTATATGATTCTTTAATATTTTTGGATTTCATTTTGATTATCCAAGGATCTAATCTTAATTTTTAAGAGATGTCTTTTTGATTTATATATTATAATACAA
The DNA here is from genome assembly GCA_037126225.1 of Dillenia turbinata. Classification (NCBI taxonomy): domain Eukaryota; kingdom Viridiplantae; phylum Streptophyta; class Magnoliopsida; order Dilleniales; family Dilleniaceae; genus Dillenia; species Dillenia turbinata. Next base: position 5,360,961 of record JBAMMX010000022.1, on the reverse strand, counting down.
TAGTAAATGCATATATTTAATTTGAAATTTTAAAATTTTATAGCATAATGCCTTTGCTTCACTCAGGCCATCACATTAGGCATTCAATAGCCTTGGTGCTTTTTAGCGTCTGGTGCTTATGACAAGTGACTACCAGCATTTCTACGTTGAAAAAAAAGCACATTACAGAGGACTTAGTTTTTATAAACCAAGAGAAATCAAGTGACAAATATGTTACGTGTATGTATTTGATAATGCAAAAAATAATAATAACTTTTACTAGCATTCTACGCACCTTTTCTCCCACTTTTTCTTGTTGTTCTTTAACTTTCTCCTGTAGTTTCTTCAATCTCATGTTTACTCTTAGTCTCTTCTCCTGTTCACATTAAAGGCAAAGGATTAGTACTTTAGGACTATGAATTTATTTAACAAGCAACCGATACTCATTTAGTGGGGTGTTAAATTAAAACAAAATCCAATTTAACAAAGATCATTTGGGAGGGAAAGAAATTGTGCCTTCACATAGCTGACACCCAGATCTTTTCTCGTATATCCTCGATCCAAATTACGCATGACATACTGATTATAATCCTTAACAATTCTCATTATAATGTCCGATGTAGAAATTCCATCAGTTCGTTTTGTTTCTTTGAACTTGCCTACTTTCTTAACCTGCAATGGAAAACTTTATAAGAACCACTGGTATATAAAATTTGAAGCCAGAAATAATGTCTATTACTATACACCCAGAGGTAAAGGCATAATGCAACAATAATACTAGGAAGTTATCACTAAAGCTTACAAATTCATAGACATCCTTTCCGGCTCCACTTGCATCAGCATAGCTGTATAATATTCATGACAAATACAATAAGATTCACAATTCATAACATCCTTGTTTCTCCGATACCCACAAAACACACAGTCCACAAATAAAAAAAGAAGCAACAAACAAAAGAGTCAACCAAAAACACCATAAAATACTCTACCACCAGAAAAGAATATTTGCATTCTCCTCTCAATTAATCAGAATAGCACAGAACACATAACTTCTAATGTAATTCCAAACTACCTTGCAAATTCATAGGAGGAAATTTGGATTACGCATACTTACGGAAGAGAGTCATGAGCCACATAATCAATATTATGCTTGTCAAGGAATTCTTGGTCGATCACCCATGGTGCGTCTGGAATAACTTCGTCTACCCACCTGTAAAAAACCCATGCACAGAAAGAAAAAATAATAAATAAAACATGTTAAATCATAACATTTTAGAAAAATTATACACTTGTTTTCCAGAAACATAGGAACAAATAAACGATATATTGAGGCCAGGCAAGCCAAAATGAATAAATAGAAATTATTCCTGGCAATGTCAATACATGTATGAAAGAAAAAGGAGGAAGATAAAGAGTTCGGAGATGTACTTGAAAGTACATTGTGCAAGGTGAAGGTATGGAGGTTGATGGGTAAATTTTGGGCCTTTTTTTTTGTTTAAATAGGTGTGACCAAAAACCTTTTCCTCAAATAATTACACGAATCACTTGTAATCCTTGCTTATGACAAAGATAAAGGCTTTAAGTTTAAGTTTTGCCTCCTCCCATTACCAAGCAAGAAAATGTTCGAAATACAAGAAATTGCAATTCCTGAGGAGCGAACCTTGGACTTGACAAGAAAGATGCATCTTAATCCATGGTAAATGATGCCAAGGACTCTGCTAGTATTCATTTTCAAATTTTCAAGCTAAGCAATTCGGAATCAATTTGGTGCCGCAGACGGAAGGGTAATAATAATGAAAATGGAACAGAGAGAGAGAGAGAGAGAAGAGACAAACTTGCAATGGCGAAGGGATTCGTAACGCTCGGATTCAGTCATAACAGTTTTGCCCTTGTACCTATGTGTGATTTCATCGTTGCAACACCCTACTAGCAAAAACGTGTTCGGAAACCTACAACAAAAATCCATTCAAATTATTCATTAATTTCAGAAATTCATCCAATTAACTTTGGAAACAAAAAGAAAAACGCCATTCCCAATTCTATTAATCAATACAACTCTGCAGACCAGAAAAATAAAAAGGGAGAGAGAGAGAGAGAGAGAGCGAGCGAGAGATACGATTTCTTGGCTTGTTCGAGGGAGCGAGCATGGCCGAAATGGAAGAGATCGTAGATACCGTCGGCGTAGACGCGAACAGGGCGATCGGACGGTGGAGGATCGGAGACGGAGGTGGTGGATTTCTCCATCAAATTCCGATCTCTCGCGCACAGGCTTCTCTCTCTATTTTTCTCTGGATCTCTCTCGTCGTTTCCTCTTACTAGGACTGTCGATGATTCAGGTATTGGGGGAAAATTGAAATGAATTGCAGTCTCAAATTCACACGTGTGATCACGCGAGACTTGCGCCTCCTATTATTTACGTCACCCTTAGGATTTTACGGGTAGTCGGGCCCCGCGCCTCCCGATGTGTCAATAACTGCCTCTGTCCCACGCCTCACTTCTGACCTTTAATTTTACTACATTTATGATATTTTTTTAGCCAAATAATTTTTTTTCATTTTATTTAATTTTTAAATAAAATAATATTTCAAACCCTATCTATATTTTTTTAACAATTCTAATTCCAAATTCAAATAAGAGAGAAAAATTACAATAATTTAATAATCAATATAAAATTTTTATCAATAATATGAAAAATCAAAATGGAAAATTTTATATTAAAAAAATTCAATTGGTTGTTATTTATTGTAAATAAAATAATTTTTCAAATAATAGAATATTTCAAAATAAAAATATAATTTTTCTATAAATAATTAAAATTATCTATTTATTAATAATTATTTTTCTTAAACGTTTTACTTAAAATTGATTGCATCTGCTCAGTTTTCTAAAATAAGACATAATTGAAGTTAGATGACAAAATGATAACATTGAAAAAATTAATAATAATAATAATAATAATAATAGGAACCATATGATAAAAGAAAATTATTGAAATATGTCATGCCAGTGTGTTAAAATATTAAAAATTCAATGGCTCAAAGGACTTAATAATATCATATATTCAATTTCTTGTTATTAAAAAAAAAAAATCTACTTTCAATTCTACAATAGGTTTTCTAATAGATCCATGCATTAGCTAATTGTGAACATCGACACATGGTATACTATAATAAAATATAGTTAATTATTTTTCTAAAACATTTTACTTAAAATTGATTATATCTGCTTAATTTTCTAAATAAGACATAATTGAAGATATTTACTTTAATATTATAAGAGAAGGAATGCGAGAAGAAAAAATACAATATTTGATGAACAACATGGGAGACCACACCAGCATGGCCACAAATTTTAATTAAACCATCAATTATATTTGGTGTTAAGGGTCAGAATTGAGAAGATAACGAAATCTATTTGTGTCGGGGGGCCAAAATGCTAATTATTACTTGGAAGATCCATGAATAAGAATTATGTTTGTAAAATTTTAATACTAGAATAGGCCATAAAAAGTGCAGTTTCCTTATTATATGAAGTTAGCTAAAATAAAATAAAAGCGACTTTTTTGATATATTTATAAACCCACGAACATGTATCCTAGAAAATAAAAATAAAGGATGTCACATGTCATGTCCACATTTCAACTACAACTTAAAAAGAATTTTTAGATGATTAGACTTATTTTGTTATATGAATCAAAATGTTAGACAATAAACTAAAAACACGAGCAGAATATGAGTTATAGAGTTGAGAATATTAAAATAGATGTGCGGCCACATGACGATGGACAAGGTAAGAAATAAGTTTATTATAGAAAAAGTTGAAATTACGTCTATAGAGAAAAAAAATCAAGAAAAACGTGATTAAGATAGTATGTACACATATGTAAGCATTCAATAAGGTTCTAGTTAGGCAATGCAAGATTATACAGTATTCATATTAACTAAAAAAGAAAAAAACCTAAAGTGATTTGGATAACGATAATAAAATATGATATGAATTATCTAAATATAAATAAAAAATATTATATAAGATATAATACAATGATATAAAAGTATTCATATTACTGATACCATTTAGTGAGATAAAATCAAAATTATTATTATCATATAAAAAAATAATCATATAAATAATTATACGATATGAAATAAAATATAATTAGGTAAAAATATAAATTTGATTATTGTTGTTATCATTTCCTCTTTGACACTCCCACCATGATGATATCTTTGTCCAAGATGCTCGTCTTGCTTAACAAGTTACCAAACTTTGTGGGATAGAGTGACTTGGTAAATACTAATAGATTTGCCAACTGCACGTAAGATTATATTACTTGCTCTTAGTACACCTCGCATCAATTTTTTCAAATATATATATATATATATATATATACATAATCTATTTCAATATGTTATCTCAAATGTTTGTGCTCCACATGAAAATCCTTTAAAACCTATAATAGCCAAAGTGTTTCCTAAGTTGTGTCTCTATGGTGTTTTATTTTTTTTTTTTTGGGGGGGGGGGGTGGTTATCAGTGGAGCCTCTAGAGATCACATTATGTTCTTTAAACTTCCAACTTACCAATGAGTCATCCAAGAGCATGCGATATCCTGTCAATCACCCCCATGTGTCCACCGCAACCAGCCCGATTACAATCTAAATATCTTTTGAGCTGCATCTAAGAGTTTGCTAACATAAAATGACATGCCTGGTGACCACTTTCGCTACAAGAATTAACGCAGAAAAGGACGAAAATTTGGGGATAATTTTGGAATTTCGTTCCCCAATGAACCAAAAGCGTACCTTTTAAGGTAAAAGTGGAAAGTCCATCCTCAAAATCCAAAATCTCGTGTGAACAATTGGAATTGACTCTTTTGTGTCGGCAATTGGAATTGATGTAAGTTGAAAATTTTTCACAGAAAATTTTATTGTAATAGAAAAGAAGAGTTATGGTTATTAAATTATTTGTTTAAGGACTCTCTCCCACTCTCTCTCTCTCTTCCCTCCCGATTATCAGTCCTTTCCTTCCCCTTTACTCCCCTGATGCTCGAAAGATGACTCCATACTATGTTGTATGGAAAGGGGAACTGAGAAACCGACGTTATGAGAAAATAATATGTTATATAAATATGAGAAAATGGATAAATATAAAAAAAATAAAAATTTTTATTTTAAAATGATAATTATTATTATTATAATTATTATTAAAAAGAACTTAATAATAAATGACACGACTAATAATATAAAGCTAATCTTAATATATAATGATCTAAATTTTAGAACTGATCATTTGAAAGACCAATATAAAAAATAAATATATATATAAAATTAAAGTTAAAATTAAAAATTGTAAGCAAAAAATAAAATAAAAAAGATAAGATTAAAAAATAAAAAAAATGAAAAGAAAAAAATAAACTAAATAATGATAATAATAAAAAAATTTTATATTCTTAGTTTTTGCTTCTATTTTTTTTTTATACCACTTCTTACTCTTTTAGTATATATATAATATTTTTCTCTATTCGTGGTCTATGTTTGTGTATATTCCGTTCTAGCATATGACGGTGATGTGAATGTAGATGTATGAATAAATGACAAACTTGGTCTCAAAGGAGGGTTTTTTTTTTTTTTTTTTTTTGGGTGTATTCAGACATTTGAAACCCATCCTACATTAGGACAAACCTTAATTTTCATCGTACATACTGCTAGATCTTTTTCAAAAATATCGACCGCCATCCATGTTGACCAATGAGGACCCTTTTTAATAAAGGTTTCTCTTGTTCTTTATCTCCGTCTTCCTTTTATTTTCCTTATAGTATTTTTAGTTAAAGTAAAGAATCTTTACATGAAAATATAAATTTTTAAGAATTATAAAATTATTTATAAATAAATAAATAATAAGCTTCATATCTTTAAAAAGTGCAAGCTCTTAATATAAAAATGTGAAGTCTTTTTTTTTTTTTTTTTGATTACAAAATGTAAAGTCCTTTAAGAGATGACAACCAAACAAAGCCTTAACCGATCAAATTAACTTTTGGGATATTGTTAATTTAATAATCAACACATTGCCTTTTAAAAATTACATTTTTTTTTTTTATCATTCTTAATAATATATTTCATTGTCTGTTACAAAAAACATAAGGTATGCAGAAAAGGCACGTTTAGACATGAATACATTCTTCCCTGATGAAACAAACCTTAACAATATTTTAGTAATATAAATATTAATAATGAAGGAGGGTAAAACAACCTTATCTTATCGGGGCCAATTGTGCAATCAATCGATGGACCTTTTCAATTGACAATGACAGCAAGGCAAAGATATAATTATGAAAATTTTTATTTTATAAAACTACATAATTAGTAGCACGATCAAATCTGCTAATCAAGATATTTTTTAATTATAGAAATTTGGTAATTATGCATGTTTAACATTAAAAATTACATTTTTCTTTTTGTTCAAGCGAAAAGATAGAAAATAATTGATAATATTGTTGGATTCGTATAAGAAAGAATGCGAATTTGTGACAAACAAAAAGAGTTTGACAACTTTTAATATGTATTTACCATACAAGTCATGGGGGGATCAATGTAGATGTAAGGGACTTTTAATAAAGCAATTTTACTCTTTTTTTTTTTTAAAAAAAAGATTTTTTCGCAGCCAATTTAAAGTTGATTTTGGTGAGTCAATTTTACCAAAATCGATTTATTAATTTTTTTAAATATAAGGGCAGGCATTTGAGCTGACTTTGTCAAAATCAACTTTCAATTTGGACAAAGTCGATTTCGATAATTTTGAAATTAAAAGAAAAAAAAAACAGTCATATTTTCATAATGTTTCAAGAAGGGGAGACGTTAATGTTGAGCTATTTCTGTGCATCAGAGATTATTCATAATCATTTTGAATACCATTGCATTGTTAATAGGAAAATGGTTCCGGATAAGTATTGGATGGAGATGGAGGATGGGAGCAAACCTGAATATATGCAAGGGGTGGATATGTTTCTTGATTACGCATTTAGTCAACCATTAGGAGCAAATAAGATTAGGTGTCCTTGTACAAAGCGCAGAAGTGTTGGTTACAAAGGAAGATCTGATGTTCAATTCCATTTGTTAAAATATGGCAACTACTTTTTGAGTTATAAATGAGAAATTCTTATTTAACTAATCAAATTGATTAATTTTAGTGAGTATTAAGTAGAATTCTGAAAAGAAAATAGAGGGGTGTGATAGATGTGTATTTAATTTTGTCTTCAAAAGGCTGAAAAAGGTTTTATGTAGAAAAAGAGACACAACTTATATGTGGGGTGTTAATGATCTTCTATCCCCCAATTTAAGAAACCATCCTTTGCCATTCACTTACATAGACTGCTATCCGCACATTCACTTGGAAATTTCTTTTGAAGCACAAACTATTACCATATTGTCTAATTATTGTCTCACGTGTTATCAAACTCAAGCTCTCAAATTAAGGATTGCTTATACAAAAAATAAATTACCTCATATATTGACATTCTGGGAGTGAATTTTAATACAATGATTAAGTTGTTTTTTTGGTGAGTTTAGAATCATAAGTTTGAAACATGAAAATAGTCTTTTTATAAAAATATAAAGAAAAAACTGTATATATATATATATATATATATATGTTTCTCCTATACTAAGTTGAGAAATACTTTATATCAGGTAAACTTTTAATACTTGATATCAATGAAAGTATTGACGATTGGATCATCATTCAGCTGATATTATCATTTCTCATAAGACAAGATCATAAATTAATCGATGGTCATCTAACAACCATAACTTTCATCAAAATTGTAAAAGTCTCATCACATCTCACCATGAAACTTATGTTCTTGGCAATAAAATTGGTTGCGAAAGCTTGAACAGAGCCACTATAAAATGTACCATTTGTAGAGTTAGCCGTGTCATTCCACACAATTGCGGTTTTTGGTAACTTTGTCCTTGAAATGTAATGTTTGGTTTGGTTTTCGGACACTTTGTCAATGGAAAATTAAAAAGAAAAAAAAATTGTAAATTAGGGAACCATGGAAATCAACAATTTGGAAAGAGCGTAGGAAACTCACTGGTAGATGCCACTGCTGATCAAAATTATGTTTCTCTTGAGGCAAAAGTATCCAACAGCACTAACGGGCTGATTGCACGGCCGTAAAATTGCAAAATGGAGGCAGTGTTAGTGAGGAGGAAAATCTGGAGGGAAGCCATCACATTCAGATCTTGATAGCACCTATCCTAAGGCCCATCAAATGGCCAGAAACCAGCCAAACCTAAACCTCACCCTTTGGGCCCCCACAAGTGGGGGTATTCACTAAAAACCACTTGAAGCTCTTCGGTCACTCTACTATTCGGTAATATAGCCCTAGATTTGTAAGATGAACAACCTAAGGGGTAGTCATGACTCGAGAAAATATGTGAAGGAAAAGAATCTCTAAACAAGTCCAAACTTTCCTTCTGGAGATGACGATTTTCGCCGTTCTCTAAGTAATCTCCAAAATACAGAAACTTACTCAAACAGATACATCAGTTAAAGAAGGAAATCCCACTGTTTGCAGACTTTCCTCAAACACCATTAACGACATGCTTCCAGGAAATTTCAAATAATGACCCCCCACAATTTTGGGATGCTCTTCAGTCTCTTTAAAAGGAAACTAGGGTTAGGAGATTCTCAAAACCCTAGGACATCGTCCACAAGGGTGCAGGTATATAAGCAAAACAATGGCCATCACCTAGGTAAGCTCTCTGGAACTCGACACAAATATCACACACTGCAATCCCTAAACGAGGGGCTCTTCTTTTGTCTATTTTACCAATACAAAACCACTTTTTCTAATTTAAGCGTCGGAATCTCTTCCGTCGGATTATCTTCTAGCGGCTTTTTACAGGTAACGAGCTCAGAATTATCCTTGGTTCCAGGACTCCCACTCGAATAGAGAGGAAAGGTATCTGAGAAAAAAACCCACCTCTATCAGATTAGCATCGTTTGTGAGAAACATATTAAAAAGAAACTTGTTCCCCATCCAAACCTCTCATAACACAAACATCATGCCGTAAAAAAAAGGAAAAGGCCGCTTATTGGCTTCAGTAATGATAATTTAATTAGAATTCCGCCTGATCATGATGGCCTCCTCGTTATAACGATATAAATAGGTTCACATGTGGTCAAAACGGTTTTGATCGACCAGGGGCTAGGGTGTGACATCCTTTACTGGGACGTTTTTTGACAATGGGCTTCACCTCTATGGATCTGCATCCCCGAATGGTTCTGATAAGGGGACCCCTAGGAGAATCATTGTGCCTAGAAGGTACCATATCACTCCTTATGACTTTAAAAACTCTTATAGATCGCACTTTCGCCGCAGTGGCGCTTAATGTGATCAAGTCTTTCTCCCCATACAATGCCATTCTCGACCGACCTTGCCTGAATTGCCTAGAGGTCTTGCCCAGCACTAAATACATGAAAATTAAATTTTAAATGACGCAGGAGATTATAACCATCAATTGTGACCCCGCATCTCAACTACCCCCGTTTGAGAAAAATCAGGAAGTCCTCTTGATAGAAACAACCAAATTTAGAGACAACCCTATGGCGGTAGAAAGGCCTCAGCCTACCAAAGAAGTGGATGAGATCTCACTCAATGAAGACCCTGCTCAGATTGCCAAAATCAGGGCCAAATTACCCCCGTCTCTATATGAAGTCATTATCGCTTGTCTTCGCAGTCACTCCAAGGTTTTTGCATGGTCACCTAAGGATATACCAGGGATTCACCCCTTCATGATTGTTCACAGATTAACTATAGACCCGAGCCAAAAACCTGTGAAATAGAAGAAGAGAGTATTTGCCCTTGAATAACAATGTGCCATCTAGGAGGAAGTATAAAAGCTCTTAGCAGCAGATTTTATTAGAGAAATAAAATATCCTAAGTAGTTAGCATACATGGTTGTGGTAAAGAAAGTTAATGACAAGTGGAGAATGTGTGTCAATTTCATGACCTAAACAAAGCGTGTTTGAAGGACTATTACCCACTTCTTCATATCGATAAACTCGTGGACAACTCTTTAGGCCACCAGTTTCTCAATTTTATAGATGCCTATTCCGACTATAACCAGATTCAGGTGGCTCCAAAAAATGAAGAAAAGATGAGCTTCATTTCGGAGTTTGATACTTTTTGATAAAGGTCATGCCCTTTGACCTAAAGAATGCAAGAGCTACCTTTCAGGGATTAGTCAACAAAGTCTTCAGCGATCAGATCAGTAGAAATGTGGAAACCTATATAGATGATATACTCGTTAAAAGCACCAGCTAGGAAAGTCACATAGCAGATCTAGAAGAAACCTTCATAACCCTGGAATGCTACAGTATGAGACTTAACTCGACGAAGTGTATTTTCAGGATTACCTTGGGTAAGTTTCGCGGCTTCATGATCACAAATAAGGGGATTGAGGCAAACCTTGAAAAGATTCAAGCCATCATAGACATGACATTCTATAGAACATTGAAGGAGATGTAGAGCCTTACAGGGCGAATCGCAGCCTTAAGTCGATTCATGTCCAAAATCGAAGAGAAATATAAGCTATTCTTTAATGCCTTGAAGAAATTCCAAAGGTTTGAATGGACTACCGAGGGCCAAATAGCCTTTGACAAGCTTAAAGAATATATGGTGTCGCCACCACTACTTTCCCGACTTATTCTCGGTGAGAAGTTAATCTCTCTCTATATCTCTAACCATGCCTTGTGTGCAGTATTAGTTCGACAAGATGTTGACACACAGAAGCCTATGTATTATGTCAGTCGCCTCCTCCACGAAGCAGAGATCAATTATAAACCCATAGAAAAAATGGCCTTCGCCCTTGTCATAGCTGCTCGACACCTTTGTCCCTATTTCCAGATACATATGATTATGGTCTTGACTAACCAATCATTAAAGCAAGTACTATAGAAGGTGAACATGTTGGGCCGATTAATTAAATGGAGCATTGAATTTGGATAATTTGATACTGTTTACTAATCGAGACCTGCCATTAAGGGCCAAGCCCTCGCTGACTTCATTTTGAAGTGTACGCTACCAAGCAACAGCCAACAAGTATCCTATGATCTTCAGGAGAAATGCACACTACCACCTTGGACACTGCACATGGATGGATCTTCTAATTCGTTAGGGAGTGGGGCAGGGCTTATCCTCATGTGTCCCGATGACTTCAAAGTTGAATTCGCGCTTCGCTTTAAATTTTAGTCTACCAACAATCAGGACGAATATGAAGTACTTCTAGTTGGACTACGAATAACAACTTTACTGGGGGCTCGAGGGATATTGGTGTTCACAGACAGTTAGCTTATGGTGAAATAGGTTAAGGGCACCTACGAGGCGAGAGAACTAATAATGGTGAAGTACTTAGCCAAATTGCAAAAAGTAATGCGAGAATTTCAGAGGGTTGATATAGAATAAATTCCTAGGACTAAAAATACCAGAACTGACACACTGTCCAAATTGGCTAGTTTACATTCATTAGCAAACAGCTCAGCTGTATATGTTGAGAGTCTTCTTTATCCTAGCATTAAAGAGTTTGAGCAAATCCTATTAACAAGCTAATTGCCGACCTGGAAGGACCCCATACAGGCCTACCTGGACAAAGTGCAACTGCCCGAATCACCAGATAAGGTGGCCAAGATCAGATGCATAGCTCCATATTTTGCCATCATCAATAACACCCTTTACAAAAAATCCTTCCCTCATCCATACCTCAAATACCTGACCCCTAAAGAAGGAAACTAAGTTCTCAGAGAAATACACAAGAGGATATGTGGAAACCATTTAGAAGCACAGAGTCTAGCAAACAAGGCCCTAAGGTAGGGTTACTACTAGCCTATAATGAAGGCCGATGTGAACACCTTTGTCGAGAAATGTGACAAGTGTTAATGTTTCTCTTTAATTTCTTGCCAACCTTCTATTAAATTTTGTCCTATCAATAGCCCCAGCCCTTTTACACAATGGGGGATAGACATACTTAACCCATTCTTTCGAGCCACAGGACAACTGAAATTTCTCATTGTCGCCATTGACTATTTTACCAAATGGGTAGAAGCTGAGCCAGTGGCCCAATCACCATTAAGAAAATCTAGAAGTTTATTTGGTCATCATTGACTACAAGGTTCGGACTACCTTGATACTTGATCACCGATAATGGAAGGTAGTTCGATAATAAAGAGTTTAAGGAATTTTGTGATAGACTAGAAATCCTACATCAGTCGACGTCGATCACCTATCCTTAATCAAATGGCCTCGTTGAAGTGACAAATCAAACTATCCTTCAAAGACTTAAGACAACACTCAACGAAGCAAAAAGGCCAGTGGGCAGACGAGCTCTACGGGATCTTCTAGGCCTATTGCACAACACCCAGAAGAGCCACTAGAGAGACACCTTTTAACTTGATGAACGGGCAGAAACAGTTTTACTAGTCGAAATAGGAATCCACTCCCTACGAGTAGAACAATACCAGGCAGAACCGAATGAGTCCGCCCTACATGAATAACTAGATCTCTTATTGAAGACCAGAGATATTGTCTCTACTTGAATGGCCGCTTACCAATAGCAAATGGCTCGATACTATAACAAGAAATTCAAAATAAGGAAATTCATACCCAAGAACTTAGTACTTTGAATAGTAGAAATGACTGGACAACCATTGCCAGGGGGCAAACTTGTGCCTAATTTGGAATGATACATTCAACACTTTAGCCCGGGACTTATTGACTAAGCCAATTAAACGACCTCAACATACTATGCACTTGGAACTCTGTAAACTTACGCATTTATCATCAATGAGCTCTATTACACTTTTGTCACGAATATCAATTGTTTTGTAAGTCTTCAATAGCAAAGATCATGTTTTTGGTACAATTGAGTTTATGCACTATAGTTACATAACTCATTACCAAAACAAGGCACCCGTCTCTCCTAAGGCGCAATGCCTCCGAATACCCTCGGTGTAATTCCAGGTATGCTAAATTCTCCTTAGGCACAATACCTCCGAATACTCTTAACACAATGCTAGGTACACTAAATTCTCCTAAGATGCAATGCCTCTGAGTACCCTTGGCGCAACGCTAGGTACACTAAATTCTCCTCAAGCTACCTGTAAGTACTCTCAGTACAACGATAGGTACACTAAATTCTCTAAGGCACAATGCCTCCGAATACTCTGAATGCAACACCAGGTACACTAAATTCTCCCAAGGCATAATGTGTCAAAGTACCTTTGACGCAATGCCAGGCACACTAAATTTTCGTAAGGTGTAACGCCTTCGAGTTCTTTTAGCTTAATGTTAGGTACACTAAACTATCCTAAGGCGCAATACCTCTGACTACCATCGGTACAATGCCGGGTAGGTTGAATTATCTTAAAATACAATGCCTCCAAGTATGTTCGACGCTACATGCAAACAATCATCCCTTAACATCTTTGGCAACACATCTAACATGAATGCTTTCCATGGCACAATTTTAAAAAACATGGGTACAAGAAAAGAAGCAGGCTACAAACGTCTCAACAGGCACGAATCAAAATATCACAAGGTATGCAAAAGGAAATCTCTTTTCATTCATTTCCCAAAAACATATTTACATGAAAACTACCGAAAAAATCTCCTTTTTACACATTTTTATCACATACATCGACATTTGATAATCTAAATTTTCACATAGACAATGGTGAGGGAGAACAAGAGTGGAAGGAAGCTCTCTTCTCAACATCAAGTTCTCCTAACCTTTCAGGAGACAAATATCTTGAATGTTCTCCTCCTTTATCAAGAGACGTATGTCTTGAATATAGCTCCACATTCTCTTTGTTCTTTGGAGGTAGCAATATTGAACACACTTAGTCATCTCCGCCTGGCCTCAAAGAATAAGGATTCCCTTCTCCTCCAATTTGGAATACAAATAGAAGAGGGGAACCCCACTAGATGCAAGGAGTCTCTAAGAATTCCGAAGGCCAACCATCATGGCATTGGGTTCCCTGACCCCGTGATAGGATCTCGTATCAGTAGTCCCAACTATTGATAGGATTTCGTATCGATAGCATTCGAAAGGCATAGAAAAACCACCATACGAATTCTTTCATTTTTTACCTATGGAAACGTTGAATACCACTACAAATTTTTATCATCAAACATCATATTTTTACATCCGAATGACCTCATCTCTATGTTCTATACTGTCGTTTGATGAACAACACTCGAATCGAACCATACCCTACGCAATCTTATGACAAGCCCCCACTATTTATAGCCAAGGCCTTAATGATGCCTCACCAAATGAAGCAACCATGTCTACATTAAATATCGGAACGGCCGCACCATTACCATGAAAAGGGCCTAACTTTTTGCCTTCCATACTCCATAATAATTTCCCGCGTTTATTACCCCAAGAGCTAATGGGCTATTCTATTTTCCATTAACCTTGCTTCGCTCACTCATAAAATTATGCCTTCTTTTTACTCTCTAATTTCACCTTCTTGAAGATAATCTTAGGAGTTAGAGGCAAATAATGGTACCCATCATAAGGCCCATCAAACAGCCTAGAAACCAGCCAAACCTGAACCTTGCCTTTTGGGCCCCCACAATTGGGGCATTCGCTCAAGACTAGCTCCTCGGTTATCTCCCCCCTTGGTTACTCTACTCTTCAGTAATATAGCCCTAGATTTGCAAGATGAACAACCTAAGGGGTAGACATGACTCTAGATAATCCGCGAATGAAAAGAATCACTAAACAAGTCTAAACTTCCCTTCTGGAGATGAGGATTTTCACTGTTCTCTAAGTAATCCCGAAAATACAGAAACTTACCCTAACAGATACATCAGTTAAAGAAGGAAATCCCACTGTTTGCGGACTTTCCTCAAACATCGTTAACGGCAGGCTTCTAGGAAATTTCAAATAATGACCCCCTCACAATTTCGGGGATGCTCTTCAATCTCCCTAAAAGGAAACTAGGGTTAGGAGACCCTCAAAACCCTAGGACATCGTCCACAAGGAAGTAGGTATATAAGCAAAGCAATGACCATCACCCAAGTAAGTTCTTTGGAACTCGACACAAGTATTACACACTGCAATGTTTTACCAATACAAAACCACTTTTTCTGAGTTGAATATCGGAATCTCCTCCGACAGAACACCTTCTGGTGGCTTTTTGTAGATAACGAGTTTAGAATCATCCTCGGTTCTGAGACTCCCGTGTAAATAGAGAGGACATGTATCTAAGGAGAAAACCCATCTCCATCAGATCCCAGTAATGTTGGATCGGGAAACATGGGGGTTGAGAATGTGTAAAAACTAGAACCAAAGAGGTCTTTCAGAAATTAATGAGAACTAGAAATTACGTGGTGTGTACTGTTGAAAGGAAAAAAGGCAATCAAAAGGGTCAAGCTTTGGCTTTTGGAATTCATTTTTGCGATGATTGGATTGGATTGGAGGGAAAAGATGGGAAGAGAATGATAATTTAAAAGAGAAATTGGATATGGAATATATACATATATATTTTTTTAGTATATATGAAGACTTAAATTCGAGACCTTTATAAATAGGAGGGGGATGTTAACAGTTGAGTTATAGCTAATTAGCATATGGAATAGGACCCTTAATACATGCCTATGGTCAGTTAAAAGCCCACCCTTGGTTTTGATCAGCATACCACGTGTGGTGTAGAAACATTGAAGTTGAATCATCAAAGCACTTTTATATTTTGTTTCAGAATTGTTACAACTTTGGTATACGAGTAAAGATCTCCATAACCTAGTTGTGCACTATGTTTATATAGTAGACTTATATTGATTGAGACGTTTAATAATGAAGGCAAACAGTGGAAACTTATTCCCCAATTAAGGAAGGTTAGATAAAATTCTTGATAAAAAAATTGTTGTTTTCATAATGATTTTAGTTGTTTTTAAAAAGAAATTTAATTGCTATATAAAAATTCAATTTTCAAAAAATTTTTGACCTAAATAAAAAAAAACATAAATTAAATCAAATTGAGGGAAATTTAATATTTCAAAGTTTTTATTGTCTAAGTGATAACTACATGCTTAATTGAGCTTATTGTGTAAGTGATAACTACATGCTTAATTGAGCTATAACTCCTCATCCTTTTCCTTGTTAATCAACATTGAGTAAGTTAATGAGTTATAATTCAATTGATATCATTTTTTTCTCCTTAAAGATCTTGAGTTCGAATCTTTCCAATATAATTAAAAAAAAAAATTCAATGTTGAGCCAAAAGGTCACTCTATCCTTTCTTCACTTCCATTCCATAACCATAATTTAAGCTAAAGACAATATTTCTGGCAATCATCATCACCTTCCCTTTCCAGGTACATTTTGCCCCATTTTCAGGACAGTAATAAAAGAAAACTAGGTATTAGTGATGGAAATTAGCGACAGAGTTGCGACCGATTAACGTCTAAAGTTACAAATTTAAAAAAAGTTCAAATTAACGAGAGATTAGTGATGGATTTATCGACAAAATTAGTGACCGATTTTTTCCGTCGCTAATTCCTTTGGTAAAACAGACACAAAACAAATTGTTATTTCGTGGGACAATTTTCTAATAAATTTGCAACGGATTAGCGACAAAATTAGTGATAGATTATTTCCGTTGCTAATTTTGTCGGTAAAACAGGCGCAAACTAATTATTATTTAGTGGGACAATTTTTTGACAGATTTATGATGGATTAGCAATGGATTGTTTTTATTGTTAATCGGTTGCAATATACCCTCTATAAAATTATTATTAATCATTTTTTATGACAGAAATTAGTGACGGAATATTTCAATTGCTAATCGGTCGCAAATGAAAGAGTTGTTATTAATTAGCAAGGAATTGCTAATGGAAATTAGTGACGAATTTTTTCCTATCGCTAATCCTTCTGTAATTATCTAGGTTTAAGGGAGAGAGAGAGAGAGAGAGAGAGAGAACAGTGATTCCACAAAATCCTTTCCCTCGTGACTTTCTCTCCCTTCCCTCACTCTTCCCTTCTCGTTGGTGTTGGTTCGTCGCCGCCTCTCATCAAAAGGGATACAAGTTTTGTCTCTCGCAATACAATTTCTGACCTCGTTGCCGTTGACCCTCCGTTTAGGTTTGTCGTTGTGTCTTTGTGTGTGTGTGTATCTCTCCCTCAGATTAGGGTTTGTGCAAAGAATGGTTTAGTTGAACTTAACAACCCTAATTTCTCTCTCTCTTAGATTTGTGGAGAAGATAAATGTAATTGTTTTTGGTTCGAGATCTTCTAAGCACTACTGGCCCCCTTTTATGCTTTGATCTTGTAATTTCTTTTGGTTTTTCTCTCTAACTTCACGTTGCCATTCACAAACACTACTCGCGATCTTAACATTTTGAGAGAGAGAGAGAGAGAGAAAGAGAGAGAGAGATTGATGATGCAAGTAGTAATGAATTTTACTTAGTTTGATTGATTCGCTCTTAGAGAATACTGAGCAGATCGGGTTATAACTGCTAACTTATGTGAATGTGAAGGTAGGAAATGCCACTTTTTGAGTTTCAATATCTTTGGATTTCTCTGAATCGAATTTTAGTTCTTTTTTGGGCTTATTGTTGGTTCTATGATTACATTCTGGTCACAAATCGATTATTATTGTTTGTCCAAAAATTTTGCTTGTTCCTTGAATAGTTGGTGGCCTCAATAAGGTTAGCCTGTTGATGAACTTTTTGTACATAAATTGAACCAATATGCTAGATGATTTGATCATGTATTAAGTCATGCAAATAAGTATCAAGTTTATCAATTTGTGCAATAAAAGGTGCCTCTTTGCTGTGGCATTTGCGTTTGTCCTAGTTGTTTACGCCCTTGCAACCATTTCAACTCTGGATGAGCATTTAGAGATTGTGTGTGTGTGTCTCTTATTTCAATGCGTATTTTTTTGTTATCTAGACAAATAGCGGATGATATCTTATCTTAATGAGAAAACTTTTTAGTTTAACATTTATGATGCTTTTATTTCCTTTTACACCTTGAATTTTTGTTCTATTTGTCAAAATTTATATATTGTTTAGAGTATCAACCTTGATCTCCAGTAGTATGTTGAGAGCTGAGAGTTGATCGAAAGGCATAGACCTCATCTTGGAGAAGCACAAATCCCTCAAAATCGTTAGTTCTTCAATCCCTAATTTCTTAAAAAAAAAAAAAAAAAGAAAAACTAGGTATCTAGGTGTTGTCACTTATAGTCGTTTGGAAATTTTGATCGTAGGCCACACCAATTTTGACATCGCTTCCTCCTTTAGAGAGTAGCTTGAGTGACATTCTTGTTAGAAAATCCTCTAATTCCTCTTCTCCAGGTACTCTATTTACCTGATCAAGTTGTTTTTGTAGCTCACTTGTTTACATATGATATTTAACTATTCTAAAGAAAAGGATGTAGATGATTATATATAACTCAATTATTATAACAATCAGTTTTTGGATGATCAACCGAGAATGATGAATAGCTTTAGTAATGCTCATACAAATCTCATACAAATCTCGGTGATATAAATCGAGAATGATCAATCTCTTTTCAAAGATTTGTATGTTGTGTTGTTGCTTAAAGGCTAAAATTAAAAGCAGCTTGCTATAATCGTGCTTTAAGCTTTATTGATCAAACTTATGTAAATAAATAACTAGAAGGGGGGCTATAATTTTAAAGATATGACAAACTAGTTGATCGAATAAAGAACAATATATGGCAAGAGTTGTCTAGTTTGAATAGTTTTTCCTTTAGTTAGAAAATCGTTAAGGTCTTGAGCTTCCTGGCTATTACATTATGTGAATTATATGGTGTACTGTTGCCTGAGCTAATTATAAAAGATTACACAGTTTCTAAGGACAACTTAGGTTGGTTATTTCTCATATTGATTTGGCTAACCTACCTTAGGTAGTGCTCTATCCATAAACAATGGAGGTTATTTCATTATCAGAAGAAGATTGAGTTGTATCACAAATGCATATAGACAATTTTTAATCTGAGCTTTAGGTTGTTTTGCTTCCTGAATGTTCATTCTTAAGAACACCAATTCCCAAATGCATGGTACAATATTTCTCCCTCTATGTTCAATTGTATCGATATTAAAAAATTTAAATCTAAAGGCTAAAAATAATTAATTATATAAGAGAAAAAATGAAGAAGCTTTTGCCTCAACCTCCCAACTTTGATGACATGAGAGTCATGACAAGAAAGTTGGTTTTTTTTTTTATTTTTTAAATCAGAGGAAGTTAATAATGGGAGAGTTTTCATTTCATAATATAATATATACACACACATACATACAAAACAAAGTTTAGATGTGTAGTTTTCAAATTGGTTGCATGTGGAGAGGGAGAGAGAGAGAGTGGTGCTCCATTAAATCCCATTCTCATTTAAGAATCAAGATTGCGGGCTTTTTTTAATTGATTGTTACCAATTACTCTGCTGAATTGACCAACTGTATAACAATTTTAGAGAGAGAGAGAGAGAGACTTAGTACACATGTCTGCTGAGAGAGAGAGAGAGATTTTTACACATGTTTTGCAACTAAACGACAGTTCAGTTTGTTTCAGGCCAGCCCCAGAGGTTTTTGATTTTTGATTTTGATTTTTTTATTTTTGTTTTAGTTTTTATTTCTCATATCAAACTTTAAGTTGGAACTGTGCATGTGCAGTTGAACCGCATGGTTTGCGTGGTGGAATCGGGAGGGCTACACGGTAGCATGCGTGGTTGAACCACGTGACTGGCACAGTGGAACCGCGTGGCCCGCGCGGTGGAACTGCGAGGGTTGCATGGTGCATACATGTTTGAATTGTGCAGCTTGTGCGGTGGAACGGTGCTACCCGTTCAGTTGAACCGCATGGCTCGCGTGGTGGAACCGCAAGGCCCACACGATTGAATCGCAAGGCTCATGCGGTTGAACTGCACTGCCCTAGCAATGGAACCGCGAGGGCTGTGCGGTGGCATGTGCGGTTGAACAGCGTAGCTCATGCGGTGGGAAAATTTTTAGAAAAATTCGTATCCACAACATGAGATTGGGTTAGATTTTTAGGACATGTGAATTTGCAGCCAAGTAGAGTCTAACTATTGAATTTGCAGTCTTGGTTTGTCAATTTATCTTCCTCCTTCAATCTATAAACTGGTGGGAAAAACTTTTCCAAAGAAAGAGCCATGGATGTTACTCCACCTATGTTAGACCCACGGTAGATTAAAATAAACATACATTGATGGCTCTTATCACCATTTTATTAAAATAAAAGCACATTAAAATACATGAACAAAGAATGATAATTACCAGAAATACCAATGTTGCAGCCAAAGATTAAACCACCCATGGCAGAGAAAACCCACGCAATGAACACAAACCATGTTAACTCCCCGGGATAATTGAACCCTGCACCTGATTCAACACCAAATCCCACACCAAATCCCCCTGCCATTATTCTCAAAAACGAGAAAACTTAAAGAAACCAAACAAAATTATGATGGTTTATATAGAGTTAGACGGAGATTTGTTAGAAATGGTTCAAGAATTCTAAT
Source organism: Dillenia turbinata (assembly GCA_037126225.1). Taxonomy (NCBI): domain Eukaryota; kingdom Viridiplantae; phylum Streptophyta; class Magnoliopsida; order Dilleniales; family Dilleniaceae; genus Dillenia; species Dillenia turbinata. The sequence continues at coordinate 5,340,419 of JBAMMX010000022.1, read as the reverse complement.
CCTATTTAATTTAGTGTTTGAATTTGGATAAAACTAAAACTAAAACATGTTAACAAGATTGTCTCCTTTTATTTATTTATTTTAGAAAAGCTGAACCATGTTTAGACTCTATACAATTTTTTTAAAGAAAAAATTATTTAATAAATATTCATCAAAGACAAAGGCTTGAATTAAGGCAATATTAATTAATTTTAGGTGTTTTTATTATCTGATTTGACAATTTTATATAAGTATAGAATAATTTGATATTGGAATTCTATTCCTGTTCTTGATAGGATCAATTAGGTCAAATTCTAATTGAGACTGTCGTGTAATTTGAAAGTGCTTGATAGAAAAATAGTTTCTTAAAGTCATCCAATAAAATAGAAATAATATAAGTGACTCAAATAGGTAAACTAATAAGTTAATTACAATTTTCTTTGTCTTAGTAAGATATAGCTATTCTACATTTTGTATTTGATGAGAAAATTTTGAAAGGAAAACCCATAAATTGTTTTCAAAATCAATCAAACCTTTAGGCCCCAATTATCCATGATTTGAATCACAAAACATATATCTAGAAGGCATATGCATGCATTTTAGGACTCAAGTACCTTCAATCATTTGTTTCTTCTCTTCTTCATTTATATACAACAAATTGATTTGTTTGTAAGTGATTACTAATGACGTTTATGTGCAGCAAAAATTTAGATATATACTAAAGAGGAGGTAGATAGAATGATGAATGAAATGAAAAATCAAATGTTGGAGAACATGTAAAGCTATATATTGGAATAAGCACAAAGTCAAGTGAGAGAGAAAACTAAGGCACAATTCGTGACATACTTGCACAGTTAGGTATACAATAACCACCATCTGGCCTAGATAACACTCAGTCCCCAGATTATGATCCCCTATCTCTGTGATACTCATTATTTTATTTTTATGTATTTGACTTTTATGGTGCTCAATGTTGTGGATTATACTTGATTTTATCGAGTTATATGATGTATACATTGCACTCGATAACTTGAGATGTTATATTTTGTATGTAATTAATATAGTTGCTTTTTATATCTATCAGAGGGAGAAATTCGTAATATGGATAGTAATATGAGAACTGCGATGTAATGGTTGATTGAGTTACAGGTTAATAGATTGATTGAATTGAATAAAATGTCCTGGTGTAGGAAAGTTGCATTCAATGATGGAAAAATCTGTCGTTGCATAAATCCGTCATTAATCTGATGGTAATTTCACAACTCATGTTGATATATCAGCAATAAATTATCGACGGATTTTCCCATCGCTGAAAATATCCATCTCTAATCCATCGGTAACTTCACAACTCATGTCAACTTATTAGCGATGGATCTTTTCAATAATGAAAAAATTCGTTAATGATATGTTGACATGAGTTATGAAATTACTGACAAAGTAGTGATGGATTTATATAGCAACAGATTTTTTCGTCTTTAATCCATCTGAAATATTAGCAACGGATTTTTTCCATTGCTAATTTTTAGCAAGGAAGCTTTTAGCAATGGAATCAGCGACGGATTTTTTCGTCGCTAATACCTTGTTTTCTAATAGTGCATGCCCAATAAATATTATATTACAATTTAAGTACCCTTTTCTCTTGTTTGTTACCTACAACTAGAAAATAATATATATATATATATATATATATATCGAGAAAGAGAGAGAGAGAGAGAGCTATAAACGAACAAACAAACTAAAAGTGTACTTAATTGAATACTTATGCCTCAAACCATCCTCCACCCCCAAAAATAATAATAAAAAATTCATTCTTTCATAGCTTATCGTTTGTTTGTAGGTTTTTTTTTTTTGAGAACTTTGGCCGCCTAAACATTCAATTGTTGAGTTATTATCTTTAAGAATACGATAGATCATTTTTGCTTTTTTACTGATTTAAATGGAAATCTCATGGAAAATTTCTTTCCCCAACAAAAATTTTACTTCATCACACTTATTTATATATATTGATGATACATGATCAAAACAGCCCAAACTGTATTGGACTCAAGACCAGTTTGCAACGCTACAAATGACTTGTGATAGCCTAGTTGTTCAATCAGTCGGTATCCTCTTGATCGGTTCGCCATCTAACTTGTTACTATCATGAGGCTCTAGACCTTCTGAGCCCCGCGACCCATGGGAGACATTGATCAAAATGTGTCATCAATACAGGATCTATCCCCCAAACGAGTAGACACGACCCATACTTTCTTTCTCTTAGCATGCATCAATCATGTCTTGATCAGTAAACTATTAACTGGTCGCAATGTTCACTTAGTGATCGGCAATCATCACCCAGCTTACTAAGGTAAATATTCATTTCTCTTACGAATGTGGAAGGAATCTCCCGTGAACAGAAAGAAGACCTCTAACACATGGAAGGGAACCAGCATAACCGCTTGGACTTTCCAAATTGAAGGTCATTGAGATCTTTTGGAATCTTTTCATCACTATCCCCATGATCTTGGGACACTTATGTAAGGAAACTAAGGTTTCAATGCCCCGCTAACACATATCTTTTACTCTAGGTAACTATATATTCATCATGAGGAGAATCAACCAAGTATGCCTCCCTTTCCTTTGAGCTTACACATGACATTATGAAATTTCTCTTTCAATCTATTTTTACCTTTCGAAAACTGCTCTCTAACTTGAATGTCGGAGCCTCATTCGCCAGAACACCCACCGACAGTCTTTTGTAGGTCTCATCCTTCAACATTAATAAACTCACCTCCAACAGATTGACACTGTCCGTGGGAACAGACTAGAAGGAAACCTATCTTGCCACTATTTTGCTTCGTTGAGATACCTCCCCGAAGAGTGACCAGGGCCACTTCTTGGGTAGCGGCCCTAATGGAAGGACTGACCGCCTCTCCAACGAACACCGCGCAGCATCCCATTGTTGCAAATCTACCAAAGCTACAGCCTCTGACTGACTACCATAGTCACCTTGTACCACCTGATGCTTCTGCTACTCGGCCCAAGGTGGAAAAGCTTAAAAATACAAAATATGAGCAAACAGCTAGAAGAACTTACTTTTTGACTGGGAGCTCAATCTTCCTCCAACAAAGTAGGCCATATGCGCACAAGGAGGCTCGAGCCCAAAGAACACTGAGAGCTCTCAGACATCACGACACGATCTTGATTAAACTAAGAAAATAGTTCAAGAAGCTCGTAGCCAACAAGCTAAAATTAGCAAACATGAATAGAGACGAGCCTGTCCAATACCTCACTAGCCTCTTGCCTTTTGACCCTAAGATTTCTTCAAAACCAATGTCTCATGATGTGTTTCTCTCTCCTCTAGAGAGGTACGATGGCACCAACGACCCCGAGAGCATGTTGCCAACTTCACCACTATGATGGTCTCATGGGATATGTCAGATGTTGTCATATGCAAACACTTCCCGATAACCCTAAAAGGCAATGTGCTGACATGGTTCAACTCACTTTCCCGTTCAATGTCAAGAGCTTTTCCTAGTTACGGTAATAATTCGAAGCACACTTTGTCATTAGTAAGGGGCAAAAAGAAAATCTATACTCTCCTCTCATTGCTACAGAGAGATGATGAACCATTGAGGGACTTCTTGAAGAAGTTCAAGGCAGAAATGATGAAGGTCTTTGAGCTGGACCACTCGACCGCGCTGGACGCGCTATTCACAAGACTACAACCATCTGGAATGAAGAGATCAATCACTACGAACCCCCATCATCTATTCAAGAGTTCTATGCTCACATAGAGAAATATATTACTGCAGAAGATGTTGGGACCTTTGATAGTTGGCGCAATCGATCTGCTCCAAAGAGCATAGCTACTTACCTTAATGATCCTCCACTAAGAGGCCCCGTTAGGGCCACCATCACAATGAAAGTTCAGCAGTTACACCCCTCTGAGAAAGGCCCCCAGCCAAGTACTCCTCTAGATCCAGAACAATATGTATGTTAGGTGGCCCTCTCGTCTCACAGAAAATAATCCCAAAAAGGACAAAACTCGGTATGCCATTTCACTGAAATTATAGAGAAATGCAAGAAACTAAGGGATGAGTTTGAGTTCCTTATCCGAAAGGATCAACTCCAAAGATTCTTTAGTACAAAGAGAGAGGGCATTCCTCCTCAGAGCCCTCACAATCCAAAATGAGAGAACGAACGAGTTAACCAACTGGATCCAAGAGATACCCTCGATCAACCCGATGGAGTAATCCTCCAGGTACAGGGCGGATATAACCCCTCACAACCTTACCTCTCGACTCATAACCTACAAGCATTACACCAGTACAACCAGGCCAAAGCTCGAACAAACGAGTAGGTGCACCTACTAGCCCCAATCCTTTAGAAGACCGAAATGCCAGTCTCCCCATCCAAAGAGGTCTTTGCCACCTGTGTAGGGAAACCACTCAAAAGAAAGAGGCCCATGATTGGCTTCAATGATAATGACTTAGTAAGAGTTGACCCTGATCGAGATGACTCCCTCATCATTATGGCCAAGATTGGACAATCCGAAGTTAAAAGAATTTTTGTCGATCAGGGGAGCTAGATACAATCTCCTATATTGGAATGCTTTTTAACATATGAGTTATACCCTAGGACACTTACAGCCTCGTGTTGGACCATTAAGGGGCTCTTAGGTGAATGGATATACCCCGAAAGCATCATCTCCTTACCCGTGACTCTCGGAATTCTAGCTGACCACACAACAGTTTCGGCCACATTCAATGTGGTTAAGCTCCACCCTTTCTACAATGTAATCCCAGGACACCTTGGCCTGAATGCCCTAAAAGTACTATCGAGCACGAAGCACATAAAGGTTAAATTCAGGAACTCCAATGGTATCAGGACCCTATCTTGAGATCCGGAGCCCTCAGTGTCTCCTTCTAACTAATTGAGCTAATCTAGTTTACTGAAATGGAGTCTATCACTAGGATTTCTCACTGAATGGGCCTATGTTGCCTTATCCTATCATTAGGGATCTATCTCTTTGAACGGGCCAACGTTGTTTTATCCTATCATTAGGGATTTATCTCCCCTAGTCGGCGAGCGTTATTCTGTCATATTATTAGGGATCTTCTCCCCGAATAGGCCAACATTGCCCCATCCTATTGTTAAGGATCTATCTCTTTAAATGGACCAACGTCCCCCTATCCTATCATTAGGGATCAATCTCTCCAAATGGACAAATGTCATCCTATCTTATTATTAGGTATCTATCTTCTCGAATGGGTTAACACTGTCCTATCTTATTTAGGGATCTATCTTTCTGAATGGGTCAACGTCGTCCTATCCTATCATTAGGGATCTATCTCCCCAAACGGGTCAACGTTGTGCCGTCTTATCAATAGAAATCAGTATTCCCGAATGAGGAAGCATCACCTAGCCGTTCCCAACGAGGTTTGTGGATAGGGACTTAACTCCCTGGATAAACGAATAGTGCCTAATTTACTCGATGCGCATGACCTATTGAACAGAGCCTACCGAACACTCATGACTGCTATCAACTAACTCAAGAAACAAAATGACTCCTCGGTAACACTACCCGTCAAGGAATAATCTGATCGGCATGGAGCACTAGGTAAAATGAAAATAAAGATGCATTTCTTTTACACACTTGGAAAAGAATACTAAAAAATGTCACAAAAGAAAAGCAGAGATCCCAATCAGGGGACAGGAGGATAATCAGACTCTAGAGGAGCAGCAATCTCAGGTTCAACAACAGGGTCCTCAATGCACAGGGGCATAGTGTTTGCTAACCTTGCTTGCCGAATGATTTTCATAGCACACTGAAACTTCTCAAACAGCTCGAGCTGAGCGCATGTATCCCTTGTGACAACAACTTTCAGTTCGACTAACTCTCGCTCAGTAGTTTAGAGGGATTGGCCACACATATCGACCAATTTCCTTGCGGTCTGAAGCAATGCCTCGCGCACTTTAGCCTTCGCCTCTAGTTCTTCACACCGTTGAAGGGCCACATTCCGTTTAGCCCGCAACTACTCCACCTCCTCAACACAGATGCTCGTAGCAACTGTCAAGGACCTCGCCACCTCAAGCTCCCTTTCCTTCTGTGAAAGGGCCTTTCTCAATCGAGAGACATCTTTCAATGTCTGGTTAGACCGTTCATGTGATTAAGAATCTGCTCGCTGCATCACTTCTGGAGCTTTGCCAGAACTATAGTCTACACAATTAAACACTAGTCATTGGGCTGAAAAAGAAAAAGCCTACAAGAGGAGAGAAAAGAAGAGTACCATCATAGCTGCTGAAAGAAAGGCCTCGCTGCCCTGCTCAAGTGAGAGCTTATTTAGCTCCAAATCAGAATAATAGAAATCCAATTGATCGGCTATTCATCTCCCCTCGATGATGTCCACGTAACAATGTTGATGATCTCCAACACTGATCATCATTGTCCCATGCTCCTTTGAGCCCCTGCACCTGTCAAAAGATCGAATGGGGATGGGATGCGGGAGCACTTTGTCCTAAAGTGTCTTCTGTTTTTCCTTGTCTGAGGGTAATAGTAAAGCAGCTGTGGAGGTCCCGTATTGGGCCCCTCTTTTGAATTGGAGCCAGTATCTTCAGAATGCTCCAGGGAAAGTCCCCCTGCCGTTACTCAAGCATTAGAGACAAAGCCCTCTTCCCTCACTGGGGTACCCTCACCAATCCCATGGAATGCTCACCTCCACTGGCTCGTTGGCAACCGATTGAGCAAACTCATATCTCTCTGGACTCTTGCCAAACTCTTCCTTAGGGGACTCGTGCAACTGCACTCGCTATCTTTTAGCTCTCAACGAGGCCAGTGAGGTCGAATCGGGTGAACGGGCCCTCAATGTATTTTTGGTCCCTTCTAAGGCCCCCACTATTCACTCCCCCATTCTCAATTCTCCTCTTTTCGCTAAGCAAAAGACTCGTTAGTGACAACATCTCATCATCTAAAAGATAATTGATCGAGACACTCCTCTGTGAAGTCTTACAGTATTCTCCAACAGATTGGACAAAATCTGAATTACGATAATCTTTATAGGGCTTTAACTAGGTAAATGAGTCTACATTGGGCGCTGGAAGCTTCGGCATTAAACATTTCTCCAAGAATTTGATGAAAAAGTACTTGTAGATGGAACTTCCAGTTTGACCCTAGTCAAGTCTGTAGATAGAACCAGCCTCTGGTAGAACCCTTCTTCATACATTTCTTCATGTGAACACAGATATTAAGAATTCAAAATCAAAGCGTAATCAATAAAATTCATCAGAGAAATAAGTGCTACTACCAAATGCCAAGCATTGGGAATCAGTAAAGTGGGAAATATGTTCCAACATAATAGGACCCTCGTAATAAAGCTAGTGTAGAGTACCTTCAAATTGTATTTCACTGATAGTTTATACATCAGGACATGATTCCCCAAGGCTATGTTGGCTCTATCGGCATCAGTCGCCGATACAATCTCAAGGTCGTTGCCCAACCGCATTATACTTTTAATTTCACACAACTCCTACAACATGTTGCTCCTGATGTCTCTGATGCCTGGAAAAGAACCAGACGATGAACCTTTAGCCATTTCTCTCAGAAGATCCTCACAAAATGCTAAATAATTGAAAAGCTCAACTGCTAAAAAGGTTAAGAAGAAAATAGGGAACCAATTGATGAACATGTAGAATAAAAAGCATGTTAGAAACAATTCATAGTAACCTAAATAGCACGTTTCACATTTAATGCTTTGATTACCAAGATCCAAAGAGTCTCATCTAGACTATACTCTTGATGTTCCTCCTTCGAAGCAACAACAGGACTGGGGACAAATGATGATACATGATTAAAATGGCTCAAACGGTATTGCGCTCAAGACCAGTCTGCAATGCTATGAATAACTCTTGATGACCTAGTTGTTCAATCGGCCAGTGGGGGACATCGATTGAAACGTGTCGTCAATATAAGATCTATCTTCCAGACGAGTAGAGATGGCCCACACTTTCTTTCTCTTGGTATACACCAATTATGTCCTGATCAGTAAACTGTTGACTGGTCGCAACGTTCACTTAGTGATCGGTGATCGTCACCCAGCTCACTAACGTAAATATTCACTTCTTCTACGAATGCGGAAGGAATCTCTCATAAACAAAAATAAGACCTCCAACATATGGAAGGGAACCCGCATAACCACTTGGACTTTCCAAATCGAAGGTTATTGAGATCTTTTGGAATTTTTTCATCACTATTCATGTGACCTCAAGACACTTCTATAAGGAAATTAGGGTTTCAATGTCCCGTAACACACGTCTCTTACACCAGGCAACTATAAATTCATCATGAGGACAACCGACTAGGTGCACCTCCCTCTCCTCTGAGCTTACTCATGACATTATGAGACTTCTTTTTCAGTCTGTTCTTTCCTTTTAAAAATTATTCTCTAACTTGAGCATTGGAGTCTCCCCTACCGAAACACCTTCTGGTGATTTTTTGCAGGTCTCATCCTTTAACATTAACAGAAGACCAAGTCTGTTCATTTAAGTTAGCAAAACTATCATCTGTGAAGTCAGACCCACCTCCAACATATATATATATATATATATATATATTGTAGTTTAACTTTCATGCTTCTTTTTTATAAATATCTATCTGGCTCGGCAAATATTTGAATACTTTATAGTTGTCCTATATATAGGGACGAATCCACAATATTGACTGATCATTTTTGTTATAGTTGCCACTGTTAGGGAAGAGAGAGAAGTGGAGAGGTAGAGAGAGAGTTTTGTGAGACTGAAAGTAACAGGCAAATTGATTCAAAACCCAAACCCCTTTCACCTTTATTTTTTTATTATTTTTTTTCTCCTCAATCCATTTAGTTCCGTCCCTACCCACAAGCAAATTGGGCTTGTCCTGTCCCATCCCTATATCTAAATTGAACAAAAACTTTGGGCCCGACCCATTATTTATTTGTATAGTATTAATTATTTTAGTGACATTTATTTTTATAGTATGAATAAGATTGGGATTTATGGTCCTTTTAAATGCCTTTGCTATGAATCTCCATTTTCAAATAAAACATGTGATCATTTATTTGTATATGGAGATTTGGCTTCTCAATTATTTAGAAGTTTCAGCCATGCTTCGGGTGTTCCTAACTCGGGACGGAGTATTAGAGATAAATTAAGGAGTTGGAGTTTTAAAGTTAAATCGAGTTGGGCAAAATTTTTGATTCATATGCTCCCTGTCATCATTTGTTGGTTATTTGGCATGCTTAAAATGAATATTTTTTTGACAATGTTCTCATATGCCGGGAAACCGTTGCTAAAATAAATTTTCTGCATATTAAGATGTTTTATATAGTCAATTTTTCGGTAGTAGAGGAGTAACATTCATGGGATAGCCTATGGCTTCATGCCTCTTCCTTTGAGAACAAAAAAATCTGCATTCTGGTTGTTTGGAAAAGTCCTAATTCATACTATAAACTTAACATCGATGGTAGCTTTAGAGGCAACCCCGGGAAAAGAGGAGGAGGAGGTGTATTAAGGGATCATCAAGGGAATTTTATCTTGGGTTTTGCATGCAATTTTAATTATGTTACAAGTCTGTAAGTCGAAGTTAAAGTGATGAGATTTGGCATTCAATTATGTGTGTCTCGTGGTTTTTCTCATTTTCATATTGAAGCTAATTCTTTGGTGCTTGTTGAAATGTTTTGAGAGGTTAATGAAATTCCAAGGCACATTCGAAGAAATATGGATTTTATTTTTAAGCACAAATATCAAATCTTATCCATTTCACATTGTTATAGGTAAGCATATAAACCTACAGATTCTCTTACAAATTTCGGGGAAATTTGTTGCTCGAATAGTATTTTTTCTGATTTTTCTCAACTTCCACGGCTTACACAAGAATTTTATAAATTAGATCACATATCTCTTCCTTCAATTAGTTTAGTGAAATAATTTTTTTTTTTGTGTATAAAGAGATACAATCAAGCGAAATTGAATCGAGAAAGGGGGGATAAAAGTAGAAGGACTCTACTATTTGAGTTGTTTTGAGGGACTTAATGAAATAATCTTTCCATAGGAGTGTTACTCCTAAATTTTATTTTGTTGCTGGGAGGTTAGGTTTGTCCCTCTCCTTGTAATTGGTTTTTTATTTAATAAATTAGGGCTGGCATCCCTCCCCTAGTAGGGTGTTTTTTTTTTTTTTTTTTTTTTTTTTTTGCAATAAAAACACAAATACGAACATGAGAAATATCTAATGTACATGCATACAAACCACCATCGAGATAGCAACCTTCCCCAACATACGCTTATAAACCCATACCCTTGTCATTAATCTGAATCTAGAAAACATTGATTTGTTTGTATAAATCTTGTTGTTGGAGGTGAGTTTTGGCTCCACAGATACCGGCTCCTTCTTCAGTCGAGCAGTAGGTGTCGATGGGTGGATGCACCTGTAAAAACCGCCGAAGGGTACTCTGACGGGGAGATTCCGACGCTCAAGACAGTAAAGAGCGGTTTTCGTATGAATGGAAAACAAATTGAGAGCTGAGGGAAAGTCATTCCCCGTGAATAGTGTGCCCAGAATGTTAGGCTCAGAGAGCGTACTTGGCTTGGAGGGATTTGAGATCCCTTATACCTGTGAGAGTCGTGCCTCGCTGGGGGACTTCTACCCTACCTTTCTTATCGGACTGATTCGGGAATCTCGAAGGTTAATATTCTGAATTGATTACGATCCTCATTTATCGGGAAAATTTCCATCTTCGAGAGGGATGTTTTCCTTATCTAAAAGATCCTGGAGTTGTTGTTATGAAATAAGAAATCAAAGTTAAGGAATCCCGATTTTCCTTTAGAATCGTTAGGTGTGCTACCCGTCGTTCGATCGCTCGACTGGTAAAGAGTCAATCAGGATTCATCAGATTGATAGCCTGGTGTTTGCTTGCCCGATCAAGGTGATTACCTTTGCTCGGTGAGATACGTTCGGTTAGCGCGACGACTGAGGCCTTATCGTTCGGTAGACCCGGGCAACTAAGGCCCCTCAGTAGATTGATCTGGGCAGCTATGACCTTTCAGTAGATTGTCGTGGTGACCGTTAGATATTGGTCGGTAGGCGTTCTTTGCGAGCCTCTCAAGCACTGACTTTTTTGGTTGGGATTTGGACTATGTCCCATCATTTACCTCGACTCATGGTCTTCTTAGAAAAAGAAGCGCCATGAGTGATAATCTTCAAAAAAGAAGCACCCCTTTTTAATTTGACTTGTGCCGCTTTGATTTTTGCAAACAATCTTTTGTACGCTTCATATAGGTTCGTGCTTATCAGAGGGTTACGTTCCACCATCAGCCTCATTATTCTTCTGACTCTTCTCCGTGGAACCTCCTTTCGTAGAGAAAAAATGTCAAAGGATTCCTTCTCGTCGCAAGCTGTGGATAGTATCCAGAATACCATGATCGAAGAGGACTTAAGAGAAGTTCAAAAGGAAATATCGCTTGGAAGTGACTTCGAGTTTGTATTGCCAGATAAGAGGGATAGGGCGAATCATGCTCCCGAAGGTTGTGTCTCAATGTATAAGCAATGTGTGAAGTATGGCTTAAGGATTTCGTATACGGGCCCGCTGGCAGAGGTTTTGAGGTGCTGGAACGTCCATCCTTCGTTGCTTATCCCAAGTGCTTGGCGTTTTACGATTGCCCTAATTTCCCTGTTAGGGTTTTTCCGTATTCGTTTTGACTCAGAGATTTTGGTTGCCATTTTCTCTTTGTGGCGATGCAGTTCCAAGGGTTTTACTCATGGCTGGTATAAACTCCAAACTCACAGGGAGTCTCGCTGGAGGTTTTTCTACAGTGAATCCCAAGACAAGCACTGGATGCAAAAATTTTTCTATGTGAGGTTCCTGAACAGGGATCTCCTTTCGGTGCTTTCAGATGCTAATCAAGCACCTTTCTTAAATATGAGGACTCCAATATCCTTCGCCATTCTCGTTTTTTGCGAGTTATTGGATGCCACTACGAAGAATATTGCCGGAGTCTATGGGTGGATTCTTTGGTAGATAATGAAATGTTGCTGCTGTTTGGTTTGTTGGTAGATGAGACAAGGCGGATTACCAGACCACTTTTGCTAGAGCAACAAGGAAAGGAGTTGGTTGATACTATGTCGGTCATCGACGCCCGTCTTTTCAATGAGATTTCCACTAAGCGGGAAGTACGGTCTCATATGAAGAGGAAAGCGGTTGATACTTCTCCTGAGTCCCGATAGAAAAAGTCCAGGGTTGGTGCGTCTAGCCCATCTGCTGGAGAAGAAGAGCAAATCAAATCTAGAGAGCATGAGCCTTCTCAAGAGCATTCTGAAACAGGAGGGGGCCATCTAGTCGGCTACATAGAAGCCTTTGACGTGCCTACCGAGGTCGAAGACGGAGGTTCCGACGAGGGACTCCTCGAGGTGACCGGGATCGTTCTAGCTCGAGATCTGCAAAGGCAGGAGGAGCCTCCAGTAACGCAAACTTCTGTCCCCATTCCGGGAGAAATATTGAAACAATCTCCTCGGGGATCTCAGTGTCTCTTGGTAGATGTATCGGATAACTATTGCGTTCCTCCGCCTATTCCAATTGGATAGGGACGTAGTTTCGAAGAAGGATCGGTGACGATCTTTATGGAGGGTCGTAACTTTAATCTTATTGCTCTATAGGAAGGGCTACAGTTAGCCGAGCGGTTCCAATTTCTTCTAAAGTCCTCTTTCTGAAAGATGCCTCTTGAGTGCATTGACAGGGCCATTCATTCTCTTTGCCTTACAGTAAGTATTCTCTTTGTGCGAGTTAAAGTTTGATCTTGTCATCTCGTGATCCTGAATATCGTGTCTCTTTCTAAACCTCTGCCCTAACTAAACTTCAAAGGTTAAGGAGGCAAAAGTGTGAGGATCAGTTTTCACTCCTGGGCAAATGAGTGGCGGCGCTTCAGGACACTCTAGAGAACCAGGAGTAGAGAATTGGGGAGGAGAAAAATAAGAAAATTGAGTGCCTTCAGGCAGACTTATCCTTAGCCCATGATCGTTGTAAAGAGCTGGAAGCGACGGTATACATCAGGGAAGCGAAACTGACGACTGCCAAAATATTGGCTCGTCTTTGGGAGGAGTCCCTTCTGAGTACTGAATGCGAGATGGCTCTTTTCATGGCATCTGTTGCCAAAGATATTGCTGAAGCCCAGCTTTCTTAATGTAGGTTGCTTGAACACTTGAGGCGTGCAGAGGAGATTCTTCGGTATGTCGGCCAGTATAAGGCATTGCCCCCTCTAGAGGGATCAACGGGTTTGGATCCCGCTCACGCTATGCAGCCCTACTTCTGCTTCATTGTAATAATATATGATATGGAAATTTTTCCTTTATGTTTCTTGTCATGCCAGGATGTAACAATTTTTGCGAGAAGGCCTTTAAATGCCTCATCTCACTTATTTGATAAAGTTGACGACAATTTGAGTTCGTAATAAGAAGAGGGAAGTATTTATTCATTTGGCAAATTCGTCCCTTTTCTGAGGGGATGCTTGGCCGGTTAACTTGGGACTCTCCAGGTCTGTCATTTAATTAGGAATCTTCAAGCCGCGCGTGCGCCCATTCAGGGAGTCTTATCTCAATTCTGTTATTCATTCGAAAGGATATGTGCGACTGAGACCCTTTGGTCGATTAGAGACTTTAGGAGTTAGGGTCGTGTTCACCCATTCGGGGAGTTTCATCCCATATTAGTGACACATTCGTTCGGAAGAGTCTGGGTGACTGAGACCTTTCGGACGATTAGAGACTTTGGAAATTAGGGCCGTATCCGCCCGTTTGAGGAGTTTCATCTCATAATAGTGACACATTCATTCGGAAGAGTCTGGGCGATTAAGACCATTCGGTCGATTAGAGACTTTAGGAATTAGGGTCGTGTCTGCCCGTTCAGGGAGTTTTATCTCATATTAGTGACATATTCGTTCGGGAGAGTTTGAGCGACTAAGACCCTTCGATCGATTAGAGACTTTAGCAATTAGGGTCGTGTCCGCCCGTTCGAGGAGTTTTATCCCATATTAGTGACACATTCGTTCGGGAGAGTCTGGATGACTGAGGTCATTTAGTTGATTAGAGACTTTAGGAATTAGGTCCGTGTCCGTTCGTTCGGGGAGTTTCATCCCATATTAGTGACATATTCGTTTGAAAGAGTCTGGGCAACTGAGACCCTTCAGTCGATTAGAGAATTTAGGAGTTAAGGCCGTGTCTGCCCGTTCGGGGAGTTTCATCCCATATTAGTGACACATTCGTTCGGAAGAGTCTGAGCGACTAAAGCTCTTCGGTCGATTAGAGATTTTAGGAATTAGAGGCGTGTTTGTCCGTTCGGGGAGTTTCATCCCATATTAGTGACACATTCATTCAAAAGGATCTAAGCGACTGAGGCCCTTCGGTCGTTTAGGGAATGCTTTATTCGAAGGTCATTTGAAGTCCCAAGCCACGTACAGTTGATGAGTAGTAGAAAATATCGAAATTTTCATTAAAGGAAGAATGTCGGGAAGTCTGGGTCATATGCTGGGCAGATACTAGCGGGAATGTAAGGCTCATGCCAACTGTCTTCATCGTGGACTTGGAGGATCACCCCTCCTGGTTCCTCACATGACAATCTGGGATCAAGCCTACGAAGCAGCTCATTCTCCCGTAGTGCTTTGCGTCTGTCAAGGGAAGACAGATTTCTTCCTTCTATACTGATAAACTTCTGTAGTTTTTCGCTACGGACCAAGAATTCCAGTTCATCCTTGAGTCTTTTGCCCTCATCGGTCGTATGGCCATAGTCTCGATGGAAATGACAGTATTTAAACTTGTCTTTTTTAGGGTCGTATCACCGTGGACTTGGAGGATCATCCCTCCTGGTTCCTTACGTGACGGTCTGGGATCAGGCCTATGAAGCGGCTCATTCTCCCATAGTGCGTTGCGTCTGTTGAGGGAAGGCAGATTTCTTCCTTCAATACTGATGAACTTCTGTAGTTTTTCGCTACGGACCAAGAATTTCAGTTCATCCTTGAGTCTTTTGCACTCATCGGTCGTATGGTCGTAGTCTCGATGGAAATGGAAGTATTTAAACTTGTCTTTTTTAGGATCTTCTTTCGCTGGACGATGGGGTCATCTGACATATAATTTGTTCTTTATTTGATACAAAACCTGACTTGGAGTTTCGTTCAGCGGAGTATAGATGCTGAACCTTTGTGAAGACAAAACTCCTGGGTTGCCCCTCTTTAGAGAGGGCCGATGGGGTGATCGGCTGTGTTTCTTTCTGCTAGAGCGGTTGTCTTGTCGATAGAATGCCTCTGCTTCTTCCGTAGTAATATATTTCTCCGCTCGGGAGTAAAACTCTTGGATGGTTGTCGATGGCTTCTTCGTGATAGAGACCTTCATATCGGAAGAACATAAGCCCGTTAGGAAGACAGCCAAAGCAATATTGTGGTCCAAAGCGGGAACTTTCAACATTTCTGTTTTAAATCTATCCATGAAGTCTTTGAGAGGCTCCTCCCACCATTGTCGCAATGATAGGAGGGATGTGGACTTCCGCTTAACTCCTCAACTGATTACAAAGTAAGTCTCAAACTGTTGTCGAAACTGTACGAAACTCTTGATACTGAGTGGTGAGAGAGAATTAAACTAGGCCAGAGCATTATCTTTAAGGGTGGTGGGGAAGTGTTTGTACATCGCGGAATCTGAGAGATTCCTGGAGACCATAACTATTATGAAATGAACAGCATAGTCGCGGGGGTCACTTGTCCTATTATACCGCTCCATGGGAGGTAGAAGGACATCCCTTAGCATTGGTTCTGACAAAATCTTTGCATTGAATGGCGATTCACCTAGAGTGTGTAGGGGATCATGCCTATCCTTCACGCCTGCTTTTTTAAGTTCGGCGGCCACGAGCTGTTCAATCTGTTTCCTCAGATCTTGAGGGTCATATTGAGAGACCGTTGATGGTGTAGGGAACTCTCGCCTCGGTGGCCGCTCATATTCGGACTCTGCAGTAGATGAGTGGTTGTCTGGCCTGAGGGCTCAACTGAGTCCCTCTAGTTGCTTACTCATTCTCTGGAGTCCAGACACCAATCTCTCCATTTGAGACCGGTTCACCTGTTCTGGCACTGGGGCCATGACCTGTTGTTCCTGAGCCGCATGTTGCAAGATTAGCTCCGGACGGGACGGTCGGGGAGAAAACACAAGATTGTGAATAGGAGGATTAGGTGTCGAGGGAACGATAGGTTTGGTGGGTCTAGGGATGTGCCCTCCTATAGTAGGGGTGGCTCTCGAGGACTCTCTAGTCCTTGCGGGCATAATTATCGAAATGACAGAAGTTTTTCTTGTCTGGTCCCACGGACGGTGCCAATCTATTAAAGGTGGGTTTTTGCTCCATAGATACTGGTTTCTTCTTCGGTTGAGCAGTAGGTGTCGATGGGTGGATGCACCTGCAAAAACCGTCGGAAGATACTCTGGCGGGGAGACTCCGACGCTCAAGTCGGTAAAGAACGGTTTTTGTATAAATGAAAAACAGACTGAGAGCTGAATAGTGTGCCCAGAGTGTTAGGTCCAGAGAACGTACCTAGTTTTGAGGGTTTTGAGATCCCTTATACCTGTGAGGGTCGTTCATCACTGGAGAACTTCCACCCTACCTTCCTTATTGGATTGATCCAAGAATTTCGGAGATTAATATTCCGAATTGATCATGATTCTCATTTATCGGGAAAACTTCCATTTTCGGGAGGGATGTTTTCCTTATTTAAAAGATCCTGGAATTGCTGTTATGAAATAAGAAATCGAAATTAAGGAATCCCGACTTTCCTTTAGAATCGTTAGGAGTGCTGCCCGTCGTTCAGTCGCTCGACTGGTAGAGAGTCAATTAGGATTCATCCGATTGATAGGCTGGTATTTATTTATTCGATCAGGGTGATTACCTTTACTCGGTGAGATACGTTTAGTTGGCGGGACGACTGAGACCCTATCACTCGGTAGATCCGGGTGACTAAGACTCTTCGGTAAATTGATCTGGACGGCTATGACCCTTCGATAGATTGTAATGGTGACCGTTAGATACTGATCGGTAGACGCTCTTTACGGGACTCTCAAGCATTGACTTTTTTGGTTGAGCCTTGGGCCATGTCCCATCACTTGTCAAGACCAAAGATTTAGCCATTCCTTTATGAAAAGCAAACTTTTGTCCTTGTTCTCGTCTTTCGGGCTCAATCACTGATTTTCTCTTGATTTCAAAACTAAAAGTATTATTTCTTTTTTTATGCTCTAGACTTAGTTCACCACTTAATATCCGGAGTTTTGCTCCAACCAATCTAGATTGAGTTGCGGTTGAGTCCTCATTCAAAGGGAGCTCTCCCAAAGTTATTTTTGCCACTATCGAAATTCGAACTTAAGCGCTTAATATGAGGTTCTAGTATCCTTCCTACTAAATCAACGAAACGTTGATAAACTAAAAAGTATAATTATGTCATTTAAGTAGGAAATGTGGCAGATTTTACCTAAAATACATGAAAAGTTCAAAATATATGATTTCAAGAGTGCAAGAGTGAGTAAATTAAAGCCATGGAAAATAAGAAGCAATCCTTGGACGAGAACCACACCAATGAGTGAGTAAAATTTCATAAGGGTAGACAAACACAACAATAAACGGATATTCAGGTTGAAGAATGGACAACATAGCTCACAATTGAGTCACAAGATCTGATTAGTTGTGAAAGGGTTTTAATTTGAAATTAGGTAATGATTTTGATGAGAACTTCTCTATGGGGGTCATAATGTCTCCTCTGAGACTGGTTTTGGGTTTGGCTGCCAGTAATTTGGAGGTTGGAATTTGGTGTTTTTTTTTAATGGTGACTTATGGGAAAAAAAAATTTATATGAAATGGCCTAAAGGTTTTGAAGTCAGACATAAAGAGAATTTTATGAGCACATTAAAGATGAGCTTTTACGGTCTTAAACAATCTCTTGGGCAATGTTATATAATGTTTAACTCCTTTATGGGGAAGTATGGGTACCATAGAACTATCTCTGATCATTGTTTATTCATGAAGAAATTTCTTGATGGTCATTTTATTATTCTCAGACTTTATGTTGATGATATGCTAATTATTGCTTGTGATGTTCAAAACATTGGCAAGTTGAAATAAGCAATGAGCAAGCTATTTGTGACGGAGTATCTAGGACCAACAAAGCAAATCCTTGGCATAAAAGTTACCTATGAATAGTAAAATAAATAGTTGTGGTTGTTTTAGTAGAATAGTAGAAATATATTATGAAAGTGTTATACAGATTTAATATGGACAAAGCAAAACCAGTAAGCTCTCTGCTTACTGATCATTTTAGACTTAGCTCAAAGTGAAGTCCTACGAGTAAGTAATACTGACAAAGAAGAAAAAGAAGAACATGCCTTATATATCAGCAGTTGACAGTTTGATGTACGCCATGATTCACACTAGACTAGACATAGCTCACGCTATTGGAATAGTGAGTAGGTTCCTATCTGATCCTGATAAAAAGCATCGAGCTGATGTGTAATGGATTCAAGATATCTCAAAGGTAATTCTAGTTTGTATTATGTTTTAGTCATGATAATCATATATTTTGTGGGTATACAAATGTAGATATGGAAAGTGATATTTATTTTAAAAAGTTCAGATCAGGGTATTTGGTGACCTATACAGCAGGAGTGTGTCACCGTAGTCTTATTTATAAAAATATGTTGTTTTGCTGACAATCGAGGCCGAATATATTGCCATCACCTAAGCTAACAAAGTGTTGCTACAGTTGAATAAGTTCTTATAAGAAATTGGTATCAAGCAAGAGAAATATATTCTCTTTAGTGAGAGTAAAAACCCTGTATTTCATTCAAGTTCCAAGCACATTGATGTACGTAATCGTTGGAGTTGAGATGTTTTTGAGATGTTTTTGGTTTCTTCGGTGACTTCCGGTAGTCGTGAGTAGCAGCATTCGACAATGTATGTATGTGTCTTCTTCGAAATCTGCAGCCAAAGAGATAAGGGGTGCTCCTCTGCGATCCGACTGTGCCAGAGAGATCGGGCATTTGTGTTCAACCTAACCATATTAATTTGGTTTGTCAATTGGGTAATGAAAATTTCTAATGGGTGAGTTAAGATTGTATCTTGGAGAGTTTTCATTTGTTGATATCCTTTAGTGCCGTAAAGAAGACAGTGTGATCTCATTATTTATAATAAAAGTATTTCTCAACTAGGTATCTTGATTTTCACCCTCATATGGAAGGTTTTTCTACATAAAATTCTGCATCTGACTTTATGTTGAGTTGGCGTGACCTGACGCATGAACTGGATTTTTGCATTCTGACATAGCATGACATATGGAATCACTTGCTGATATGGTATGCGCCTCTTCAACATATTGACATTACACTAATGCTATATCAGGAAGAGATGACATTGACATATGCCGCATCAGCGTATTCTCATAATACTTAAGTCATGTCATCAAAAAATATTAATATGGTAGGGACCAAATTGTGGTTTAATGCAAAGTTCAGGAACTAGATATATAATTGATCCTAAATTTCAAACATTAATTTATTTGAAAATTATAATTTATTTCTAGTAAAGTTTCTGATACAAAACCCTATTCAAGTTGAAACCATACTTTAATTCAATTTTCTAATTTAATTCAAAACCCTATTTTAATTAAATTTTTTAATTTAATTCGAACAATTAGAGACTCTAATTTGATTTAAAACCCTCATTTAATTTAATTTAATTTAATTTCTAATTGAATTTAATAGTGTTTTAAATCAACTCAAGTTTTCGAATCAATCTAGAATTTCAAATTAAATTAAGGTTTTGAATCAATTTAGGTTTCAAATTGAATTAAATTGGGATCTTAAATTAAGTTGCAGATTTCAATTAAATTAAATTTGAGATTTAAATTATATTTAATTGAGAATTTGAATTAAATTATAATTTTAAATAAAATTAGGGTTTCAAATTGAATTAGGGTTTTCCAATTAAATTAGGAATATGAATTAAATTCAAATTTCAAATCAAATTAGAGTTTCGAATTAAATTGAGTTTTTGAATTAAATTAATATTTCGAATCAAATTAGGATTTTTTATCAAATTGATCTTCTAAATTTACTGGAATTGAATTATTGTTTTTAAATAAATTAAGATTAGAAATTTAGGGTCAATTGCTTGTTTAGTCCATGAAGTTTGCACTGAATCACAATTAGATCTCTACCATTTTATCACTTTCCAAAAGATATGGCATAAGTGTTGTGACAAATATGCTAACGTTGCATATCCCATGCAAGCAAGTGGTTCCATGTGTCATGTCACATCAGAATGCAAGAATCTAGATCACGTGGTGATGCCAACTCAACACTTAACAGTCACATTGATGCCGCTATTGACAGATGTACTTAATTGTTACACTTTCGAAGATTTAAATATTTAATCGTTGAGGTTTGAAATCCAATGATTTAATTGTGAATTCGATACAAAATTCAAGTACGTAATATATAATTAACTCTTGTAAATATATATATATATATATATTAAACACAAAACAAAATAGAAATCTTTTGAAATTCAATTTAGTAATTCCTTCGCTACAAAATTAAAACCTTATACCGTAATTTTTATTGTCAATAATGTTTAATGACAGTTTTTTATATTCTATACAAACACTTTTAATAAAATCGTCAAAATATATATATTTTTTCATAAAATAAAATTATTAGAAAAAATTTATCAACTATCTGAAAAAATAATATAACTGTCTATAAAAACAATTTTAAATTCTGACGATTTCACTTGTGCTAAGTAAATATGGCAATCTTTAGGAACAATTTGAAACAATCTCTATGTGAATCTTTTTCACTGTCTACTTTACTATATCGTTTACATAAATTATACATTTATACTAACTCATATATTATACCGTTTTTAGCAGTTATGCTAAATTTTTACGGTTATCATCTATGGTCCGTAAATGTGGCAGTTTTTGGAGACGGTTTGAAAACAATCTCTATATAAATCGTTTTACTCACCCTAAACTATATTGTCTTCATAAGTACTATAACTATACTAACCCATAGATTGTACCATATGTAAACCCTTTGACTGTTATTATTTACAATACTGACTGTTATTACTCTTTGTCAATAAATATATCTTTAGAATAGTTTAAAAATTTAAGGTTAAGGTATAGAACCATTTGTGATATCTGATAATAAGTTGCAATAATAGGGAATAATTTGGAATAATAGGTGGTACGTTACTATAACATGTGATAAGTTCGCAATAATATATAGTAATTTTGTGATAATTTGTGATAAATTTGCGATGCGATGTCTGATAGTAAGTTGCAATAACAGGGAATAATTTGGGATAATAGGTGGTGCGTTACTATAACATATGATAAGTTCGTGATAATAGGTGATAATTTTACGATAACTTGTAGTAAATTTGCGATGCGATGTCTAATAGTAAGTTGCAAAAATAAGGAATAATTTGGGATAATATGTGGTGCATTGCTATAATACGTAATAATTTCGTGATAACATGACGTGTTAAATTTACAATAATTAATGGTAATATAGTATGATAATATTATTATATGTTAAAGGATGATGAGATTTTGATGATTAGAATTTAAGTGTTATTTCAAAATAATATGGAAATTAGTTTTAAATCTAGAAATTGATTTTAAATCAAGTTAAAAAACTAAGTTTTGAAAAAGCCCAAGTGTTGCAAGTCTGCATGGGTACCGCGTGAGCAAGCGTGGTCTACCAAGCGCCTGTGCGGGCGACCGCACATGTAGCACGTGGTCTACCACACGCCTACGTGGGCGACCTCGCATGCAGCGTCTACCGCGCACCTATGCGGGCGATCGCACGAACAGGTGCAAAATGCACATTTTCTTTTTTTCTTTTTCCACTCCAACAATTTGACGATTGCAACACACTTTGCACATTTTCAACACTTGCCACATTATCTCTCTCTTAAAATACTTAACTTAACAACGTATTTTTTTATTTTTCACTCTCTCTCTCTCTACCATCCACCACCATGTGCACGCTGCCACCCCATGCACACAAATTCTAATTTAAAAACATCACTCTTAAACAACTTTTTTTAATATACCAAAAATTACCAATTTACCATTATTAATATCATTTAATTTAACTTGTCTCCAAGCACGGTTTACTTTGAGCTTGCACGGCGCACCGAGCAAGCAAGGTGTGATCTATCACGTGCTTGTGCGGGCTACTGCACAAGTAGAGAGCCACCTACCGCATATTAAAATTATGAAATTACATAAAATTAATAAATATATAAATAATATTACATGATAAACAATATTAATAATTACGTAATTTTATATAATATTAATAATTACATAAAATTGGTAATTTTATATAGTTTAGTGATTTATATAATATAGTATTACAATATGATATTATAAAAATTCATTGACTTAACTATTACAAGAAATTATGAAAACTTTACACAAACTAATTATATTATATAATGTAATTATCAATATTAATAATTTAAATAATATGTAATTATATATTGGAGTTACGATACCTAGTGGTAAAATTGTGATAATAGGTAATAAATATACGATAAAAGGTAATAAGATTATGATAATTGATGGTAAGTCAATAACAACAAGTGTAAGCGTGCGGTAAACCACCCATGCATGCGGTAGACTACATAAAGGTGGTAAGATTATGATAACTGATAGTAAGTCAGTGGTAACAAGTGCAAGCATGCAGTAGATC
Source organism: Dillenia turbinata (assembly GCA_037126225.1). Classification (NCBI taxonomy): domain Eukaryota; kingdom Viridiplantae; phylum Streptophyta; class Magnoliopsida; order Dilleniales; family Dilleniaceae; genus Dillenia; species Dillenia turbinata. The sequence continues at coordinate 5,317,660 of JBAMMX010000022.1, read as the reverse complement.
ACCTGCGCACGTGGTAGACCGCGCAAATACATGGTAGATTTGACCTTGTGGTTTAAAAATTTAAGAAATAAGGTATCAAACTATTTGTTATATCTGGTGATAAGTTGAGGATAATTTGAGATAATAGGTATTGTGTTGCTATAAAAAGGTGGTAAGTTAACAATAAAATATGGTAATTTTGGGATAACTTACTATAAGTTTGCGATAATTAGTGATAACATAATATACTGTGGTAATATTGATATATATTGGAGTGAAATATATGTAGTGATTTTGCAATAACAGATACTAAATTGCCACTTACAGGTGTTAAGGTGGTAAAGTGTGATAATATTATTATATATTAGAATTGCTTTCGTGGCATACAAAAACATCATTAATTTTCCAGTGTCAATGTTACATTTCAATTTGTAATGCTACATTACTTTATATAATACTAAATTATATTTTGTAATACTAGCCGTTGGATCAATTTGGGATAAATTCAAGTGGTGTTGTAATTCACCATTAGATCAAGTGGTATGGTAGTTCTTTCATGTGTTGGACAAATGGAGGAAGTTATTTAAATATAATTACATTATATTACATAATGTAGTGTTATAATATGAAATTATGATAATTTATTGATCAATTGGATATTATGACCAATTAATTTATAATGTAGTGTTATAATATAATATAATGACAATTTATTCACCAATTAGATATTATGACCAATTGTTATATGATATTATGACAATTCACACATTAGAAATGTAATGGTGCAAAATGACATTTTGTTACATGACGTAATTAATTATCAATATTAGTAATTTAAATAATGTTACATGTAGTGTTATATTGTAATTTACTATTGGATCAAGTGACATTATAGTTTTCTTATGTGTGGAGGAAATTATTTAAATGTAATAACATTATATTATATAATGTAGTGTTACAATATAAAATTATGACAATTTATTAACCAATTAAACATTATATAATGTAGTATTACAATATGACATTATGATAATTCATTGACCAATTGAATATTATGACTAATTGTTATAACAATTCACACATTAGAAATATAATGATACATAATAATTATTAATATAATTATCAATATTATATAATTTAAAGTTAAAAGAACATTCAACTAATTACCCTCAGTTATTGAATCAATTACAGTGTGATATGTCCATTTCAGAGTTTGCCCCAGTCGTTGGATGAAATATCATTTATCCAATTTAGAATTGACAATGTGACAAAAAATGACTTAATTTTGGATTGCTTTTGTGGCATGAAATGTAAAAGTGATAAGTTTTTGAACAACCTAAATAATACACAAGGCAGGTATTAACTAAAGCGTGGAAGAACAAAGTAGGTAAAAGTAAGTGTAGACAAAAAGGCGAAAAATTTTATAGACAGACAAAATTTTTTTTAAAAAAAATGTGTATTTTGAAAATTTATTTGTGAAAATAAGACGGTCAAATGACTAAATAAAATATATTTTAAATCATCTCCTTAAAACCAGCAAAACTCTAATTCTCTCGAAAACTCTCCCCTCCTCAAAACTCTTAAAATCCATCAAAATTCTAACTCAACCGAACATATAGTCTCATTCCTCTCATGATCCATAATCTATAGAAAACTCTCACTCAACCAAACATATTTTCAATCAAAAATCGAAACATTTCATTCCCAGCCAAGTATATTTTCAGCCCCCAGACTCATACAAAACTCTCACTCAATCTCTTACTGAAATTTTCTATAACATATATTCAGATACCAACAAATCTACAAAATGAACAATGAGTTTGTAAAATTTCATCAAAAGATAATCACATTTTTTTAATAAAAAAGTCACTCTGTTGTGCTAGGAATGGATATTTGAAAAATTTTAAATTTTTCTAGTTACAAAAATCGAATGAACTAAATGACAGATGAGCATTGTAGTTGACTACGAAAAATCACAACCATCCCAAGAACAAATTCGGTCTGAAGAAGTCAACCATTCAAGATGTTACCCCAAATTTTAAAATAAAAATAAGATAAATAATACTTTTCCCGTTGTGATATGACCAAAAAGTATATACTTTCCCTATGGTATCCTTTGTGTTTTTGAGTCATGGAAAGAACAATTTTTTTTTTTTTTTTTATTCTAGATATTGTGTGTTGATTTTAAAAAAAGGTTGTTACTTTATTTACTAATGTATTAATTTTTCCATATATGTTTTTCTTTATTTTATACAGATTATAATGAATATCTTGTATTATAATAATATTTATCTTTGGATTGTAATATAACATTTGCAGGTATAATGATGATAAATGGTATGTTGATGGTGAATTTGCATTGTAATAAACAAATGGCCATTCATTATGATGGTGAATAGTAGACCGCTTGCGCAAGTGTGGTAGACCGCGTGCACAAGCATGATAGACCGTGAGCAAACAACTTTTATCTACTTGTGATAATTGATGATAAAAAGTAGTAATATTTCCTAACACATGTGGTAACCGACAATAAATGGTAGTAACATTTTCTAACAGTTGCGATAACCAGTGATAAAAGATAGTAACAAATACGTAGTAACCAAATAATAACATTCATTACCAGAAACGGGTCTTTAGCGACGAAAATTACCGACGGATAATAATCTGTCGCTATTAGCGACGGATTACTGACTAAAAAATCAGCAACAAAAAAATCCGTCGCTAATTGTTCTGTCGCTAAATCCGTCACTAAAACTTTTCTGAACAAATTAACGACGAAAAAAATTCGTCGCTAAAATTTGCGTCGCTAAATCCGTCGCTAAAGAGATTAGCGACGGATTTAGCGGGGGAAAAATGCGTCGCTAATCCATCGCTAAAACTTGAAAAAATATTTTTGTTTTTATTAAATATAATTTTATATTTTTATTAAATATAATTTTGTATTTTTATTAAATATAATTTTATCTTTTTATTAAATATAATTTTTTATTTTTATTAAATATAATATTTTTATTAAATCTAATTTTGTATTTTTATTAAATATAGTTTTATGTTTTTATTAAATATAATTTTGTATTTTTATTAAATATAATTTTGTATTTTTATTAAATAAAATTTTTTGTTTTTATTAAATATAATTTTGTATTTTTATTGAATATAATTTTTTGTTTTTATTAAATCTAATTTTGTATTTTTATTAAATATAATTTTATGTTTTTATTAAATATAACTTTGTGTTTTTATTAAATATAATTTTTATTTTTATTAAATATAATTTTTTGTTTTTATTAAATATAATTTTGTGTTTTTATTGAATATAATTTTTTATTTTTATTAAATATAATTTTGTATTTTTATTAAATCTAATTTTGTATTTTTATTAAATATAATTTTATATTTTTATTAAATATAATTTTTTATTTTTATTAAATATAATTTTATGTTTTTATTAAATAAAATTTTATATTTTTATTAAATTAGGGTAGTGTATTTTTAATATTGAGAATTAGAAAGAAAGTATAGAAATAGAAAAAAAAATAAACTAATAACATAAATGTGATGGTGGTATGATGGTTAAAACTCTTCGTATTTCTATCTCACACCCGGGTTCGAACCGGGGTGTGAGCATTTTTCAATAAATTTAAAAGCTGGGGCGCGGGCGAGTGGGTCGGGCAGGTGGGGCGGGCGTCCAGGCTCGTGTCCTTGGGTTTGCTCATACTCACTTCAACGATGATTTTAGCGACGAAAATTTTTCGTTGCTAACAAAATCTATCGCTAATCTGTCGGTAATTAGAAATAATTTGAAAAAATATAAAATTAAATTATCGACGGATTATTAGCGACGGAAAATTTTCGTCGCTAAATTAACAAGTTGACTTTCAGCGACGAAAATTTGGATATCAGCGACGGTTATTTCCGTCGCTGATACCCGTTTTTCTAGTAGTGATTTCTAATACATGTAATAATCAACATCGACATTTCTTAACATGTAGTAACCGACGATAAAAAGTAATAATGAGGTAGTAACATTTTCTAATACATGTAGTAATCAGATAGTAACATTTTGCAACATATGTAGTAATTGATGATAAAAGAATAGTAATATTTCCTAATACATATGATAATCAACGATAAAAGTAAATAACTTTTACTAATACTTTTCCGACGATAATACGTAATAATTTTCCTAACATTTGTGATAACCGATGATTAAAGACAATAATTTTTTCTAACACAAGTGACGACTGACAATAAAAGATAATAACATTTCCTAACATGTCGTAACCATCCTAACACATGCGATAACCGACCATAAAAGACAATAACTTTTATCAACACTTTTCAAACTAACTATAAAAGATATTAACTTTTCTTAACACTTGTGGACTGATAATAAAAGACAGTAACTTTTCCTAACATATATGATAATTGACAATAAAAGACAGTAACTCTTACCAACGCTTTTTTAACCATTAGTATAGACTCAGGACATGCTACAATGGCGACTAAATCCGTCGGGATAGATCTATTCTGACTCGTGTATAGCCAACTGAAGGTCTATCCATTGAAGAATGTTCTATCAATGGTCTTAGTGGGTTTTGTAGACAATTTTCATCCATTTGGATAGAATATTTGTTTTGTAGTGTTTAGTCCCACTAATAAGAATGAGTATTACTCAGTTAAAATAAAAACAAATCAATTTTTTGGAATCATTTTTTACATTTTAGATGATTTATTAGGTATTCGATTTAATTTTGAATAAAATCAAACTTTAATTTGATTTATTTAAATGATTATCTATTTTAACAATTTTTATTTTGATCAAACCAAATTAACCGAATTAATTAAAATTATTATATATATTTTCAGATAACCTTTATTCACATAAATATTATTGTAAAATTATAATTAAAATTTTAAGAAAAATATTATAATTAATAAAAAATTCTAAAAGAGGGAAAACTTAAAAATTAAAACTAATATAATACAAAGTGCACAATTAACAAAAAATTTTCAATTTTTACCTATTTTATTTCAAATTTTCAATGTCCTTGACTCTTCCACTTTCAAATTTAACCCTCATTCACACCTCTCATTCTTTTTCTCCTATTTCACTACTTTTCCCTTCCTCTTTGCCACTTTCATATTTCGATTTCATTTCTACATTACTCTTTTGCACGACAACATGTCGGATTTTAAAAATAAAAGTAACTATTTTGTTTTAAATACTTATTTTATTTTTTAATTTTCATCAATTTCTTTAACACAGATGCATGTGATTAATTGATTATGCATCTATTCATAAGCAAGCTTCTCTAATTGTGCCTCCTCTCTAATCTCCCGCACATAGCATTTCGATTTCACTCTTCTTTGATATTATGGATACAAAGTAGTAAATGTATTTATTTATTTTTCTTTTTCTCTGTTGCGGTCAATTTCCTTCTCATGTTGGAGTTTAAGACTTTTATGTAAACTATGCACATATAAATCATTTATAAAAATTTGTTTTTTTTTTTCATATACATTTCAATAATTCGGTTAATTTAAATAACTGAATCAAATTAATCGTTTAATTCAATCAAACAAATTATCAATTTTTAATCTATTTAGTTAGATTATGATTATAAAAATTGTATAACCAAATTATATTGATGATTTTAATTTTGATCATTTTAATTACGGTTTGACCAAATACTCACGCTTACCCACCAATTTGAAGTCTAAAACGCCCATTTTCTCATAACCATGGCAGTTTTGATGCAACTTCGAATTTTAGTATAAGAATTTATTAATGTATAATACTTGATTTATTTAGAGAATAATCTGATGATTTTTGTAGATTTCTTTAAACTTTTGTCGGCAAATTTTGTAAATTATTGTATGTGTGGAAAATGGTAAAGGAGTTGCCTTTGAAGAGCGTAGTGCTAATGCCTCATGTGAGTTTGAAAATAAATGGTCCAGAATCATGATCATAGAACTAATAAAAAGATTGATTTAAGTTTTCAAATAAAAGTTTAGTGATTATAATCTTTTTATCATAAGTCAACAATTTTAAATTTAAATCTCATTCTTTTTTTAAAAAAAAAAGATTGATTCAATCGCGGTGACTCAAAAGGCACAAATAACTGGTCAAAATAGCAAAGATTAAGGTAGATTTGACTTGTAAAAGTGTACACATCATTTCTCTTTCTCATTGTACACACATTCACCCCCTCTGCCCAGCCCCTTTCGCACCCTGATCAATCCCTTTCAACCCCACTCAATATTTTAAATAATGATTATAAAAGGCCAACCGAACTAGCCCCATCTTTGCCATACTGTTTATACTTGACAGCAACATTACTCCTACCCGGATAATAGCATTCCGGTCGAAATATTAAATAAAAATCAAATAACAAAGTTTGATTTGAAATAAGAAAAATTAAATTAAGCAAAAATATATTTATTTTTTTTTTCTATTAAATACAAAGTTGGTGCCCCACTTAAAATTATTTGTCTTGCAAGGCGTGGTCCTCGTGGGAACAAATACGCACACGGGCACCGCGCGATTGCCGACGCAAAATGTTTCCAAATCGGAAAGTGTTGTCAATAAACTTGGAAAAAGAAAAAATAATATTAGCATATTCCTAGGAAAGTATCAATTGAATAGGTTGCGATTGTTGACTGTCGGCTTTAGCCCGAGTTGCCTTCTCCTCCCTTCCTTCTTTTTTTTTTTTTCCCTCGTTTTTTTTTTTGGGGGGGGGGGGGGGTTGGGGAGGAGGTGGCAGGAAACGGCAGAGAGGAATCTATCTAAGGTCCCCATTTGCCGACTCTTTTTGAAAAATCGGTATTTAAAATTTAAAATTAAAAATTAGGTCAAATAAATTTTTAAAAATTATTTAAAAAACTTACATTTTAATTAAAAAAAATTTATAAAAGGAGGTTACTTATCTGCGATATGGCTTCTTTTTTAATAAAAATATATTTTGATAAAATTATTTTTTATTATTCCAAATATAACGATTTTATAACATATATAAATTTTAAAAAATAAATTTTAATATTGAAATATTTATGAATTTTTTATGATATTTAAAAATATTTAAATGGATATAAAAAAAGTAACTTGTCATGTATATATATATATGATGAGACATGGTCTAAGACCCAAACCAAAAGAGTCCATTCTCTAAAGGTCCACGAAGAGCGCTTGCCGATCAGTATCTAACGCCCACCATGACAATCTACCGAAGGGTCATAGCCGTCTCAATCAATCTACCGAGAGATCTCAGTTTCCCGGGTCTACCAAACGTAACTCACTGAGCAAAGGTAATCGCCCTGATCGGGCAAACAAGTATCAACCCTTCAATCGGACTCGTCATGAAGATCCCTTAATCAGTCGAGAGACTGAACGGTGGGCAACACTCCGAACGACTCAAAGGAAGGTCAAATCCACTTACCTCTACTTCCTATTTTCATAACGGCAAAACTATGATCTTTCGAATAAGGAAAGCGTTCTCCCAAAAGTGGAAGTCCTCACCGAGAAGTAAGGATCATAATCAACTCGAAATATTGACTCCCGAGATTCTCGGATTTGTCCATAAGGAAGATAGGGGTTGAAATCCTACAGACGACGTCAATCTGTTGGAATGTGGGTTATGGCTCCACAGATACCAGCTCCTTTTTGATCCGAACAGTAGCTGTCAATAGGTGGACACACTTGTAAAAACCGTCGAACGGTACTCTGGCGGAGAGGTTCCGACGCTCAAATTGGTAAAAAGCGGTTTTTGATTAAAATAAACAGACTGAGAGTTGAGAGAAGATTATTCCCTGTGCTCAGTGTACCCCATGTGTTAGGCTTAGAGAGCGTACCTGATTCTAAAACCTTAGAGATCATTTTATACCCCTGAGAGACGTGCGTCGTTATGGGACTTCAACCCTACCTTCCTTATCGAATCGATCCAAGAATCTCGGGAGTCAATATTTCTAGTTGATTATGATACTTACTTCTCGGGAAGGACTTCCACTTTTGGGGGAACGCTTTCCTTATTTGAAAGATTTTAGTTTTGCCGTTATAAAAATAGAAAGTACAGGTAAGGGTTCTGATCAGCCCTCCGAAAGATGTCTCTCGAGTGTACCGACAGGGCCATCTAATCTTTTTGCCTTATAGTAAGTATTTTCTCTATACGAGTTAAAGTTTGATCTTTACTATCTCATGATTCTGACTACCGAGTCTTTTTTCCATACTTCTACCTTGATTGAGCTTCAAAGAAAGTTGATGGCAGAGCGGGGTGAGCAATTTTCTCTAATGAGCGACCAAGTGTTGCGCTGAGGGACGCCTTGAAGAACTAAGAGAAGACCATTGGAGAGGTAAAAGACATGCAGATCAAGCGTTTTTGGGAAGACCTCACTTCAGCTCAAACTCGTTGTAAGGAATTGGAAACAGAGGCATGCACTCGGAAAGCGTGGTTAACAGTCGCTGAGACGTTATCTCGTTTACGAGAAGAGTCCCTTCGAAGGGCCGAACAAGAGATAGCTGATCTCAAGGCTTCTGCTGCCAAAGATGCTGTCGTCCTCTAACTTTCTCAGTGTAAGTTGCATTAGCGTCTGAAATGCGCTGAAGAGATTTTTCAGGAGGTTGGACGGTACGAAGCTCTACCCTCTCTTGAAGGATCAGCGGATTCGAATTCCGCTCCTGTTGTTTCTTGTGCCCCCTCCGTTCTTTTATAATTTTGTGAAATGAGGATTTTTTACCCCATGATTCATTGAAATGTAATAATCATCAAGGAACTTCTGATATCTTGCTAGTTAAGCGAGGTCGGGGGGATCTCTTCTGATGACGCTCGTTCGATTGTGCTGAGATCAGAAAAGTCAATTCTCAAAAGGCCCACGAAGGGCATCTGCCGATCGTATCTAACGTCCACAACGACAATCTACCGAAAGGCTATAGCTGCCCAAATCAATCTATCGAGAGGGTTTAGTCACCCGGCTCTACCGAACATAACCCATTGAGCAAAGGTAATCGCCCCGATCAGGCAAGCAGATAACAACCCTTCAATCAGATTAGCAACGAATGTCCCTTAATCGGTCGAGAGACCAAATGGTGGGCAACACTCCTAACGAGTCAAAGGGAATGACAAAACCTCTTTACTTCTACTTCTTATTTTCATAACGGCAAATCTAGAATTTTTCGAATAAGGAAAGCGTTCCCTCAAAAGTGGAAGTCCTCCCCAATTAGTGAGGATTGTAATTAATTCAAAATATTGACTCCCGAGATTCTCGAATCTGTCTGATAAGGAAGGTAGGGTTGAAGTCCCCCAGCGGCGTACGTCTTTCGGGGATATAAAATGATCTCTAAGATTTCAGAACCAGGTACGCTCTCTAGGCCTAACACTCTTGACACACTGGTCACAGGGAATAACCTTCCCTCAACTCTCAGTTTGTTTTCTTTCAATCGAAAACCGCATGCCCAACCATTTAAAAAACTTCCTATCATTTGGAGTGTAACACTGGACAAGTCCGATATTTAATTTTCTTCTGAAAAGGAGAATCTAAAAATTTTAATATTTTATTTTCTTTTATGAAAGTATGTAAGAAATATTTAATAGAAATGTGAAATTCTGCTCTTGAAGTTATTAAAAAAATTTATCAAATATTTGATCGACAGATGTTTTAAATTTTAGGTGATCGGTTAGTAGAATATTGACTTGTTCGATAGAGATTGCTCCTGAGAGATTATTGTCTCTAGACTATTTATTCGTTTCTATCGTTTGGTATAATACCGTCGGTTATAATAGAATTCCCGATCTATACCTACTTACCAGTGACTTTCTCATGTTTCTCAACTTTCCTGATATTGGACATTTCATAGACCCATCGGTAACCATCGGTTATTTTCCCAATTAAGAACTTCTATCGTCATTCCTTCTGTTGGTATATCCGTTGGCTCATGATGTTTGCTTTATCAATTTTTAACGTTTTTATTTGATATACTAGATTTTTATTTAAACTGATCGATTATTTTACTACCGATCGATAATGTATACCATCGATAATATGAGACTAGTGAATTTCATTTTCATCATCTATCGGTAATATTCATGACTGTTCGGTACAACATATTTTTATTTGTCTGTTCGGTGCTCTCTTTGATTTTTCACATAACCATTCGATCACAAACTCTCTCAAATATTGACCGTTCGGTGCTCATTCCCTATTTTTATCCATCTGTCCGGTGCTTCTTCCATTCTCGTTTAACACCCGCTTACTTTGATCGGACAACCCATTTGCATTTTGCTTCAACAATTAAATGCAATATGTTGATCAAACAGCACTTCCTTCGGCATTTCCCTCCCCTTCGGTATTTATTAATTCCATAAAATTTTGCACTCCATATTGACCGAACACACCCATCCTGGGTATGAACATGACCGAACAGCCTCCAAATTCTTGCAATTGACCGAATAGTAGGTAGCTTTGCACAATGAGTCTTGAAATTGTCTCACTTCAATTGTCCTTGTGGAGATTGGAACCCATGACTTGTTAAACATCCAAAAAGGTTTTATCCAACATGCCATGTAAATATATTAATCAAATTATGTAAAATTTATTTTATATCCCATATTTTACTATTTTTACTAATATATCTCTATGTATGATTTTGACCTTTCGGTGGAGTTCTTTTCCTTTCATATTGTGTTGAACAATTGTCTATTCTTATTCGGTAACCGATGAATATTGACCCAATCCCATCACCGATCACTCCTCTCTCTACAAATAAAATTTTAAGTGTCTGAACCCATTGAGAAAAGTCTCCAAATTTACAAACAAGGGCATATTGGGCATTTGTGTATATTAAAAGTGAAGGGAGACAAATAAGTAAATTCAAGGAAATGAGTTATAAATGAAGAGCAATAGTGGGACATTAGAACCCACGAAGGCCAATCTCCATTTTTCTTCTTCTTCATTTTCTCTCTCGGTACACACATTCTCTCTCCCTCTCTTATTGTTTCTTCCAAAGACCAATCAAATACCACTAAAACCCACACTCTACAGGCTCCAAAACTTATAACCCAACCTTTAGAAGGTTCACTCTGGTAAGAGATTTGGAGTATTCTAGTGAGAGAAAATCTAGGGTTTGACGGTGGTTTGGGTTGAAGCCAAGATGGTGACAACAAATTAGGAGCTGGACAAACCGATCAAAGCCAGACTCTTGCTGTCGGACAAATTGGGAGTGACTACCTTCCTTTACACTGTGAGTGGATACATGTTTATGGTTTTGAGTGAGAAAATATTTGATACTGATTTTATAAATATTTTTAAAATTGTTTTAAAATTGTTTTATGATTGTGGAATATCCCGAAAGGGGATTTGAACTACTAAATGCATCCATGTGCTGTTAAAAAATAATGTGTCATATTTTATTGACTTGTGTTGAATGCGACTGATGGAACTCATGCACTGAGAATTCATTTGTGTAACTGTTGGCACATTTTGGTATATGATTTGATGATTGTGAAATGGTGTTGTGTGCATAGTTAATGATTATAGTCATTCCCTCCACGGTGTGGAGCCCGACGGGGCGACGTGGTTGGGCAGTTATTTGGATGAAGAGGTAGCTGCGCTCGAGAGGTACCTCTGAATCCCTCCCTTCGGACTAGCCTGGTTGCATCCCAGGGGAGGCCCGAGCCAAAACCAAGGAAGGGGATATTGTGTATGATTGATTGACGTCGATAAGAATCCCTTGGCGATTCCACCATTGGTCAGGGCCAAGCCTTTAGTGGAAAGATTTTGGCAACCCCATGATTTTGGAAAACAAGTTGTGACGATTGGATGCATATGAATTATTTACCATGGATCATTGGAATATTGCTTACATTGAGATTTGTTGATTCGATCTTCTGATTTTGAGGAAAAACATTTGACATATCCACAATCACCACTCATTTATTATCATACCATGTTATGCACTCACTGGATATTTCTATACTCATCCCTCCATCCCTATTTTACAGAGGAAGTTTAGTCATTTCGCGAAGTCATCTAACGCCAGATTTTTGGGAGGACTTCTATTTGAGACTTCTTTGGGGTATAGACCCACTTTTGTTTTGAAGGTATTGATAGTTGATCCAAGGAGGGCATTTTGTATAAAAATTTTAATTACCGACTTATGTAATTCGGTATTTTGATACTAAATGGATTTTGTTATATGTAAACGTGTATTGAAGACTCTTAATTTTATTTTCTTACAAAGTTTACTTAGAAATCATTGTTGGTTCTGTATTCTATTTTAAAGAGGAAATTGAGATTTGTTTGGTTGACGGCCGAGATGGCCTATGGTTTAATTTTGTATTGTGAATGCCTTGCGATACATTGGAGCACGAGGTGAGATTCACACGTGTTCAAGGTATCATGGCAGTTGTCGCGTGTTCGTACCTGCGGGTCGGGGCGTGACAATTTTATTGGTATTAGAGCATAGGCTCACGATTTGAAAATGTTTTAAAATGATTGAAAGGATTCCCGAATATTTTGAAGGTCCTCAAATGTTTCCAAAACCGGTTTGAGAAAACTTGATATTAGAAGTATTCCGAATGATTTCAAATGCCTCCTATGGGTCCTAGGGAGTTGGGGACATCATTTTTAGGGGGTTAAGCCTCTAGTTAAATTCTTGTTACAATTGTTAAGTTTAGATTTTCTTTTGTAGAATTATGCCTCCTAGGAGAAGAACGAGGAACCCAAATGAGATTCCTCTATCTCCACCTTCCCAACCAGAGGCTGCATTGTCTTCACATGCGCCTCTTCCGTCGACTACGCACCCGGCTCCTCCAATCGGGATTCTTGCTCCTTCTATAGCTGCCCTCCAACAAGTAATGGAGTGGTAGAGTACTTACGGAGCACACTACCAAGCTTCGCACCAAGCCCCAATTCCTCCGCCGGTTCCTCCTCCAATGCCGGTAGTCACACCAAGTGTTCCAGTGGCACCCACACCTCCGGTTGTTGCATCAACCGATCGCCTTGCCATTGAGTTATCAAAGTTGATCAAAGAGACAAGATAACTGGGATGTGAAACATTCTCAGGCACATGTGATGCCTCAGTAACCAAGGAATGGATTGGCCGAATTCAAGAGACCGTCTCCGATATGAGGCTGGATGATGAGATGAAACTATGGGTTATCATAAAACTACTGGATAAGGGTGCTCAAACTTGGTGAAAAAATGTAAAGGGTAGGACATCCACTCCTCCTATTTGGGAGGAATTCCTTAGAGCCTTTGAGGAGAAATATTATACTCTATTTTGTAGGGATCAAAAAAGGGAAGAATTTTTCAAGTTAGCCCAGGGAAACAAAATAGTAGCAGAGTACAAGACAGAGCTAAGGGAGTTGGCTACATATGTTTCGGAGTTTGTGAACTCCGAGGAGTTATTATGTACGAAATTCGAATCCGGGTTGAATCTGAATATAAGGGAGAAGATGCCAATAACCAAGGGGCACACATTCCAAGATGTGTTGGAGCTAGCATTTAGGGCTGAGAAGATGGTTATTGAGAGAGGAAGGGTTAAAGAAAGTCATAATAAGAAGAGAAAGCCTAGATTCTCTGGCAGTCAAGGCTCCAATAAGAGTAGCCGTATGAGTTCCTACAGTGGAGTTTCAGCTTCTGGTTCCGTTGGCTCTTCGAGGGGCCAACAATTTCCTAAATTTGGCACTCCTACTTCTAGTACCATGTCCGAGAGTAGGTCAGCAGAGTCGAAGAGAGAACCCTGCCAAAATTGTAAGAAGTATCATCTCGGACCATATCCCAAACCTTCAAAGTGTTACTAATGTGGAAGAATGGGACATTTTCGCAATGTTTGCCCTGAATTGGGTCTGAGTAGGTATGGAGGTTCGTCAAGTCGTGATCATAGAAGTGGCCATAGGAGTGGCCCATCAAACATCCTTATACCGTCGGCTAGTACTACTCCACGGACGGGAACTGGGAGCTACACGGTAGCCGTCCCTCCTCAGCGTCCCCAACAACATCAACCCTGAACTCAAACGAGGATATATGCTATGACTAATGAAGAGGCGCAGAACAACCCAGACATTGTTACAGATAAATTTACTTGAGCCCAGATTCAGCTATTTAGAAAGGCATATTATTAATAATTCCATAATTTGGGTTGTTATTAACTATTCTAGTTAGGAGTTTAAGATGATTCGTACTTATATATGTAAATTAATGAGATGCCATAGTGATAATACATGAGATGTGTAATATAAGATCAAACTAACGAATACTTAATGGTTATATTATTAGGTATAATGAAAATCTTTGGTGTCGTCACCCGCATACTTGTTGATACAGGGTCTAATAATTCTTTCATTAGTGCAAGTTTTGCTAGACATGCCGATAGACCTATGACTCCGCTTGAGAAAGAGCTGTTGGTGATTACTTCTTTGGGTGAACAGTTTGTTAGAGATACAGTTTATAGGGGTTGTGATGTCATAGTAGGAGAAATGATTCTTGAGACAGACTTGATTCCCTTAGAGATGAAGGATTTTGATGCTATTATGGGTATGGATTGGTTACATCTTTATCAAGCATTTGTGAATTGTTTTACTAAGGAAGTAGAGTTCCAAAAACCAGGACACTCAGTATTTGTTTTACCGGGGAACGTCGAGTAGTACCAACTTGTGTAATTTCGGCGATAGAAGCAAGTAAGCTGATAAACAAAGGTTGTGAAACATATTTGGCCCATGTTATTGACACAACTAAAGGAAGTCTCACTTTAGATAACATTCTTGTAGTAAAGGAGTTTTCGGATGTTTTTTCGGAAGAGCTACCTGGTTTACCTCCGGATCAAGAGCTTGATTTCACTATTGATTTACTCCCTGGCACTGTACCCATTTCCATTCCACCCTATAGGATGGCACCTGCAGAGTTGAATGAATTAAAAGTACAACTTTAGGAGTTACTAGATAAAGGGTTTATCTGACCAAGTTCATCTCCTTGGGGTGCACCTGTTTTGTTTGTAAAGAAGAAAGATGGTACCTTTCGGCTATGTATTGATTACCGACAACTAATTAGGGTTACCATTAAGAACAAGCACCCACTACCTAGAATTGATGATCTTTTTTACCAGCTGCAAGGAGTATGTGTGTTTTCAAAGATTAATTTGAGGTCAGGGTATCATCAGTTGAGGATCAAGGAGAGTGATGTGCACAAAACAACATTTAGGACTCGGTATGGACACTATGAGTTTTTGATAATGCCGTTTGGGTTAACAAATACTCCTGCTACTTTCGTGGATCTGATGAATAGAGTATTTCACTTATATCTTGATAGATTTGTGATTGTATTTATTGATGATATATTGGTATACTCAAAGAGTGATGAGAAACATGCGGAACATCTCAAGGTTGTTTTACAGACTCTTCGGGAGAAACAATTGTATGCTAAGTTTTCCAAATGTGAATTTTTGCTTAGGGAGATTGGATTCTTGGGGCATGTGGTGACCGGTGAAGGAATATTTGTGGATCCAAAGAAAGTTAAAACTATCTTGAAGTGGGAACAACCAGGAAATGTGAAAGAGGTGTGAAGTTTTCTTGGACTAGCAGGATATTATAGGAGATTTGTTGAAGGGTTTTCAAAAATCGCAGCTCTGTTGTCCAAGTTAACAAGAAAGGGAATTAAATTTGTGTGGGATGATAAATGTGAAAGTAGCTTTTAAGAGCTCTATAAGAGGTTGACATCCGCCCCCATCCTTACTCTTCCATCAAGTGAAGGTGGATATGTGATTTATAGTGATACTAGTAGGCAAAGATTGAGATGTGTGTTAATGCAAAATGATAAGATGATTGCTTATGCTTCCCCTCAATTAAAGAAACATAAAGAAAATTATCCTACTCATGACTTAAAGTTAGCAGTGATTGTGTTTGTTTTGAAAATTTGGAGATATTATTTATATGGAGAGACTAGTGGGATCTTTACCGATCACAAGAGTTTGAAATACTTATTTACACAAAAGGAGCTAAACTTGAGGCAAAGAAGATGGTTAGAGTTAATTAAAGACTATGATTTGGTGATAGATTATCATCCCGGTAAGGCCAATATAGTTGCTGATACTTTGAGCTGGAAATCTTCAACTCATTTGGAGTCTTATGAAAATTCTTACTTTTCGTGTTTGGTTAGCATCCAAACCCTTAGAGTTAAATTAGCAAGTGATGAGCAAGGTACATTATTGGCTAGTTTTGAGGTAAGACCCACATTGGTGGATCGTATTCTAGAGCTACAAGCTGCTGATGAGGAACTAAAGGTGATAGTTGAAAGAGTCCACAATGGAGAGGGAGATGAATTTAGACTTAGAGAGGAGGGAATGCTGGTGCTTAAAAACAGAATTTGTGTTCCTAATGATGTTGATCTCCGTAAGGCTATTCTTGAGAAAGCACACTCATCGACATATGCTATGCATTCGGGAAGCACCAAGATGTACTAAACGATTAAGGAGACTTATTAGTGGTCGGGAATAAAAAGGGACATCGCTGAATTTGTGTCTAAGTGTTTAGTATGTCAGCAAGTGAAGGCTGAACACCAAAGGCTTGCCGGTACTCTCCAACCATT
Source organism: Dillenia turbinata (assembly GCA_037126225.1). NCBI lineage: Eukaryota > Viridiplantae > Streptophyta > Magnoliopsida > Dilleniales > Dilleniaceae > Dillenia > Dillenia turbinata. Next base: position 5,301,106 of record JBAMMX010000022.1, on the reverse strand, counting down.
GTCAATTCCCGAGTGGAAGTGGGAGCATGTCACTATAGATTTTGTAGTCGGTTTGCCCCAAACATAGAACAGGTATGACGCTATTTGGGTGATCGTAGATCGTCTCACCAAGTCAGCCAACTTCTTGCCAATTCAAAACATATATTTTTTAGAAAAGTTAGCTAAGTTATACATTGATGAGATTGTGAGACATCATGGGGTTCCAGTATCGATCGTGTCTGATCGTGACCCTCGCTTTACCTCTCGGTTTTGGCTGAAATTTCAAGAGTCTCTAGGCACTCAATTAAAATTCAGCACCGCTTTTTACCCCCAAACCGATGGACAGTCGGAACGCACTATCCAAACACTAGAAGATATGCTTAGAGCTTGTGTATTAGACTTTCATGGTAGCTGGGATAGACACCTTTCCTTGATAAAATTTGCTTATAATAATAGCTACCAAGCTAGTATTGGTATGTCACCTTATAAGGCCCTGTATGGGCGAAAGTGTAGAACTCCTGTGTGCTGGGATGAAGTTGGAGAAAGGAAAATTGAGAGCATAGATTTGGTCCCTTCAAGATTCCGATAGGAGGGGAAGACCATTAAAATTTGGGATCTTGAAATACCCTTATTATTGGTCCCTAGATCATAGGAAAGTTGGACAGGAATTCCCCCCCCCGTTGAAGAAAATTCATAATGTCTTCCATATTTCCCTGTTGAAGAAATATTTGCCGGATCCCTCCCATGTTCTGAAAGCTCCTCCTACTGAGTTAAGAGAAGATTTGAATTTTGGAGTCCAACCAATGGCTATTCTAGAAAAACAAGTTAAAAGTTTGAAAAATAAACAGATTCCAATCGTGAAGGTGCTACGGAAGAACAAGCACATTGAAGAGATGACTTGGGAGCCTGAGGAGGCAATGAGAAGGCAATATCCCCAACTGTTTAAGGAATAATAAGATAAAGAAATTTTGAGGACAAAATTTTCTTTTAGGGGGTTAAGAATTGTAACACCGGACAAGTCTGATGTTTAATTTTCTTCTGAAAAGTAGAATAAAAAAATTTTAATATTTTATTTTCTTTTATGAAAGTATGTAAGAAATACTTAATAGAAATGTGAAATTCTGCTCTTGAGGTTGTTCAAAAAATTCATCAAATATTTGATCGGCAGATGTTTTAAATTTTAGGTAATCGGTTAGTAGAATATTGACTTGTTCGGTAGAGATTGCTTCTGAGAGATTATTATCTCTAGACCATTTACTTGTTTCTATCGTTCGGTATAATACCGTCGGTTATAATAGAATTCCCGATTGGTACCTACCTGTCAGTAACTTTCTTATGTTTCTCAATTTTTCTGATATTGGACATTTTCATAGACCCATCGGTAACCGTCAATTATTTTCCCAATTAAGAACTTCTATTGGTATTTTACTTCATTCCTTTTGTCGGTATATCCATTCGGCTCATGATATTTGCTTTATCAATTTTTAACGTTTTTATTTGGTACACTAGATTTCCATTTAAACTGATCGATTATTTTACTACCGATCGGTAATGAGTACCATCGATAGCATGAGACTAGTGAATTTCATTTTCATCATCTATCAGTAATATTCGTGACCGTTCGATACGACCTATTTTTATTTGTCTGTTCGGTGCTCTCTTTGATTTTTCACATAACCATTCGGTCACAAACTCTCTCCAATATTCCTCCCTTCAGTATTGACCGGACAGTCCATTTTATTTTCCTATGGGTATATGTAAATCCATGCGGTTATCTTTCATTTGACCGAACATCCATTCCTTGAGACTTGACCGATCGTTAATGTGAATCCAAATGTTGACCGTTCGGTGCTCATTCCTTATTTTTATCCATCTGTCCGATGCTTCTTCCATTCTCGTTTAACACCCGTTTACTTTGATCGGACAGCCCGTTTGCATTTTGCTTCAACAATTAAATGCAATATGTTGATCGGACAACACTTCCTTCGGCATTTCCCTCCCCTTCGGTATTTATTAATTCCATAAAATTTTGCACTCCATGTTGACCGAACACACCCATCCTTGGTATGAACATGACGGAACAGCCTCCAAATTCTTGCAATTGACCGAATAGTAGATAGCTTTGCACAATGAGTCTTGAAATTGCCTCACTTCAATTGTCCTTGTGGAGATTGGAACCCATGACTTGTTAAACATCAAAAAAGGTTTTATCCAACATGCCATGTAAATATCTTAATTACATTATGTAAAATTTATTTTATATCCCATGTTTTGCTATTTTTACTAATATATCTCTATGTGAGATTTTGACCTTTTGGTGGAGTTCTTTTCCTTTTACATTGTGCTGAACAATTGTCTATTCTTATTCGGTAACCGATGAACATTGATCCAATCCCATCACCACTCCTCTCTCTACAAATAAAATTTTAAGTGTCTGAACCCATTGAGAAAAGTCTCCAAATTTACCAACAAGGGTATATTGGGCATTTGTGTATATTAAAAGTGAAGGGGGACAAATAAGTAAATTCAATGAAATGAGTTATAAATGAAGAGCAATAGTGGGATATTATAACCCATGAAAGCCAATCTCCATTTTTCTTCTTCTTCCTTTTATCTCTCGGTAGACACATTCTCTCTCCCTCTCTTATTGTTTCTTCCAAAGACCAATCAAATACCACTAAAACCCACACTCTATAAGCTCCAAAACTCATAACCCAACCTTTAGAAGGTTCACTCTGATAAGAGATTTGGAGTATTCTAGTGAGAGAAAATCTAGAGTTTGACAGTGGTTTGAGTTGAAGCCAAGATGGTAACAACAAATTAGGAGCCGGATAAACCGATCAAACCCAGACTCTTGCTGTCGGACAAATTGGGAGTGACTACCTTCCTTTACACTATGAGTGGATACACGTTTATGGTTTTGAGTGAGAAAATATTTGATACTGATTTTATAAATATTTCTAAAATTGTTTTAAAATTGTTTTATGATTGTGGAATGTCTCAAAATGAGATGTGAACTACTGAATGCATCCATGTGCTGTTAAAAAATAATGTGCCATATTTTATTGACTTGTGTCGAATGCGACTGATAAAACTCATGCACTGAGAATTCATTTGTATAACTGTTGGCACATTTTGGCATATGATTTGATGATTGTGAAATTGTGTTGTGTGCATAATTAATGACTATAGTCATTCCCTGCACAGTGTGGAGCCCGACAAGGCGACGTGTTGGGTAGTTATTTGGATGAAGAGGTAGTTGTGCTCGAGAGATACCTCTGAATCCCTCCCTTCGGACTAACCTGGTTGCATCCCAGGGGAGGCCCGAGCCAAAGTCAAGGAATGGGGTATTGTGTATGATTGATTGACGTCGATAAGAATCCCTTGACGATTCCACCATTGGTCAGGGTCAAGCCTTTGGTGGAAAGATTTTGGCAACCCCATTATTTTGGAAAACAAGTTGTGACGATTGGATGCATATGAATTATTTACCATGAATCATTGGAATCTTGTTTACATTGAGATTTGTTGATGCGATCTTCTGATTTTGAGGAAAAACATTTGACATATCCACAATCACCACTCATTTATTATCATACCATATTATGAACTCACTGGACATTTCTATATTCACCCTCCCTCCCTATTTTACAGAGGAAGCTTAGTCATTTCGCGAAGTCATCTAGTGCAGGATTTTTGGGAGGACTTCTGTTTGAGACTTCTTTGGGGTATAGACCCACTTTTGTTTTAAAGGTATTGATAGTTGACCCAAGGAGGGCACTTTGTATAAAAATTTTAATTACCTACTTATATAATTCGGTATTTTGATACTAAATGGATTTTGTTATATGTAAACATTTATTGAGGAACTTTAATTTTATTTTCTTACAAAGTTTACTTGAGAATCATTGCTGGTTCTGTATTCTATTTTAGAGAGGAAATTGAGATTTGTTTGGTTGACGGCCGGGATGGCCTATGGTTTAATTTTGTATTGTGAATGGCTTGCGATACCTTAGAGCACAGGGTGACATTCACACGTGTTTAAGGTACCGCGGCGGTTGTCGCGTGCTCGAACCTGCAGGTTGGGGCATAACACGGAGGGTCTCCCCCCCCCCCCCCCTCCCCCCCCCCCCCCCCCGGGGGTATTACCCCCCCCCGGGGGGGGGGCGCCCCCCCCCTTTTTGGGGATTTCTTACCGTCCGAAGGTCTCAGCCGCTCGATCCTTATTGATCATGCGTTTCACTGACAAATGGTGCGGCCTTTCGAACCGACAAGCACAGTCTTCCCATATAAGAGTTATGTGCCAGGCAAAAGATCTAGGTCCCCTTAATTCTACTGAGACAATGCAGTAAGAAGCAAAGAAGATAACTCCTATTGGCAAAATACAAGAATTTCTCATTAAACAAACAAAGGCCACTTAGTACAGAATCTCGAGTGAAAGTTATATAGTCGGATTTTGAATATCAACCTCTTCATCGATTAAGGACAGGGCATCACTTAGACCCATACTATGGATTATCTCTTCGGCGCACTTTAATCTCTCGGCTAGTCTACGCTGGGAATCCTTGTGGATGACAGCTTCCCTTGCGTGGGACTTCTCGAGCTCTGCTATCATACGTTCCGCCATTCGAAGAGATTCCTCACGAAGCTAAGCCAACTTCTTATGCACCAGAGCCTCTGATTTCAACCTTTCGCATTGCTCTTGGCACTGGACCAATTCGAATAGAAGGGCTCTTAACTCATCTTCCTTCTGACTGAGTAGGGCACAAGATGTGTTTTCAGTTGCCAAGTTCTCTCCTTCCTAAAAGGAAACTGATTCCCACGGACGGGTTAACTCAGAGAGCCGTCCCTCTAAGTGGCTTATTACCTACCTCCCCCGCTGTCCTTGAAATCGAGCAAGAGTCATGGTCTGCGAAGAAAACCAAGTTAATAAATGATAAAAGAGGAAGAAGAACTCGAAAGACACGAAAATAATATTACCATTAAACCTAAGAACTCAAGAGCTCTACCGACCAGTTCATAAGACATCCTATGAAGATCAAGCTCACAGCGATGGAAGTCAAATTGTCCGGCAATACGCTCTGCTTCTACCAGGTCTATATAGCTATACTGCATGTCTCCAGTACAAACGGCATCGGTTTCGCGCTCTTTTGAGCCTTTCTTGCAATCAAAAAACCGAATAGGGATAGACGATAAAGAGGACGCTCCTCCAAGAACTTTGTGTTTCCCCTTACGCATGGACCAGACCGGAATAGCGGAAGAAGGTCCCGCTATTTTGTCTCTCGCAGCTCGAGAAACATTTGTTCTTGCTCCAGCATCGATCTAAGGAATATCCCTGGCTCCTCCTAACTCGCCCGCATTAACACTTGCTCCACCCGATGGATTACCTTCATCCGGAGTGACTCCCTCTATTGGTATAGCAGCTGTCGAGTCCAGACACTTGGACGAAACTCCTAGCGCAGACGAGGGCAAGGAAATCCCTCCATCACCCTTAAAGAAGACTTAAGTAGGGCCTCAGATGCCCCAGGATCCTCCTGAAGAGGTCTTTTTACGTTATATCGAGTCAACTTGTTAATAGTGACATTCTCTAACAAGACGTCATTAAGATGACTCAAAAAATCAACTAATTCGGTTTTTGCTCCTCCCAACAGAAAGGCCGATCAACTTTTCTCTTTTTTCCTAGCAACAGACCAACCAGGGATAACACCTGGTCATCCAACAAGGACTCGATCCATATACTCTGACCAGTAGACTTGCAATAGCCACTAATCGACCGAATGAAACGACTATGTTTCGAAGCGGTTGGGAGTTTCAGCCCCACAGAGGGCATCCCATCAGCCTTGGGAAGTCAGGGCATGCAATCCCTATCCAAGAACTCAACAAAAAAGAACTTTTGTATCCAGTTCTTATCGATAGACTCTCTATAGAAAAACCTCCAACAGGACTCGGGCCGGGTCTGTAGCTTGTACCACCCCTTGGTCGGCCCATTGCTCCCACACCTCATCAGAATAAAAATTAAAGACAAGATGTCAAAATCAAAATGAAGACGGCAAAACCCTAATAGGGAGCCACTACGACTACCAGCCGCCAAACACTGGGAATTAAGAGAGTCAGGAATATGTTTCATTGACGTAGAACCTCAAAAAAAATGACCCGTGTATGAAACCTTCAAACAGTATTTGATCGATTGAAAATACATTGACACATAGTTTTCTAATGCTATATTAGCCCTATCAACCTTTGTAGCGGACAACAGAGAGTAATCGTCCCTTAACAACATCTCAGTTTGCACTTTTTAGAGTTCTTGTGCAGACATGATGCTTGTAATGTTACCAATGTCTGGAAAAGTCTGAGGAATAGACATCTTTATCGCCAGTAATGACTTTTTGATAGGGGAAGTAAAAGGGTGGAAAAGATGTTAGTATGGAAAAAACTATAATGAGGAAAGTCCTTATGGGATGTGCGAGAAATGATTTACGAAGACCAAAGCGACAGTGGCCGTATTAAAAGGCCCTCGAACTTCCGTTTTAAAATCATGACTCATGACGCCTTTTTCCAAGAAAACCATGAGTCGGGGACAAATGATGGGACATGGCCCAAGACCCAAACCAAAAGAGTCCATTCTCTAAAGGCCCACGAAAGGCGCTTGCCGATCAGCATCTAACGTCCACCACGACAATCTACCGAAGGGCCATAGCCACTCCGATCAATCTACCGATAGGTCTCAATCACCCGAGTCTACCAAATGTAACTCACTGAGCAAAGGTAATCGCCCCAATCGGGCAAGCAGACATCAACCCTTCAATCGAACTAGCCACGAAGGTCTCTTAATTGGTCGAGAGATCGAAAAGTGGACAACATTCCTAACGACTCAAAAGGAAGGTCAGAACCCCTTACCTCGACTTCCTATTTTCATAATGGCAAAACTAGGATCTTTCGAATAAGGAAAATGTTCCCCCAAAAGTGGAAGTCCTCCCCGAGAAGTAAGGATCATAATCAACTCGAAATATTGACTCTCGAGATTTTCAAATCAGTCCGATAAGTAAGGTAGGGTTGAATTCCTCCAGCTGCGCACGTCTCTCAGGGGTATAAAATGATCTCTAAGGTCTTAAAACTATGTACGCTCTCTAAATCTACATAGAGGGCACACTGATCACAAGTAACAACTTTCTCTTAACTCTTAGTCTGTTTCTTTCAATCAAAAATCGCTATTTACTAACTTGAGCATTGGACCCTCCCCGCCGGAGCACCCTCCGACAGTTTTTGTAAGTGTATCCACCCATTGACGGCTACTGTTGGGATCAAGAAGGAGTCGCTATAACCCACCTTCCAACAATATATATAATTTAACTCTTTACAAAGTTGTTCCTTAACAATATATGAAGTTTGAATATCCATGAATATTTTAGGAATGAAACTATTTATTTTATTATTATTTATAAAACTTTAATATCAATAGTTTTTTATTGTAATTTTATTAAATATTAAAATTTATAGAAATTGTTTTATCAAATAATATACTTAAAAAGAATTTTTTTATATAAGATTGGTAAATAGTTTATTATTCAAATTTTAAACTCTTATTTTTTACAATAACTTATAAACCAAAAATAAAAGTGAATAACAAGAAAAAAAAATTGTTAGTCAAAAAAACTCTTGATATAACTATGTCATAGTTATTAACTTCTTACTATCAATGACAATTGAAATCCCATCCGAAAAATATGTGATATTATTATTGAGTCGAACCAAAGAAAGTGTTGGAAAATGCTTAAATAAACATTGTACTTCTAATTTTGTCCTCCTTAACTTGCATGGTTACAATTACAGTTAGTTTTCTTATTTTACATTGTGATGGTTTTTCCTATTCTTTTAATCAACCTAAATTTTAATGGAGTTTGTCTTGTAAAGCTGCCATGGGATTGGTAGGAACCCGTAGTGTATTTATTTAGAGATTAAGTTGGTTCCTCCTAAATTTCTAAGGGATCTGTGTAGAAGATTGGTATTTGCACTCGATGATGGTGGAACTTTTGGTACTTACACAGCTTTGTCGTTGGCATGGGAGTGAAACCTTAAGATAAAATGTTTGACCCCAGCCTCAGCCTAGGTTTCTTGGGTTCTTTTTTTTTTTATTTTTTTTTTCTTTTTCATTCTTTTGACTAAAGGAAAAGGCAACCAGGATGTTATGTACTAATTAATTACTACATGGACTGACTGGATCATAGTTATACCTATCTTTGACAATTCAAATTGCATTCAAGAAATTTATGATAATGACGTTATTGAAACAAACCAACGGGTATTTAGTAAATGCTGCCAATGAAGAACTACAGTTCAATTGACGTCATTTCCTTCCACTTAAAATTCTTTAAAATGAAAATATATATTTAATATAAATTTCATATTTGAAATAAATTAAGTTACACTTACTGCTTTTAGTGATAATTATGTATGAAAATTCAAATCTGATTCGAAGTATTTATGATATGATTATAGAGTCAACCAAGGAGTACCTTGGAAAATGCTTGCAATAAATATTGCACTTCTATTTTAGTCTTCCTCAACTTGCATGGTTTCATTCGTAGTTATTGTTCTTATTTCTGATTGTCATTGTCTGTTTTTTCCTCTTCTTTTGATCAATCTGAATTCTGATGGAGCTTGTCTTGTAAGGGCACCACCGGATTAGTAGGAAATTTCAGTACATTCAGAGATTAAGCTAGTTCTTGACAAGAAATTAGGGTGTTTGCATATAATATTGGTATTTTGCCCCTCCATGAAAGTGGAATTTTTGGCTATTTACAACGGCTTGTTGTTGGCACGGGAATGGAACTTTAAGAACCTAAGAAACAAATCGAAGAGGTAGATTCTCTCTGTGATTAAAAAAAGTTTCACAAGTATACTTTCTAGAGTGGGAATAGGCTAATGGCTTTAAGGCTAATAGATATAATTCTCCAAAAAATCCGGCTAGGCTAAGCTGGTGGAAGTTTGTTTTTTTTTTTTTCCTCTTTCTTTCTTTCTTTTTTTTTTTTAAGATATATCTACTACCAACCAGTATTTGGATTTAACTCAACTAAATCCAATTCGAACAATATGAAACCCACATTAGAGGTTGGCTCTCTATAACAAACCCGTGAAAGACCACGAGCAGCGCATAAGGCAATCGCACGAAGGCTGCCAAAAGAATGCCAAGCAACCAGTCGCAAGACCATGACAAGTGGCAAGACACTAAGCTAGCACCATGCATCACCGAGCAGCCGCAAGCACAAAGCACCAATGACAGCCCACATGTTGGACAGGCACAGGTGACCGTATCCACCACCGCAGTCCAGGGCATTCTTCACGAGTGCAACCCTATGACGCCACACTCTCCCAGAAGCCAGTGGAAGTTGTCATCCCTAAAAGGATATCTTCTAGGAAAATCTTTTCCAAAAACGCCTTTAATGGAAAAAGTTTCATTTTTTTTTTCTTATTGTTGGATGAAACATTAAATTGTATTGTAATTTATTGATTTGAGACTAATATCATAGGCTTATTTCCAACGGCGAGAATAACTAAGAAAAATTTGTAGAAATCAATTGCAAATGCTTAACATGATTTCTAATTGGATTAAAGGATCTTTTTCATCGATCATAATATCACTCTCTCTGTTCCACTTTAAATGTCTTTTAGAAAATATTTTTATTCACTTCACGTATCCTTCTAGAAGATTAAACAAATATTAATTATTTTTTCTAAATTTATCTTTATCTCTTGTTATTTCACTAAATAGAACTTTTTAAATGGTAGTTTAGTTAATTGATTTTATTTTTTTTTAAAAAAAAATAAACAATTGTGGTTATTGAATCATTTTCTTAATCTCTGTACAACAATTTCAAAAGACACTTCCTGTGGAATATGAGAAATACCTTTTTTAACCAAATATATAAAAGAGAGTCAAAATTATTTTTCTTTTTTCTCCTATTCTCTCTAGCTTGCCTAGCCATGCCAATTTCGTTTGTTACAATTTGGGTTTTGCTTGCTTATATTGAGGAGGTTAAAAGAAAGTATGAGAAAGCATATACTTCTAGACCTTGCAAATAATTCACCATTTATTTTCCCATTATTTCTATCATGAGGAAGTATCTGATCTACGACGGTGTAGGAGAAAGGGAAGTCCAGCGTGAAAATTTCAAAAACTTAACCAATTCCACTTGTTAATCTGTTTGGGAGTCATCACAACGTTAGCATTTAACAAATTATATAAATAATAATGTCCTAATCAATCTTGACTTAAATAAACCTTCAAATAAGTGCATTTAGCACCAAGATTTCAATACAGATGTGACCCTTCATCATTCCAAGTTTGAACTTTGAAAATTCCATCCCCCACCAAAACAAAGAAAAGATATGAGACTGACATCATATGGCTTGGAAACAAAATTACACATATAACTACAATTAAGAATTTAACCAAGTAGCAAGACTAGAGCTAAGAAAGGGGGAAAAAATTACACAGGAAACAAGAGATATAAAAGCAAATATGGTATACCCAGCCACCTACCCCCAGCCTACAATTGTTAAATTAACAATGTGAAAGGAGAAAAAAAAAAAAGAAAATTATATTTACAGAGAGAGAGAGAGTGAAGAGAAGTCAATGTTTGGCCTCTCTCTCACCGCCCCTAAGACAAGCCAGTGTGCCTAACTTTTCTTTTTTTCTTTTGTCTCTATTCCTGCTTTATGTCGCTCTCAGAACATGAAACTACTATTGTTTCTGTTCTCACCGGGCCTATCGGGATTGGGAACATGCGAGGAAATACCCTCCATCACAAACCTATCTGGAGAAGAAGCAGAAGAACCCTCCACCACCATGTTAGCTGGTCTACCTCTAGGGTTTCCACCATGTCTTTGAAAAAACACGTGATCTCCAAGTGGCATATCATTGCTATTATTGTTATTATCAGTATTTAGAGAAAATATCAAGTGCTGTTGTTGTTGTTGTATTTGTTGTTGCTGCTGCTGCAAATGAAAGCCAGATGAAGAAGGCAGCTGCATAACCCCTCCACTGTTAGGGTTCGCATGGTGTTGACGTGGATCTCCGAGCCCAAAATGGTAATTTAACATGCTAGCTGGTGAATTGGACGCTGCAAAGGGGGCGGTTGGGCCACCAGTGAATTGCTGAACCATGGCTCGGAAGTTGGTGGTGCTTGTGTTCAACACGGTCGTTGGGGTTCGTCTAGAAGCCCTAGAACGACGTCGAATTGGTTTTGAGACTCGGCCTTCTGGGGTCAAGTGGGTAGTACTCGAACTGGAACCCATGAGGGCAAGAGAAGTGGTTGGTGAGGTGACGGTAGTGGCGGTGGTGGTGACGACGATGGAATCTGACACTCGATCGCCGAACGCGGTTGTGGGTGAGTTTGCATGGCCACCATGTGGTGTGGCGAGGTTGCGTGAGTAGAACTGCACCCACTCACTTGGACTAGGCATGGTCTCGCTCATGGCCCAAAATCCCTCCCTCCCTCTCTCTCTCTCTCTCTCTCTCTCTGTGTGGCAAGTGAGAAGGAAGAATTGTGAACTAGGCAGTGCAATATAAGGTTCGAGAGGAGTTGTAAGGTGTGGAATCAGAAGGAGAAAATAAAAAACGTGGTCAAAGCAAAGACTTTTCTGTGTGGGGGATGGAAAATCGTGACCCTTAATTTGGGAGGTAAGGAAGATTGCAAATGGAATGGACACGTGACTTGTCAGTTGGGGTTTTCAAGTGAAGAAAAATGTTTGGCATGGTGCGGGGTTTCTTTCTGGAAGTTCTTGTTCTTTTTAGTATTGTAAAGCAGTGTTTCAGAGGAGAGAGAAGGATGGTTCTCGGAAGCCACCGTGCCCAATAACTCGATGTATTCATCCCGTCTCTATTAGTCTTATCGTCTCCTCCAGATGGCCACGTCAAGGAAGATATTTGATTTGTGGTTGCTATGTGACTTGGAAGTCTCATAAATTGACCTTTTTGGTTAGGCTTGCAGGAAACAACCGCGCAATAGCGCTCTGCCCCTCCAACTCAGTGTTTTGAAATTCAGAACGAAATACGAATTCATCATGTCAAAAGATCAATGGTTTACTAAGTCTAACCAATGAAATCGAAAGATAAACCTGAATGATATCATCATAATATCATAAATAAATTTAATTTATAATATATTAATAATATAAAAAATTTATATATCTAATCATAAATTTTTATAAAATCATATTCAAAATATATAAATATTAATAAAATAAATAATACTAGGTCTAAAAAGGGTATGATTTTGAATTTTTTTAACAAGAGAAAAAGAAAAAGAAGATAAGATATCAAAGAGTAGTGGTTTAGTGTTTTTATAAAATCAAAATATATAAATATTATTGCCGGTGCAATTTTTTCCTTTTTTCAGCAAAATGGCAAAAAACCCAGGTCGGCCGGTTCAAACTGGTTCTTGATCCAATCCAGATTTTGACCGGTTTTCTTATAATCCGGTTTTATTAAATAACCTGGACCAGTCACCAGTCTGGTTCCCGATTGAACTGGTCCGACTGGCCGGTCCGATCCGAGTTTTAAAATACGACTCCTACTGACCGCCAAGGAATAGTAAGCAACACAGGAATAGTAGTCTATTGCCCTCGGAATAGAATATAATAGTGTTTTGAAATCCCAGAATACGAATCGATCACGCCAAAAGATCAATATATCATTAAATTGAATCGATTGAATCAGACAAAAAAACTAAATAACATTACCATGAATTATAAATAAATATAAATTATAATATATTCAAACTACAAGCAATTGTGGCCTCATAGTGAAGGTTAACTATGTTTTTATCCTAATCTCTAGTTCGAGCATAGGCGGTTGCAATTTTATCACACATTTTATATATAGGCAGTTCCACCAGCTCAATCTGGGTTTTGACTGATTTTTTCAAAATCTGGTTTTGTGAAGAAATCCAGATTGATTGTTTGTCCAATTCCCGATCAAATCGACTGGTCCGGTCCATATTTCAAAACACTAGAATATAATAGGGACAAATATATATTAGGATCATTAATCTAATATTAGGTTTATATGTAAAATAATTATGTAATGCATATATCCTATAGGATATGAAAGTAAATAAATATATAGATACCAATGAACATTTACAACTTATTTAGATGGAAAAATTTAGAGAGAAAAGAAAGAATTATGAGAGAAAATTATAACTTTTTTTTTTTTTTTTGAGAGTTTAGACATGAGAGAAAATGAGAGATTTGAGATCTCTCCAAATTTAAAATTTTTTCTCTCCCAAAAATAGAAAGAAATGGAGGGGAAAGAAAATGTTAGAGTTAAATATTTTTATATTGTAAAAATATCCTTTAAAAGTTGAAAACAAAATTTTTTATTTTTAGTGAGTCATATTTTTTTTTTCTTTTCATAAAAGTTCCAAATAAAATAGAGAGAAAATTATAACTTTTCTCATCTTTTCTTTTCTCTCCTAATTAATCTTTTTTTTTTCTCTCAAAAACTCCAAAACATAGTATTATTATTTATGATGAATCAAAAAAGGAATGTTGAACAATGATTTAAGAATAGTTAGTATAAGTTAAACAGATAAATTTGAAAGGTAAAAGTCACTTTACAGTTATAAAAGTGTTATGTTCTTCGAGTCAATATATCACTATACTTTTTTAATACTCTCATCATATAGAGAGTTTTGTGAAGAAATATTTAACCTAGAATGCCAAACCCAGGACTCTACCTGGACGAGGATCACATTTGATTCAATTTTTGGCTATGGAATTATATATCTTTTTTATCTGATCTGAGTTTTCAATTTCAGTTATTAAATTTTAATTTTGTTGATTCAACATGATATTTGGCATGTTTTGCATTAAAGTTAATTTTCTCAACAAGTGGTATCAAAACTATTCGTGTTTGAATCATCGGAATTTTTCTACATATTTTAAGATTTTATATTATTTTGGTACTATGTAAGTTTTAAAAAATATGTATGACAATTTTTATGTGGATGTTTCAGTTTTTTCTTTTAAGAATATATTGAGGATTTTTTGATGTGGATTTCAATTAAAAAAAATTAAGAAGTTTTCATCAAAATCGATCTCCAATTTTCATCAAAGTTGACATTAAGTTTTCATTAAAATCAAATTTCAATTTTTATTAAAATTGATATTCGGTATTTAAAAAAAAAAAAAAAAAAAAAAAAGAGAGAAAGCATAAGATCACCTCTCAAGAGCCCCAGTAGTGAAGCATTTTTCCAATGGAGTATGGAAGACAGAGAGTTTTTTTTTTTTTTTTTTTTTGGTTTTTTATACTCCTTTTTTTAAGAAAAAGTTGACTTCTTTTCTTTTTTGTAAAGAATCATTTGGATCTTTTTTTTATGGCAAACATTTTTTTGGGAAAATTTCAATTTTAAAGAATTTTTGGAAATTACTTTTCCTTCTAAGAAACTTCTAAATTCAAATATATATATATATATATATATATATATATTAGGGTTTTAAAAAATCTTTTGAAATTTGATTTCTTTTAAAACGCTCCAAATTTTGGAAATTAAAAAAAAATGAAAACTTCTTGATTTCAATATTTTCCTTTTTTTTAAGGTCTAACTTCCCAATTAAAAAAAATTCTAATAAAATATTTTTTAAGGAAATTTCTAGTTTTTGGAAATAAATAAAAAAAAAAAGAAAACTTTTAGATTTCAATTTAAAAAAAAAAATTTGACTTCCCAATTTTAGAAAATAAATTGCAATTAAAAAAGTTATGATTTTTGTTAAAAAAAAAAAAAGAAATGGAATCTTCCATATTTCAATTCCTTTTTTTTTTTTAATATTTGACTTTCCAATTTTAAAAGAAAACTTTTTGTATTCCAACAACATAAAACACATTTTTTTGTTCCCCTTTTTATTTTTTTTAAAAAAAATGATTTATAGGTCATTTTGGGATAAAATAGACCTAATAGTGGGTGCAAAGATTTTGAAACTCATTGAACTCAATTGAAACTATTTTTCATCCTTATGTTTCTTTACTATCTATTTTATATTCAAACTAGTCATTCTTTTAGTATGCGATGACATAACATGTTTTGGAAAGTTATGTCTACAAAATGGGATAAGTTTAAGATTGACTGATTTTTAATTGATTTTAAATAAACTCACCATCTATCTAAAAACTTTTTTAGTGCTCCTTACTATAAAATAAAGATTGGCCAAGTTATGGATTAGTTGTCGGTAAAAAGTGAAGATTTTAGTTTTATATCGACAATGAAAGTTAGGGTTGACAAAAAAAGATAAATAAGACAGATTTGATAAAATTGGATTTTTATAAACCCAATTTAAAGTTTATATGATAGGGTTTTAAATAGTCCAATTTTCAAGAAATTGAACTCATTAAGATAAAATTGGAGTTTATTCAATTACGGATATGATTCAATATAAGTATGATTTTGTATATATCTCGAGATGAATTAATTAAAACAATATGTTATCAAAATGATCTGTATTATGGAAATTGATTTATTTTGGGATATAAAAAATTGTGCATGCAATTCATGTGAGTACCATCGACCCAAAGAAAGGTTTGTACTTGATAGAATTGCAGATACACCCTATGGTAATAAATTCATGATAATTTTTTTGTTTCACATGTGACCAATTTATTGTCCAAAAAAAAAAATAATTGGTTGACATATTCTTATTGTTAACATTTGATTATTACACATATGGTTTTTTTATATATATATTTCAAGATGAATTAATTAAAATAATATATCGCCAACGTTTGATTAATTTATTTTGAATATAAAAAGTTATTGTGTACAATTTATATGATTATCGATCGGTCCAAAGGAAGATCCGTATTTGGCAGAATTGCATATACACTTTATGGTAATAAATACGTAACAATTATTTGATTTTACATGTAATCAATTTATCAGCTTAAAGGAAGATAATTGATTGACATATTATTATAGCATTTGATTACTATACATATAGTTTTGTATATATTTTAAGATAAATTAATTAAAACAATATGTCACCAAAATGATCTCTATTGTAAAAATTAATTTATTTTAGATATAAAAAGGTTATGTGTATGCAATTCATATTAGTATTGATCGACCCAAAAGAAGATCTGTATCTGGAAGAATTGCATCTATGCATTATGGCAATAATTGTATGTAATTATTCAATTTTATATGTGACCAATTTATCATCTCAAAGGAAAATAATTGGTTGATATATTCTTACTGTAACGTTTGATTACTATATCAAAATACCACTTACAAGTTAATTATTTTATCCAAAGATGAAATATTAATAGAGTATCCAATATTTTGTGATAAAAATTACTCATATTTGAATATATTTGGTTTTAAAGTTCCATGTAAGCATATATTGATTATTGTTCTCTATTTCACAGTTAATACTATTCTCACCAATATTATTGCCCAGTTCAGATTGATTTTTAAGTTGAATGCTAAAATTTCAGGTCATGGCAAGATGATTTGTTGATAAGTTTTAGAGATATGGATTTAAATCTTGCATTAAGAATCAACTCTCTCTCACCTCTTACAGATAAGTATACTTTTGATGAAAATGGGGAGTTTAAAAGGTGGGAGAGATCATATTGCATGTGTTTAATGATTATTAAACAGACCATCCCAAAAATATTTAGAAACACAATATCCAAATCTATTACGATAGTTAAAACTTTCCTTAATGATATTGAGAAACAATTTGTCAAGTCTGAAAAGGTTGAAGATGGTACATTCCTGACAAATATTATATCAAAGTGGTATAAGGGTCAAAAACACTTGATCACTAAAGATAAAAAAGGAAATAAAAGGAAATAAAATAATGATCCTGTTATATTTTTTAGTTTGATTTGTTTTGAACTTAATTCAACTTCAGTACTTGGACAGATATGGTGGGATGATTTCGCTACTACCACTTATATCAGTGTATCTATATAGGGTTGCTTAAATTATTGACTACCAAATGATGGTGAAAGATATATCTAAGTAGGCGAAGGCAATAATGTTTTAGTAGAAGTAATATGAAGATTCAGATTATTGTTAAAGATTGGATTCTATTTGGATTTATATGAAATGTTTGTTATACCATTTTTAGATGGAACTTAATTTCTATTTCTGTATTAGACAATTTCGGTTTTAATTGTTTTTTTAGAAATAAAAAAATTAATTTGTTTCTTAAATCCAAATTAGTTGGTTTCACTTCTTTATTAGGATCTAATAATCTTTATCTAATAAATACATTACTCAAAGAAATACCAATTGAGGGAGAAGTTGAAAATTGAAGATAATGGTTCAAGATTTTCAAGAAAATGGATCAAAATTTTTAAAACTTGTTGAAATTGAAAAATGCTGTGGGTTACAACATTCATTATTTCAACAAAAAATTTCTTTTGAACGAATCTTAGTGCAACGGTTGAATTGTTACGGTTTTGAAGAGTGAAAACAGTCTCTTTATAAAAATACAAAGGAAAGACCGCGCACATATGCATTTACTCCAAAACTGACCCCAATTGTTGGAATTAAGATTCTAATTGTTGTTGTTATTTTTATTTAGTATATCCCTACAAACTAATACTCGAAGCATAAAATATAAATTAACTAATGAGAATTCCTCTTCATTGTGACACAAGTGATTATCCGAATGGAGAGTAGAGAGATTTGTGTTAGATGGAGTTCTTGATTCTTTTAATTTCACAGATTTTAATATTTGTGTAAATTATATAAAAAGAAAACAAATCAACAAAAGGAGATTAAAGCCAATAAGATTTCAAATGCCTTAAAATTGATATATACAAATATTTATAGGTCATTTCTTTTGATTCTTAAAATGGTTAAAAATATGATATTGTGTATAATAGTTTATACTTTCTTAGATTGTAATAACAAAACAACTCTAAAGAAAACTATACAATAGGGAATTCCTTTAGAAATCTTAGACATACTTGACATATTAGATTAGGTCATACCGCATATGAGAGGATCACCATCTACTTCTGTCAAGTTCTCAATCTCATCCAACTTGAACTTGTATACAAGGCAAAAACCCTTTTAACCTTGCCCACAAAAACAAATCAATGAGAAAGAGTTGAAACAAATCGAATTGATTGCTCTCGTCTCTCTCTCTAGTCTTGATATCGTGAACAATTTCTGTTATCAATTGTTATTATTTTCATTTCAACAGAGAAGAATGATAATTTTGATAAATAAGACCAGAAAATGATTCGCACTGATATCGGTGAAGCCTAAGCCAAATCCAGAACCAAACAAACAAGCCCCCTTCCGATACATATCAATACAAGGTAAAATAACTCCACAACTTTGTTCGATGAAGATCTAGTTGGGTGGCCTCGTGAAATACGTTGTGTCTAGATATTTTTGATACTCAATAACATGTGCATTGATTGATGTTTCAGGCGAAAAATTTACTTTGAGATTAAATGATGAAAAAGATGAAAAATTTGAGTTTGATGTCCTTAAGTCAATAAAAAATTTTGATACGCAAGAGATTTTTAGAGTTGATTTTGAACCTGATTGTATTTTTAGGATTGTTGAGCATGATTTGAACATCTTTTATTCTAAAGCTCCTCTTGAGAACTGTATTTCTAGTTAATTGCATTGTGAAGCATGAATTTCTTAATGATGAATGCATTGATGCATGTACTATTTTGAACGCAAATTTACCTTAAGTTCAAACACAATTTGAACCAGGTTGAACTAAGGAGTTTATGTCTGGCCAAAGACAATAAAGAAAGGCACTTATTGGGAGGCAACCCAATGTTTTTTATAATTTTATGATTTTCTTTAATCTTTATTTTTGTTAATTTAATTTAAATTTAAATTTTGATAGTATTTTTATATGTTTGCTGAAGAGGAGATTGAGAGTTCACCGACTTAATCTGGGGAATCTTTCTGTTCTCTTCTCTTGATTTTAGATTGATTTGTATTGCGGACAATGTTTAGATTAAGTGTAGGGGGATGCATTGCATTTTAATTTTTGGGTGTTTTATTTTTTTATTCTTATTTTTAGGATATTTTTTTTAGGAATTATGACATTTTTATTTAGAAATCTTGATTTTTACTGAATTTTTTAAGTTTTGAAAAATTTTTCCATACCAACTAAATTTTCTTAAGTTTTCTAGTTTTTGTATGCTACTTGTCTTGAATTAGGTTGCATGACAGACAATTGGTATTAATAGTTATTTAGTATATGAGTAATTATTCATCTTTTTATGGTTGACTTGAATTATAGACATGCAAGATTTAACACCAAATGTACTTTAATGAGGATTTGAGATTTATAAAGCAATTTTTTTTTTGCTTTTATCATTTTTCTTACTGAGCGTATATTCTTTTTCGTGATTGGTAAATTAGTACATTCATCGAAGCTGTATGGAGGGCTGCCACTTTCATCTTCTTTGGAGATGTTGATCCCTGCCAATGCAGTGGGTAAAGTAATGGAAAAAGGCGAGGCAAACATAGCAAACATTCGGAAGATATCATGAGCTCATATTGAGATATCAGATTCTAAATCTGCCCGAGGTGATTGTGTGGCTTAGATATCTGGTACTTCTAAGCAAAAGTGCTTTGCTGAGAACTTGATCTAGGCATTCATTATGGCAACATGAAGTTTGCAACACTTCTATACATTTGAAGAACTAGTAAGATTCTTGTATTCCTTCCATGCTTGGCATTGGTGCTACATTTGGAGACTCCAAAACGAGGTGCTCCACATAATCCTTGATTTGCCTTAAAAGATTCAGCTGTGAAGTTAGCAAAAGGCCCTTCATTTGGAATTTCTCCTTGAAAGACAAGAATCTTCAAGAATCTCTCTTCTTCAATGGTAGCAGTTTCAAGAATCTTCAAGACATTTTGCATCCATCAAGATTTTACTCTCGATTTATCGATCAGGAGATGGGCATAGGTTATGACGCAAGACTGATGCCTCTAGTTACGACATTCATTATTTCAACAAGAAATCTTTTTTTGGACAAATTTTGACGCAACAATTGAGTTGCTCCTTTGGTGACCTCGAGATCACGGATTCGAGACGTAAAAACAGTTTCTTTGTAAAAATACAAGAGGAAGACTGCATACATATATATCGACTCCAAAACCGACTCCAATTGTTGGGATTAAGGTTCTGATTGTTGTTGTTGTTGAAGTGTATATCACACATGATTTGGTCATTTTAGAACTTGTTTTGTTATGCATTTTGAGACCATATTCATAATTTTCATATACCAAAATTATTAAGGTACTTAGAATTACACACTTTTGGCTCTTGAAAAATTTCATACCTATCATTTTATATCACTTAGTTGACTAATTTGAGTCTAAACCTTTTCCTTCATATGTTATTCACATAATTTACTCTATGACCTATATTTTTTAATTCTAGATTTTGAATCCTAATTCACTAATATACTTATAGTTGATGGTATAAAGTTATATTTATAGGTATTATTATTTTGTTTGAGTTTTATTTATATTTTTAGTCATTGTCATGTTGATTGAGTTATGGGAAAAAAAAAGAAAGAGAAAAAATAGCAAAAAAATGATTAAAAAAATGAAAAAAAAAAGTGCTGGTTGAAGAGAAAAAAAAAAGAATAGTGCTGGTTGAAAAACAAAGGAAAAAAATAGAAAAAAAAATATTTTTCATTCTTGATATTGTTCACTCTTATAGTGAAGTCATTGTTCTTTGTTTTGAATAAGTAATATATCATATTACATGTTCGTAGTTAGAGTTAGTATTTTTTTTGTCTTGATGTAACAATGTCATATCTTGATGTTTAGGTATACTTAGTGAATTTTTTTAACTCTACATCTTACCTCTTATCCTATCCCTTACCTTAATCTCATTACAACTAAATAAAAGATCTTTTGATTGGTGTATGGATTCTAAATTTAAGTGGTGGAGATTTGATATATAAACAAGTTTATGGTAATACGATCTTATTGTGTTGATTTAAGTGATACACGTACCCTTACATAAAATAAGTGTTTTGAGTAGTTGATTAATATTTTCTTTCATTCTATTGAGTGAACCAATTATGAGCGTGGTTGAGTTTTGCATTGTTTTTTCTTTCGATAAGACTATATGAGATGTCATAGTTTCTCTAGTGCTAGATACTGCGAAATATTGATTGTCTTGATTGTAATTCTGGTTTGAACTTATCATATATATGGTTAGGGACTTAGGAAGTTGAATTGGTTTTAGAGAAAATTTACTCTTACTTGAGAACAAGCAAACATTCAAGTGTGGAAAAATTTGATAGCGATATTTTTATACATTTGAATTATTTTATTTTATTTTATTTTAGGTTTTATTTTATGACTTTTAGAACTATTTTAGAGTTATTTCGTGATTTTTCATTGATTATTTTTCGTGAATTTTGTTTTAGAATTATTGGGTTTGTTTAAGAATATTAGACT
Organism: Dillenia turbinata; assembly: GCA_037126225.1. NCBI lineage: Eukaryota > Viridiplantae > Streptophyta > Magnoliopsida > Dilleniales > Dilleniaceae > Dillenia > Dillenia turbinata. Next base: position 5,279,660 of record JBAMMX010000022.1, on the reverse strand, counting down.
GCAGAGACAATATTCAGTATTTTGGATATAACTTTTTGTCCCGATATCCGATTGACCTGATTCTTATGGCACCGGAAAGAAGACTTTGAGCCCTACAAATCTTATGAAGATCTCAGAGGTTGGGTCAAACCAAAGAATATTCAAAATTTGAGTCAAAATTACTGCTGTGCTGGAAATCAAAGCCCATGAGTTCTAAAAGGCTAAATCCAAGTGAAATATTAAACTGTTATGAATACCTATGAATTTTTAGTCAATTAGTATTCTTAAGATTTAGATTATAAGGAGGAGACATATTTTACAATAAAGGGAGAGTGGAGAAACCCTAGCAACCTCTCCTTGGATAGATTCTTCCATCTAAGGATATTTTCTTTTTCTTTTTTACTTTTCTTTATTTTGTCTACTTAGATTCTTGTTCTTAGAACTCGATGAATTCTTTTTTTGATTAATAATATGGTTTGATTCGTTTCTTTTCCTTAAATCTTTATTGACATGTTCTTTCTTTCATGAGATTTTATTATTGGAGTTAATGCTTCATTCGTAAAGGGCCTTGCGATTTGATGATTTGAGATTACATACATGAGATTGAGAGAAAATTACATGAAGTCTGATCAATACAATAAAATCTATATAGGGCTATGAGATCACGGATGATTAACTCTGTGTGTAGGGATCTTAGGAGAATCCCTAGATTACAGATATTCCATCGATCTTAATATAATTCGATTTAATCAAAACTGCATGACCATTAGGTTTTGGTTAATTGAATTGGAGTTTCATTGCATGATTATTGGGTGAATCTAATTTAGGAAAATATGTCATCATCAAGAATAAATTTTTAGTCAATAAATTCTAAGAGATTTAAAAGAATTCGACCATGTGAAAAAATTGAAAACCGATGAAATCGATATTTTAGGGTTTTATAAAATTAAGGTTTCCATTTATCAATATTCTGTTTTTGATATTTTTGTAGTTTTGATATCTTTACAATCTTGATTCATTTTGTCTAATTTAGATAGGGTATTTTATATTTGGTAATACATAATATTCTTATAGGATCGACACTTATTCTACATTATACACAACACTCGACTATGGTATATTTGTCTGAAATCGTGATACGATGTGTAACATTGAGCGGCCAAATAATTTATGTTATTGATAAATTCAATTTGTATAGATATTTTGAACTTAATTTTATGGGTTTATCTTGTATTTTTAGCACGAATTGAATAGGTTTTCTACTCAAATTGTTTAATTATACTTTCATATTTGAATTGTATAGATTTTCTACTAAAATGGTTAATTTTGTTTTCATATTTAAAATTGAGTGAAAATCAATTCTTGAGAAAAAATCACACGTCAAAAGAATAAAATCACGAATTTAAAAAAATCTATAACATTACGACCAACTATGCAATTTTGGAAATTTATAACATTTGCTATATTTATCAGATTTTTATGATTTTTATGTCGTTGGAAAGCTTAAAGACACAGCTATAACTTTCTAGTTTATCGCTTTTCATATACAAAATGCAGCACTACAAAAAATATAGTTTTTTCCTAAATTCTTTTTCCAATATTTAAATATTGTATTGTCAATATTTTTTCTTTATCCTATATTTTTATAAAAAAATGTTGGCAAAAAAAGCTTTTTGCTAATATTTTAGTGCCAAAATGTTGGAGAAAGTTGTTGGTGCATAAAATTGAGTGGTGAAGGGAACTTTTTCCGACGATTCAGCACTAAATGTTGGCAAAAATTTGAACTTTTCCAACATTTCTTTCTTTAAATGTAGGCAAAATACTTTACCTACATTTTGCCAAAACGTTGTGAAAGAGTAGAAAGAGAGAGAGTGAGTAAGAGGCAGATGTTGACGTTTTTACTTAGAAAGTTGAGAAGGGGTAGAGTGAGAGAGGAACAAGAGAAAGATATGTTAGAAAGAGAGAGGGATGCTAACGTTTTTAATTAAAAACATCAGGAAAGGGTAGAGTGAGAGAGAGAGGAACTAGAGAGAGAGTTCCTTAAAAATGTCAGCATCTTTAATTTTTGCTGACATTTTCATGGTCAAACATTGGGAAATTCTTTTTAAAATCTACGAATAGCTCTCTTTCTTCTCTCTTTCTCTTTTTTCTCCTTCTCCCGCCTTCCTTTGTTGCTTCTCCTATGGAAATCTCGTCACTGTTGTTGTCTCGTCATTAAAGAATGCTACTAGATGTTGCTCTGTCTCCTTACCGCCTTCTTCTTTCTTCTCACTACTCTCTCTTCTCATTACCACTTCCATTTTGCACAGGTGAGTTCCTCAATTTTGTGCAAATCTGAATACATTTATGATATTACTTGTTTATTAGTAAACATATTTTGGTACAGAGACATGATTATGTTAAAATTAAAACAAATTTAGAGCAAAATTAAGGCAAAAAATGTCAAATTAAGGTTAAATTAGGATAAATTAATTTATATTATGATAAAATTAGGCAAAATAAGGGTACAATTAGGATAAAATTAATTTATATTGCGGTAAAACCAAAGCATAATTAGGGTAAAATTAATTTATATTAGTGTAAAATTAGGGCACAATTAAAGCAAGATTAAATTATATTAAGCTAAAAGTAGGGCCAAATTAGAGCACAATTAAAATTAATTTATTATAGAATAATGTTTGGAAAAATTTAAGGCATTATTAAGGAAAAATAATTTTTGTTTCTTGAATTTATATTTTTGAAATAATTTTTTTATATATGTTCAAATTATTTTATATATTATTTTCAAATTTATATATTTGACATGCATATGAAGTTATGGAGACTCTTTATTTTTATTAATATGTAAATATTCTACCATATTTCTAGTAATATATTTTACATGAAAAAGTTTATTTATGATAAATCCATTTTTGTATCAAATAGATTTTTGACATAATTGTCATTGAAAGGAACCGATTATTGTGAGAGATTTTAGGAAATGGATAAATTTTGAATGCAAAAGCCAAGATTGATACTGAGTATGAGATCGGAGTACAAAGATTTTTGAATTTTGTATTTGAAAATTCATTTGAGAATGGAAAAATTGCATGATCTTGTGTACGATACTGTAATGTTTATTGGCAATCTTATGACAAGGTAGAGGAATATTTAATATGTAATTGTATTATTAAGTCATACGTTTATTGGGCTTTTCATGGGAAATCTATTCTTACAACCCCTAAATCTTTATTATCTAGTGGGTTATTAAGAAATATGTTTAAAACTCATGATGATGAAATTGATTATCAGGAATTGGAAAATAGAGTGATAGAATATTGACACCTTATATTTAGTCTAATATTCTATTTTATATTTAGTCTAATGATTATTCACATATCTAGACATATATTGAGTATATATACACTTCTATAATCCTCTATCTATTGTGGAATCAATTTTCTAAAGGTAGAGCACAATTAACTCTCTCAATAAGTCTTCTTCTAACATGGTATCAGAGTTTAGTTAAAAAAATCTAGCCTCCCTTTCTTTGCACCACCACTACCAAGGAATCTTTCTAAATCTTATATGCTCTGCACTTACTCCTTGTGAGAATCCTGTGTATCAGGGTCGAATCTAGTTAATTTCTTCTGGTTCCTCCTCTCTACGTATTCAAATCACAATTGTTCTCTAAAAGAAAATTCTAGTTGATTTCTTGTGTATTCCCCTATCTCTGTGTTTAGATCTTAATTGTTCTTTAAAAAAAAATGTTTGACTTCAATATTAGAACCCTAGACCCACATCTCTACCATCATCATTCTCAAATTCTAGTCACCTTCGAAATGGAAAAAAAATAATAATAAAAAAAATTGGAAATAAAAAAAACCTCCAATTACATCACCACCATTGCAACCTCTCTCAATCCTTCCATTTGTGTAAACCTTTTTCTTTTTCTTTGATTCTTCTTTTAATTCTTTTGAATTCCCCTCTCCATCTTTCTTCTTCTTCTCCTTCTCATTTTTCTCTTCTTTGTCTTCCTTCTTCTTTTTCTTTGATTTTTCCTTTAATTCTCCTTTAATCTGCCCCTCTTTTTTTTCCCCCTCCTTTACCTTATCTTTTTCCTTATGATCTTTCTCCTTTTTCTCTTCACACTCGGAATGATTTCCCACTTCCCTTAAATCTTCATTTTTCTCTTTCTTTCTTTCTTTCTTTCTTTCTTTTTTTTGTTCTTGCTTTCTCTCCCTTCCTCCTCTTGCTTTCCTAAACCCCACTATTGTTTTTCTTTTCTTCTTTTCTCCTTCTTTTTGTCATCATATTTCTCCTTATGTTTCTCCTTCTCATCTTTATCTTTTGGCATATCTCTCATCACTATTTTGGTCTTTAGTTTTTTCTCATGTTTTGCTTCATTGTGCTCTTTATCCTCGTTTTTAACTTTGAGATATATAGCTCCTCTTCAAATTTCTCTTCTTTGACAACAAAGTGGGTCTTGTCTTCCATTATTAAACTGTATCTCTCAAAGCTTAAAAGCACTTCCTTTTTTTTTAAGAATAATCAGTTTCCCTACAAAATCGATCGATCGAGAGAGAGAGAGAGAGAGAGGCGGATGGGCGAAGAAAATGTCAATGTTGTTTATTTGTCTAATAATCTGGTTAAACATTAGCACACTAAACACTCTGAAATAGACATAAATTTTAAGGTAGGTCAAAGTTTTTCATGTGCTCTCTACTTATCAGTATGCCAACATATTCACAAAGGGCCTACCTTATCACTTTTCCTTTATTTTTGATCTAGTTTGAGCATTTGGCCTCCTCTCACTCCGACTATGGGGATATGATAGAATATTGACCCTTATATTTAGTCTAATATTCTATCTTATATTAAATCTAATAATCAATCATGTATCAAGTTATGCATTGAGTATATATATACTCCCATAATCCTCTATATATAGTAGAATACAATAGTTCAAAGGTAAGACAGAAGTTACTCTCTCAATAAGTCCTCTTCTAGCACAAAGAATGTAGACATGTCAAATCATTCTACAGCTGACACGCTTCATGGCATAGGCAAGCCACATATAAATAATCCAATATTCGTGAAGTTACTTGAAGATACAAATAAACAACTCTATCCTCAGAGGTTTTTAAATTGTTATTTGTTGTCACTTTATACCACTTCGCATATATGGGTGGAGTTGTATATCACATACCGACCTTTTGGAATTTTTGAGTGTTGTTTCTCCACATGCAGATATTACTGTGTCATCTATTGAATTTGAGAAGTTTATTAAAATTTTAGACCTTGATTATAAGAAGATGCATACATATCCGAATGATTGTATATTGTATTGTGGTGATAGTAAGGAGAAAAGTTCCTACCCTATTTGTGGTATATCTTGATGAATATAATACATGGAAAATACCAGAATTAGGTGATGCCATATGAAAAATCTTCCTGATGGCACTCAGTTTAAATAGTTTTTAATTCTCTTGTAATCATCTGGTAAGGAAGAAGATTTCCTTGATACAACAAACTTTCCTTGTTCCTGTAGGACTTTATTTCTCATAGACTCTTGATAAGGAAAGAAATTTTCCTAAAATCCTAAACCTTCCTAAATCCCAAGGAAATCTAAATCTTTTAGAAGTCTTTTAGCACAAGCATCTACCATTTCGAAAGATCGCAAACAAAAAGGAAACTAGAGTTTTTTACACCCCCGGGAAGGCCATAAATACAAAGTATAGGCAATTTTCAGAGAGGACTCAGTTTTTACATATGAGAGAGAGGCAATTCTATACATTAATCAGAGAGGGGTCTCATACTCATTTACATACACCAACAAAGGTAGGATTTCAGACTCAATCTTATATGATCAGAGATATGGCTCTATAGTCGATTCTATATAATCAGAGGTATGTTTTCATATTCTATTCTATACTCAATCGGAAATATGATATCTACGGCTACTATCAGTCTTTATTTTATTACTCATATTGACTTGAGCGTTGGAGTCCCTCTACCGAGCCAGTCTCGATAGGGCTTTTGCAGGTTTCTCAACCATGAAGAACAGACAAACACCACCTACATCAATTCCCCACTCGAGTTAGAAGAGTAGGTATCTGTGAAGAAAAAATTAACTCCAACAGATTGGGGCCGTTCGTGGAAATGACTGACTGACCAGTTATAGAAATTTCAAGCCTTGCTTCACTTCTTCTCGACGGTCTGAGTTCACTCGACTATGCGACAATCGGGAAAAGGTAGTCAGGATTACCCTCGTTAGGTAATTCTCTCGCCCTCATCCTCTCAGCCTCGTGTGGATAATTTGTTGACTATCTATCTCATGGTACATTATCGAATGAACGGATCTATGTCGCCCTGATCTACCAATGGGTTCTATCTTTCCGAACGAGCCTATATCGTCCCGATCTACCGATAGAATCTAACTCCCCAAACAGGCCCATGTTATCTCAATCTACTGATGGGATCTATCTTTCCAAACGGGTCTATGCCGCCCTAATCTACCGATGAGATCTATCTTCTCGAGCAGGCCTATGTCGCCCTGATTTATCAATAGATCTATCCTCCCGAATGGGTTTACGCCACCACGATCTATCGATAAGATTTATCTATCCGAATAGGCCCATATCGCCCTGATCTACTAATGTGATTTATCTCTCTGAACAGGTTTATGTTATCCCGATCTACCGACGGTATCTATCACTCCAAACGGGCCCATGTCGCCCTGAACTAGGTATGGGATTTATCTCCCTAAACGGGCTTATACCACCCTCAATTGTTCAGCTTATCGGCCTCTCCTTCATTTGGCCTATCGGCCTCTCTTCCATTCGAAATGTCGACCTCTTAATCTGTTGTCGGTCTCTCTTCCATTTGGCTTGTAGACCTCTCCTCCGTTCGACCTGTCAGCCTCTCAATCTCTTGTTGGTTTCTCCTATCGGTCTCTCTTCCGTTCGGCTTGTTGGCCTCTCAATATCTTATCGGTCTCTCCTTCGTTCAGCCTGTCGACCTCTCCTCCATTTAGCCTATCGGTCTCTCAATCTCTTATTGGTCTCTCTTTCGTTCGGCCTGTTGGCCTCTTAATCTCCTGTCGGTCTCTCCTCCATTTGGTCTGTTAGTCTCTCAATCTCTTATCGGTCTCTTCTCCGATCGGCCTGTCTGCCTCTCTTTCGTTTGGCCTGTTAGCCTCTCAATCTCTTATTAGTCTCTCCTATCAGTCTCTCCTCCGTTCGGCCTGTCATCCTCTCCTCCGTTCGACCTCTCAACCTCTCAATCTTTTGTCGGTCTCTCCTCCATTCATCCTATCCACCTACCTCTCAATCTCTTGTCCGTCTCTCCTCCGTTTGGCCTGTCGGCCTCTCAATCTCTTGTCGGTTTCTCCTCTATTTGGCCTGTCGGCCTCTCCTCTATTTGGCTGTCGGCCTCTCAACCTCTTGTCGATCTCTCATCTATTCAGCTTGTCATCCTCTTCTCTGTTCGATCTATCGACCTCTCATTCTCTTGTTAGTCTCTCTTCCATTCAGCTTATCGACCTCTCATTCTCTTGTTAGTCCCTCTTCCATTCAGCTTATCAACCTCTCAATCTCTTGTCGATTTCTCCTCCGCTCGGATTGTCAGCCTCTCTTCTGTTTGACATGTCGACATCTCAATCTTTTATTGGTCTCTTATCCATTTGGCCTATCGATCTCTCTTCCGTTCGGCCTATTGGCCTCTCAATCTTTTGTTGACCTCCTCTGTTCAGTCTGTCAGCCTCTCAATCTCTTGTTGGTCTCTTTTCCATTCGACCTGTTGGCCTCTCAAACTCTTGTCGAACTCTCTTATCAGTTTTTATTCCGTTCATCATGTTGGCCTTTCAATCTCTTGTCGGTCTTTCCTCCGTTCGGCCTATTGGTCTCTCAATCTCTTGTCAATCTCTCCTCCGTTCAGGCTGTCATCCTCTCCTTTGTTCGGCCTGTCAATCTCTCCTCTGTTCGGCATGTTAGCCTCTTAATCTCTTGTCCGCCTCTCCTCCGTTCAGCTTATCCGCCTCTTTTCCGTTTGGCCTATCAGCCTCTCAATCTCTTATAGATCTCTCCTCCGTTCGGCTTGTCAGTCTCTCCTTTGTTCAGCCTGTAAACCTCTCAATCTCTTGTTGGTCTCTCCTCCATTCAACCTGTCAGCCTCTCCTCCATTCCGCCTTTCAGCCTCTACTCCGTTCAGCCTGTTCACCTCTCAATCTCTTATCTGTCTCTCATCTGATCAGCCTATCGACCTCTCTTCTGTCCGGCCTGTCGGCCTCTCAATCTCTTGTCAGCCTCTCCTTCGTTCGGCCTGTTAGTCTCTCCTCCGTTTGGCCATCAGCCTCTCAATCTCTAATTGGTCTCTCCTCCATTTAGCCTGTTGGCCTCTCAATCTCTTGTCGGTCTTTCCTCCATTCGGTCTATCGACCTCTCCTCCGTTCGGTCTGTCAGCCTCTCAATCTCTTGTCCGTCTCTTCTTCGTTCAGCTTATTGGCCTCTCCTCCGTTTGACCTATAGGCCTCTCAATCTCTTGTCGACCTTTCCTCTGTTCAGCTTGTCGACCTCTTCTCTGTTCGGCCTGTTGGCCTCTAAATCTTTTATTGATCTTTCCTCCGTTGACCTGTTGGCTTCTCTTCCGTTTAGCTTGTTAGTCTCTCAATCTCTTATTGGTCTCTCCTCCATTTGGTCTGTCGGCATCTCTTCCATTCGACCTGTCAGTCTCTCAATCTCTTATCGGTCTCTTGACCCCTCGATCATTTGACCTATCAATATCTTGACCGCACGGTTTCCCGACCTCTCAATCTTTCGGCCTCTTGGAAAGAAATCAAAATTTTACCCAAGAAATTATAACAATTTGTCACCAATACTTTGATTTTTCGAATCACTCTACTCCTAATACCATTTTTTCAAAATGTCATTAGGAGTGAGGGGCAAATGATGGCACCCAATTTAATTAGTCTCCAATTTTCTTGTAATCATCCGGTAAGAAAGGAGATTTCCTTGACACAAGAAACTTTCCTTGTTCCTGTGGGACTTTGATTCTCTTGGACTCTTGATAAGGAATGAAATTTTCCTAAAATCTTAAACTTTTCTAAATCCAAAGAAAGTCTAAATCTTTTAGAAGTCATTTATCACAAGCACCTGTCATTTCGGAGGATCTCAAATGAAAAGATAACTAAGGTCTTCTACACCTTTAAGAAGGTTATAAATACAGAGTATAGTCAACTCTCAGAGAGAACTTAATTTTTACACACAAGAGAAAGCCAATTATATACATTAGTTAGACGGGGTTCCATACCCAATTCTATACGTCATTCAGAGGGTGGTTTCATACCCATTTACATACACCGACAAAGGTGGGTTTCGTGCTCAATCTTGTATGATCAGAGGTATGGCTCTATAGCCAATTCTATACGATTAGAGATATATTTTCGTATTCAATTCTATACATGATCGAAGGTATGATATATATGGCTATTATCAGTTTTTATTTTATCACTTATATTGACTTGAGCGTCAGAGTCCCCCCATCGAGTCAACTCCAGTGAGGTTTTTACAGCTTTCTCAACCATGAAGAACCGACAAACACCACCGGTATCGGTTCCCCACTCAAGTCAGAAGAGTAGGTATCTGTGGAGAAAAAATCAATTTCAACACTTCCAAATATATATAGATATATATATATATATATATCAAATTTAATAGGTCAAATTTGTAAAATTCAACCAAGACGTTCCACCAAATTGTGGAATGAATCTAAATTCGTTTACTAGTATATGGATTAAGACGCCTACAACATAACAAACATTTAATGTTTCGGAATATGAATTGCCCAGAAAGGATGTACCTCCGGATGTACTTAGTTTAGTGGGCTCAATTCAACCAGTACAAGATGCACCAAGAAAAGATGTAACCGAGATCCTAAGTATTAGGAGCCGGACCAAATTGGGGTCTGCAAAGAGTTACAATGAGCATGAGATGTTCACTCATGACTCATTAGTTTCCTAAGAAATGATGTGCTTGAGAGAAGCGAGTGAGCATGGAATTCAATTATCCATTAGAAACTTCATTAACTATGTTTCCATTTCTTATTTAAAAATGCGGAAAGCCATAAAATAATGGGAGCAATAGTGATCAAAAGACCATAATCACTATTAAAATATAAACACAAAATACTAATATATCTTGTACTTTCCTACAAATATATACAAAAATATGAAATCTCTCAATCTACTAGCTACCATACTAGATATTAATAGGGTCACAAGTTGAAATTTCTTAAACTAGCTAGTTGAGAAATCTTAAAATTGTTTTAATATCCAATATTTAATTGGATATGTCTTGGACTCTCATGCTCCTGCTCCTTTGGCTGAAGAGGCCATTGAGGAACAAATGGCTACCTACCAAAAGTATTATAAGAACGATTCCCTCTACTGGTGCTACATGGTAGCCTTTCTGACTAATGAGTTATTAAGATAATATGAGACGATGGAACATGCTTCCAATATCATGCTTCACCTCAAGCAACTGTATTGTGAATAGACCATAACCATCGGTTTTAAGCTAATGAAACAATTGTTTGATTGCAAAATAATGAAGGTGCCGATGTTGAAACTCTTGTTCATAAGATGATTGGAATCATTGCACAACTCAAAGGTCATCACTTTAGCTAATACTTTGAGTTCCATGCAGATATAATCCTACGGTCACTCCTTCCATCTTTTCCACAGTTCAATGTGAATTTTTACATGAATGAGATTGAATGTTAACTTATGGAACATCACAACATGTTGGTTATTGAACAATGTAGTTTAAGCATAATGTCTTTGGTTCTTGCCAGTTCCACTATATTAAAATTAGGAGATCATGTTTTGTTATTAAACAATGTAATTTATTTTTGGAATGTTTATAAGAACTTAATTTCTATTTCAAGTCTTGCAAAGATTGATTGCAATTTATGGTTTAAGTGTAATGTCTACAAAATTTATTATTTGAGTATATAATAGTTTATACTTCTTAGATTGTAATAACAAAACAACTCTAAAGAAAACTAAGATCAATACCATAGGGAATTCCTTTAGAAATCTTAGACATACTTGACATATTAGATTAGGTCATACTGCATATGAGTGGGTCACCATCTACTTCTGTCAAGTTCTCATTCTCATCCAACTTGAACTTGTATACAAGGCAAAATCCCTTTTAACCTTGTCCACAAAAACAAATCAATGAGAAAGAGTTGAAACAAATCGAATCGATTGCTCTCGTCTCGATACCGTGAATAATTTCTGTTATCAATTGTTATTATTTTCATTTCAACAAAGAAGAATTATAATTCTGATAAATAAGATCAGAAAAGGATTTGCACTGATATCGGCGAAGCCTAAGCCAAATCCAGAACCAAACAGGCAAGCCCCTCTTCCGATACATATCAATACAAGGCAAAATAACTCTCTTCTCCCTCCCACCCGTGATTACTCAACTTCGTTCGATGAAGATCCAGTTGGGTGGCCTCATGAAATAGGTTGTGTCCAGATATTTTTGTACAATTTTGTTTTTGGTTATTTATATTTTTATTTTTGAGATATTTCAACATATTATTAATTTGATATATTTTGATATTTTAATATTTTTTGTATTTCAATATTTTTTTCTTGATATCAATTTAAAAGGTTAAATAAATTTAAAATAATTCTCAACTAATTACTAACTAATAATACTTATAAACACTAGAAGTTAATTTTAAAAAAAAATAAAAAACTAGCAAATTCTTTGCGACATGTTTTGCAATAAAAAATAGATTTACAATGCATTTTGTGACGCTGGTCATATGCAACATAATGTACAAAAAAAAAAAAAAGCGTGGCACTAAAGTTAGCAACACAAATTACAACTTGAAGAATGGCGTCAATATTTTTTCCCAAAAAAACAAAACAAAACAAAACAAAACAAAAAATTGTAACGCAAATTATAACGAAATCAGTTGATTTTTTAATAATATTTTCTATGGTAGCATCATCGCAATATTTTCATAGCTCCATGATGCGACTAGTATCAACAATACAGCATCATTAAATTCTTCAACGAAATCCCAAGAAATAATCTAGTGGTTATAATTCTCTTCTTCAATTTTGTAATTCGAGATTCAAATCTTTACATAAAAAATAAATAAATAAATGAATTCTTTGATGCATTTTGCGGTGACAACTAGTGTCATAGTGTCGCTATTATTAGTGCAACTTTGATGGAACCAAACTTTTTTGGGTTGTGCGGTAGAGTACTCTATTCTCTTAACTAGAAGTCTCGACTTCGAACTCTGAGAATGAAGAAAAAGAATTTGAGAGAGTCAACCCCTCAATGGATCTCACAGTACTCAAATTGGATTAATCAAATAAAACCCGAATATCAATCGATGAAAATAAAAAATAATAAAAAAAAAAGAAATTGCAACACATGACTATAAAATTTGCAACGAATGCACTAGTGTTACCCTTTTTCGATGCAAATTGTGTTACCTGAGTGTTTATAACATAAACATATGTGATTTTCATTACAAATTGGTGTCGCAAGTGTGTATCTAGAAAGGGAATATCGTTTCAAGGGAACAGTTTAATATTCACAACTCCTCTATCGATCATATAATTTGACGTTCAAATCTCTTTATAACCAAAAAAAGGATAGGGTTCAATTGAGGCCATTAAGATAACTTCCCACCATTCAATTTAATTGCTAATCTTTGAAATTCAATGAATTAGATCGACTCATAGTATGATCCCATTATTTGTACATATTAGGCTAACTGAAGTTAGATTGTGATGCTACCTTATTGCTTTTCATTCATGTCTATACATTCATCTAATTGATGAATACATGGCCCCGATTGTAGTGCTTGGGGCATTGCGTTCTTGGGGGAATGATACTCTACTCACAAAGTTATATCATGGAACACTAATTTAATCACATTGCACTCGAGGAGCTCCGATTGAACGGCCAACAGACCCAAATTATACTAAATTATAAAAGATTATTTCTTCAACTTTTTTTATTGTTTATATTTTTAATGATACGGAATTTAATGTCATTTGTTTTACATTTTTAATTAGAAGTGCCAAAATTTTCAAAATTGAAATAATCAATTTGATTTGATTATGCAGTTTTTATAACCATAAACTAATCAAATAAATCAAAATCTGTAATTCGTTTGACCGAATTATACGGTTAATTCTGTTTAGTTATCAAAATTAACCAAATTATTAAAATTTCTTATTATAAAAGATTTTTAAATAACGTTACCTTCTACATGTGTTCATATCAATATAATCTATATCATTCATATCAATGGTTATAAAGTTTCACTTATAATTTTAGTTTACTAAATGTTATTTTAAAAATTTCAAAATTAAAATTTTAAAAAAGAATAAAAGAGATTGAAATCGAATTGCCATGTGTTGGAGATTGGGGAGAGGAGGGCAAAATTAGAAAAGCTTGCATATGATATAGTTACATAACCAATTAATCGTATGTGTTAGTGTCATAAAAATCTATGAAAATATAAAGACAAAGAAAGTATTCAAAAAAAAATAATTAACTTTATTTCTAAAATCTATCATGTTACTGTGTAAGAGAGCACGTTGCAGTGAAATTGGAGCATGAAAATAGCAAAGAGGAAGGGAAAATGAGTGAAATAAGAAATGAAGAGTCTCGAGTAAGAGTTTCAACTTTGTGAGTGGAAAAGCCGTAAATTGAATTTGATTTAGAAATTTAAAACTAGTAATGTGGAAACAGAGGGCCTTTCATTAATTGTGCTCTCTTCATTATATTGGTTTAAATTTTTAGGTGTTTTTCGCTTTTAGAATTTTTTATTAATTATAATATTTTTCTCTTTTAAATTTTAATTATAATATTATATTAATATTTATATGAATAAAAATAATCTAAAGATATATATAATATTTTTAATTAATTCAGTTAATTCGGTTTGATCGAAATAAAAATTGTTAAAACCGATAACTCTCCAAATAAACCAAATTAAAATTTAATTTTATAAAAAACCAAACTGAGTACCTATTAAACCATCTAAAACATTAAAAAAGAATTAAAAAAAGTTTCAAAAAAAAATATTTTTTTGGTTTTAACTGAATAATACTCACCTCTATTTTTAATATTTACCATTCATGTATATTTAGATTAATTCAATCACTAAATATTCAAAAAGTGCTCCTTTTTGAATAATACAAACATTTTAATGAAAACTGGAAAAATAATAAACTAAAAAAAAAAATCAAACACCAAAACAAAAAACTTCGACCGTTTTGTTTCATTTGAATGTGGTTTACTTCTCCGGTGAATGAAAAAAAGGATAACATCTTTATAGACACAAAATATGATTCCATCTTTGTTTAGGGATAATTTTATCAATAATCACAAATTATTTGGTTTTTTGGTCAAAATATATGCTCTACGGCATGACTTTGATTTAATCAAGAAAGTTATAACCATTACCATTCATGTCCATTGCATCAGATTTAATCACATTTCCTTTCCTTAAAATTAAACTAACACACAACAAATGTAGTCTTCCTAGTGGACCAATTTAGGAGACCTTAGGATAATTAGGTTATATTAGAATGTTCAAATAAGAAGGATTGGGACGATGAGAAATTAAAATAAATTTATACAATATAAAAAGGGGTATATTGTATAAGGGGAAAAAAAAATAGCATGTTAATAGTATCTGTGAAACAAATATTGATATACATCCAAAGTAATCATCATCTTTAGTCTGGCTATGGTGGAACTCTTTCAATCGGATCCACCGGCAGCAGAAGGCATAGCATCTTGGTCTGAACTCATTCCATGTCGAATGTTAGATGGGCCAGCAGGGGGGATGCCATCTTGGTCTGAACCCATTCCATCTCCAGCGTTAGATGGGGCAGCAGGCGGCATACCCTCTTGGTCTGAACCCACTCCCTGTCCAGCGTTAGATGGACCAGCAGGTGGAATACCCTCTTGGTCCGAACCCACTCCATGTCCAGCATTCGATGGGCCAGCAGGAGCCTGCTCCTCTCCTCCAGCAAGGGTTTCGTGCGCAACAGGAAGTGCACCCTCATTTGATGCAACAGGGTTGGCAGCCCTAGGCCCAGCTCTGCGCTTCCTCCTTGGTTTTTCCCCCCCGTTCAAGTTGTAGGCGGTCATACAAACCTGAGATTTGATGAAAACTTTCAGAGTTAGAAGTGGACAAATGTTTCACGACTATTCCAAACAGTTTGATCAGAGTCTGGGCATAAGATGACCCTTCCTTGAGCATCAACCTTAAGAAATACACCATGGACCATCCTTTAATGAGGTCCAATGTCTTCATAGTCCGTCACTAACCAGCTATCACACAAATCAGGTTCACAAGCATGTATAAGCTATGTTTAGGTGTTTATGTTTACTTAGGACTAGAAGTCAGAGAGAGATGGTTTCTTCTTCTCCTCCCCCCCCCCCCTCCCGAGTAGTGAAAAAGTCAACAGAATATAGGTCCATACCACCACCGCTGTATCAACAATGACGGGGCCAACAATTCTACCCTGGATAACTACTCCACTTCGTCCAATGAAGCTGATGGATACTCCACCAATGGGATGACCTCTGCCCACATTGTTACCAGGCACATACACACCCGTTAGGGAGAGCATTTCCCATTGGCCCTACAACAAAGAAGTAATGGGATTAGAAAAATATAGTCCCAGATCAACAAACTATATAAACAGAATTAAAAGGCTGGAGGTAGAGGAAAAAGGAAATAAAAAGAAGAATCTAAATCATAATTCAAGAAATTTTATGTGACAGCAAATAATTTTATCTAAAAATTATCTAGAGATCTTATGCTAGAACACATCTTTTATCCCCCGGCACAGATGATATTGCACTTGGTCCTTTTGCTTAACCTCGTTTCTTCAACTCAGAACTTATCCCACGCCATCTTTATGAAAAGCCTTTGTTGACCAAACAGAAATTTCACCCACTGTGACAGAAAGAATCCAGACATGCTGTTTCATCCATGCTCAAAATATGACTATAAAATAACTGTAGCAGCATTATAACAGCAAGAGAAAGTGGTCAAACCCATGGTCTATGTTGAATATCCAATGTATTCCTGTGCAATTGTATACATTGCAATGCCCAAAAAGTTGGAGAATGTATAAACGGCAATCATGCCAACATTTTTTCCCACCAAACATGCCTATAAAGGATTTCAAGAGGTTAAGTAGAGAATGTTTCTTCACCAGATTTATACATACATGACTCTTGGAATCACTTATTATTACCTTCACAAAACAAAGGTCTATTATGATATTCCATTTAGCATCTTTATTAGTTATGGTGCATTTTAGATGCAATAATGCTTCTGCCAATGCACTGACATTGGGAACTGATAATGTGTGGAACTAGGTATTCTCAATGGGAATTTTTATAATGTTTAAATTTGTTATAAGATAACTCTGCACAATTAACTATTCTCGCCCTATACTCATAGCCCTTAATTCCTTGAGCACAAAATCCTTTTGAAACAAATTACACTTCACTCTTCTGCTCCACCAGAACCTAATGATCTCTACTTACGTTCGAATCACCATCTCTAAGCTGGTTCAAAACTTATTGGAAATTGTCATATAAAATTTTCTTTATGCCATTTAAGCTAGAAGTGCTCCTATTCTGCAGAACGATAAGTTAAAAAAATCTTATGACTTAAATTACCAAAAAACCATTTTGCAATAAGTGACCCTTGTAAGGATGTAGTCAACATGAATTGTTAGCACAAAATGAGGGTGTAAACCCCACTCTATACCAGAGATAAGCTCTAAAGTAGAATCGGAAAGCATACTTAAGAATCCCAAGATGCAAATATATGACATGAAGCACACATAAGGAAATTGTAGATCTTCCAAAAGTTTGGAGAAACTGTGATCACAAGAAAAATGCAAATGAAAAAGTTGAAACAACCTTAACAGATAATTTAAAAAAAAAAAAAAAAAAAGGATTTGGGTACCTCATAAGAAATTGGACTTGCACAATTAGGAGCAGCAAGTGTAACAAGTGACAATCGCCCCTGAGCAGAGTTGATTTGAAGGACCCTTGACTCATTTGAGGCAACTGATATCAGCATATCCGCCAAATCCTAAAATTACCACACATGAAATAAATAAATAAAATTAAAAACTTGTTGGCTACAGAATGGAACACTTGAAAAAGCATTGAAGAGCCAAGAACAGTTTACAAACAAGGAAAATCATTCTTTACATGTACAGAAGCAGAAAAATTTTTAACAGTAAAAATAACATCTTCTGGAAAGCTTATACAAGTCGGCTGCCAGAATGAAGCTCAGTGCAATTATGAAAAAACCACTTCAATATGATATTCTATCATTTGTATGGCTAACATTGACATCCTTAAAACCCTTTGCCATAAAATATAAACTGCAAATGACTTTATGAAGATGTTTGTTGATATTCAGGCATTTTGACTAACTAGTGTGATCATATGTGAATCAAAGCTATTAATTGCTGGAGGATACAAATATAAATACAAGTCACAGCTTCACCAAACAAGTGACATATGGTGGCTTACTCAAGTAATGACCTTATTTTTTGGCTTTTGCCACCAAGCATGTAAAGTCCTATTGGGCTCTTCGTAATTAACAAACAAGCATAGTCAGTCCCTAAAAATAAAAAATGTTTACTTCAGATTAATATATATCTTTTATAAGAAAATAGATTCTGAACTATTGGTTTTATGCCCTCTACCAACAATAGATGTTTTTACCTTACCTACGAGCAATTTAAAAAGACCCTGCGATCTTTTCCTGGTTCAAATGGGTTGCTAAAAAGCAAACAAGACTTCTAAGATGAAACAGGACTGTGGACGTTAAAGGGCATGACAAACCACTGACCATGGCCATGACCAAATGTAAGGCTTAGGGAGACAACAAAATAAACCAACATGGGAGCTGAAAAATTAAGAGTTGATAAAAATAAGATACAAGATGCAAGCACATGTTTGTCAAAGCCATAGACAGTGATGAATATGGAAATAGATGTATGAAACTACAAAAATAACATGAAACATAAGTGATAGCAATGGAATTGATAATTAAATTTCATATACTAAAAATAAGTTAAATCTTAAACCCCCCCCCAATTTGAGCGATGAGATTTCTGCTTTTTCTTGCCAATGGAAGTTACAGTTTGCAGGAACAACAAAATCACTATTTTATCCCTGAAAAACAGATAGAGCAACTTTATTCTGGGTAATTTTGGAAGATTTTTCTTCTAGGAAATAAAGTCAAAACAATTAATACATTTATCATAGTACTTGTATTTGGGGGCATTATTCATTCAAATTGGACAAAGGGAGTAGTATTATATACCTCCTTCCAAACATAGAAAATAAGTTTTCATAACCCACAACTAAAAATGCCATGTTTGGGCCACGTAGACACAATCTCAAGTCAAAGGTGAGTCCATGACCCCAAAAGTCCAAAAGCATGTTTAACACATGTTTTAGATGCAGTCATGCCATACATAACTCATAAAAACAACAATATAGTGAAAGATGCGTAGTACACAACTAGGGGTCAGGGTTACCTTTCCTGAATATTAGAGCTACCCTATATCTTGATAATAATCCATTCTATGATTATCAACACAAAGGCAAGATAAAGTTGCCTTCATCCAATAAGGCACATATGGTACTATTATCATGTGAGTTATTAAATTGTAACACATGCTAACAACATGTAAGAGACAGGAATTCAAAGTTTTTTCCTTTTGCTGTAAACTATCGTACATAATCAAATCATCTTCACAATGTTATTCCTTCAGCAGTCAAGACCAGTTTTCTGTGTACGGATGTGATTTGATGGTCATTTTCCATTGTCACTACAGGAAGACAACAAATAATGGTTCGCTACCACCATTGATCAATAAAGCCAATTCATCAAGTACACTAACCAAATTTCAGTGAACTAACCCTAATCAAACAAAGGATTAGGAACACAAACACATCACATTCTCTTAAATCCTTCATCACTTTATGGTAGAGGAGAAAAATTACCAACCGGCTTGATAATTCTTATTTCTTATTTAAGTAAAGAGAAACCTAGGAGGGAATCACTTTCCTTTTGAACCATCCTGAACATTATTGTAACAATATTGGGAAGGAAGAAAAGTGATAAGGATTTTGGTGATGACACTCAACAATGCTTATATGGTCAAGCTTTCACTCAGCCCCCCGTAAGTCCTTACATTGATCACAACTCCTTCATACATATCCATAATAAGGTTAATGTATTTCAAAAAGATCATTTTTTTCATCTGCACCCACCATAACACGTCTAAAGGGACCCTATCATATGTTTTCTCAAGGTCAACGAATACCATATGTAGGTCTCTCTTTTGCGTTCTAAATGTCTCCATCAACTGTCTTAACAAGTGAATTGCTTTAGTGGTGGATCATCTTGGTATAAATCTGAATTGGTTCTGCAACACACTTGTCTCCTATCTCAATCTATACTCTATCACTCTCTCCCATAAACCTTCCTTTAATGCTTCTGATAAAACTTCGAGTTTTGATGTTTCCGGTGTTTTTCATTGCAAATCTCTTTTTCAATATCTTATTAGCCTTCTCGAAAGTTCTCCTTTAACAATGAATTGTTGCAAAAATGGAGACTTTTTATAGCTATCTCACTGGATGTCTATCGCATGTTACAATAATTTCAAAATTAGATATTATCTATTTTTGTATGGAGATGGAAGGTGCTTATTTGTTGTGTGTGATGATGATTGTGTTTGCTCCACAGGCCTTAATATATTGTTTCCAATAAAATTTAGAGTTTTTCGAGTACGTGTTCATTGTCAGGAATTTTTTTTTTTTTTTTTTTGGTGATGATTTCTTATTTTATTTGGAGGAAGTAGACTGCAAGGATTTTTAAAAATCAGATTATTGGTTTTTTATTATGTGTGATTATATCGTATTTTATGCTTATGTGTGGACTTATATCTTGGGGTGTTAAAAGTTATGGTTTAAGGGAGTTGAAGAAGGATTTGAAAGCAGTTATTCACTAGTTTATATATTGCTCTTTTTCTCACCTTTGTGAATTATCATAGCCGGTTCCAAACCTAGATAAAGGAGGAGGATTGCATTAGTTAACCAGCCAACGTAAAACAAAGGCAAAAATTTATGTATGTCGCCGACCCTACTTAGGGGGATAAAGGGTTGATTATTGTTGTTGTTCTCACCTTTGTGAATTTCTTATCAAATTTTTTGTACCTTAAGGTTTTGTTTAGTAGGTGATAATGCATCAAAGTTCAGCATTGAATCTCATACTATTTGCAATAGTAATAGATGAAATTACAAAAAATATTCAAGATGAAATATCATGGTGTTTACTCTTCACAAATGATATAGTTTTGGTTAATGAAACTAGAGAAGGTATCAATACAAAATTAGAATTATAGAGAGACACATTAGAATCTAAAAGAATTAGATTGAGTAGATCTAAAACTGAGTATATGAGATCTAAGTTTAGTGACAATCATCAGGATAATGAAAAAACGATAAGATTAGAAAGAAGAAAAGTCTCAAAAAGCGAACGATTTAGATATCTTGGTTCCATTATCCAAAATGATAGCAATATAGATAGGGATATAAATAATAGAATTCAAACGAATTGGATGAAATGGAGAAAGGCATCCGGAGTTCTCTGTGATGGAACGATACCATTACATTTAAAGAGAAAATTCTATAGAATCGCAGTAAGACCTGCTCTATTATATGGCACTGAGTGTTGGACCATTAAACAATAATAAGAACAAAATCAACATTTGTCTCTCATATGGCTGACCCCAAATTTGGATGCAATGCATTCGTAAAGATATGATAGTTATGGATTTAGTTGAGGAGATAGTTTTAGATAGGAATGAGTGGAGTAGGAGAATCCGCACAAACTAAATCAACATTTTTTATTTTTTTATTTTTATTTTTTTCTTCGATTTTGATATTTGCCTCTCATATGACCGACCCCAAATTTTTAAGATAGAAGATTTAGGTTATTGTTGGTTGTTATAGGGAAATTAGAAAAGATATCTATATAACCTCTCTATTATAAGAGTTTTTAAAAAGTGAAAATCTCAAAAAATCGAATATCACGAGTAACCTCCAAACTAAGAATCCTCCCAAAAAAAAAGGCATGTGAATCATCACTTACTTTAAAAGACACAAGAGGATGAAAAATTTGACGCAACTGAGAGATGAATATCCAAAAACTACAATAAAAAGTTCTCCGTCTAGAATTGGCATCCCATCCATTCTTCCACAAAGTGTACTTACTCTCGATAATTTTAGGTTATAAAGAATTTAGTTCTAAGAAGAATCTCCAAGTATCAAAGAAATGTTCTTAAATACCCCATTACCAAGAGCAAAATCACCCTCAGCATTTTTGGGATATTATGGCTAGGATTAGTAAAAGGTTAGTTTACACAAATGGTGTTTCTCTCAAGGTCGGGATATTATCTTCGTACTTCTTGTGTGTCTCTCTATTTTCTTTCCTTTTTTAAAATTCTTATAAAGGTGGCACAAAAAATTGGGAAGTTGACAAGAGACGTCCTATCATCAGGTTTGGAAATAAGTTGGGACCACTTGGTGAGTTAGGAGCATTGAGCAAGTTCTTAAACCTAAATCTGAAGTTTGTTTGGAACACAATAACTTGGAGCCCAAATACATTTGGAGGCAAATGACCACAAATACTCCCCTCACAAAATGGTTCTCGTGAAGTGGGTGAGATATCAAAGGTCGAAGTAAGAGTTTCTCATTATAGCCTTTATATCATCTTTTTTCCTTTAATATCATTCAAATAGGAGGAATCTTGGATCCATTCTGTCCCCACTTTTTGACTCTATTAGCTATATAAAGCTTTATTCTACTCTTATCCAAAATTTTCGTAATCATGACACTCATTTGGAGACTATAACTAATTTCCTTGCTACCAGGAAATAAACTTTCTCCAAATGTCCCTCATGGGACACTTGATGGTTTTGATGTTTTCTCTTACAAATCTTTCTTTCATTGTCACATTTGCCTTCTCCACACCCTTCCTTTTCCCTCGACCAAATGCATTAGGAAGGCAAAATTTCCCGCCAAAGTTAAGATATTTACTTGTATTATATTTAAGATCAATAAAAATAATTTGCTACAAAAAGATACCTTTTTAAAATAATCTACATGGACATTTATATCATGTATTACAAGAATTTTAAAACTAGAAATCAATTGTTTCCATGTTGTTCTATTGCACAAGAGAGATGCAACCATCTCTTTGCATTGCATAAATGGTGGGTTTGGGCTAGAAGCCTCAATGATGTGATTTTGGCAAATTTTAAATGTTTTGAAAGGTGGAAAGATATTTTTTGATTCAAAATGCGCTATTGTAGGTATTTTTTAGTGTATTTAGAGTAAACAAAATGCTTGGAGTTTTGGAAATCAGAGAACTTTTCCATTTCTGGGGCAATATTTTTTTTTTTATATTTCTCATTTATCAAATAAATTGAGGTTGAATGTGCTTTAAGAAATCAAGCTAGAGACAAACTCAAGTTGCTTCATTCGCACATGATAAATAAGTACAAGTGAAGCATCAAAATGCTAAAAACTGACTCTTGAAAGACTGAAATTGATATCAAGCTAGCTTATTTACATTACAAGACAAGCTCAAAAGCTTTTCACAACCTCACTTATTCAGTGCGGTAATGAGTATCTATTGAAACACATAATCCTAGTTACATTAGCACTTATCAAGAATGAACTATCCAAGCTCATAGGGAAAAGAATAAAATGGAGCCATCCAAAGTCAACGCCAAACTTATTTTGCCCAAAGTTGGGAATCAAGATCCATATTAGTCACATATTTAGTTGTACAGGCTTGATTGGGAAACATAATCTAGCATAAAAGATAATCCCCAGGTTGCATCTTCAAACTTGAGTGAGCTTTGAAGTTGTTCTTGCGATAAGCCCAAGGATATTTGCCTAATTTGAAGATGACACAAACAAAGCGTATGTCGAAAACTTGTTTTGTTGAGTACTCAAAATTGTCTTGACCAATTAATGAGCTAGTAGCCCTTGTTAGGTGTACTAGGCCTAGCTAGGCCATGTTAATCCATGCTCAGCACGTTGTTCTTAAAATTCACTATCAATTTATGTCCATGATGTAATTATGTTAGCTACATCTTCTTTCTTGAGTGGAAATCACCATTGTTCTGATCTACTAATTCCAAATATAGAATCATAAACTGTTTTGGTAGACATGATTGTCCAAGGATAGAGAAGCTCAGCCAGTGTCTTCAAATACAAGGAAGTGAGTGCTTTTTCTATTGGGAATTATTAGGGATGGCAACGAGGCAGGTTCTCGGTGGCACAGCCAGGTCTTGACAATTTACAGGGGGCTAATTTCATCCTTGCTTTGGAATCCCAATCGAGATGCAACTTCCGACCTAACCTGCCTCCTGGTAGGGAGGCAGGGACCCAAGCCTGCCCGCCAAGCCCTATAAAGATGGGATAGGCAGCTATGCAGCCCAAACCATAGAAAGAGAAATTTACACAAAAAATAAATAAATAAATAAAAACAAATAAAGAAAGGAAGAGAGAGAGAGAAATTGAATCAGGGAGAGTAACATATGGATTAATTTTTAGATGGATGAATCACATCTGTCTATTTCATTTGACAATAGCGATGAAGCAAGAGGGTTGTCTTATCTACAGTACATCATTCTAAAAATAGAAGATTGGACAATAGGATATGCTGATTGGGAGAAAGACTCCACCCAAGAAAGAGAAGTGAAACAACTGGACCAGACCAATGCAGGTAGCTAGCAGAACAGAACAAGAAACAGAGAAAAGAAAGTGGAAAAATAAAAGCTAGAAAGGCTGGCTGTGATATGAGGAACACAAATGAAGGGAAAGGAATAGGAGCAAAGCAATTTTGTGCACACAGTTCCCCTCAATTTTTGTGAAATTAAAAATTAAGGGGCTACTGAAGGCTCGAAGAGCAGGAAAAGAGGAGGAACAAGAAAAAGTAAAGAGGAGGAAAACTTACCCCAAAAAAAAGGAAGAAGAAAGTGTCGCAGAAAATGGGGAACATAGAACACCTCAACAAGAGCCGATTAATATATTCAAGGCATGGGAAGGGGAATATCAAGAAAATATCAGGGGTGACCGGGTTTATTGAGTCCAAAGCAAATTTGCCATCCCAAGGAATATCATTCCATTTATTTTCAAGCTTGCTCTCCAGACTGGCCTAATCATCATTGGCAGACTATCAAACGTATCAGCCTAGTGTTGCAGAAGGATCATTCTGTTCTAAGTTAAAAGGGAAGCTCTTTTTTCAACAAAATTCTGGAATGCTCATTTACACAAGCATGGGGATCCAGAGTGTGCTCCCTTCCTATACAACACAAGGTGGCCTTGTCATGCAAGATCCCAATGTTCCTTCAGCTTTTAATTTAATTTTTCTCAATGAAAATTAGACTTGGAAGTATTCTAACCCTTATATTTACCATTTTAATTTAATGGGATAGGTATTTGCAGGAGGACATTGTCTAGGTAGATCCTTCGAGTGAGCAAGGTGCAACGGCTAGCCATTATGGTTTAGCATGAAAAAATGGTAGACCTAATAAGGGATATTTTGAGATTTTGAAAACTATAAAATTCGCTTGATTGATTTTATTGATGATGCTGATTGCGTCATCTCTTTCCTTTTGTCTCTTTCTAATTTATGACAATCTCACAACATTGTAATTACAAACTAGTGCAAAATCTAATATCAAATATTCCATAAAAAATATAATGGATAGCGTATCATCAGCATCCAAGATGACAACATTATATTTATTCAAAACCTCTTTTAAAATTGGGAGAAGCCAAGAGAAAGTGGCAATTCTAATGCAATTAGCAATAAAGGAAAAGGTCCAGATGTCAGAATATTTTCTTCTAGCTGTTACTAAAAGAACACCGAAGAGTGCAGCGCACTCAACGATAGTAACCAAAAAAGATTGAGACAAAAACCCAGGAGGATCCTAATGGAAATGGCTGCTTGCCGGCATTGTATGGTTGTGCTTCTTATAACTAGAATGATTCCCTCATCATGTTAGTCCAAGACTTGCCCAACAAGTCCACAGAAGAAATACGAGAATTAGGGATCCGTGACCAACAAGGACTAGATTTAAACTCGTCAAATATCTAGGGCAAGAAATAGAAAATAGCAAATAAGCAAGGGTACCCTGGGAATCTTAAATTTTGATCAAGACACGATGGCCACATCAATGGTTTTAGGTTCTTGACTCAATACAGGAGAACAACAGCTCCTCATCTTGAAGGCTTTTGAGGGACTATGGGTGAACCAAAAGTTTATCTCAGAATGAAACAAATGGTAAAGTTGGAGCTCATAAACAAGCGTCCCAAGATTCAGTTTCCCGGTACGAAAAAGGAGAAAGTTGGAAATGGTGGTAATTGACAGTTGACAAGTGACACTCCTAAGGAATTTTCTGCATTAACTGATAAGCCAGCAAATACTAGTTTGAAATTTGAACCCTAAGTTCATTTCCAATTTAGATTAACTACTACTCCGCGATGCAAAAAGTCAACTAAAGATAAAGAAATTCCATGTGAGAAACAACTACTGAGCAGTAGGAACAGCATATGGAAATGTAAAGAGGACTAGAAAAGATAAACAAGCCTTAATCCATAATGTACAAAAGCAAAGGGGCAGACACACACTTCAATTGCTTGAAAACTTTTACTTATAATAGTCAAACTAGCATAACATGATGCTACTGAGGTTACATATATACATTGAGCATACCTCGCCCCTTTTAAGCATGAAAGTAAGGTCCTGGGAATCCCCACCATAAAAAAGTTGGCCTGCATGTTGAAATGCACCACATGTAAAGAAACATGAAAATCAAGCATTTTGTAAGTACATGTTTTGGTGATGTATGCACAAGTATAAAAAAAAGGGACATGTCTGATAAATTAGTAAGATTTTTATGTACTTGAAGGCGGGCGTGGTGGTGGGACTGGGGGTCGTGGTTGCCTGGCCCCAGACCCTACTGGCCGCCCTCTCCCCCTGCCAGACCCCACCGGCCTTCCTCTTCTCCGTGGGGCCGGGGCTGGTGCTGGTTGGGGCATCTCCGGTGCCCCTAGGTCATTGGTTTGGATTTGCTGATTGTTTTGGGCCATATATAATTAAAATTCACCTGAAAATTCAAAACAAAATTTCGTTAATAAAAACACTCACAATAAATTCAGTCACCAAAAAATCTATGGAAGATAAGAATTAAATGAACGAAAGATGCCAAGATAGATTGTTTGAAAAACCCTTCTGCTGAATCACATAAAACTCACCAAAACAACACAAATAAATCATCAAAATACGGATTGAACACAAGAAACTCAAATGGGTTATAGACAAACCTGCTTGTAAATGTCTGAAAGTCACCCAAATTCGCCTGAATGCAAAATAAATATATAATTAATTAATTAATTAATTAAAAGAGACAATATAAAAAGAAAAACAACTTCCCGTACATGAATCGTAGAACCAGATTAAGAAAGTATTCGATACATGACGATAAATTAATTGACACGGTTGGTGGTGCTTGAATCTGCCTTAGGAAATCCAAAGAGTAAACGGAAATAATCAAAGGGCTTCTGAATTTTCTCATTCTTGTTCTTCAAAAGGGGAAAGAATTGGTGATTTGATGAATGGGCCTGAGGCACAAAATGGGAAGGATTTTGAAAATGAAGAGAGAGAGAGAGAGAGAGAGAGAGGGGGTGAGATTTTGAAAATACTTTAAAAAAAAAAATCGACAAAAATAAGAATTTTATGAATTTTTTATTTAAGCAAATTATTAAAAAAATTAATGATTTTATTTTGAAATATTTAATAAACAAATAAAAATATTTAAGAATAAAAGATATTATCAAGGATATTAATATTTAAAATATTTAATTTAGTAGCAAATAAAAAAAAAGGATATGTAAATATTTACAAGGATAAATCTTTTCTCTAATTTTCCCCGTTTTGTTTTTTGGGTGTACCAAGCCAAGCCCTCTCATAAGCAACATATAAATAAATGAAGAAGGATAACATGTTGTGAGCATCCAAATCCAAAGTTAACTTTTTAGAAATATATCTCTTTCTCTATAAATTGTATAGAAAAATATAATAATTGAATCATCGTACTTATTCGACACGTATAATTTATTAGATATTACATATATTTCATCCATTTATTAATTTCATAATGTATAGTAAAAATTAATAATTGAAATATTATTGTAAAAAAATAACAATGAAGAAAAAATGGAAACTTTTCTAACTATTTTTTTCTAAAAAATAGAATAGAGATTGTCATCTAGAAAGTTAAAAGAAAGAGTCGATTTATAAAAATTTAACAATTTCTAAATCTACTTTCTTTCATTGCTTGATATGCAATATAATTAAATAGATAAATTTTTATAAGAAAAAATTACATTGCACTCTTAAAGCCTTTGATATATTTTCTACTTGAGTCACTAAGTTTTAAATTCTTAAAACCTTTGTTTCTCATTTTCTCTTTGTTTCATAGACTTATGTCGCTAGGCATTTCTTAATTACGGCATGACCTATTTATCGTATATTTTCTTTTCAAAATTAGTAGAATGAATATTGATTCAAATCCTCAAGGTACTATTTCCTTCTTTTCCGATAGCATGCATATCAATTTCTTCTTTATTTGCTATCAAATATTTAACCTAATCAACCACCCATATATATATATATGCATGATAGATGAACAAATCTTCCATACTATTTATTAAGCCACAAAATATAATGCCAAAATACAGTCACAACTCTCCTTTTACTCACTCTTTTTAGCAACCTCTATGTGAAAAATGCACACAATCTGAATCTCTCTCTAACAACCCATATGTGAAAAAGTATTGAAAATTTAAGATATGTGATCGGGAAATACCCTTAATCAAATAATATTCAATTTCTTGGTTTAGTTTCAAACTATCAATAATAAGAAAATATGAAAGTTCAAATACAATTACTTTAAAACATAAAACCAAACCGATGAACACTTCTTTCAATGTTGATTTCTTAGCCCCTTATTCCGTACTCATTTGCCTTTTTTTTCTTTTATTGATTTTTTTGGATTCTACAATTAATGTAATTTTTTACACTAAATTATGAATTGGATTTTTCTTCTTTTTGGTTAAACAATTTTTTCTTACTTTTACCAAAAGAAAGATGCCTATGGAGGATAACAAAATTGGTTTAATTAGGATTTAAAATTTGGCCATAGTGAGACAAATGCGTTATCTCATTTCTTCTTCAAGAATATTTTCTTACATCAGATTTGATTTGAGAAGGAGGAAAAATTGACTAGTACTGATTTTTTTTTTTTGGGCTTGCATTTATTCATATTTTATTTGGTTATGTTAGAAAAAAGGGTATCAGGCCACCCATGAGGGGTTGACCCGATCCAAATTATTTGAATTCAAATAAGAAAGGTAGGGGAAGGAAATAGTTTTCTCTGGAAAAACTAACTACAACTTCTCTTTCCCTGTGTGAATTTGAAAATGGTGGCTTTTTGAAAAAAGGCACAAGAAATGAATGAATGTGAAAAATGAAAAACATCTATATTAGATTTTGAGAATTAAGAAAGAAAGATATTGATTGATCATTTTGCAAGAATAACATCACAATTAAAGATATTTAAATTGTGAAAATTGAGACTGCTCCATTTGTGACAGTTTACCATTTTATATCCTTAGTGTGGGTAACACTACTCAATGTGACAAGATCAAAAGGCTTATGAGGTGTGAAAAAAAAAAAAAAAGAAAAAAAGATTCCACTCAACGTGCTATCCTAGTTAGCTTTGTGATTAATAATCTCATTCACCAATATGAGTAATATCCTATGGTTCATTATATCTAGTTGTATCTCATATAGAAATATAGAGATACCATTTTGACTTATTTGAGACATCTACCTATCAAATTTGTTACTTGTAAAATGATGTCAATCATAGTATCAAACAAAATCTGAGAATCATATCAAATATGATAAGGAAATTAAAGTTAGTTGATCATTCTCTTTGATAAACAGCAAGCTCAACTTTTGATCCGATCCCTCCCTAACAAGTGGGAGCACTTGAAAGTCAATCTAACTTATATTGAAAATATTAAGACTTTCTTTGATACTGCTCACCGTGTTGAGCTCGAGAATAAATGGTTTGATTCTACAAAATCCATTGCTAGTGCTTTTGTGGCTAAATCTAGTTCGAAGAAAATTTCTAGTTTTAAACATAAGAGGAACTAGAACAGAAGTAAGAAAAAGAATGTGATTGGAGAAGGGTTCAAGAAGAACAACCCCAATCATAAGAACAAACGTAAACAGTTTGGAAAGAAAAAAGGATAAGGATAATTTGAAATGCTACAATTGCCAAGTTCTTAATCATTTTGCTTATGAGTGTCCCAAGCTAAAAAATGTAGCACTTAATAACACTTCTTCAAGTGTTATATGTGTTTCTAGTATTGTTTTACTATTTGAATCTTATTTTATGTGGGTTATAGATTCAAGAGTAACAGATCATGTAACTAGGGATCCTGAAGAATTTGTTAATTTTCATTGAGTTTCATTTAACACGAGATGGATACATGTAGGGAAAAATGCCAGAGTAGAAGTTAAAGGGATTGAAACTTGTAAACTTGAATTACAAGATGGTCAAGTTTTAATTCTACATGATATTCTCTATGCACATGAGATTCAACAAAATCTAATTTATGCTGTTGTTCTTTTAAGACATGGTTTTCGTTTGAACTTTTGTTGTGACATGGTTAATACTTATCATGATGATATGTATTATGGTTTAGGACATCTAATAAATGCTTTTATGTTGTTGAATTGTAACAGACCAACATTTAACTATTATATTGATCATTGTATTTAATTAAATATTTATTCTTCTAGTGATGCAAATTTTGATATTGGCATATAACATGCTAGACTTGTCACATTGAACTAGATACAATAAATTGATTAATGGAAGTTAGATTACTGGGTTCACTTAATAAAGTTGATTTGTCTACTTGCGAATATTTTCTTGTTGGTAAAATGACACGAAAACTATTTGAAAAGATCATAAGAGTTGAATTTTCATTATAATTATTTGTTCTGATATTTGTGATCCAATGAATGTGAATATTACACCTGAAGTATCATATTTCATTACATTTATAAATTATTTCATGCGGTTTAGTTATGTCTATTTGATTTCTCATAAATTTAAAGTATTTGATTGTTTTAGTCATTATATGAATGAAGTAGAAATCAAATGGATACAATAATAAAAACTTTAATCACAGACTAAGAGCGTGAACATCTATAAGATTAATTTAAGAATTATGTAATGAAAAATAAATAATTAGATAATTAACTATCCCTTACACATATCAGCATAATGATATTGTTGAAAAAAGGGATTGAATATTATTAGACATGATAAGATTCATGATGACACAAGCCAACTTACCTATTTTCTTTTGGGGAGATGTATTGTTAGCTGTAACCTACATTTTGAAGAAAATGATTTCAAAATCAGCACCTACTACACCAAATGAATTTTGGACCAATAAAAAGCCAAATCTGAGTAATCTCAAATCTTGGGGATTGACCGCTTATATTCAAAACTTTTTCAATAAGTTTGGAAAGTTCAGTTCCCGTGTAAAGAAATATATTTTTATTAAATATTCTGATCAGTTCATAAATTATGTTTTCATTGGTGAATGAGAAGATGGTTCTATTAGTGAGATTGAATAATAAATGAGACATTTCTAAAAAAATGATTTTCCTAGCGGAGATCAAATAAAGGGAAGAAAACTTTTATTTGATGGATCATTGGAATTATAAGAAGATAAACTTTTAGTTGATCCCAAGGGGAGAGATTCATATACAAATGATTTAGCTGAATTATAACGACAGAAAAGTGTACCCAAACGTCATCATAAGATTGAGAGACACGCTTTATCAGATCTCTAGAAGATGAAAAAGAGCTTAAAAACATAAGTGAGACTTTGTTTTTGTCTTGCTAAAGATGAATAGATAAAAATAATAGAACAAGAAATGGAGGCGATGGAATCAAACTGTTGACAAATAAGGTTTTGATGATAATCAAATTTAAAGGAAATTTAAGTGAGAAAACATGTTATGGAGTTAATGAGAAATGATTTGAAAATTATGATAAATTAATATACAAACAGTCAATCGAATATACCTAAACGGCTGACCGTTTGAACTACAGTGATCGACCACAAAGCTAGTGTGGTAAATCACAAAACTCATGTGGCCAACCACATCAATAATGCGGCCAACCGCGCACAGCACGATTAGCCACATGCTTTGCACAATTGATCGAGTGCCTTTTGCACAACAGACTTTGTTTTCTCTCTGACACACATTATAAAGTCATTCTTGCATCTCACACCACTTTTCACCTCTTCTTTCCACCTCCACGTGTACACTAAACTATCATTTCTTCTTTCATATGCATACTTAATATACATATTATGTCCCATCATGTGCCTTTTTAGCCATGCATCTCGTTACTCCTAATAATTGTTGTGTGTCCTCACTCTCTTTCTCTCTCCAAAAGTTTCTCACTCGCTCTCTAAATTTCTAAGTTTATTATTTTTAAAACATCTATTAAAAAAACACATTTATTATTTTATAGCTCTCTCCTATAATCAACCGTGAGCACAGTGTGATCAACCACGCACATTCGCAATTGTTATAGATTTGAGAAGGACCACGAGGAATGCTAGGCTCAGAGCTAGATATGCCAAATTGAGGAAACAACCCTTAGGAGCAATTGAGTGCATAGTCGAGCCCGATACATAACAACTGCGCACGTACAGCATGGAAAAGGAGTCTTTGCTATCTAATAGCATGAAGGACGTGAAAACAGATATTTTCTAAATCTCAATGAGTCCTACAAAGCCTAGAGGTAGTATGCAAATAAGAGGAGTTCAAACTAGAAGAAACCAAACCCAAAATGGAAGAGTTACACCAACCGCGAACCTTTGGAGTCCAACCACATAGCTAGGAGCTCATGAACAGCAATTTGAGCATTTTACACTATCTTGGATTCTTAAAGGATGTTAGAGAAGGTTTAGAATCTTTTGGAGAGATGATCTAAGACCCATGACCCATGAGCCAACCAAAGAGGTCCCAACCCACTTGCAACCTATGAGTAGTTTGATTAGAATTTCTTGTTTGATTGGGTTTTGTTTACATCTTAGGACTTGTTTGGTAGGAAAATAACAAGTTTATGTTCTAAACTTAGTAGTGAGAGTAGTGTCACTCCAAAATCCTAGTAGTATAAATACTAAAGGAGATACTTTGTAACCCTAATTCTTGTTCTAGCCACTTTTGGCATTCTATCAAAGGAAGAATTTTCTCTCCACCTATCTTAGGAGCACAAAGGAACTTTGTTTTTTGAGTTACACCACCTTTTAAAAGATCTCTAGGTATAAAGAGGTGAGGTATTCGATGAATTCTTATGAGAGAAAGATTGCTACAATCATTACTCCAAAAACCTTAATCCTAATGCATCCACTCTTGTAAATTTCAACCATCTTCATATGTGATAAGAGTGCTACGTAAAGTTTTTCACTCCAATCTTAGATATAAACCCTTAATACATGAAATCCCATCAGTTTGGTGCTTTCATTGAGAGCATAACATCCATTCCCATCAAAAAATCTAGCCACACAATCCTAGAACCAACACCATAGCAATCTATCTAAAATTTGTAGATCGCGATTATAGTAGCTCTTCCTTCTATTCAATAGTCCAACGCTCCTTGTTTCCATAAAAAGAATTATACTTTATTACCTAAGTATTTATATTCATAAAAAAACCTAACCCACAATCGAAAAAGGCAATTAGCAAACACCAAATCATAAGTTGCTAGCAGCCTGTCAAGAAAATCAAGACTATTTAGCATTGATCTATTAAGAACGTGATAGATTAATTTTCTTTCCTTGCCTACTTCAATACCCAATTTTTTAAACATTCTTTCCCATCATAAAACACAGGCCCAATCCAAAAAAACCCACGGCCTCACAAAAAAAACTGCATTCAAATCTGTCTAAAAAATAACAACAACACATTCTCATGGTCGAATAGTCGAGGTAGCCCACTCAATGTGAACGTCTCGAGACCTCGGGATCCAAATAGCCCAAAGCAAGGCCAATGTACTTGAATTCAATGAAAAGTGGATAATCTAGAGAAAAACAAACAAACTATTGTTGATTTGGTTCAAAAAATACAGTCACAAAACAACACCGAACGCAGGAGACATCTATCGCATAATTTACATAGAAATCATTCTATCCGGGCCACGAGTAGTGAGAAGGAGCTAGATCTGACCCACACCATCTTAGATCTAAGTCCTCTGATGATGATGAGGAGGAGCCCTTCTTACCTACTAACCATAATAATGAGAAAAGGATAAGAGAAATGAGATGAGGTTATCGTGAGTCAAGATTCCAAAGTTCAATTGGGGAGATCCAAACTCTTAGATATCTAAAGTTGAGATTTACTTGGATTACTATTCTGCAAATAAGTACGAGAGGGTTAAAATTGTCAGATTCTATCTAGAGATTGAGTTGCAACAATGGTTGTAATGGCTAATAGAGAGGTATAGTGTTAGTCAAAAAGTTTTATCTTGGAAAAGCTTTTGCATGGAGATGATGAAGAGATTTGGTGATACAACATATGTAGAATATAATGAGACCATATTTAAGCTGAAATAAATCGATTTCTTAAAGGAATATCAAAAGGAATTTGAAAGATTATCGACTCGAGTCAATTTACCTGAGAAAGCACTTACTGGTGCCTTTGTTACTGGCTTAAAGCATGAATTAGCCACAGAAGTGAAATTACAGCACCCTAGATCCCTAATGTAAAGTTGTTAGATTCAAACAATATCAACTGTAAGACACTAGACATGTTGCTGAAGACAAATCACCAAAATAGCCAGCGCCATCGCATCCACATGCAGTAACGCATCGCAGCCTCTTGCGGTGCCATCTTTGAGTGCAATTGGACCTAACCCTTCTAAAACTATTTTCCAAGGTTTCAAGAGACTTTCCTATACGGAGATGGAGGCAAGAAAAGCAAAAGATCTCTATTTTAATTGCGATGAACGATTTGTTCCCATGAACAAATGTAAAACACTTAGAATTTTTATTGTTTAGCCAGTAAATGATTAAAAAACCTTATAGTCCAAGGAGCAGTCTAATCAGGAGTCTTTTATACATAAAAGTATGGTCCAAGAGGAGGAGAACAATGATACCAAAACCCTTATTACCATCCACAACATGGTTAGGATCGAAGGACCAAAAACATGCGCATGAACACACAAATCAGTAAGAGGCAACTCATTATTTTGATTGATAATGGTTTTATTTTAAATTTTATTAGCACGAAATTTGTCAAATCTTTATGCCTATTCTCAGAGGAAATAGAGGAGCTTGAAGTTAGGATAGCTAATAATAAAAAGATGAGGTGTAGAGAGGTTTATAGGGGTATTAATCTCATATTCAAGATTTGGAATTGAAAGATGATTTTTATTTCTTACAACTTGTTGAATTGGATGTTATTCTTGGAGTGCAATTGTTTGAGAAATTAAGAAAGATAGTTAGAAATTATAAGAGGATGGAAATTGAGTTTTCACATAATGGACAATGGGTCAAATTGAAAATGGATAACCGAGCACTTGTCAAGGGAGCTAAGATGGCTTCTATGCAATTGATGGTTAAGAAGGGTGGACAAATTTTTGCCATTCAACTTGTTTTCTAACCAGTCATGAAAGAAATATCTAAAGATGGGTCTCAATCTTGTAAATGTGACTCAAACATTCATGAGAAGTTAAAATTAGCCATGACACAATTTCTAGTTCTTGCCATGCCCAATTATGATTATGAGTTTGAAATCCATTCGTATGCAAGCTTAATTGGTGTAGGTGCTGTCCTGGTTTAAAAAGGGAGACCTTTAGCCTATCTTAGCAAGACTTTGGGTGAGCAAAAAAAGGCTTGGTCAGTCTATGTATGTGAGATATTGGCTATCATCGAAACTATTTGCATTTGGAGATCTTATTTGCTAGGGAAAAAGTTCAAGACTGTCACCGATTAGCAACCATTAAAAACACTTCTATAACAGAGAATCACCACTCCTCACCAATAAAAATGGGTGTTAAAATTTCAAGGATATGAGTTTGAAGTTATGTATAAGCCTGCCAAGAAAACAACGTGGCCAATGCTTTATCCTAATGCAAAGATGGTGAAATTCTCTTTGCAATTTGCAGACCCACTTGGGAGATTTGGGATGAGATCCGAGCTACCTTATCTATGGATAATTTCAGCCACTCTATGATGTAGAAACTTGAAGAGGAAGATGACAATGATGGAGATCAAAAAAGGATTGAAATCTTGGTTAAGTGGAAAGACCTAGGAGACAAAGATGTGACTTGGGAGGAGCTACTTCACTTCAACCAAACTTATCCAACTTTTGACTTTGAAGGCAAGGTAATTCTCCAAGGGGGCAACTATTGCATACTTGAGGAGGACTATGAGGAATGCTATGCTTAAAGTTAGGCATGCCGAAATAAAGAAGTAGCTCTTAGGGGCTATTAAATGCACAGTCGAGCCTAATGCGCAACGACTGTGCATGTACGGTATGGAAAAGGAACTGTTGCTATCTAATAGCAAGGAGAACAAGAAGACATATGTTTTTAAGCCCTAATGAGTCCTATAGAGTCTAGAGGTAGTATGTAACTAAGAGGAGTTCAAGTTAGAAGGGACCGAGCCCCAAATGGAAGAGGTGTACCAATCGCGGGGCTTTGGAGCCCAACTGCGTAATCGAGAGCCTATGAATAGCAGTCTGAGCATTGTATACTATTTTGGATTCCTAAAGAATGCTAGAAAAGGTTTAGAGCTTATTTGAGAGATGACCCAAGACTCATGACCCATAGGCCGGTCCAAAAGGGCTCGATCCATAAGAATGCCCGACCCACTTTTGCGGTCTATGAGTAGTTTGATAAGGTTTCTTGTTTGATTATTTTTTATTTACTTCTTAGGACTTGTTTGATAGAAAAATAATCAACTTTTGTTCTGACCTTAGTAGTGAAGAAAGTGTCATTCCAAAACCCTAGTAGTATAAATATTAGAGGTGACACTTTGTAACCCTAGTTCTTGATCTAACCACTTTTGGTATTCTATCAAAAGAAGAGTTTCTCTCTACTTAGAGCACGAAGGAACTTTATTCTCTAAATGTTATACCAACTCTTGAAAGATTCCCAAATATAAAGAGGTAAGACATCCGATCAATCTTTATGAGAGAAATATTGCCATAATCGTCACCCTTAAAACCCTAACCCTAGTACATTCACCCTTACAAATTTCAGATATCTTCACGTGTGACATGAGTGTTACGTGAAGTTTTGCACTCTAATCCTAGATCTAAACCTATAGTGCTTCATGGTATTACAAATCTCCTCAAAAGCTAGGAGGTGGGCATACGGATCCTCATGACTCGAGTCGCTGAGTTGTCTCTATTTCACCGAATTAATGGTGTTAATGTGAAGTGCTAAGTTTGTTATGGTGACAATGGGCCACTTGATGCTCGATCCTCCAACAAATGTAGGGGCCTCGAGCTCATCAAGTGTCCTTTAAAGAGTAATATGGTTTTCATGTTCTTTTGCTTCTCTTTTCTCTCTTTATCGGGTTGTTTCGATATTTGGATCAAAATCTGTAACTTCTAACTTTTGGCTCCTTGTCTTGTGTGTACCAGAAACAAAATCAAATAGAAATTAGTAACAAATCAGAAAAATCAAGAATATTAACCAAAAAATATATTTTAGTCTCTTGCAATGGAGCTAAAGTTTGATATGGTATTTTTAGTGAATAGGGCTGTCGATCCCACGAGCACTTGCCTATTTTTTCCATTAATTTTAATTAATTCTAATTATCTAAATTATTAGACCAATTTTTAAGCCTAAAATTATCAAAGGACCATAATTAAAAAAAAATAAATGAATTAATCCTGACTAAATATGAAATCCTTACAATTATTCCTGAACCACTTAATAAAATAAGATAAAATAAGATCTAAAAGTTACTAGTAACCTAAAACTTATATGAAATAATCAATTAATCTAGAACTTTAAGGAGACCTCAAGTTAATATTTATTTTTTATTTTTGTTTTCTACAACTAAAATTAAAACTACAATTACTAAATTAAACTCCTAAAGAAAAATTAAAATTTAAAACCTGAAAATCAGATCAATTGTAGACGTAGAAGTCAAATCAGTCGAACCGTGATAGCTGTGCGATGGAGAGAACGAAAGAATTGCAGAGACAGAAGTCAAACCAGTCAACGACGAAGGATGGAGGCTGAAATCGGAGATGAGTTGAGGCGGAGCGCACATTGAAGATGACAAACGATGGAAACTCGAATGGTGAAGATGAAGCTCGAAGTCAAAGGGCAATGAATTTGAAGATGAAGAAGCAATTGGCGGCGAAATTGGGCAAAGGCTGTGACGAATTGCAAACTCGAGATGAATTGAATGGCTAACTCAATCTGGCGGAGAAGATGAAACTTGAAGGCGATGAACAGGATCCAGTGAAATCAGCTACGAAATCTGAGGAGGTGATAACTGTTGACCTCAATAACTATTTACAATCAAACAGCAACTGCATAGAGAAGAAATCGAAGGAAAGAACGGAAGCACAACGGAACAATTGATGGAAAAACAAAACCCTAAAAATCAAACAAACAAAAGAAGAGTGCAGAAAAATTAAATTCCCCCTCTTTTGTATTTATTCTCTCCGCGCAAAATCCTTCTCTTCGATCCTTGCGGTATATTTCTTTCCAATACCTTTCTCCTTTGGATTTTGTTTTCAATTCTTTTCTCCTTTAGGGCCTTCATGAATTTCTCATTCCTCCTCTTCAATTGCACTTGTTTTTTTTTTTTAATACATACGGCTCGAATTCGAGGGGGACGGTGGCAATTGAGCCGGAGCTCACCGGCAATTGCGCGTTACTTTATTTTTGTTACAATAGAAATTGATCCCTGAATCACAGGCGGCGAGGAAGGGAGGATACTGTTGCCATTGGGGCTGAATCGAACCCTGAATCACCGGCTGGTTCTTCTCTGGGGTTGCGCACGGGTTTCTTTCCTCCCTGGGCTTTACTTGTTATTAGGCTTGATTGTTGAACCTTGGGCTCTCAGTCACTTGGACTTGGACGTGAATTTAGGCTTTCAATGTATCATGGGCTTGAGATTTTGGGTTGAATTAAGAATGGACTTGCTCCATTTAGTCTTTCGAAATTTTACTTGGGTGGATTTTCAGGCTCCACTTGAAAACATTATTAAATTATTTGAGTAGTAATCTAATAAAAAGTCCTAAAATTAAAGATTAAAAAAAATATAAATTAAGGCTTAATATATATATATATAAATATATATATATATATATTTAAACAAATTATCAACATGACAACTCAGCTTAACTATATTATTTCTAATGTTCATCATAATCCTTTTCTTTTAGATTTTGACATCCTTTCCTCACCACTTGGGGAAATCATATAATACTAAAGGAAATGAATTCAATTTCAAGACTTCTCTTGGGATCTCATATATACCTAATCTTTAGGTTTTCTCAAACTATTTTAAGTCATATCATAGAATCCAACTTCTAGGTTTTAAGGTAAATGTCAAATTCTTAGAACCATATGAGCATGTAAATCTCTAAGGGATCTCATTAACATGTAAAAATATCAAACATTAGTAAATATGGTAAGATTCATACTTAGTTCGTCAAAAATTATGTCTACGTTCAAATTATCCATCTTAGATCAAAATCACCCAAAACCTTAAAGGGTTAAGGCGAAGAATATCATTATTTACATGCTTTAGCTAAGCCACATTAGGAATTGAGCATAATTCAAATGATATAAGCTAATTCTCTTGCAATCCTAGTGGTTTAGTGTATAGATTCAGTCTTCGGTCATTCTAACATAGATTAATCATATGCAATCTCTTAGGATACCATGTTATCAGGAGAAAAACACACGATCATGCAAAGTACTTATGTATTCAACATCATTTACTTGATTCCTCAACCTAGCCATTTTGTGCTTGAATACAAACTTATAAAACCATAATTTAGTTCACAAAAAATCATAACATTTATACCTCAAATTCCAAACTAAGGTCACACATCATCTTATCATATATTCCAATTGTTTCATATCATCATAATCTTACAAGAGCATATTAGGAAAAACTTAAGAGAATCTAATATTTGCTAACTTCCTACTATATTTTGAAATTTGGTATGCCCAACATTATGAACACGTTGAACTCCTACCATAAATGTGCATAAAGAGAGATACAATTCGTACATTTATATCACACCTGGTGTTTCTGTTACGCAAAAACAAAATAATCCCTCCAATCCATTGCATATTATCTGTTATTGGAGAATTGGAAAATGGCAAACATTGCAACACTTCAGTTCCTTATTGTTTTCTTGGTTCTCACTGCAGGTTGGTGCTAAAATCAAATTATATATGCAATACACCCACACCCACACTCACATGTACATATATATATATATATATATATATATATATATATATATGTATGAACTTGTTCATAAATTAATTTTAATATATTATATTTATATGCTGCTTTATCTACTTGTCTAAATATTAATGTTTTTGAACAATGTAGGTATTGAGATGGGAAATGCAGTTAAATGTTGCGATACTCTGTATTTTCATTGTGATCCACAAAATCAATTGGACAATGACAAATGCAATCAAACCTGTTTGGAGGGTTGCCCAAAAGGAGGAATTTGCAAGGATTGGAGTCCCAAAATATGTCATTGTTACTGTTGATTAATGTGGTTCTATTTATTCCAAAAATTTGGACTCTCTCTCTCTCTCTCTCTCTCTCTCTCTCTCTCTCTCTATTTGTAGCACATTTAGTTGGGATCGATAAATCTTAATATCATTTTCTAAATTTATATATGTCTATTTACTTTTCTATGTGTGCCTACATGTGTTGAGTATTAAGTACCTCAAATTGAATGTCTCTAACTTAGGTCAAGACCTATATACCTCCATAAGCCTAAGAGTCTTATGGTGGGTTTTCCTCATGAACAACTTATCATTTGACATGGCAAAATATTAAACATGAAAATCATACCTTCTAACCAATGATATAGATGATTTCTTAAAATGTATTGCGAATATGGTGTCGATTGTTCCGCGAAACTCTTACCTAAACAAAATTTTAGTCTAAATTGAGTTTGGATTAGCTTTATGACTGGTTTGTCTATTTAGCTCTATAGAAAATCATTTTAGTAATTAATATAAAAGTTATCATATCATCGTTTAATACTTCTGGAGTCGATATTAGTTACACAACATATAATATCAAAGTTTCTTTTGGGGGGGGGGGGAAGGAACACTAAGAAACGATATCATTCACAAAGTAAATATACAAGGAATTAGCTTACATATGCCCATTTGTTGAGATTTGAGAAAATTTTAAATTAAATTTAGTTCATTTTTATATTTAATTTATTTTTGTCTCATTTCTGGAACATCAACTTATTATGACTATTCTTTTATATTTAATATTTAATATTTCCATTGTATATTGCTTATTTTAGAAAAGTGAATATTTGGACCTCTTTTCAAACATTGGAAAATCTTATCCATCTCTTTTCAAAATTTTCAAAATCAATCTTTTTTAATAATAATATTGATTTGAAATTATCAAACATATGGTTGGAGTACCGATGTTGCAGACAAAAATTTAAATCAAATTTAGTTCTTTTTTATATTTAATTCATTTTGGTTTCACTTTCAGAATATCAATTTTAGTAATTGTTTTTTATATTTAATATTTGATTATTTCCAGTGCATGCTACATTTTTCTTTAAAAAACAAATTCCTTTTATATATTATATTCATTTTTTCATAATTTTCAACCAATCATAATACAAATATAATAAATTAATTTAATTTTAAATAATAAAAGAAATTGTTATACGTATCGCATGTACCATGCTAGCTAGTTATTATTAATGGGAGAAAGATAATTATTTTTAATTTTTTTGGTATAAAGCTGGGATTCATATTAACTAATGGATGTTTACCAATTTCATGGTATTATATTGAATTAAATCAGTTAACAGCCAGCAACCATCCATTATTATACATTAGCACACCATTTTACATACAGTTGGGGAATGAGAAGTTGGAAGAGGATGGTTAGCTGCAAACACAAGGCAGCTGCTGAAAGATGGGTTGGGGAAAATGCAAATTAATTGAAAATTTGAACTAGACAAACCACATGTGACAAAGCATTAACAGGGGGGCAAAATGGCAGAAGTTACAAATACGAAGAAGGAAAGCAACATTTTTGGAACCAACAAAATAGTTTAATTCCAATAAATTGAACTATTGCATGGTCAAATGTACCTATCACATAAATGAAACTATAGAAAAGGGACGATTTTGTCTAAATCGGCTTCACTCCCCACCTCAAACCTCACACATGCACACGTTCCCGCATCTCTCTCTCTCTCTCTCTCGCTATCATCTTAGCATCAAGAATGCCAGGGATTAGGGTTCTTAGGCAAAATAGGTACGTAAAACTAGTTTTTTCTGCTTCATGTTACCAGTATTGATACTTGCAGCAATAGAATTCCACCCTCATGGGGAGTACCAGAGATGTTGCTCATAAAAGTCGATCAACTGGCAAATAGAATAGAAGCATGTGTTAGTAGTTGTTGAATTGCACTGCAATATCCTTTATTTTTAAAACACTAATTAAAAAGTAATACACTTACTAAGAGCGGATTGTTGGCCTTGAGAAATTTGTTGTCCACTATCACTTCTTCTCCATTGGACCTGTGGTGAAAGCATTTTGCATATAAGCATATAACACCCTTTTTGCATGTTTGATTAGCGAGCTCGTTCAATCAAAAGCTTTTAGGCAAGTAAGGATATACAAATCAATAATAACATCTCAAAAAAATTCTAAAGACATGAACAAGGATCAAGACTTTCTTTACATAATTGAAATAAAACAAAATTTCAAAAATACCATAAAAGTTGATCATTTATTTCATTGTTTTCTTACTTTTCCTAGTATTTACAATTATCCCTTCTAGCATTACACACAACAATGTTCTCTATTAAATTTTGAATTATTTTATATGTTACCTCTATTAAATTGAAACTTACGTTAGCATCCAATGCATATCCAACAAACACTAGTTTCTTCCAAAATCATGTAAATGACTATTATAGGAAGATGAAAAGCTTAAGAAAACACCGATAAATTGATCACGATAGAATCAGGCATGGCATAGTTGTAACTCAATATGTTATTTTATTCTTCCCATAAGAGAGGGGCATCTAAGGAGTTTTATTAGATTGTTGGTTATGGGTGATGCCACGTGGCATTTTAAACTTTTAAAATTTGAATTATGGGGTTAGTGGGAGAACACCCACTAACCCACTAACCACCCTAAGAAAATAACTCCCATCTTCTCTCTAAAAACATTTG
The DNA here is from genome assembly GCA_037126225.1 of Dillenia turbinata. Taxonomy (NCBI): domain Eukaryota; kingdom Viridiplantae; phylum Streptophyta; class Magnoliopsida; order Dilleniales; family Dilleniaceae; genus Dillenia; species Dillenia turbinata. The sequence continues at coordinate 5,236,953 of JBAMMX010000022.1, read as the reverse complement.
AGACTTTTGTTTTGTGTGAGATAGTAATCTTCCTCTATAGAGGATTATATATGGTTGATTGCTTCACAAATAGAGAATGGTTCATGGCCGATGAGTGCAATATTGAGAGAGAAAAGATTATTCTCTAGAGAGAATAATATTAGGGCTTAAGAAAAATTTCGCATAGGAAATTTTTTCTCGTCATGATGATTGCCGGACTGAGGATCGCGGTGTTGTGACATTGCGGTGGTGGTTCGATTAACATCGTGATCACCATCTCGACCGCGAGATCCGATCGAGGGACGCACGGTCGATTTTTGGAGACTGCATATTCGAGGTATTTATTATTATACCCGAAACTATCTATTTATTTTTTCAAAAATTATTTATGAATGCTTCCGCTGCATATAACTCTATTAATTCCAACATCGACATATCAATTGTTTCGATTAATCATAGAGCAACACGTGCAATGATTGCTTTGAATCCTTTGTAAGCAAGTTTGAAAAAGTCCAATGGCTAACTTGAATCCGGATTGAAAAATCTTTTTCCTCACTCGCCTTGTAAGAAGCACGAGCACAAACCTATATGCAGTGTCCTATACATCAGGAAATGTCAATATACTAAATTTTTAATTATTATAGTATGACACTGCTAGGATACATTGTCCAAATAAATAATAGAAATGTAATTAGCATATTCAAAATTTTTAATTGTAAATATAATTTTCATTATAAATATGTTTGGCTTAGCAAAGTAGAGATTTAAATATCACCAGACCAAAGTGAATGCTAATTAAATATTTTGTAAATATGCCTTGTCATAATCAGTTCTTTGCAGGAAATATAACCAAATTAATGACAGATGTTTCAGTTATACTCAATAGCTAACTACTACTTTTATTAAGTATAATTTGAATACAATGCGTAAGTGTTAGAGCAAGATAAAGGGATTTCAGTGATTTACATAATTTATAGAGTTTATTGCTATAATATATATATATATATATATATATATATATATATATATATATATTACTTTTACTATATAGCAACTTTCATATTATAAAATCTGTTTTCTTTCTTCTGTCCTGTGTATAAGTGTAATATGAGGTAAGTGTTAACAAAGCAAATTTGAAATGATGTTTAGAATGAAAACCCTCTTTTGATGCCAAGCATTTTTGGATATTGTAGAGAGGGACTTTAAATAGCCTCAACAGCATTTGATGCAACCCTAATGAGAGGCTTTAGAGAATGAGAGGGAAAGATCCGCGCACACACTTACAATCATTTATTCTGTATCATGACAAACAAACAAAACTGACAAAGATCAAATACATTAAAAAAAATATTCCAACATAAACTTTATTTGATTCAGCCAAATTTGCCTATTCAACCCAAAACAACTAAACGTTATAATTTATTCAATACAATTATAATAAACTTTTTCTTACCACACAAACCAAAACCCAATTAAAAATCAAATCACTAAAACTCTCACAATTCTCTTTATCTAACCTATATGAGCCACTACTAATCCTTATACAATTTTCTTTATTTACAAGAGTTACTGAAGATTTTCTTACAAATCTAAAAAAAAATATTTTTCATTTCTGAATTTTTTCGGATCGAAATTTTAGGTTGGATCATTTACCTTTTTGAGGGACGGATATTCTAGGCTGAGAGAATGTCACAAAATTGGATCACCTTCTATTTTTCACAATCCAAATGCCTTGGTGAAATCAAGATCAAGAGTTGTTCAAAGCCATTCTTTCTCTTAATCAACAAGTTCCCTCTCATGTATATGCACTTTCTCAAAAAAATACCACAAATGTACACCTCCCTTTTGTTTTTGTTTGCCTTATACACTCATAACCTTACACACTCACGTGTGTATATTCTTCATCATGAAAAGAACCCCATTTTTCTTTGGTTCAATTGGAGTGATGATAAGGGAGAGAGAGAGAGAGAAAGAGAAGTTAAAGGGAGTTTGTGGGGTGGTTTTTGCAAATAACCACTCCCATTTCAAATTAAGAATGAGGGGGCAGGTCTACCCTCATGGATGGACCCCCCACTTTCCAACATCTCCCACTCGTACATGAGGGTTAGAATCGCACATAGTATGATCATCACAATTGAACATCACTAATTTCATACAGACAAAAGGACCGTGTGATCCGCGAGAATACTAAGAGCTCTAAAACCATACACCAGTTAAAGATATATAGTAGCTCATCGTCAAAGTGGTGAGGAGGATATCATATCCCGCTATACTCCAGATCTCTTCTTACTCGATATAATCAATGTATCTCATCCCTCAAAACAATGTAAGAGTATGCTTGACTCTAATTCCATCATGTATTCACAATTATGTCTCTAAACACTAAGTCAAAAGACATAATTGACCGGTCTGTGAATATAGAGTAACGTGTCGATCAAAAATAGTTTTCCTTTCATACTACTAACTTTCAGCTTTATCTTAGCTGTTTTCCTAAATATGCACCACCAAACTGAATCATCCATTATTTCTTGGTAACATATTAAAGTAACAATATTAAAATAAAATTTTAAGAAACAAACAAAAGTCCTAAGGGTATAAATTGAGATTGCGTATAAACCTCTGAATCTCATACAATGAGATGGACATAATGATATGAAGAGGGATGTACCATCTCATTACTCATATAGTCACATAAGCATACGTGGTATGAAACACGTGTTACGATACTTTTCTTTCCATTTGGAAGCGTATGTCTTCTTTTCTAAGATAACGCATCGTACAGGTCTTAGTCCAAGTGTACATAATACTTGACCTGAGTTTTCCTTTTTATAAGTCCTCAAACATCTCACAACATCAATGTAAACCCACACCTGACTATTTGAAAAGTTTAATGGATTGTGAGGAATCCATTTAGATTACCATATACGTATTATATCAACTGGTAATCTCATCTTAGTACTTTAACTAAGGCGGCTTATATCTGTATTAATTCACCACAAATTAACATGTCTCATCTCTACATATCATACAACCATTAAAGACGATTGCTCGTATGAGAGAGCCAATCTCAAAACTTGCTCGACATACTTTTAATTCCAGACACAAGAATTTTGGATACAAAAATAAAATTCAAATGTCATCGAATATGAGGATTACAATATATATACTTTCTGTATATAATCACAATCACTACCACAACTGTCACAATCTATGCAATCCATATCATCTAATCTGTTTTTAGGCATTGGCCTCTGAAAAATAACAAGCCACTACGAAATGCATAAATATATATCTCAATGTCATTCATCTATTTTCAATCATATCTCTGACAAAATTGATATTTGTGTTTATGTTTGGTTTTTCTATTATGTTTAGAGTTTTACGTGTAAACAACAGTTGACCGATTATTATAATGAATCGTCAAACTCCTACTAAGTTGCTTACTACTCTCAAATATTGCAATATTTATTTAACCAAACTCATTTTCTAAACTATTGAAACATTGACCACAAATTTGCTTCCACTATAGAAAGTGATACACGGGTTTGCTTTTTGCTTCTTTATGAGATAGCACTATCAATGAACAAACAAACATATTGAAGACATATTTTTTCTCATGTAAATCTCCTCCCTAATCAGTATTTGTGTATCCTTTCAATGTTAGATCATTTCCTTAATAATGAAGAAAATAGTCTACAGTTCTGCTCAGGTATCATAATATTCTTTTCACTACAATCTAATCATTTTATCTAGACTGGACAGATACTTGTCGACCAAATTCCATAGCATAACAAATATCGGAATGAGTACATATCATAGCGTACTTCAAATTCCCAATTGTACTAAAATACGATGTTCCGGACATTTCACCTATTTATTAGAAGTTTTAGGGCATATATTATCTTTTGAACTATCACCTATAGTCACAGGAGTATCAACGGATTTGCAGTCTTTTAAGCTGAACCATTCTAGAGTCTTTATAATATAAGACTTTTGAGATAACTCAAGTTCTCTCTTGGAATGATTTCTCTGGAATTCAATTCCCAATCTACCTCACCCATATCTTTCATCACGAAGGTCATATTCCTTGTCATTCACCGCTAAAAATATGTCTGTGACATATAAATATAGAATTACAAACTTGTCAATAGACTTATCAAATAGAAACATTGGTTTGCATCTTATCATTACGAAATCATAAGAGATCACATCTCTAAGAAATCTCAAACACTATTATCTCGAAAACTATTTAAGGTCATCAATTGATTTAATTGGCCTTTAATAACAAAACCTTCTAGTTGTATTATACAAACTTCTTCCTTAAGTTTACCACTGAGGAAGACAGTTTTCACATCTAATTGACGTAATTCTAAATCCAAATTGACCAATATTGCCAACTATGCGCGAATGAAGATAAATCTCACTACCGGAAAAATGTTTTCTCGTAATCAATACTCTTTACAAAGCGTAACCTTCTGCTACCAGTTAAGTTTTTTATTTCTCAATAGTTCTATCTGCCCTATGCTTGATTTTGAGAATCCAGTTATTCTCAATAACTTTGCGTTCTAATATAAGCTCAATCAATTTCCATACATGGTTGGACTTCATCGACTCCTATTTTTCTTCATTGTATTTTTCCATTTGCCTTTAGTGGGATAAGATAGAGTCTCATATACATTCTGAAACTTTTCTTCATCTTCTGAAGAAATATCACTACGTGCCCTTTAATTCCTAAGTGATGCTTAGATACGGTTTTCCTAATACTTTTCTGAGTCTGTAACTCAGTTGAATCATTAGATTTTAAATCCCCCCACTAGGATCAACACCATTCTAATAATTCGCAATAGACAAAACTATTATTTGAATCAACTAATTCAAATAACAGTTCTATGTCCTTTACATCACCTCTGCTAGGAAAATCATTCTTCAGAAATGTGATATTAGTGATCTAATCTCTACTGTAATACCATCATCTTATTCACAAATGAATACTTAACTTTTAAACTGGTCGGAGTATCTTATAAAAATACTCTTACTTCTGTAGGGACCCAATTTTCTAAACTTATTAGAAAAATCTCAAAATACAGACTGTTGATCCCCAAAGTTTCAAGTTATTGAGACACGACCTTCTACCAGTCAAAAGTTTATATCTTATCATTGGTATCGCTTTTAAAGGCACTTTGTTCAAAACAAAGATCGCAGTCAATAAGACATTTCCTCAAAAGGAAATCAACAAGTGAACCTGCATCATCATGGATCTTATCAAATCTAACAATGTTCTATTCTTTCTTACTATAACACCACTCTACTGAAGTATCTAAGAAATGGTCAAATATCAGATTGTGTCTCTTTTATTACCCAGATCTTTAAATTGATCTGATAGATATTCATATCATTTATCCGTTTGATTCTCTATCTCTCTCATATAATGTCTAAAGCACTAATATGCTTCAGATTTATGAGAAATCAAACATATATGGTCAGAGAGAGAAGTTAAAGGGAGTTTGTGGGTGATTTTTGCAAATAACCGCTCCCATTTCAAATTAAGAATGAGGGGCAGGTCTACCTTCATGGATGGACCCGCCCCACTTTCCAACAATTACAAATTTGCACCCCACATAAAAGGTTTTCAAAATTTTTACATATGAAATAGTTTCTTCATCCATTTATCATTTTCTTTTCCTTTCTATCACTTTTTTCTTGAAAAAGGAAAGCCTTCTAGTTATATGTATTTGAATTGAACAAAAAACATAACAAATATCCACCTTTAACTCAATTACATCTTGTCAACAATGTGAGTAACTCTACCTCTTTAACTCACTGTTTTTACTGTAACCGTGTTTCCCATCTTCTCTTACAAATTCTCTTCATCTTAATAATCGAAACCTTCGTATTCTACATGCTTGCACATTGAGAGGAATACAATTTAGAAACATATTTCACATTACCAACTACTTTCTTGCAATCATTATGCATCCGAATTTTTACCTTATTAATACATTCAATTTCATGTTTGCTTGAAGTTGTCGTACAAATTCGCCAATCACAATCTCTTTCTGTGCAAATATGCTTCGAACAAGTTGAGTCAAACACTTATACATCTTTCTATTTTTCTTTGTTTTCTTGCATTGTTACTACCTCATATAATTATTTTCTAGCACTATATTTGATAGCCCATATTTATTCTTTTTCCCTTTCTGTCTTGCCTCTATAACATTTTTCCATATCTTTCAACATTTTCTTATTCATAATAATAACATTTTTTTATCACTATGAACCGTCTTTTCCATAATCTCCTTTGCAAAAGCTACTCGAAAATTACTTCTTCTATGTTGCACCATAACTGCGCCAACATCCTCATTTTTTTCTCTTCAACTTTACTCTCTAACTTTTTCAATCTATCACATGACCTAAGTAGTGCAGTCACATCTCTTTTTTAACCTATCTCACTCCCTAAATACTATAGTCACATTTTCCCAACATCAATAGTGTTGTAAGGTAACCATAAGAACAAATTAGCCACTTGATTGTAGTCTTTTTATAAATTTTTCCAATACTGAACAATTGTACTATCAATTTATTAAACTCATTCAAATGTACCCTCAAATTAATTACAATCTATCATCTTCTTACAGTTTTGGTTTCTCTTTCACCAATGCATCACCCCAACTTTGTTGTACCAAAATATCATTCTTCTTAATCTACTGTAGATCTTTTCCTTCTTGAACTTGGTACTTTGATATCACTTGTGGTGGCTTACCACCCAAAATTACAATAGCAATTAGAATAAAGTTTTTCCACCTCTCAACCTGAATCCCAATAAAAATTAAATAACTCACCCTCATAATTTTCTCTCCCTAACTAATTTGAATTATCACAGATTCTAACACAATTTCCTACATTTATAAGAGTGGCAAACTTACATATCATATAAAATTTTTTTCAAAATTTTTACGCATGAAATAGTTCCTTAATCCATTTACTATTTTTCTTCTTTTATATTATTCTCTCTCCACAAAAAAAAAAAAAAAAGCGTTCGCTTTTTATGTATTTCACTTGGACCTAAAATATTGCAATTACAAATTTGTTGATGATATGCTTGAGAAGATTTCGATAAAAGCTACATCCAAACAACTGTGGGATGTCTCAGAGTACTCTCATTGGAGTTGATAAAATGAAGAATGTGTGAAATAAAAACTATAATGCAGAATTTGAATAACTTTTTATGAAAAGAAAGTGAAAATATTAATTATTTTCAGTTCATGTTTTTGGTGGAGAATCAAATGAAAAGACATGGAGAAGATATTCAAAATAGGGTGTGGTAAAGAAAATATTTCATTCACTCAACTCAAAATTCAACCATGTCACGGTGGCCGTCGAGGATGAATTCAACGATCCATGTGTATCCACAAAAGTTTGAATTACGATAAGCAAGAATAAGAAAACAAGCTTTGCAAGAAAAGGTTGTTAGATCCAAAGAAGGAAAATGGATAGTAAATGCTAAACTTGTGCGAGAGGTAGTGTGGTTTGAGCAATATGGAAATGGTGATCAAATTTTTCATGCGACATATAGAGAAACAGCTCTTAGTAGAATAAGAACAGGTTAGAATAACTATGGCAGACACAAATCACAAGTTTGATGTTATATATGTGGAATCCAAGGGCAGTACTCCTGGATATGTCCAAGCAAAAGTGTGGAAGAGGAGATGCAGCCTTTTTATTATTATTATTATTATTTTTGGGTATATTGGGAAGGTTCGAACTCGAGTTCTCAGAGAAGGGAAGGGAGATAGTGTCAGTTGAACTATAAATCATTGGTGAGAAGATGCAACTTGTTAAGCACATGCAAAATGTGTAAGCCATACTACTTTCAGTAGATTTTGAGTTGTTAAGAGTTATGATCGGAAAATATTAGCAATTAAATTTTACAATTATTATCATTAGTACGCAAAAGTCATTAATTTTTCTTGCAATTTGAAAGATCAAACCGCATTTGTTTTGTGTTAGTAATATCTCATTTTAAGCACCATGAGTCTTTTTAAATCCAAAAACAATTTGTAAATATCAATTTGCTCCAAAATTTTTTGTCTAAGCCGGTAAGAGACTCTTTCTAAAGTGTAACTATAATTAGGATAAAATGGCAATTTTTTTGAAGCAAGGTAGGGGATGCAAGTGATTTAGAGAACTTAGAGAGTCTATTAGTATAATATTTTTCTCCTTCGAATTCACAACAATATTCATATTATTGAATCTCATTACTTCCTTTTTATTTTCCCTTTTTTTGTGAGTGAAATATAATATAGGAATTTGTTCATGCTTCTAAGATTATATTCTAAATTGACATAGTTTATAAATTTATACGTGTAAATTTTCAATTCAAGAAAACAATTTGTCTCCTGGATTTTGATGGCAAAAACAAGTAGAATACACGACAGTAGTACTTGCAGAAAATCAACAAAATCCCATGTTTGACGTGCCAACTGTAAAGTAATGACATGATTGAAAAATTGTAGAACATAGAAAATCGAAAGTGGAGATCAGTGGTAGAGTAAAGATTTTTAGGTTGTTCGAATACCTAATTTTGTGGAGGGCTGATGGACAAAGTGTTAGAATAATATTCATGGAAAAGAGTAAAAACTAGGGATATATGTAGCATTTCAAATTAACTTAATTGAACATATTGTATCACCTCCCTCCCTTGCATTGTTCATTATCCTAGCGATTGATACAACTATGTGACGATCCCACTTTAACTGAGATGATACCTATCATGACCTCAAGATGTTAAATATTCACTTATACTAGCCAAGATGAAAAATCCACCTTAATTGAGGTGATACTAGTTCATGGATGATATACATATACACAAAATGTGTCTATTCTACGCAAATAACGTGCTGATTTAACCAAAAGAGGTTCTATTTAATTTCATTTCCACTAACTTTTAGTATCCCAGGAAAAAAGAGATGCAAAAAATTACTCCTCAAAAGTATAAAATGAAACATCTTGGAGAGTAGGATCACCAACCTCACAGCTAGAAAGATTACATCCACATCGTCGTTCGTCACCGAAGGAGATTGGCTGATTTTCTTGATGATCTTGGTGATAGGAAATTTTTCACCCGAATCTTCAAAGTTATTTCTGCAGCCAAGACCATTCCCTAGAAAACAACCAAAGTCTCCTAATTGGTAACTTGGTATAAAATTTAATATAATTAGTATGAACATTGTGGTCTCCTCTGCAACACAAGCCCTATCAAGAAAAGAAAAAAATGAGTATCCCTATTACCTAAGTTGCAGCCAGGAACAGCATCCACGAGCTCATTATTCTTCCTCTTCTCCTTTATGGGTGTTCTACTTTTGGACCTCAAGCTATAAAAACAAAAAATGAAAAATGAACGCAATACAAAAAAAGAAAAGTAAATAACATTTCCATATAATCAAACAAATGGGAGATTGTTCTAACCGTTCTTCGAATGCATCAACAAGATCCATAGATGCCCCTAGATTCTTCAAGGGTTCCCATTTGTTGGTGATCTCTGGCCGCCCACGCCTAGAAAAATTGAATATGGAAAATGATCATAATCAATAACAATAAATATTGATAGGTAGTTTGTGGGGTTCATTTCCATTAATAATTGTTGAGCGTGTTGCAAATGTTATCTCTTCTCTATTATCTAAACATTATTTCTCTCTATATAAAAATCAAATATCATTTATCTACATCTAAACTAAAACTAAAGAAATTAAATTTCTCCATTAAAAAATCAATTTAATTTATATTTTTAACTATAATTCTAGAAATTTTAAATATAAAAATATTAGTTCGCAGTTTAAAAATTTAATTTATTTGAAATTTTCTCTCTATACAATTTAAAACCAAACACATTAATTTTCTCCCCTAGAAAAATTAAATTATTTTAATACTTTTTATCTCGAAATGCAATGCTACAAAGTTTTTCTCTATCTAATGACATTAAGTTTAGTTTTTATGTCTTTTCAAATAAACAGATTAGCTTTTTCTTTAGAAAAATTAAATTATTTTAGATTGTCCTATAGATACATTGGCCATAAATTTTTCTTTCAAAAATCAATTTAATTCATATTTTAACTCTCTCAAATAAATTGATTTTGAATTAGACATTAATTTTCTCCCATAAAACTCAATTTCGCTCACCTTTTTCTTTCTAAATAATTAAATTATTTGAAATTTTATCTCTTCAAATATATTGATTTTTAATTCTCTGTAGAAAAGTTAAGCTGAATTTTTGTTTCTCTTAAATTAAATACATTAGTTTTGCTCCCTAAAAAATAATTTAATTTACCGTTTCTTTGTCTGAATACATAAATTTCAAATTTTCTTTTCTCTTATAAAAGAGTAAATTTTAGTTTGTCTCTTTCTAATTGTAAAATCATTAATTTAGTTTGTTAATCTATGTTTGGGAGAGGATAATATTTTAACCCTCTAAAAAATATGAGTATATGTTTTTATCCCTCTATAATATACTATAATTGATATATATATATAAATATATATATATATATATATATATATATATATATATATATATTTTAAGAACCTTGATAATTAAGATGAAATTATCATTAAGAATTTATGTCAATTGAACCAATCAGATGTTAACGCAGTCAAATACCGTCCCTATAGGATAGCATTCACTAGAGGAATTAAGATCGACATATGAGCAAAATAAGAAAATACGCACCATTTAACCATGTACTGAACTTCACCCTGCAACAATCATCCACACCAGACAGGAAAAAAAGAGTACAAATTTAGAGGTGCAATTAACATATAAAAAGCAAAGTAACACAGAACCAAATCTCGCTTTCTTCCTCTGACTAACCTTGTGAACTCGCCTTCTGCGAATGGCTTCGACTTCAAAAGATCCATCAGCGACCTCTGGTGTTTCCATATCAAAATCAGCAGAGCCATTGTTGTTGGCGCTGCTGCTGGCACCGGTGTTTCCATCTTGGTCACCATTGATACTGTTGGAGGTTCCAGTGGTCACCACAATTTCAGTTGGTTCGTCGTGGTTGAAAGAATTGTTGTTGTTGTTCACTTCTTCACCCCTCTTCTTCCCTCTTCCCTTCATTTTCGGACCTTCTGTTTCTCTCTCTAGGTTTTCTTTTCTCTCTCTCTCTCTCTCTCTTTTTGGGGGGGGGGAGAGGCTTGGAAACAAACTCAAATTGTGATATTTGAGAGAGAAGTCAATACCCTAGGTTCATCCTAAATGAAAATTATTCTCTAAAGGAAACAAAATATCTGATTTGGTATGAAGCTAATCATACGCTATTCTTTGGGTTGTAGTTGTTTAAGATACATTTAACATTAATCATAAAAGTAAAAAAAAAAAATGTATTTTCAACAAGTTATTTTGTTATGAAACAAATAAGTCAATAGTTTTGAGTAATTTAGCCCGTTTTATCTTTTAAATCTAAAAGATGTCTTAATCCAAAATTCAAAAAATTGAAATTGCTCATTATTACTGGAATTTATCACAAATAAAAGATATCATAAAAGACAGTTTGATGGTTCAAAACAGTAGATTATAGGCCAAATGATTGTTTCAGAAGCATTGTTTTCATCACAACTAAATGTATGAAAACCATTAGTGAGGGGAGGCAAATGATTATTTACCATGTCTTACGTTCATATATTTCAAAAAAAAAAAAAAAAAAAAAAAAAAACTTAAAGAAAAGTTAAAATTATAATCGAAGTCTACAACTTTTTTAGAATTCATTTGTTTCCAGGTACAATTTAAATATTTAAATATTATATTGTTTTAAACTATATTTTTTAGTTAATCTTTTTTAAAAATCATAGTAAGATTCTTTTGGTTGTGTTCATTATATTCCTTCCTATCACGCTTTTATCATCCATAAGTCTATATGTTTACCTATACACTTATTGAAAATAATATTCCAATTGAAGTAGGAAGATTTATTTTCGAAAAAAAAAAAGAAAAATTGTTGTATCACTTTAATGAATAGATGTATTTTCCTCATGAAATTATTCTTTTCAACATGATTCTGATTTGCAAGAAATTTATTTTTCTGAATGCTACTGTTTCGATTAGTTGTTATCTGGTGAATGCTTTTTGGTGGCATAGCCACATTCCTCATTATCAATCGGTGCTTTCATCCAAAGAGATTGCCTTTCTGGATAGGTTCCTCTAGGTGATCCTACTAAATTTATTAAAGTCATCCAAAGAGATCACCTTTCTCAGAAGAGTGATAAGTAAAAATAGTAATAAAATAATAGATAGCAGTAAGAGCAGTAATTTAATTAAAGTCATGAAATTAACATTACAAAAATTCAGACTTTTCTTGGAATTTATTTCGACACTTTTGGACATTTTAGTAGATCGCTAACCGAATGGGCGACGAAAGGAAACACATCAGAATGAATGTCTTGAAAAAGCGTTGGGGAAAATACCGATGTATCATGAAAAAACGTCGTGGAACGTTTCCCAATGCTTATCCACCAAACGTCGTTACAAGTAGAGCTTTCCGGACATATTGATGGGCAAACTTCGGGAAAGTATGTAGCTTAGCTTTTTCCGACATTTAACGGAGTAAATGTCATGATAGTTTAAAGCCTTTTCCGACGTTTGCTCATTTAGTCGTTGACGAAGGGTGGTCATTGCTGACATTTAGCCTATTCATAAAATTGAGACTTTTTAAATATCAATTTTATTTCTTGGTTATCAATAAATTTCTCAAAAGAGTGACAAGTAAAAATAGTAATAAAATAATAGAATGATGGCAGTGACAATGTTATTAATAGTAATGAAATTAATGTCTCACTGGATTTTGGGTTATGGTGTCGTGATATTGTGATGGTGGTTCAATTTTGTGATCATCATTCCCGATTATGCATTTTATTCGAAAGTTCATAGTCATAGATTTTTTGAAAACCTATACATTGAGGTATTTTTCTCAAAATTTTGATATATTTATTTTGTGACTTTCCATACTTCGTATCGAGAATAAATCTAACAGTATGTTACAATTTGGTCCAACATATTTTAAACTCCAAAATCTAAAAATAGATGAACCAATACTAACAAAATAATTATGTCTTGTACGTTATTATTATAGTGAGCCTATGAATATTAAAGAAAAGCATATTACAAATATAGGGTGGCAATTTAAAGGATTATTTATAGAATTTTTATAATTTTTAAATGGCTTACTAAAAATTATCTCTAACTATAAATAAGAGAATTGAATGTTGTTATAAACACGTATTTATGTTGCAAAAACATGACAAGGGAGAATGAGAAGCCTAACAGATTGGATCCCAGACCGCTGTATGACGTATCATGAAGGGTGATCCTCCAAATCTGCGGCCAAGTCATCTGGCATGAGCTTTATGTTTCCACTAGCATTTATCCAACATACGACCCGGAGTTCCCTGTGCTCTTTCCTTGAGAAAGATTTCGACGCTCTCTCATTACTTAGTGATTATTTTAATGGTGGTTCACGACAAGGGATTCTTAGTGTCTTACGGAGGAATCATTTCATATCTAAAAGTTTCCAATCAAACGTCGGGCCTTAGATGCCCTGATCCTACCGATCAAACATATCATCAAAATAGGATGGAAGTCCCCGAACAGGTGGATACGACCCTAACATCTAAAGTTTCTAATCGAACGTCGAGCCTTAAATGCCTTGATTCTACTGATCGAACGTGACATCAAAATGGGATGGAACTCCCCAAACGGGTAAACACGGCCCTAACCTCTAAAGTTTCCAATCGAACATCGGTCCTTAGACACTTTGATTCTACCAATCGAATGTGTCATTAAAATGGGATGGAACTCCCCAAATGGGTGGATACGACCCTAATCTCTAAAAGTTTCCAATCGAACGTCGGGTTTTAGATATCCTGATCCTACCGATCGAACGTGTCGACAAAATGGGATGAAACTCCTCGAACGGCTGGATACGGCCCTAACCTCTAAAAGTTTTCCATCGAACGTCGGGCCTTAGATGCCTTGATTCTACCGATCGAACGTGTCATCAAAATGGGATGAAACTCCCCAAATGGGTGGACATGACCCTAACCTCTAAAAGTTTCCAATCGAACATCGGGTCTTTAACGCCTTGATCTTACTGATCGAACGTGTCATCAAAATTGGATGGAACTTCCTGAATGGGTGGACACGGCCCTAACCTTTAAAAGTTTCCAATCAAACGTCAAACCTTAGACGCTCTGATCCTACCAATCGAACGTGTCATCAAAATAGGATGGAACTCCCCGAACGGGTGGATACGGTCCTAACATTTAAAGTTTCCAATCGAACGTCAATCCTTAAGTGCTCTAATCCTACCGATCTAATATGTCATCAAAATGAGATGAAACTTTTCAAACGGGTGGATACGGCCATAACCTCTAAAGTTTCCAATTGAATGTCGGGTCTTAAACGCCCCGATCCTACCAATCGGGTGAATATGGCTTTAACAATAGAACTTTCTTACTACACGACGGGTCAAAGTCACCACGACCTTATCAAGCGAAGGAGATAAAGCATTCTAAAAGGTTTCTTTTCACGAAAAATCGTTACACCTCAGCGGAACACGGGACAAATGGCTTGACATAAAATCTTTTCATCATCAGAACAACATGAGATTACAAAGGGGCGAAAGGAACAGTAGAGGTCTTAGGGGCGGAATCCAGATCCACTGTCGCTCTCTCGGTTGAACCCTCGAGAAGAGGTAAAGGCTCATATTGACCAACTTGTCGAAGGTTCTCCTCAACGCACCTCAAACGCTCGAGCAACCTACGCTGAAAAAATGGTGATCGGCAGCATCTCTAGCAACAGACGCCTTGAGGGCAGCCATCTTTCGCTCGGCATTTTGAAGGGACTCCTCCTGAAGATGGGCTAGCATTTTGGCAGCTGCTAATTTAGCAACCCGTACACGTGCCTCGGCCTCCAACCTTTCGCAATGTTCTCGAGTCAGAGTCAAGTCCATCTGAATACGTTCAATCTGCCTGTCTTTCTTCTCTTCGGTGTCTTTTCCCTTGTTCTCCAGAGCATCTTTCAGCGCTAACACTTGGTTATTCAAACGGATAACTTGCCCATCACGCTCTTTCCTCCGTTTCCTTTGGAGCTCGAACAAGGCCGTAGTCTAGGAAGGAATACGCCAGACGGTCAGAATCATACAGTAACAAATCTGGATATAGCCCTAACAAGAAAAATGCTTACCGTAAAGCAAAGAGAGTGAATAGTCTTATCAACACGATCTGGAGACATCGTCCTAGGGCCAAGCTTCGAAGAAAACTTGAACCGTTCAGCCAGCTGTATTGCCTCTTGCGAATCAATGAAATTATATTGACGGCTCCCCACACAGACCACTATTGACCCTTTCTCAAAATCATCCGCCCCCCATTGAGCGACTCAACCAAAATAGGAGGTGGAACGCCGACCTCCTCCTCTACATCTTGTAGAAGACATTTAGATGCCTGGGGAGACCGTTCGAATGCCTTTCCAGGAGTAGAAATGTGTATCAGTGGGTTCTCTTCCTGCCGTTGCGGATCCGGAGCTAGGGCGCTCCCAATCACCTCAAGGAGTTCCTCGTCCGAAGCGTCCCCCTCCCCGTCTCTATGGGGTGCACCAACGATCATTGGATGGCCGATTGGCTAGCCCTCTCCCGTTTCGGAAGGTTCTCAAGAAGGCTCATATTCTTCAGTTTCTGCCGGTTCCTCCTCACCAGCAAATGGGATAGACGATCGAACCCCTGATCTTTTTGGCCGGATCTCAAGGGATATATCAGTTGCCTTCCTCTTTGCGTTCGGTCGCACTTCCCGCTTGGTGGAGACCTTCTCAAGAAGGGAAGCATTTACAAACGACACAAAATCAACTAATTTCTTCCTCAGTTGCTCCAGTAAGAGAGGATTGGTGATATGCCTTGCTTCATCCACTAGCAAGCCAGACAACAACAATATCTAGTCTTCTATCAAAAAATCTATCCAAATGCTTTGATGGTAGCCTCACAGTAATGGCCGACAAATCGCACAAGACGAGAATGACGAAGGAGATCCAGGATCTTCATGTTCAAGAAGGGTACTTGATTAGCGTCCAGAAGCACCGGAAGAAGGTCTTTGTTCAGAAATCTGACGTAGAAGAATTTATGCATCGAACGTTTGTCTTGAGATTCATAATAGAAGAACCTCCAGCGAGACTCTGACGGGTTTGGAATTTATACCAGTCATGAGTAGAATCCTTGGTACTGTACTACACCAGGGAAAAAAGAGCTCCCAAAATCTCCAAATCAAAGCGATCACAAAAAAAACTTAGCAGGAAAATCAGGGCGATCATGAAACGCCAAGCGCTCGGGATAAGCAATAAAGGGTGGATGTTCCAATATCTCAGAATCTCTACCAGCGGACCTGTGTATGGGATCTCAAACCGTACTTCATGCACTGTTTGTACACTGAGACGCAACTCTCGGGGGCATGATTCACTCTGTCCCTTCACCAGACAACACTAGTTCAAAGTCGCTTCCAAGCGACAAGTCCCTTCGGACTTCCATTAGTTCCTCTTCAG
Organism: Dillenia turbinata; assembly: GCA_037126225.1. NCBI lineage: Eukaryota > Viridiplantae > Streptophyta > Magnoliopsida > Dilleniales > Dilleniaceae > Dillenia > Dillenia turbinata. Next base: position 5,220,401 of record JBAMMX010000022.1, on the reverse strand, counting down.
TCATTGTACTCCGTATGCTGTCTACACCTTGTGACGAAGAAGAATTCTTTGACATTTTGTCCTCAGAAAAAAGTTCTTCAAAGAAGGATTGAAAGAGCGACAAGTAAGAATGCTGGAGTATGTAATCCTCTGACGAATATGAGTCTTTATGAAGCATACAGAAGACGATTCTCAAAAACCGAAACGATAAAAGTCATACTAAAAAGTTTTGTGCATTTTTCAATAATCATTATTCATGGCACATCTTTACCAAGTAGGCCAGGAGTTGGGGGCAAGTGATGGGACATAGCCCTAACCCCAACCCCAATTTGGAAGGGTTAACACCAATAGGGCCCACGAAGAAGGCCCACAAAGGATAGCTATTGTTTGACTCCAACTGTTCTCTATGACAATCCACTGGAGGGCTTTAGTCGCCCAGATCTTCTGAACGGAAGGGTCTCAGTTGTCTCATCTACCGAACGAGATTTATCAAGTGGGAGTGACCTCCCCGATCAGGTACTCGACCATTGGCCCATCGAACGACCGATCAATAGCCAGCAGATTTAACAATGCTAAAGGAAGGTCAAAACACCGTACGGGTTTGGTATCTCGCCTAAGAATGACATTTTTAGGATCGTTCAGTTAAGGAAAGATTCTCCCTAGAAAACTAAAATTCTCATATGATGGAGATCACGATCAATTCAGAATATTGAATTTTCGAGATTTTCGGATCGATTCGATAAGAAAAGTAGGGTTGAAGCACTCTAGCGGTATATGACTCTTACAGGTATAAGATATCCTAGAACCCTCCAAGCTAGGTACGCTCGCTTGGTCTTACACAGTGGACACTCTAATCACATGGAACTTCTCCCTTTGAGTTCTCAGTTTGTTTTTTTTTTTTACATTCAAAAACTGCTCTTTCTAACTTGAGTGTCGAAACATCCCCCTCGGAGCACCATTTTACGGTTTTTGTAGGTCTTACATCCCTTCGACAATAACCATTCGAACTAACAAGGAGCTGGTACCTATGGAGTCGTGACCCACCTCCAACAACTTTCAATATGGTAGAATGCATGATTTTTTATGTTTTTATATCAAAAAACAAAGTTATCTTCTTGAATTTAAAAACATTACAATTTAAGAAAATGATTATACAAGAGCATAGGATATCGACTAGGGATACACATACATGGTACTAGAATTTTTATGGAGGTTTCGATGTGTTTGAGGTCTAGTTTCTTGAGGTGTGGAGAGGAAAACAGAATTATGAATGGTGTGCACGACTTCTCTATCCTAATGGAATGTGGGGGTTCTACCCTAGTCTATGCCTAAGGGATTTGAGTAAAGGAGAGATAGAAATTTGTCTTGCGGGCTAGACACAGTAACCCTAATGTGATTCTCTTGTCGTCTTAAATTCAACAACTCTTGTCCTTCTATAAGCCCCACCAAGCCTTTAAACCTCTAACTAGTTCTAGTTGTGTGATCAACCTCAGGGTAATATGAGAAACCTAGCACTTGCACAACAAGAATTAATAATCGCAGCATAGTACAATGAAAAGAATAAAACCTGCTCAAGCAAATGCAGATAGAAAGGTAAATCTTTGCGATTGGATGGTGCTGTTATTTATTATTGGCAACTACCAAATAGCTTTTTTTTTTTGGGTAAAAATGCAATGCTTTGGAGACCTTCGTCTCTATATATAGACTTCGAAACAAGGCAAAATACATATTAAAAGTTCTCTTCTCCTCGCTCTTATTTCTTGAGTATACAAAGATTAGAACATTTGAAATGTTTAACACAATTTTTTGGCAGCTTTTGATGTATGTTAGGAAGATATTTGTCAGACAACATATCAATAACTATTTTCTAGTTAGGGATCTAACACCTTAAGCACAGAGTTACATATTTATTTTAAAACTTTTCAAAATTTGGGTTTCATATGAATCAACTTCAATTGTGGGAAGTAAAAAATAAAATTCTTTCTTTAAAGAATTGAAGATCCATTAATATAATGGATTCAAACCATCCAAAGCCTCCTCCGCTGCATGACAAAATTTCGAATGAAGAAAAAGCAGCCTACACAAAGTACAACAGTAGCAAAGAACATTGTATAGGATACATTATGGTCACCCTCTCAAACCATCTCAATGAACTTTTCCGAAGCTGTGGAAATCCCTACAAATTTGATTAGTGTGTTTTTGTTTAAAAAAATTAGATTCCCCCTATTAGTTTCCTTGTCAAGATTTAAAAAACCATACACACTACACAAAATTAGTGCAAAATTCCTACCGATCATACATTATATAGAATGAAAAAGGATATTTTATTCAATTTCTGCATATTTCCAACAACTAATGAATAAAACATTTGTTCGTCATCCAAATCATCTGGTGAGATATAACTTAAAATTCAAAATGACAATTATTCATTACAAAACACATGGGCTATAACTTGAGAACCATCCGAATTGTTGCATTTAGCAACAAGTTGAATCAATAGGGCCGGCATGTAATAGAGCAAGAGTCCACGCAACTCGCCACCGCCACTTCAGCTGTGAAAATACGAATATGTTATGTTACTCACAAAATTAATAAAGCGACAAAGTGAAATTACTACCAACCTGGATCTTGTTCGGAACTAAGTTTGGCGCACAAAGTGGAAGCACAACCAAGCCTACAAAAGTAATCGGTGTCCTTAGTGATATCTTGCGCAGAAGGGCTCTTTCCGATACATTGGGGCACACATTTTATCCCACATACAACTGCATTACCCCCTATAAGGCAAGGAATGAAGCATTTTGCATAGCATCCAGCAAAACTTGCATTTGAATGCCCCATAAGCATTGCAAAAATTAAAGCAATCACAAGAATTGATTTAATTTGCTGTTTCTCCATCTTCTCTCTGGCTTAAATAAATTAGGAGTCTATTTTCCCAAATAAAACTGATTACAACAATTATTGTGTGGGTTCAACACTCACTTGAATGGGTTTATATAGTCGTCAATGTCAACAGAGAGCATGTGATTTTGTTAAATAAGTATTCAAAAGAAAAAATTAAATGGAATATAATTTAAAAGAATATTCTAAAATTATTCCCTAAAATAAGATAGAATTGGTTTAGAATAACAATTTTGGAAGCAAGGGAAGGTTGAATAATTTTGGGATATTCGATTGAATTGGTTTAGAATCATTTCTAGTTTGGAAACCAAGTCTTAAAATTTTGTAGAGTGAGAGTATAAAGAATAATGATTTACGAGTTATACTTGCAATTTCCTCAAACAATATTAAGAATAAAAATATATAAAATATCAATTTCAATCTAAAAAAGCTATATCTCGCATTTATTGTATTAAAACATTATTAAGAATAACAATATATAAATTGTGCATGCATTTTCTATTAATACATTATTTGATGTATAGAGACCGAACATTTCAAACATAGAAGGAAGACAATCAAAATAACTCCACTTATTCTTTTATTCTTTGTAGAATTATTCAAAAATTAAGATTTCATGGATTTTTCTAGTGCATGAAGGCATTCTCAAGTGTGTGCACGAGGTCTCAGCAAGGCTTGCCACTTGCGGACACCTTGGGCACATCGGCCCAGTGCTATGAAGATGGCCATCACCTTTTCGGGCAATGCTGGCAAAGCCAAACCCGGTTATAGCAAATAGATACGAAGAAGCGCTTTCTTCTGCCAAAAAAAAAAAAAAAAAAAAAAAAAAAATTCCTTTTCTCGGTCCAAAAATCAAAAGAAAGCCAAATCATAACCTTCCCTAGAAATGTTACCTAAAAAACTTATTGTAGACAGCTACATAAATTGAAATCTACGAATTTTAGAAATTAGTAGAATTAATGCACTTTCTATTTCTTTAGAGAGTGAAAGAGTTTTAAAGAGTCTACTCCTGTGGAATTAAAAAATCATATGCACTTCTAAATAAATGTATGTATTGCGTAAAAATAAAGGGATGGGGAAGAAGAAATGATTGAGCCTCTGAAAAAATACACGAGAAAAGGCTGCGCTTGTCCATGTTCTTGCAATAGAGATACGTTTATATAAGAACATTTAATTCTCTCATTTATAGTTTCAAATAATTTTTAGTGCGGAAAAACCTTCTATAATGATTAGCCATTTTTACTATTTCCTATTGTTGCATCATTTTGAAATTATAAAAGTTCTATAGATGTTCGTTTAAATTCCCTCTCTATATCCGTAATATGCCTTTTCTTTTATATTCATGGGTTCACTATAATAATAATGTACAAGACGTAATTACTTTATTTGTATTGGTTCATCTATATTTTGATTTTGTAGTATATGATATGTTGGACCAAATTTTAACAAAAATTAATTCAAAACGAGAATTTGAATTTTATTTTTTTTCTCTGAATTCATAGTTTGCATAAATAGCTATTTGGGACTCACACGTAACAAATTCCATTTCCAAAAAACAAATTCAAATGTTTTCAAAACATATAGAGAAAATTGTTGGAAACTTATAATATTATTTATTTTTGTGGTTTGCAAAAAACAGATGAAAGAGAAAAAGAAATAAATTATGTTCTAGAGTTGATCAAGGACTATAACTTGGTGATTGATTATCATCCCGGGAAGGTGAATGTTGTTGCTGATATTTTAAGCCGCAAATTCTCATCTACAGCATTTCGAGAGAGTTCTTATCGCTCTTATTTAGTCGGACTCTGAGCACTTGGAGTCAAGTTGGCTAAGGATGATTAAGGTGTTTTATTAGCCAAATTTGTGGTGAGACCCATATTGATGGATTGCATTCGGGAGTTTCAGGCTACCGATGATGAATTAAAGGGCATTGTTGAGAAAATCCAAACCGGGGAAGGTGGTGAATTCCGGATTCGGGACGATAGAATTATAGAGTATAGGAAATGAATATGTATTCCGAAAAATAAAGATTTTCGGAAGGCTATACTCGAAGAGGCGCATTCCTCGGCCTATGCTATGTATCCGGGGAGTATCAAAATGTACCGGATTATCAAAGAATCATATTGGTGGTCTGGGATGAGGAGAGAGATAGCCAAATTTGTGGCAAAGTGTCACAAATCAAGACCGAACATCAGAAACCTGCAGGAACACTTCAACCACTACAAATTACCGAATGGAAATAGGAACATATCACTATGGATTTCGTAGTGGGATTGCTACGTACTCCGAGCCGTCACGATGCCATATAGGTGATTGTAGACCATTTCACCAAGTCGGTTCATTTTTTGCCTATTCAAAACACCTATTCCTTATAAAGATTGATAAAGTTGTACATTGATGAGATCATAAGGTTTCACGAAGTACTGGTGTTCATTGTTTCAGATCGTGATCCTCGATTCATTTCTCGATTCTGGCCAAAGTTACAAGAGTCTTTAGAGACTAAACTGAAATTCAGTACTGGTTTCCATTCTCAAATCGATGGGCAATCCGAGAGTACAATTCAAACATTGAAAGACATACTTAGGGATATGTCATGGACTTTCAAGGGAGTTGGGATAAATACCTTCCGTTAGTTGAATTTGCTTACAACAACAGTTATCAAGCTAGCATATGGATGCCTCCCTATGAAGCCCTTTACGGAAGGAAATGTCGTACTCCATTGTGTTGGAACGAGGTTGGAAAGAGAAAAATTGAAAGTGTAGAAATGATCGAGGCCACTAAAGAAAAAGTGAAGTTGATTTGGGAAAGAATGAAAATGGCTCAAGATCGACAAAAGAGCTATGCCGACAAAAGAGCTATGCCAACAAGAGAAGAAGACCTTTAGAATTTGAAGAAGGAGATATGGTTTTTTTGAAGATATCTCCTCGGAATGGCGTAATCCATTTTCAGAAACGAAGAAAGCTAAACCCTCGTTATATAGGTCCCTTTAAAATTCTTGAAAGGATTGGACAAATGGTATATCGGCTACAATTACCGTTGGACTTGCAGAGGATCCATGACGTTTCTCACGTTTCCATGTTGAAAAAGTATTAACCGGATCCCTCACACATATTGGAAGCACCTCTAGTAGAATTGAATGAGAATTTGAGTTTCAAGGTACAACCGGTGAAAATCATTGATCAACAGATCAGACAGGTAAGAAGCAAACAGACTTGGGAGACCGAAGAATCAATGCGGAAGCAATATCTGTAGTTCTTTGATATATAAATTGTATTTTGAAATTTCGAGAACGAAATTTGTTTTTAGGGGGTTAAATGTTATAACACCGAAAATCCAATGTTAGAAATTTTTGTTAATGTCTCTATAATATAATGGGAAATTTTAAATTTTATTGATTTTTGATTTTGGGGTTTTGAATTGGAATTTTTGGTATTATTAAAACACTCGTGTTATAAATTCGTAGTGTATTCTATTATTGGTAAATTTAGAACTTTAATATGATGAGAGTATAAATATATATTTATTTATTAAAAAAAACAGAGAGAGGAGACGCAGTGTTTTTGGGGCAAAACGCTACGTCCCCATGATTTAATTAGGGCTTGAAAGCCCTAATCTCTCTTTCGTACTCTCTCTCGCGCTCTCTCTCTCGAACTCTATCTCCCTCTCGCTCGCTGCTCTCACTCTCTGTCTCTCTGTTTCTCACTCTCCTACGACTCCCTCTCCGCCGCTATCAACTACCGCACGCCACCACCATCGTCACTCTCTGTCTCTCTCTCTATCATCTCTCTCTCTCTCTCTCGTATGATAGAACAGAGCTCGCTCACTCTGTTCCTCGCCTGTTCGCGCATGACGTTGCTCTCCCTGTCGAGAGTCCTTCTGCAGTTTTCGTTGAAACCTCGAGCCAACATCCATCCTAGACCTTCGAAAACCCTAGGTGAATCTGCGATTTCTCCACTATGCAGGTGAGGTGAATTTCTTATTTATAGATTCTAGGGTTTCGATTTCTTCTGGTGATTGAACCTAATTATTGAATTTTGTTTCGGTTTAGAAGCACTGTAGGTCCCAGGCCCCAAACTGAATTGAATGGCACCCGAATGCTATAGGACTGCAAATTGTGAAACCCTAAGTGAGAGAAATTCTAATTCCTTCGATAATTGAATGAGTTTAGTCTGAATTTAGAATGAGAGTTTTGTATATGCTCTAAAAATGTGTGAAATTTAAAGAGAATGCATTTTCTTAAATTTGATATGTGATTTCTAGGGTTATGTCTAAATTCTACATGAATTTAGGCCGATTAATACGAAAGAAACGTGTTAGATAAAATTAGAAACTTGTTGGGTTGATTAGAATAGCTTTTCTTGGTATTTAATTGAAATTGTGAATTATTGGTCTAGGTTGACCTTTTGGAGATTTGGAAGGAGTCATTTTGAAAAATTTGTGGAAATAGAAAGTGAATATCCTCTCTAGAGGTGAGTGGATGGTCCATTGTGTAGTAAATGAACAAAATTGTTTTGAAATTCTTTTGTAAAATGATTTTGAATGATTTGTACATATTTTATCTGAAATTATTTGTGATGGTGGGATGTCTGAAATGGAAATTTGAATTACGAATACATTCTATGTAATTATAAATGAATTTGTGCCATTTGCATTGGATATTTGATTTGTAAATACTTATAGCAAGATTTTGGAATTTGTTTGATGAAATATGACACATTGATTGTAATTTGAATGATTGTGAAATGATAGTGCACGAATTAAATAGCTATAGTCATTCTCTCCACAGAACGACCCGACGGAGTGACGTGGTTGGGGTTTTATTGCCAGGGAGGTAGACGCGACCTCTTCTCTGCCACGTTGAACTATCCAGATTGCACCCCGGTGAGTTATGAGCCAACGCCAAGGAATGAGGTAGTGTTTTGAAATACTGAAATGAAAAATCCCTTGGCGGGTTTCCGTCTAGGTTCGGCCAAATACAGGACGAAAGTGATTTCGATGGGACCTTTGTGATTTTCTAAAAGAATATTTGACGTGGATGCATATTTTGTGAATTATCTTGATTTACTGAAAATGCTTTTATATATATAAAGTGTTGTTTTGAGATATATTTTGACTCTACCACATTCACCCCTCATTTATCACATAATCATACCATTGCACTCCACTCACTGAGTATTTTCCAATACTCACCATCTCTTTTGCATCTTTCAGAGGAAACTTAGGCCTGCGCAACAATTAGAGTTTGGAAAGGTTTATCCGCTGACTTGTTTAGGTATTATACTGAGTAAGGTTATTTTGGTTTGATCTAAAATCTATGGAATGAAAGACTTGTATAATTTTTTTAGTATGGATTAAATCAATACTTGTTTCATATATAGGAGTAAGTATTGATAGAATACTTACATAGTTTATGTTGGAGTTTGTTTGGAATTTGTTTATTTTCTTTTAAATTCTATTTTTGGTAAAATTTATTGTTTGAATGAGACATTTGGTTTGAAATGCTAAATTTCGATACTTCGTTTCGATTTTACGAAATTCTGTATATCTCATACCGTCTGGATTTTACTGATACTAACTTGTTTTCTTCAGACAAATATTAATAAAATCCTACGATTATGATTTGAGACTTCTTTTATTTTGAATTCTTTATTTATACTGTGAACTTTGGAATAACTAGGATGACCATATTGCATACTTGCATGTATAGGAACCCCCTCCCCAGTTGTATGTTGATATGTGCTTGTATGTACAGAGACGGACCGGATGATTCCTTTACATGTGTATTGATATATGATTTTTCCTATTTCTGATGGATTGTGCATTGGAAGAATTATTGTACAGATTTATAGTCTTGCGGAGTTCCGGTATATGGGGAGATTCTGTCCGTATACAGAGATAACGTGACAGTTGTTACGTTGTTGATCCGAGAATAGGGGCGTGACATATTTCATCTTACAATTAAAAAACTAATCAGAATATCAAACAAAGTTAGTGTACAAGGACCTAGAAGAGTATACCGGACACCGGGATTCCAAAATAAAATCCAAGGATTTTGGGTTAGTTTCAAGCACTTGACCAGCTTCTAGTTTTAATTTTTGAATGACAAGTGACAAATTTGCAACCAGAGATCCTCAAGTTTCATCTGCAGGTTTTGTTAAACTTTTAAAACCATATGAAGTAACCAAACTCAAATTTCGCTTGTCGGCATTGCAAAACATTAAGAATAATAATTAAGTTTTTATTTCCCTTTCATTCTTTTGTGACTCTCACCATGTCATAATAAATAAACCAAAAGCGAACCACAAAGTTTGAAACATATGTTGCCTTTGAATATTATGTCTAAGCATGTTATGTATCTTAACACACATTATTGAGCAGTTAACAAGAAATTTGACAAATTTGCAGCATGAACTAGTCTTAGAAATTGAACTGTAACTTGAGCTACACACCATGGATTTAGGAATACCTTTTTTATTTATTACTAGACTCAATTCCAATGACATAAAAAGACAATAAAGTTGCAACGTGAGATTTACAAACAATACAGGAGCAATCTTAGAAAAATTGTTACAAGTTTAACCATACACATCGGAATGAAGTGATTCAAGAGCCCACATAAAGCTGTGACAAAGGGTTACAACATTTATGTTTAGTGGTTAGTCGAATGTAGCCTAGAAGGCAACTCAAAATGGGCCAAAAATTTTAATTATCTATAAAATCCTTTGCATGATATGTCATTTAAAAGCTTTGAGAGTCTATTTTATCTAGGAGAGAACATTGCATGATTTATTGTTAGGAAGAGAAAGTTATCCGTCAAAAAAGACAACATGATTAGACTATCAATATTGTAGAATCCATGATTTTTGATGTTTTTACATCAAAAAGCAAAGTTATCTTCTTTATTTTCAAAACAATACAATTTAAGAAAAAGATTATCCATGATCATAGTTTATAAAAAATTATAAACTAAGCAATTATTAATAATACAAAGATATCGACTAGGCATACACATACATGGTACTTGAATTTTAATGGAGGTTTCGATGTGTTTAAGGTCTAGTTTCTTGGGGTGCGACAGGAAAACAGAATTATGAATGGTGTGCACAACTTCTCTATCCTAATGGATTGTGGGGGTTTTATGCTAGTCTATGCCTAAGGAATTTGAGTAAAGGAGAGATGGAAATTTGTCTTGTGGGCGACACACAAAATAACCGTAATGTGATTCTTCCGTCGTCTAAAATTCAACAACACTAGTCCTTCTGTGAGCCCCACCAGGCCTTTAAACGTCTAACTAGTTCTAGTTGCTTGATCAACCCCAGGGTAATATGATAAGCCTAGCACTTGCACAACAAGAATTAATAATCACAGCACAGTCCAATGAAAAAATAAAACGTGCTCAAGCAAATGCAGATAGAAAGGTAAATCCCCGCGATAGGATCGCGCTATTATTTACAATTGGTTACCACCAAATAGTTTTTTTATCCGTAAAAGTTCAGTACTTTGGACTTTTACTATTATTTACTATTTACTATGTCTCTATATATAGACTTCAAAACAAGGTAAATTACATATTAAAAGTTCTCTTCTCCTCCCTCTTATTACTAATTCGTTTTCTTCAGTATACAAAGATTAGACATTTGAATTGTTTAACAAAAGTTTTTAGCAGTTTTGCTGTATTTTAGGAAGCTATTTGTCATACAACACTTCAATAACTATTTTCTAGTTAAAACTTTTCAAAATTTGGGTTTCATATCTCACGAAAAGTTGACATCTTTTTTTTTATTTTTTTATTTTCTCAATCTGACTCCCATTTTCAGTAATCTTAAAATGTTAAAATGACTCTTTGGGAAATAGAAAATACTGGAACGAATATAATAATCTAAGAGAAGGATTATGATATCAAGTTGAATAGATTTAATAGAGATGGAATCAACTTCAATTGTGGGAAGTACAAAATAAAATTCTTTCTTCAAGGAATTGAAGATCTATTAATGTAATGGACCTAAACCATCCAAAGTACAATGTAGAGGATACATGATGGACATTATGGACACCCTCTCCAACCATCTCAATGAACTTTTCCGAAGCTATGGAAATCCGTACAAATTTGATTAGTGTGTTTTTGTTTAAAAAAAAAAAAAAAAAAATTTGATTCCCCCTATAAGTTTCCTTGTCAAGATTATAACCACCACTCTAGTACCACATCAGACACACTACACAAAATTAATGCAAAATTCCTACCGATCGTACCTTATATAGAATGAAAAAAGATACGTTATTCATTGTCTGCATAATTGGGACAAATGTAATAAAAATATCTTTTATTCATCATTTGCATTATTCGAACAAATATAATGAATAAAATGTTTATTCACCATCCAAATCATCTGGTGAGAGATATCTTAAAATTCAAAATGACATTTATTCATTACAAAATACATGGGCTATAACTTGAGAACTATCCGAATTGTTGCATGCAGCGACAAGTTGAATTAGTAGGGCCGGCATGTAATAGAGCAAGAGTCCACGCAACTTGCCACCGCCACTTCAGCTGTGAAAATACGAATATGTTATGTTACTCACAAAATTAATAAAGGGACAGAGATAGTGAAATTACTACCAACCTGGATCCTGTTCGGTACTAAGTTTGGTGCACAAAGTGGAAGCACAACCAAGCCTACAGAAGTAATCGGTGTCCTTAGTGATGTCTTGCACAGAAGGGCTCTTTCCGATACATTTGGGCAAACATTTTATCCCACATAAAACTGCATTACCCCCTATAAGGCAAGGAATGAAGCATTTTGCATAGCATCCAGCAAAACTTGCATTGGAATGCCCCATAAGCATGGCAAAAATTAAAGCAATCACAAGAATAGATTTAATGTGCTGTTTCTCCATCTTCTCTCTGGCTTAAATAAATTAGGAGTCTATTTTCCCCCAATAAAACTGATTACAACAATTATTGTGTGGGTTCAACACTCACTTGAATGGGTTTATATAGTCGTCAATGCCAATAGAGAGCCAAATTTGTGATTTTGTAAAATAAGTATTCAAAGGAAAAAAATTATATGAAATATAATTTAAAAGAATATTCAAAAGCTATTCCCTAAAATGAGAGAATTGGTTTAGAATAACAAGTTTGGAAGCAAGGGACGGTGGAATAATTTTGGGATATTCGATTGAATTGGTTTAGAATAATTTCTTAACATGGGTTAGAATATTGTAAATATTACTCTTTAAACAGCCCTTTTCAAACACAACAGCAGATAGTAGCTACCAATTTTGAGTTGGGAAAACAAGCCTTAAAATTTTGTAGATTGAGTGCAATAAGAATAATGATTTACGAATTATACTTGCAATTTCCTCAAACAATATTATGAATAAAATTATATGAAATATCAGTTTCAATTTAAAAATGCTAAATTCTCTCGCATTTATTGTATTAAAAGAATAGTAAGAATAACAATATATATTTTGTACATGCATTTTCCTTAAATATATTATTTGATGCATAGAGACCAAATATTTCAAATGTAGAAAGTAAAGAATCCAAATAACTCCACTTATTCTTTTATTCTTTGAAGAATTATTCAAAAATTAAGATTTCATCGACTTTTCTAGTGCATGCAGTCATTCTCAAGTATGTGCACGAGGTCTCAGCAAGGCTAGCCCCTTGCGGACACCTTGGGCAAAAGAAAATTTCCTTTTCTCTGTCCCAAAAGTCAAAAGAAAGCCAAATCTAAACTTTCCCAAGAAATGTTACCTAAAAAAATTATTATAGACGGCTACATAAATTGAAATGTGAGAATTTAATTAAAAATTGGAAGAATTAATGCGCTTTCTTATTCTTTAGAGGGTAAAAGAGTTTACAAAAGTAAGAGAGTAAGAGTTTTAAAGAGTCTACTCTTGTCCATGAAGGTATGGGGAAGAAGAAATGATTGAGCCTCTGAAAAAAAACGCCAAAAAAAGCTACCCTTGTCCATGTTCTTGCAATAGAGATAGGTGTTTTTAAGAACATTTAATTCTCTCATTTATTGTTACAAATAATTTTTAGTACGGACAAAACTTTTGTAATGATTAGCCATTTTTACTATTTCCTATTGTTGCATCATTTTGAAATTATAAAAGTTCTACAGATGATCGTTTAAGTTCCCTCTCTATATCTATAATATGCCTTTTCTTTTATATTCATGGGATCATTATAATAACAATGTGCTAGACGTAATTACTTTATTTGTATTGGTTCATCTATTTTTTCACATTTTAGTATATGATAAATTGGACCAAATCTTAACACACATTAATTCAAAATGAATATTTGAATTTTATTTTTTTCCTTTCAATTCATAGTTTGCATAAATAGTTGTTCGGTACTCACGTGTAACGAATTCCATGTCCAAAAAACAAATTCAAGTGTTTTCAAAACATATAGAGAAAATTGTTGGAAACTTATAATATTATTTATTTTTGTAGTTTGAAAGAGAAAATGAAATAAATTCTGATCAAACTTGAAATTGTGATGAAACTTCTTCAATTAACATAACTTGAAGTTGCATTGTCTCCTGTTTGAACACATTAAAAATAATGAGATATAGTCAAAGTTGAAGTATATCCAAAGATTTTCAATAGGCATTACCTGTTCAGGCTTTCAAACATTGTTACGATGGCCTGGTATGCACACATTGTAGCCCCTAGCTGAAAGGAAATAAACATGCAAATGCATAAAGAAACAATATAATTAAAAATGCAACATTTGGACTCGTGAGAGTTGTGCTATCCTTGCGTGAGAACACAGAAGGAATTAGTTTAAATAAAGAAAATGAATAATTTTTTCTTTTATGATAAATTTGGCAAATTTTCCACTCTTTGATGACCGTTTAGTGAACTAAAGTTACCATGGATATAGGATAAGTCAATAGAAAATACTTCTATAATCAACAAACAGATTTGTATGAATAGCCATCCTTCTTGCAAGTGCATTTCATCATATCATATAGAGATGAAAATTGTGCATAGGTTTCCATTTTGCGAACGACTATATATCTAGACCTATTGTATCATTTGCACCACACAAAAGACAGACACAAGTACATGCACTACAAAATTAAAGCGTTGAGGTAACTATAACATTTATCGACGGTGACATATAGCAACCGTTTTTTATGACATATAGTAACACTTGTAACGAAACAGTTAAAAAATATATATATTTTATGACGGTATAATATTATTCGTTATAAAAAGTTTAGCAATCATCAGTAAAAATTGGATAACCGTTTGTAAAAAACGATGTTGAATTTTCATTGTTATTATTTGTGGTAAATAAATATAAAACTTTTAGAGACGGTTTGAAAACAATCAGTATATGACGGTTTTTACTGTCTACCTAACCATACCGTCTGCATAAATTCTACATTTATATTAACTTATATATTATACAATCTTTAAAAACTATGTTCAATTTAGACGCTTTTCTTTTATGGTCAGTAAATATGGTAAAATTTTAGAAATAATTTGAAAATACTCTCGATATGACTACTTTTACTCACTACTTAATATATCATTTTTATAAATTTCATACAAATATGACGATTATTATTTGCGATTAGTAAATATGGTAAAGTGTTAAAGACGATTTGAAAAATGTTTCTAAATAACTGTTCTTTACTATCTAGTTAACCATATCATGGACATAAGTTGTATATCTATGTTAACTTATTCATTGTACAGTCTTTAAAACTTATATTCAATTCTGACAATTATCATTTGTGGTTAGTAAATATGGCAGAGTGTTGGGGATGGTTTGAAAACAGTCTCGATTTGACTCTTTTTACAGTCAAGTTAAGCATACCAGTTTCATACGTTCTATTCAATTCTTACAGTTATTATTTATGGTCAGTAGAGATGATAGAGTTTTAGGGACTGTTATTTAACTGTCTCTATATATCTATTATTTACTATCTACGTAATCATAATGTCTGCATACGTTCTTCATCTATCTTAACTCATATATTTTCCAGTCGTTAAAAGTTATGTTCAATTGAAACGCTTATCTTTTGTAGTTAGTAAATATGACAGAATTTTAGAAATAATTTGAAAACAGTCTCGATATTACTATTTTTACTCATTATTTAAGCATACCGTCTTCATAAATTTCACTCAAATCTGACGATTATTATTTTTGGTTAGTAAACATGGCAAAGTTTTAGAAACGGTTTGAAAAATATCTCTAAATAACTTTTCTTTACTATCTAGTTAACCATACCATGGATATTGGTTGTATATCTATGCTAACTTATTTATTGTACAGTCTTTAAAACATATGTTCAATTCTGATGCTTATCATATGTGGTTAGTAAATATAGCAGAGTGTTAGGGACGGTTTGAAAACAACCTTTATTTGACTCTTTTTACAATCTAGTTAAGCATACCAGTTTCGCAAATTCTATTCAATTCTGACAGTTATTATTTGTGGTCAATAGATATAG
Organism: Dillenia turbinata; assembly: GCA_037126225.1. Classification (NCBI taxonomy): domain Eukaryota; kingdom Viridiplantae; phylum Streptophyta; class Magnoliopsida; order Dilleniales; family Dilleniaceae; genus Dillenia; species Dillenia turbinata. The sequence continues at coordinate 5,205,036 of JBAMMX010000022.1, read as the reverse complement.
TAGAGTATTAGAGACGGCTTGGAAATTGTCTCTATATATCTATTCTTTACTATCTACATAAGCATATTGTCTGCATAAGTTCTTCATCAATCCTAACTCATATATTATCCAGTCGTTAAAAGTTATATTCAATTGAAACGCTTATCTTTTGTAGTCAATAAATATGACAGAGTTTTAAAAACGATTTGAAAACAGTCTCAATATGACTAATTTTATTCTCTACTTAATCATATCGTCTTCATAAGTTTCACTCAAATCTGAGGATTATTATTTGTGGTTAGTAAAAATGGCAAAGTTTTAGAGACGGTTTGAAAAATGTCTCTAAATAACTCTTCTTTACTATCTAATTAACCATACCATGGATGTAAGTTGTATATCTATGCTAACTTATATATTGTACAGTCTTTAAGACATATGTTCAATTCTGACACTTATCATTTGTGGTTAGTAAATATAGTAGAGTTTTAGGGACGATTTAAAAATAATCTCGATATGACTCTTTTTATAGTCTACGTAAGCATACCAGTTTCGTAAGTTCTATGAAATTCTGACAGTTATTCTTTGTGGTCGGTAGATATAGTAGAGTTTTAAGGACGGTTATTTAATTGTCTCTATATGTCTATTTTTTACTATCTATTTAACCATACCGTCTACATAAGTTCTTCATCAATCCTAACTCATATATTATCCAATTGTTAAAAGTTAAATTCAATTGAAACGCTTATCTTTTGTGGTCAATAAATATGACAGAGTTTTAAAAAAGGTTTGAAAATAATCTCGATATGACTACTTTTACTCACTACTTAATCATATCATTTTTATAAGTTTCACTCAAATATGACGATTATTATTTATGGTTAGTAAATATGGTAAAGTTTTAGAGACGGTTTGAAAAATGTCTCTAAATAACTTTTCTTTACTATCTAGTTAACCATACCATGGACGTAAGTTATATATCTATGCTAACTACATATGTTCAATTCTGACACTTATCATTTGTGGCTAGTAAATATGGCAGAGTTTTAGGGACGGTTTGAAAACAGTCTCAATATGACTCCTTTTATAGTCTACGTAAGCATACCAGTTTCGTAAGTTCTATGCAATTCTGACAGTTATTTTTTGTGATCGGTAGATATAGTAGACTTTTAGGGACTGTTATTTAACTCTCTATATATTTATTCTTTATTATGTACTTAACCATACCGTCTGCATAAATTCTTCATCTTTCCTAACTCATATGTTATCCAGCCGTTAAAAGTTATATTCAATTGAAACGCTAATCTTTCGTGGTCAGTAAATATGTCAAAATTTTAGAGAAGGTTTGAAAATAGTCTCGATAAGACTATTTTTGCTTGCTGTTTAAATATATTGTCTTTATAAATCGTACTCAATTCTGACTGTTATTATTTGTGATAAGTAAATATGACAGAGTTCTAGAGACGGGTTGAAAAATGTCTCTATATGACTCCTCTTTTACAATCTAGTTAATCATACCATCGGAATAAATTCTACATCTATACTAACTTATATATTGTGCAGTATTTAATACCTATATTCAGTTTTGACAGATATCATTTGTGGTTAGTAAAAATGATAGAGTTTAAAATACGGTTTGAAAATAGTCTCGTTATTTTTCTTTTATCTGTCTACTTAAGTATACAAATTTCGTAAGTTCTATTCAATTCTGAGAGTTATTATATAGAGTTTGAGGGACGGTTTGAAAACGGCCACTATATGACTATTTTTATTATCAACCTAACCAAACCATCTGTATAAGTTCTACATCGATACGAACTCAAATATTATACAGTCTTTAAAAACTATGATCAATTCAGATACTTCTCTTTTGTAGTCAGTAAATATGCAGAGTTTTAGAGACGGTTTGAGAACATTTTCAAAATGACTATTTTAACTCACTATTTAAGCATATCGTTTTCATAAGTTCTACTCAATTCTGATAGTTATTATTTGTGATTAGGAAATATGACAGAGTTTTAGAGATGGTTTAAAAAATGTCTCTATATGACTCTTCTTTACTATATAGTTAAACAAACCATTGGCAAAAGCTTTATATATATGCTAACTTATATATTGTACGGTCTTTAAAACCTATGTTAAATTCCGACGCAAAATCATTTGTGGTTAGTAAATATGACAGAGTTTTAGGAACGGCTTGAAAACAGTCTTGTTATGATTCTTTTTTGTCTACTTAAGCATACCAGTTTCATAAGTTCTATTCAATTCTGACAGTTATTATTTATGGTCGTTAGATATGCAAGAGTTTTAAGGATGGTTTGAAAACTATCATTATATGACTGTTTTTAATGTTTACCTAACCATATCATCTATATAAGTTCTACATAAATACTAACTCATATAATATACTAGCTTTTAAAACTATGTGCAATTCAGACGCTTATCTTTTGTGGTTAGTAAATATGGCAGAAGTTTAGAGATGGTTTGAAATAGTCTCGATATGATTATTTTTACTCGCTACTTAAGCATGTCGTCTTCAAAAGTTATACTTAGTTCTAACAGTTATCGTTTGTGATTAATAAATTTGACAGAATTTTAGAGACGGTTTGAAAACAGTATTAATATAACTCTTTTTACTGTCTACTCAAAAATATCGTCTTCATAAAGTCTATTCAATTCGAATGCTTACTATTTCTGGTAAATAAATATGGCAGAGAGTTTTAGAAACTATTTGTTTCAATAGTGGCTATAGTAAGTCAATGTGTGGTAAAGTTTGTAGTGAAATACTGTGTAGAGATTTTAGCGTTATAAGTATGAAATTGTCATGATAAAGTATAGTAATAAGTGGTTATATTATTATACATTGGAATAGGACTTGGAGTTGCGGTTGCTCTAATAAGTTTAAAGAATTACACCCATCGTTGTCTAACTTTGGTTTTATTTGTATTTTGATTTTTGTTTTTTTTTTTATTTAGCACTACCCCTAAACCGGACAAATTTTGCAACGATAGTAAGATTGAGATATGGTTGGTTGCTATAAGTGTGTTAATTTTGTAACTTGTGTCACTGCTGATAACTAGTGGTAACTTATGGTAAGTAGTAATAATAAGTAGTGATAACTTGCAGTAACTAGTAATAACTTTACTAACAATAACTTTACTGGTGATAACTACTCGAAACTGGTGTTAAATTCTGGCTGGGTTTGAAAAAACTTATCATCTGGTATGTCCAGCGACGCTTCTGGAAAAGGAATTGGATTGTGTGGTTGGCATGCATGCAGTGAGCAAGAGTTAGAGGTCTGTTGTCTGACGTTATGCAAAATGAATATAAGGAGACAGAAGTATACCAAATGTAATGACTAAGCTCTTCAATCAGGCTTCCAGATACTCCACCCGTGCATGAAAATGTTTAATTTACTGATGTTACGCACTAATTTTGATATAAATGATAGCAAAGTTGAACCTGTATAGGATAATGCACATGAGCAACAGCTACTCATAATTTGGCTCCAAGCAGTTACTGGCAATTTATGGGTTGTGCAAGAAATCTGTATTTTGAATAGTTGAACCATCAATCCTCCAAGTTAATTGCTTGACAGCCACTACTAGAGGATCTACTACAAATGCATTTATATACAGGGAAAATTTGGAGTTTATGCAATTACAAGTGCTTCATAATAACTCTGCCCATGTAATTACAAGTGCTTAATAGTAACTGTCAGAAGATTGAAACCTGGAATCCTGCGATCACAATCTCATCATCAATTGAATAGTTTTGCTTAGCTCTACATATGATACAACAGTCTATTGGTAACACTCTAATTGCAATAAAGAATCACTCTGATATACTTATAAAATTGGTAATTGTGCAAGGTTGCCTATAGGCGTAAAACATTTTAGAGCCCTTAAATTATCAAGTGATCAGCAGAGGAGTTGTTGAAGCCTATATATCTGTCAAAGGCCCTCTTACTCTTGGTATAACTATGACACCATTCAGCACGCTACAGATGAATCCACCACCAATCGGAGATAATGTACAGAAGATATAATCAACTAAAACTTGGCCTCCTCCATTGTGAAAGTAAATTTCCTAAGCTATTTTTATTGAACTAATTGGTTCTCAATCAGTGATTTTGACCTCTTAAAGTTTTGTAATCACCTAGGGCCACTATAGCTTGATCTCTTCCTTTTGTCTGTCTTTCATGTTAAGAAATCCCCATTCAAATCACTTCCTCCAGCACTTTCATATTCAGGTTTCTCAGGTTTGACTTCAGTTTTGAAATCCTTTGGGCTAAAAATATAAAGTTCTTCACTTGCAGTTGGGATGGGAATACTTTCATCCTTTACATTTGTCAGTCTTTTCTCCTCTACTCCTTTATTAATAGTTAAATACCTGCCCTCCGAGATAAGTCGCTAGTTTCCCTTTGCTTTTACCGAAAGCCTTGATATGTCCTCGTCATTTTCTACAGCCTTCATCCACTTCAAATCACCAAGGGAATCAACATAAACCATCTCTTTTCTCCTTTACTTTCCAGTGATGCTACCACTTTCATATCCAAGGCCTATGTCCTTTTCCTGATCTACCAGGATGGGATATGCCCATTCTGGTACCTCATGTTCTTCCATAAGTCGAGACCTATAATTTTCTTTCTGCCTTCTCTCTATCCATTTTCACGAAAAGCCAAAATTCATCATCTAATCTTGCTGTGAGGCGATTAATTTCTCTCTCACTAGGCACATTTTTTCCAAATGAGTTTGCATATAAATATATTCTATATATTTCTTTAATTTAATTTACATGTAATTTCATTTAATTTGGATCATAAATATATATTATGAATAGATGAAGAATTTTGAGATGTGTGTTATCTATTTTATTTAATTGTTATTTGCAATTATGCATACTAACAAGTGGTAATAAAGTGGTAGTAATTAAGTCATGATAAAATCTAATTTAAAAATAATTTAATAATAAATTTTAGATTGAGTGACTTTTTCACTATTTTAAGTTCTCGACTTGAAATTGAAAATTATATAAAATCAAAAGAAAACAAATGTTACTGACTTAAATATATGAGAAAAAAGAAATATATGAAAGATGAAAAAAGTAGTGGTCAGAATTTTAATTTAAAAAAAGCAGAAAAAAGGTGGGTGAAGAAAAAAAAAAGAGTGGTACAAAATGATGCGCTTTATAATTGGATTCTAATCCAAAAATATTATATCAAGTATGAAACATTTCTTTCCTCAAATCTCCACAAAGCTCTTACTCTGAAAATATCTACTGTGCGAATCATCGTAGCTATGGGACGAACTAAACGCCGGATGAATATTGTTACTCAGCATGAAGAATCACAACAATCCCAACAAGTTCAATATGAAGAAACCCAATCTTGCAAAAATGTTACCCCAGGTATTATTTTAATTTGAGATTTGACATTACCATAGTATCAACTTACAACTCATATTTATTTTTTCAGTAGTTGTTAAGAAATGTAGAGGTCCAATACGCTGTCAAGATGTTTGGGACTTAGAAAAAGGACAACGTATGCTGGTTAAAATGAACAAATTAAATCAACCAATAGGAATTGATGGTACAATCTTTACCAAATTTCTTGACTCTATAGTTAGAGTCCATGCCATTGCTCCAATCAACTATAAAACTTGGCGTGATATGCTAACGGACTATAAAGATGATATGTGGAACATTGTATAGGTGTCTATTTTTTTTTTTTTTTAACTCAATGGCTAGATGGAAAAGCTTATCTATAAAATTTTATTTCAATTGAAATCAATGACTATAAAGATGATATATTTTCTTTATTTCAATTGTAGTTGAAGATTACTTTCAGGCCACTCAGGGAAGAAACTAAGAAATGGGTTATTGGAAGTTTGAGTGAAAAATGGAAGAGTTTTAAAAATTCTCTGAAATCAAAATGGTTCGATGATTCATTTGGAATAAATGAAAATATCAAGAGAATAGAAGATGAAAGAGTTGATCCACATCAGTATAAGGAGCTTGTTACTTTTTGGTTGAGTGATAAAGGAAAGGTGCAAATGCAATCCACTATACAACCCATTTTTTCTCTATGTCATTCTAATACATTTTTCTCTGTTCCAGAAAATTAGTAAAAGAAATTCCGAATGTCGTTCCAAGTTGACTGATCCACATTACTTAGGATCGAAATCATTTGCAAAGCTCATACATAAGCAGGCATAAATAATTCATCTCTCCTTTACTTTTAAACATTTCAAACTCTGTTTTGTTTTATTTTTTTTCATTATAGTTGACACAATCTGGGAGGAAACCTCAAAGAGCTGAACTTTATATTACAAGCAAAATACGATTAGATGATAGTTTAGTTTCTACAAAAGCATCAGAAGTTGTGGTATGGATGATTATCCTTTTATGTAATTCTAACTGTTTTATTTATGCGACTTTGACATTTTACTTTTTACTTCTTACAGGAAATGATGAAGACTGGAATAGAGTCTATAGAAGATATGCAAATGGAAAGTTCCAATTTGTCTTGGGAAAGTGATATTGTATCTAAAGTTAAAGGGCCTGATTCTAGGAGAAGAATTAGATGCATGGGAAAGGTTACAACTCCCGGTGTATATTCAACTAAAGCTGAGAAGCAAGAAATGACTACTATGATGGAATGTTTAATGGAACAAAATCATAATCTTAGTAATTTGGTCCGCAATATTTTTATGCATGTACGAAAGTGGACAACAAAATGAATTAATAAACCTGATTAATGAAGCAAGGCTTATTCCTGGTATTCAGGTGTGAATGTGCATAATTTTACTATTTTCATTTTATCTTTTAATAATAATTCTAATCATTTATATTATTAGATTCCTCTAATACCAGATGCTAGTAGTGCACCATCATCATCAACATCTAATTCCATCTCACGGTTAATATTTTAATTTATAACCATTTTTTATATTCTTTATAATGTTACTACATGATTATATTAACTTTACTTTTTTATTTATTTTTTTATTGACAGGAAGAAAGTTTGACATAAACTTGTTGCTCACTGCTTTGCTTAGTTTTGGAAATATGGTGGGATTGTGACCTCCAAATTGTAATGGTAATATTTTTGGTGATGAAATGAACGTTTTTTATTTCATTTTTGGTTTCACCAAGAGATGTTTTTTGTTTCATTTTTGTTTCACCCTCTTACTATTAGTACAAGACAGACATGTTATTGTAGAAAATGAATCTTTCTTTCCTCTTGGTCTTATATCTATTACTCAATGTAATGTACTACTTAATCTTGTATGTTAAAACAATTCTGCTTATATTTATAATATTTTCGTAATTCTTTTATGCAATCTTAAATCATGTGGTGGTGATAACTAATTTTATATCATTATATTATTTAATTTGATAATAATCAAGTGTATTTATTTTAATAATAATATTTTTAAAATAAAAAAATAATGAAGTAATCACTCTCACATGCATAATATTTTCTTAAACCCGGCATGCATGCGCGGGCCCCCATGAGGCATATGCTTGCGCCCGTCCATGAACCGATAGTAATTCCAATAACACATGGTAAGACATAGTAAGCAATAATAAAATCATCAGTAACTATATCCACAATAAAAGTTGTTACATCTACTAACTAATGGTCACTGATATTTCAGCACTAACATCTGGTAACATCTCCTAGCACATTGTAACACATGGTAACGGAACTTCTCCATACTCAATGGTAACCGATGAAAGATGTGTTACCATTTCCATTGTAACACATGGTAACATTTGCGAGCTCAATGTTAACGACTCTAAAATAGTAACATCTCATAACAATGTTAAATTCACTTACAATTCCTAACTCAATAGTAACCGACTCTTAGAATCAACAACATTTCCTAACTTAACAATGAAAGTCGATGAAATAGTAACATTTCGTAACACAAAATAACACAAAGTAAGTGATGATTAATTCAATAATATTACCTTACCCAATGTAACTGACAATGAAAATTGTAACATCTCTTAACACTTGTTAACTGATGAGGATGATTAAAGTAATAACATCTTATCAAGTATAGTAACCGATGATAAAATCATTAATCTTTCCTAACTCGACGGTAACCGATGATAAAAATAGTAACATCTTATAACATATGATAACTGATGATAGATCACAAACATTTCCGAACTCAATTGTAACCGACAATTAAAGTATAACATCTAGTAACATCTGGTAAGCGATAATAAAATCAATAACTTATCCTAACCATAACCGATCATAAAAGTAGTAACACATAGTAACACAAAATAACACATAATAACACATAGTATAGTAACACATAGTAACTATTTTTTGTCCCTCAATGCTAACCACGTTTCGTATCACTTTTCTATCGTTAATATTTTGCACCATTTTATAACTCAATGGTAACCGATCATAAAACACTAATTTTACTAACACTTTTCTACCATCAATATTTTAAAACATTTTATAATTTAATAATATCCGATGTTAAAACTATAAATTTTGCTAACACTTTTCTACCGTCAACATTTTGTACCATTTTATAATTCAGTGGTAACCGATGATGAAGTAATAACATCTCCTAACACATGATAAGTGACTATAAAACCACCAATTTAACTACCACTTTTCTACCGTGAACATTTTGTACAATTTTATTACTCAATAGTAACCGTCAATATTTAGTACAATTTTGTAACTCATTGGTAAGTATCAACATTTTCTAATATTTTCTATCTCAATAGCAACGGATGCTAACGTTAATAACATATGGTAACATATAATAACTGACCATAAAACCACAAATTTTACTAACATTTTCTACCGTCAACATTTTGTATCATGTGGTAACACATGATGACTGTAACACATAGTAACTGACAATGAAGTCACTAATTCTACTAACATTTTCTACTATCAATATATTATAACATTTTGTCACTCAATGGTAACCGATGATAAAAAGTAGTAACGTCTCGTAACAATTTTCTACCGTCCACTTTTTACACCATTTTGTAACTCAATAGTAACTGATCATACAACACTAATTTTACTAACAGTTTTCTACCATAAACATTTTGTAACATTTTGTAATTCAATGGTAACCAATGATGGAGTAGTAACATCTCTTAACGCATGATAAGTGACTATACAAACCACTAATTTCACTAACACTTTTCTACCGTTGACAATTTGTACAATTTTGTAACTCAATAGTAACCGTCAATATTTGGTACAATTTTCTAACTCATTTCTAATCGTCAACATTTTCTAACATTTTTTATCTCAATAGCAACCTAAGATAAAGGTAGTAACAAATGGTAACACATGGTAACCATTACTAGTTTTACCATCTGATAACACATGATAACTGATGATACATCACTAGTTTTACAAAAGTATTACATTTTTTTAATAAATGAATGAATAAAACCCTTAGTGGATCCATTCCTTGACCCCGGCCAAGATCTTGGATTAGAAAGTATGTTTTCGATAGTTCCAAAATTTTGAATGAAATGCAATTCATTTAATTAAAAGAGAAATGTTTTATCTTGAATACATTAATTGTTAATATTTTGAGAATGTTTTGTAATCTTATAAATACTTTTGTAATGATAATATGGAATTGTTGATAATAGTTTTAGGACAAGATCACACACTCACTCATTGATATGTACATAGATTTCTCACTTACTGGATATATTAGTATTCATCTCATTCTTTTTCTCTCATATTTTCAGGTTTGTATTTGCTAAGTACTGATAAAAGATCTTATTTTGCGATCTGTGAGATCTACCTTGATTGGAACCATACATTTCGTATAAGATAGTTCATTTTGGCATACTTAGTTGTAGATGAATCCATGGGAAAGGTCGAGGGGAGTTGAATTACGATGTATTATGGATTACATGTATAAATTTTAATACTTTTGTATATATATATCTTTATTTTGATTGGTCATTAGTATATAAATTATGAAAACTTTATATATTTTATTTTGAAGGAGACCTTGTGGCTTGCACGTAGTTCGAGGTAGCACGACAGTCTTTTGTGATTCTCACCATGTCATAAGAAATAAACCAATAGCTAACTACAAAGTTTGACGCATATGTTGCCGTTGAAATATTATGTTTAAGCATGTTATGTATCTTAACACACATTATTGAGCATTTAACACGAAATTTGACAAATATGCAGCATGAACTAGTCTTAGAAATTGAATTATAACTTGAGCTATACACCACGGATTAAGGAATACCTTTTTTGTCTATTACTAGACTCAACACCAATGACAGAAAAAGCCAATAAAGTTGCAATGTGAGATTTATAAACAGTACAGGAGCAATCTTGGAAAAATTATTATAAATTTGACAATAAGGTAGAATCCATGATTTTTTATGTTTTTATATCAAAAAACAAAGTTATCTTCTTGAATTTTAAAACATTACAATTTAAGAAAATGATTATACAAGAGCATAGGATATCGACTAGGCATACACATACATGGTATTTGAATTTTAATGGACGTTACGATGTGTTTGAGGTCTATTTTCTTGAAGTGTGGAAAGGGAAACAGAATTATGAATGGTGTGCACGACTTCTCTATCCTAATGGAATGTGGGGGTTCTATGCTAGTCTATGCCTAAGGTATTTGAGTAAAGGAGAGAGACAAATTTGTCTTGTGGGCTAGACACAGTAACGCTAATGTGATTCTCTTGTCGTCTTAAATTCAACAACTCTTGTCCTTCTATGAGACCCACCATGCCTTTAAACCTCTAACTAGTTCTTGTTGTGTGATCATTCCCAGGGTAATATGAGAAACCTAGCACTTGCACAACAAGAATTAATAATCGCAGCATAGTACAATGAAAAAAAATAAAACGTGCTCAAGCAAATGCATATTAAAAGTTCTCTTCTCCTCGCTCTTATTTCTGACTCGTTTTCTTGAGTATACAAAGATTAGAACACTTGAGATGTTTAACAATATTTTTTAGCAGTTTTTGATGTATTTTAGGAAGACATTTGTCGTACAACATATCAATAACTATTTTCTAGTTAGGGATCTAACACTTTAAGCACAGAGTTACATATTTATTTTAAAACTTTTCAAAATTTGGGTTTCATATGAATCAACTTCAATTGTGGGAAGTACAAAATAAAATTCTTTCTTTAAAGAATTGAAGATCCATTAATATAATGGATTCAAACCATCCAAAGCCTCCTCCGCTGCATGACAAAAGTACGAATGAAGAAAAAGCAGCCTACACAAAGTACAACAGTAACAAAGAACAATGTATAGGATACATTATGGTCACCCTCTCAAACCATCTCAATGAACTTTTCCGAAGCTGTGGAAATCCCTACAAATTTGATTAGTGTGTTTTTTTTAAAAAAAATTAGATTCCCCCTATTAGTTTCCTTGTCAAGATTTAAAAAATCATACACACTGCACAAAATTAGTGCAAAATTCCTACCGATCATACATTATATAGAATGAAAAAGGATATTTTATTCAATTTCTGCATATTTCCAACAACTAATGAATAAAACATTTATTCGTCATCCAAATCATCTGGTGAGATATAACTTAAAATTCAAAATGACAATTATTCATTACAAAACACATGGGCTATAACTTGAGAACCATCCGAATTGTTGCATTTAGCAACAAGTTGAATCAATAGGGCCGGCATGTAATAGAGCAAGAGTCCACGCAACTCGCCACCGCCACTTCAGCTGTGAAAATACGAATATGTTATGTTACTCACAAAATTAATAAAGGGACAGAGATAGTGAAATTACTACCAACCTGGATCCTGTTCGGTACTAAGTTTGGTGCACAAAGTGGAAGCACAACCAAGCCTACAGAAGTAATCGGTGTCCTTAGTGATGTCTTGCACAGAAGGGCTCTTTCCGATACATTTGGGCAAACATTTTATCCCACATAAAACTGCATTACCCCCTATAAGGCAAGGAATGAAGCATTTTGCATAGCATCCAGCAAAACTTGCATTGGAATGCCCCATAAGCATGGCAAAAATTAAAGCAATCACAAGAATAGATTTAATGTGCTGTTTCTCCATCTTCTCTCTGGCTTAAATAAATTAGGAGTCTATTTTCCCCAATAAAACTGATTTCAACAATTATTGTGTGGGTTCAACACTCACTTGAATGGGTTTATATAGTCGTCAATGCCAATAGAGAGCCAAATTTGTGATTTTGTAAAATAAGTATTCAAAGGAAAAAAATTATATGAAATATAATTTAAAAGAATATTCAAAAGTTATTCCCCAAAATAAGATAGAATTGGTTTAGAATAACAAGTTTGGAAGCAAGGGAAGGTGGAATAATTTTGGGATATTCGATTGAATTGGTTTAGAATCATTTCTAGTTTGGAAACCAAGTCTTAAAATTTTGTAGAGTGAGAGTATAAAGAATACTGATTTACGAATTATACTTGCAATTTCCTCAAACAATATTATGAATAAAATTATATAAAATATCAATTTCAATCTAAAAGAGCTATATCTCGCATTTATTGTATTAAAACATTATTAAGAATAACAATTTATAAATTGTGCATGCATTTTCGATAAATACATTATTTGATGTATAGAGACCGAATATTTCAAACATAACTCCACTTATTCTTTTATTCTTTGTAGAATTATTCAAAAATTAAGATTTCATGGATTTTTCTAGTGCATGAAGGCATTCTCAAGTGTGTGCACGAGGTCTCAGCAAGGCTTGCCACTTGCGGACACCTTGGGCACATCGGCCCAGTGCTACGAAGATGGCCATCACCTTTTCGGGCAGGGCTGGCAAAGCCAAACCCGGTTATAGAAAATAGATACGAGGAAGCGCTTTCTTCTGCCCAAAAAAAAAAAAAAAACTTTCCTTTTCTTGGTCCAAAAAATCAAAAGAAAGCCAAATCATAACTTTCCCTAGAAATGTTACCTAAAAAAATTATTGTAGGCAGCTACATGAATTGAAATCTACGAATTTTTGAAATTAGTAGAATTAATGCACTTTCCATTACTTTAGAGAGTGTAAGAGTTTACACGGTAAGAGATTAAGAGTTTTAAAGAGTCTACTCCTGTGGAATTAAAAAATCTTATGCACTTCTAAATAAATGTATGTATTGCATAAAAATAAAGGTATGGGGAAGAAGAATTGATTGAGCCTCTGAAAAAATACACGAGAAAAGGCTGCCCTTGTCCATGCTCTTGCAATAGAGATACGTTTATATAAGAACATTTAATTCTCTCATTTATAGTTACAAATAATTAGCCATTTGTACTATTTCCTATTGTTGCATCATTTTGAAATTATAAAAGTTCTATAGATGTTCGTTTAAATTCCCTCTCTATATCCGTAATATGCTTTTTCTTTTATATTCATGGGCTCACTATAATAATAATGTACAAGACGTAATTACTTTATTTGTATTGGTTCAGCTATTTTTAGATTTTGTAGTATATGATATGTTGGACCAAATTTTAACACACATTAATTCAAAATGAATATTTGAATTTTATTTTTTTGCACTCAATTCATAGTTTGCATAAATAGCTATTCAGGACTCACACGTAACAAATTCCATGTCCATGTCCAAAAAACAAATTCAAATGTTTTCAAAACATATAGAGAAAATTGTTGGAAACTTATAATATTATTTATTTTTGTAGTTTGTAAAATACAGATGAAAGAGAAAAAGAAATAAATTCTGTTCAAACTTGAAATTGTTTTGAAACTTCTTCAATTAACATAACTTGAAGTTGTATCATCTCCTGTTTGATCACATCAAAAATAATAAGAGATATTCAAAATTGAAGTTGTATCCAAAGATTTTCAATCCGCTCATTGATTCCCTAAGCATAAACCGAGCAAGTACACAAGATGCAAATAGCATGCATAACAGACATAGCATGTACGATGACATAAGTGTAGTGAAACATGCAGATGAAGCTTGTCTCAAAGTATTCTCAAGTGACAGAGTGCTGTCATCGCCTTTCATTCATTCTCTTGTGCATATTTCATCTTGCAATTAAAAAACTAATCAGAATGTCAAACAAAGTTAGTGTACAAGGACCTAGAAGAGTATACCTGACACTGGGATTCCAAAATAAAATCGAAGGATTTTGGGTTAGTTTCAAGCACTTGACCAGCTTCTAGTTTTAATTTTTGAATGACAAGTGACAAATTTGCAGCTAGAGATCCTCGAGTTTCATCTTCAGGTTTTGTTAAACTTTGAAAACCATATGAAGTAACCAAACTCAAATTTCGCTTGTCGGCATTGCAAAACATTCAGAATAATAATTAAGTTTTTATTTCCCTTTTATTCTTTTGTGACTCTCACCATGTCATAATAAATAAACCAATAGCTAACCACAAAGTTTGAAACATATGTTGCCGTTGAATATTATGTCTAAGCATGTTATGTATCTTAACACACATTATTGAGTATTTAACATGAAATTTGACAAATTTGCAGCATGAACTAGTCTTAGAAATTGAACTGTAACTTGAGGTACACACCATGGATTTAGGAATACCTTTTTTATTTATTACTAGACTCAACTCCAATGACAGAAAAAGACAATAAAGTTGCAACGTGAGATTTATACAATACAGGAGCCATCTTAGAAAAATTGTTATAACTTTAACCATACACATCAGAATGAAGTGATTCAAGAGCCCACATAAAGCTGTGACAAAGGGTTACAACATTTATGTTTAGTGGTTAGTCCAATGTAGCCTAGAAGGCAATTCAAAATGGGCCAAAAATTACAGCAGAAGGAGGGCAATTTCTTTCTACGAAAACATCTTTTATTCATCATTTGCATTATTCGAACAAATAAAATTAATAAAATGTTTATTCACCATCCAAATCATCTGGTGAAAAATATCATAAAATTCAAAATGACATTTATTCATTACAAAATACATGGGCTATAACTTGAGAACTATCCGAATTGTTGCATGCAGCCACAAGTTGAATTAGTAGGCCCGGCATGTAATAGAGCAAGAGTCCACGCAACTTGCCACCGCCACTTCAGCTGTGAAAATACGAATATGTATGTTACTCACAAAATTAATAAAGGGACAGAGATAGTGAAATTACTACCAACCTGGATCCTGTTCGGTACTAAGTTTGGTGCACAAAGTGGAAGCACAACCAAGCCTACAGAAGTAATCGGTGTCCTTAGTGATGTCTTGCACAGAAGGGCTCTTTCCGATACATTTGGGCAAACATTTTATCCCACATAAAACTGCATTACCCCCTATAAGGCAAGGAATGAAGCATTTTGCATAGCATCCAGCAAAACTTGCATTGGAATGCCCCATAAGCATGGCAAAAATTAAAGCAATCACAAGAATAGATTTAATGTGCTGTTTCTCCATCTTCTCTCTGGCTTAAATAAATTAGGAGTCTATTTTCCCCAATAAAACTGATTTCAACAATTATTGTGTGGGTTCAACACTCACTTGAATGGGTTTATATAGTCGTCAATGCCAATAGAGAGCCAAATTTGTGATTTTGTAAAATAAGTATTCAAAGGAAAAAAATTATATGAAATATAATTTAAAAGAATATTCAAAAGTTATTCCCCAAAATAAGATAGAATTGGTTTAGAATAACAAGTTTGGAAGCAAGGGAAGGTGGAATAATTTTGGGATATTCGATTGAATTGGTTTAGAATAATTTCTTCACATGGGTTAGAATATTGTAAATATTACTCTTTAAACAGCCCTTTTCAAACACAACGGCAGATCGTAGCTACCAATTTTGAGTTTGGAAAACAAACCATAAAATTTTGTAGATTGAGTGCAATAAGAATAATGATTTACGAATTATACTTGCAATTTCCTCAAACAATATTATGAATAAAATTATATGAAATATCAGTTTCAATTTAAAAATGCTAAATTCTCTCGCATTTATTGTATTAAAAGAATAGTAAGAATAACAATATAGAAAGTAAAGAATCCAAATAACTCCACTTATTCTTTTATTCTTTGTAGAATTATTCAAAAATTAAGATTTCATGGACTTTTCTAGTGCATGCAGCCATTCTCAAGTAAGCGCACGAGGTCTCACCAAGGCTAGCCCCTTGCGGACACCTTGGGCACATCAGCCCGGTGCTACGAAGATGACCATCACCTTTTACGGCAGTGCTGGCAAAGCCAAATCGGGTTATAGAAAATAGACACGAAGAAGCACTTTATGTGGACAAAAGAAACTTTCCTTTTCTCTGTCCAAAAAATCAAAAGAAAGCCAAATCATAACTTTCCCAAGAAATGCTACCTAAAAAAATTATTGTAGACAGCTACAAAAATTGAAATGTGAGAATTTAATTAGAAATTGATAGAATTAATGCGCTTTCTTGTTCTTTAGAGGGCAAAAGAGTTTACAAAAGTAAGAGAGTAAGAGTTTTAAAGAGTCTAGTCATGTGGAATTAAAAAATCATATGCATTTCTAAATAAATGTGTGTATCGCGCAAAAATAAAGGTATGGGAAAGAAGAAATGATTGAGCCTCTGAAAAAATACGCCAAAAAAAGCTACCCTCACTTTGAAATAGGTGTTTATATGAACATTTAATTCTCTCATTTATTGTTACAAATAATTTTTAGTACGGACAAAACTTTTGTAATGATTAGCCATTTTTACTATTTCCTATTGTTGCATCATTTTGAAATTATAAAAGTTCTATAGATGATCGTTTAAGTTCCCTCTCTATATCTATAATATGCCTTTTCTTTTATATTCATGGGCTTATTATAATAACAATGTGCTAGACGTAATTACTTTATTTGTATTGGTTCATCTATTTTTTTGACATTTTAGTTTAAATAAAGAAAATGAATAAATTTTTCTTTTATGATAAATTTGGCAAATTTTCCACTCTTTGATGACCGTTTAGTGAACTAAAGTTACCATGGATATATGATAAGTCAATAGAAAATACTTCTATAATCAACAAACAAATTTGTATGAATAGCCATCCTTCTTGCAAGTGCATTTCATCGTATCATATAGAGTTGAAAATTGTGCATAGGTTTCCATTTTGCGAACGGCTATATATCTAGACCTATGGTATCATTTGCACCACACAAAAGACAGACACAAGTACATGTACTATAAAATTTAAGTGTTGAGGTGACTGTAACATTTATAGGCGGTAACATATAGCGACTGTTTTTTATGACGTATAGCAACACTTGTGACAAAACCGTTAAGAAACATATATATTTTACGACGGTATAACATTATTCGTTAGGAAAAGTTTAGCAATCATCAGTAAAGGTTGGACAACCGTTTGTAAAAAGCGATGTTGAATTTTTACTGTTATTATTGGTGGTAAGTAAATATAAAACTTTTAGAGACGGTTTGAAAACAGTCAGTATATGACCGTTTTTACTGTCTACCTAACCATACCGTCTGCATAAATTCTACATTTATGCTAACTCATATATTATATAGTCTTTAAAAGTTATATTCAATTCAGACGTTTATCTTTTGTAGTCAGTAAATAAGGTAGAGTTTTAGAAACGGTTTGAAAATAGTCTCGATATGACTACTTTTACTTACTACTTAAACATATCGTCTTGATAAATTTCACACAAATCTAATGATTATTATTTGTGATTAGTAAATATGGTAAGGTTTTAGAGACGGTTTAAAAAATGTCTCTAAATAACTCTTCTTTACTATCTAGTTAACCATACCGTGGACAAAAGTTGTATATCTATGCTAACTTATTCATTATACAGTCTTTAAAATTTATGTTCAATTCTGACGATTATCATTTGTGGTTAGTAAATATGGCAGAGTGTTAGGTACGGTTTGAAAATAGTCTCAAGTTAACTCTTTTTACGGTCTAGTTAAGCATACCAGTTTCGTACGTTCTATTCAATTCTGACAGTTATTATTTGTGGTCGGTAGATATGGTAAAATTTGAGAAACTGTTATTTAACTGTCTCTATATGTCTATTTTTTACTATCTACTTAACCATACCGTCTGCATACGTTCTTCATCTATCCTAACTCATATATTTTTCAGTCATTAAAAGTTATGTTCAATTGAAACTTTTATCTTTTATGGTCAGTAAACATGGCAGAGTTTTAAAAATGATTTGAAAACAGTTTCGATATGACTGCTTTTACTCACTACTTAAGTATATCGTCTTCATAAGTTTCATTCAAATCTAACGATTATTATTTGTGGTTAGTAAATATGATAAAGTTTTGGAGACGGTTTGAAAAATGTCTCTAAATAACTCTTCTTTACTATCTAGTTAACCATACCATGGACATCAATTGTATATCTATGCTAACTTATTCATTGTACAGTCTTTAAAACATATGTTCAATTCTAACGTTTATCATGTGTGGTTAGTAAATATGGTAGAGTGTTAAGGACGGTTTGAAAACAGTCTCGATTTGACTCTTTTTACAGTCTAGTTAAGCATACCAATTTTGTAAGTTCTATTCAATTCTGACAGTTATTATTTGTGGTCGGTAGATATGGTAAAGTGTTAGGGACGGTTTGAAAACTGTCTCTATATGTCTATTCTTTACTATCTACATAAGCATACTGTCTGCATAAGTTTTTCATCAATCCTAACTCATATATTATCCTGACATTAAAAGTTATGTTCAATTAAAACGCTTATCTTTTGTGGTCAGTAAATATGACAGAGTTTTAGAAACGGTTTGAAAACAGTCTCGACATGACTACTTTTACTTACTACTTAATCATATCGTCTTCATAAGTTTTACTCAAATCTGATGATTATTATTTGTGGTTAGTAAAAATGGTAAAGTTTTAGAGACGGTTTGAAAAATGTCTCTAAATAACTCTTCTTTACTATCTAGTTAACCATACCGTAGACGTAAGTTGTATATCTATGCTAACTTATACATTATACAGTCTTTAAGACATATGTTCAATTCTGACACTTATCATCTATGGTTAGTAAATATGGTAAAGTTTTAAGGACGGTTTGAAAACAATTTTGATATGACTCTTTTTACAGTTTACGTAAGCATACCAGTTTCGTAAGTTCTATTCAATTTTGACAGTTATTATTTGTGGTCGGTAGATATAGTAGAGTTTTAGGGACTGCTATTTAACTGTCTCTATATGTCTATTCTTTACTATCTACTTAACCTTACCGTCTGCATAAGTTCTTCATCTTTCCTAACACATATATTATCCAGTCATTAAAAGTTATACTCAATTGAAATGCTTATCTATTGTGGTCAGTAAATATGTCAGAGTTTTAGAAAAGGTTTGAAAACAGTCACGATAAGACTATTTTTGCTTTCTATTTAAGCATATTGTCTTCATAAGTTGTACTCAATTCTGACTGTTATTATTTGTAGTAAGTAAATATGACAGAGTTCTAAAGATGGGTTGAAAAATGTCTCTATATGACTCCTCTTTTACAATCTAGTTAACTATACCATCGGGATAAATTTTATATCTATGCTAACTTATATATTGTGCAGTATTTAATATATATGTTCAATTTTGACGCATATCATTTGTGGTTAGTAAAAATGACAGAGTTTTAAGAACGGTTTGAAAATATTCTCGATATTTTTCTTTTTTCTGTCTACTTAAGCATAC